>JAPXFQ010002076.1:0-600000 GCA_028564705.1 Apricaphanius iberus
CGCTAGTAGCTTTTGTTCTTCAAGCTCAACACTCTGGGCGCTGCTCTGACTTCACCTTGCATTTGGGCTAAACTACTAAAGAGGACTAATTATGCCCTTATCCATACCTGTCAAGGTTTGGATTTGAAAATAAGGGAAATTTTCCAATCCGATCCATCCCACCAAACCAACCATGTCCCACTCTCACATCTGCCATTTTTGTAGCAAATAGAACAATGTATTCACTTGCTCAAAAGTTGTATCTATTTAATAGTGGATATTATATGGACCTCTAACATATGCATATTATACTCTGCAATGTTTGCAAAAACCTTTGAGTTACGTCACCACACTGGCAGACATGGGAGTGTTTCAGATAGAACACGGTTAAAACATTTAGGACAACATACTCTCATGCTGCAGATATACATCTATTTATAGTGGCTATGTGCTAGTATGAATTGTCTTACATGTATAATGTGTTTCGTACTAAACATGTTGGTTCTTGGGTTTTAACTTATTTAGTACAAATAATTCTCTTTAAATGCAGATGTACAATATTTATTACATTCTACATGATTTTGATTTTGATTAGATTTTGTCAGTAAATATTTATGCTTATATAAACATTATTTAAGCATTAATAACTATATTAATTTTGAATATGAAACACTCAGTTAAACTAGTGTAACTAAACCCAAAAACCATATGAACTGTATAAATGGGGTTGTACCAATGCAATCTTTCAGTTTAAGGGCATATATTTGACATTTACGTGTAAATAGAGCCTCTCTTTACCTATGCTGGATGGCAGAGAAGAGACCTAATTTCCCCCTTTACCGTAGGTAAATAGAGGCATCACGGAGCTCGGCGGCCGCATGCCATAGTTCAGCCACGATGACTGTCTGAAAGCCTATTCGTCGAAAGCTAAGATTTACGAGATGCACCTGAACGCCCCATCACGTGAACTGCGCCTGATCAGTTCATTTGGCGCGCTGCTCAGTCGTTTTCACTCAGAGATGATGAGAGCAGACACGGAGGACATTTATTCCTTATTCTGTGTGCGTTTTATGAACACACACACACACACACACACACACACACACACACACATCATCAAACAAACCTATATGCACATCAAAATACAACCTGTATCTGCTGCATTTGATGACCTGCCTTTGGAAATAAAGCTGATAAAGGATTCTCTGACCGGAATCTGTCCGTAGTGTTCCCATCCTAACTGAACCACTAGTCCATATTTTACATTGGTCCTTCGAGCCGGATTAGGGTACCCCCAACACTATGGAGTCAGCACCTGATGATGAGAAGGCGCCATCGGTCCGACCAAAGAGAGATTCTCGTCCACCCCAGTATTTGGCCTCATATGATGTGACACTCCTCCCCTCGCAACAGCCTGATGCCCAAGCCTCCTCAACACATGTAGGACAACCCAGCCAGGCTCAAGTAAGCAGAGCTAGGAGTGCGGCTAGCTGCCGGTCATCTGTACGTTCACGACGGTCCTCTCAGTCATCATACGGACTTCGCATATTCAAAAGTACATCTGATGTTCACGCAGCTGCACTGGAGGAACAGATAAAAGTGTTGGAGCTTGCTGATCTACAACAGGAGATAGAGGAGGAAAGGAAAGCTGACTTGGAAGCTGCAGCATATGATGCTCAAGCCAGAGAGGGACAGCGGCTGCAAGAGGAAGCTCATCTGGCTAAAGAGAGAATAGCTAAAGAAATGGGACGGCAAAGACGCTTGAAGAAGCTAGAGAAGGAGGTACACATTGCCAGTCTAGTTACATCCTACCTATCTGAGGCAGATGAGGGTGACGCCTTGTCAACTGTGTCAGCCCACGCCACATTCTCTAAGCTAACACTGCCAGCTCAGACAGATCAATCACCATCTCCTGGGTCATCAGTCTCCGTGCAACTCCCACCGGTGCAACCACAAACTACCAGTCAGGCTCAGGTTCCCCCTCCGCCTACTACATCTTCAGCCCAGATATCAGCACCACTCGCCAATCCAGTTATGAGTGTCCAGAGCAGTGTTCCCTTCCCTGCAGCTCTTACAGCAGCATCAGTTTCGATCCCTTCACCTGCACCTGTCTTAGCTACAAGTCAAGCAGATCCTACCCTTCCCTCATCCAGTTACGCATTGATAACCACCCAGGCAGCGAGTGCTCAACAGACAGCCACATCCGCTACCAGAAACAGTCCTATGCACCCAAGGGTCTCTTTTAGGAGCACAGGACTCTCTGCTCCCCCACAATCAGCTACTGCAGTGGCTCAGGCGCCTCGAGCAGGGCAGTACGCTCACCCCACTTTGCCAGCTACCAGCCAAGTTCCAGCAGCACCACCCTGGCCTTACCCTGGCCTTGAGACCCTGATTGCAACATCCTATGGGATCCCCAAACCAACACTGCCTTTCTTCGAAAGTGGCAAAGAAAGTGATTTCGCACTTCTAAAGATGGCGCTCGACAACTTGATGAACAGCCACCCTCATCTTGGGGAGCACTATAAATATCAAGTTCTCCTGACCCAGCTCAAGCTCCAAAGTGCACTGCAGCTGGCCAAAGCATACATGTATGACCCCGCACCCTACACAGCTGCGCTGGGAGCTCTGCAGGACAAATATGGCCAGCCGAGGCAACTGGTTCAAAGTGAATTAGGGGCAATACTCAACTCACCGGTCATAAGGTCAGGAGATGCAGAAGCATTCGATTCCTTTGCCCTGTCGGTTCAGTCTCTAGTGGGCATGTTGCGAACTTTGGAAGGACCTGCTGGATTTGAGCTCAGGTGTGGTTCCCACGTCGACCGTCTCCTTAGCAAAATGTCTCCTGCCCACAGAGAGGGATTTGTGGAATACTGTCTGGTCCATGGCATTCTTCAGCCAGGCACAGAGCTTACTTACACCCTGCCTGACCTTGCTGCATGGCTTCAGATGAAAGCCCAAGCCAAGCGACTAGCCAGCCGAGCTACTCTCCTCTACAGTTCAACAGGACCTCCCTTTCCTAAGAAAGAACAACGTAGTTCAAAGCCCAAAGATAAGACAGCATCAGTCTTCCTCTGCTCTGGAGAGACAGCCGCCAACAAGGAGACCATTCCACCTAAGACTCAAACATTCAAACCCAGTCCTTATTGCCCGTTCTGCAACAACAAAGAGCATTATCTGAATGCGTGCCCCCGCTTTAAGGAACTGACAACTGCAGATATTAGGAAATGGATCCAGGAAGGCGACCGATGTTGGAAATGCGGCCGCGGACACAAGGCTACCGCCTGTACGCTGAAACGCCCATGTAAGACGTGCAAAGAGAGACATCTCACAGTCTTGCATGATGCCATCCAAGAGTCAGCTCAGAGAGTGCTGATGCTTAAGGATCAAAAGTCCACTGTCTACATTGAACTTCCCCGAAGTCCTCAGAGAGTTTTGCTGAAGGTTGTCAAAGTGCTGCTACACCATGGAAATCGTGCCCTGGAAACATTTGCAGTGCTCGATGATGGTTCTGAGAGGACGATTATCCTGCCACAAGCCGTAGAACAGCTACGGCTTGCCCAGCAGCCCGAGACGCTTCACCTGAGAACTGTACAGCAAGAGACTAAAGAGCTGAAAGGTTCTTCAGTCAGCTTTCACGTGTCATCTATCTTCCAGCCTAACAAGAAGTATTGGATTGAACATGCTTTCACTGCAGACAGTCTGAGTTTATCTGAACACACGTATCCAGTAGCAGCTCTCCAGAAACGCTATGATCATCTTAAAGGACTCACTTTGTCACCAATCAACCGAGCTCAACCACTTCTCCTCATTGGCTCAGATATGCCACACCTCCTCACTCCTACTCGGCCAGTTAAAGCAGGGCCATCTGGTGGTCCTATAGCCATCTGCACAAGGCTAGGCTGGTCCCTAAAAGGTCCCTCAGACATCATGCCAGTCTCCTCACAACAGCCTTCCTGTCTGCACATCGCCACTGAATCTTCATACACAGAGCTCCTCAGAAATGTGGAACATCTTTGGCAAATCGACACACTGCCATACGTCAGTGAGAAGGTTGCATCGCGCTCCAAGCAAGACCAGCAAGCGCTGACTCTTCTTCAGACAGCCTCTGAACGGGTCTCTGCTGACGGAGCCCAGAGATATGCTACTCCGCTGTTACGCCGTCAACCAGCCGTCACCCTCCGTGCTCAGCAAGACGCCGTGTTACCTAATCTACGTAGCACTGAACGCAGGTTGGTTAAGGACAGTATCCGAGCAGCCTCATACTGCAAGGAGATTGACAAACTTGTCAAGTCTGGCTATGTAGCAGAAATCTCTCCAGAAGAAGCATCTGAGTCACCAGAGTCGTGGTATGTACCTCATCATATGGTGCACCACAATGGAAAGGACAGAGTGGTCTTTAACTGTTCTTTCTCCTTCAATGGCCTGTCCCTTAATGAACAGCTCTTGCCTGGGCCCACTTTAGGTCCGACTATGCTTGGGGTCCTAATGCGGTTCCGTTGTCATGCTGTAGCCATCAGTGGAGATATTAAGTCAATGTTCCACCAGATCCGCCTACTGCCCACTGACAAACCACTCCTGAGATTTCTGTGGCGGGACATGAAGAGGAAATCGGAACCACGCATCTTCCAATGGGAGGTGTTACCATTCGGAACGACGTGCAGCCCCTGCTGCGCAGTTTATGCCTTACAGCAGCACGTCAGGGACCACGAACCACCAGACTCTCTACTCATGCAAGTGATAGAGAACTCATTTTATGTGGACAATTGCCTTCACAGTTTGAGTACAGCTGAAGAGGCCAAGGCCCTGATCGACAGACTGCGAGCTCTTCTAAGTAAAGGAGGTTTTGAGATCCGGCAGTGGGCGAGTAATGTGCCTGAAGTCGTCGCACACCTGCCGAAGGAGGCACAGTCAGCTAGCAGTGAGCTATGGCTGTCCAAAGCCAGTGACAACTTAAATGAGCCCACTCTTGGACTATGCTGGGACTGTTTAACCGACACCTTAAGTTACAAGCATCGCCATGCTGAACCTGCAGTTGCCACTCTTCGAACAGTTTACAGCGTCCTTGCAAAACTTTATGATCCTTTGGGCTACATTGTGCCATTCACCACAAGATGTAAAGTACTGATCCAGGACATGTGGAAGTCCAACATCGGCTGGGACGATAAGATCCACCCCACTGATCTTCTGGGAAAATGGCTGAGTTGGGTGGAGGAGATTCCCTTGCTACAACATATCAAGCTGCCTCGTCCCTACACACCAGCTACAGTCGATACTGCTACAGCAACCAGGCATATCCACATATTCTGTGATGCCTCAGAGCGGGCCTACGGGTCAGTAGCTTACATGCAGACAATAGATGATAGTCAGCATGTCCATGTCTCCTTTGTGATTGCCAGATCTAGAGTTGCACCACGAAAGCAGTTGTCTATCCCACGCCTTGAGCTCAGTGCTGCACTAACAGGCGCGCAGCTGGCCAGAGTTATCGAGACCGAGCTAGCAATACCTTCGGAGCGCATCACTCTTTGGTCAGATTCCACAACCGTGCTGTATTGGATTAAATCAGAATCCAGCCGTTTCAAAGTGTTTGTGGGGACACGTGTTGGAGAAATCCAGAATCTTACTAACCCTGCTCAATGGAGGTACGTTGAATCGCTGAGCAATCCGGCCGATGATATTACACGTGGTCTCTCTCTGCAGGACATGGTCCAGGATCATCGCTGGAACAAAGGTCCTCATTTCCTCTACTTGCCTGAGAGGGAGTGGCCCACTGTGCCCTCATCTGAGACGGAGCCAGACATCACAGAATTAAGGAAGTCTGCCTTTGTTGGAACTGTTTCCTACTCATTGCCAGTACAACTTCCTGACCCCAGTACTTTCTCCACTTGGAAAGGCCTTCTTAGGGAGACAGCTTGCTCCCTTCACGGGGCGGCCGATGCCAATGCTACACCAACCTGTTCGGCGGCCAACTATCTGCAAGCAGAGAGGCTGATGTTACAAAGGGTTCAAGAAGACTGTTTTGCTGAAGAACGGAGAGCTCTCATGGCTGGACGTACCTTGCCATCAGATAGTCGACTTCTATCTCTGTCACCAGAATATGAGAAAGCCACCGAACTACTCAAGGTCGGTGGAAGGTTGCGGCACGCTGAAGGATTAACTCTGGACACCATCCACCCTGTAATTCTGGACCCAAGCCACCCTGTAACGAAGCTCATCATTAAGGACACGGATGAGTCGTTATTGCATCCTGGGCCAGAAAGAGTCCTTGCCGAGCTCAGACGCCGGTTTTGGATCCTCCGGGGCAGAGAGGCCATTCGGAAACACCAACATTCGTGTCTTGAGTGCCGGCGATGGAAGGCAAAACCCGATGTACCGAGGATGGCTGATTATCCACCGGCTCGACTACGACTCCACAAGCCACCATTTTACTCAACTGGAGTCGATTGCTTTGGACCTTTCCAGGTGAGGATTGGTCGCCGCACTGAAAAAAGGTGGGGCATTATTTACAAATGCATGACAACTCGCTCTGTGCACCTGGAGCTACTGGAGAGCCTTGACTCGGACGCTTTCCTGTTGTCACTGAGGAGATTCATCTCCAGACGTGGCAAGCCGTACGAACTCCTCATGGATAATGGTACCAACTTTGTCGGTGGAGAAAGAGAGTTACGTGAAGCGGTGGCCGCCATGACACCTAAGCTGAGTGATCAACTTGCTGAACAACGGATATCCTTCCAGTTTAATCCTCCAAGTGCGCCTCACTTTGGGGGAACATGGGAGAGAGAAGTGAAATCCATAAAGACTGCTCTGCGTGTTGTTCTCAAAAACCAGACTGTTCCTGAACCAGTTCTGCTGACAATCCTGGTGGAGGTCGAAGGCATAATGAATGCTAAACCTCTTGGCTACCTATCAGCCGATCCTGCTGATCCAGACCCGGTCACGCCCAACCTGCTTCTAATGGGCCGCCATGACTCATCACTCCCTCAAGCAATCTATGACCCAAGTGACCTCGGAAGAAGGCGTTGGAGGCACAGCCAAGCCATCGCCGATCGCTTTTGGTCATCTTTCATTAGTCACTATCTGCCAGGGCTGCAAGAGCGCAGTAAATGGAGAAAAGACGGTCATGCACTCTCAACAGGGGATGTCGTCTTAATAGTGGATCCTCAACTCCCTCGAGCTTTGTGGCCTGTCGTTCGGATTTCTCAGACCCATCCTGGACGAGATGGACGAGTCCGCACCGCTACCGTTCAAGTTAAGGACCGCAAGTATGTTCGTCCTGTTGCCCGACTCATACTGCTTCCTGCATTAGATGACAAGGACGAGGAAGAGCCCTCAAATTAGGCTTTTTTCTACTCTTTCAACTGCCATGCGGACAGTTGGGGGCGGCATTGTCTGAAAGCCTATTCGTCGAAAGCTAAGATTTACGAGATGCACCTGAACGCCCCATCACGTGAACTGCGCCTGATCAGTTCATTTGGCGCGCTGCTCAGTCGTTTTCACTCAGAGATGATGAGAGCAGACACGGAGGACATTTATTCCTTATTCTGTGTGCGTTTTATGAACACACACACACACACACACACACACACATCATCAAACAAACCTGTATGCACATCAGAATACAACCTGTATCTGCTGCATTTGATGACCTGCCTTTGGAAATAAAGCTGATAAAGGATTCTCTGACCGGAATCTGTCCGTAGTGTTCCCATCCTAACTGAACCACTAGTCCATATTTTACAATGACTGTCTTCCAGAACACACACCCCCCCTCCCCTTCGCTCTCATCCTCCACACTTTGCCATGCCCCTCCTTGTCCCCTGGTCCTTCCCACTTTGGTAGAGTTTTTCAAATGTTGCCTGGGAGCGGGATGATGCTTTTTCATGCGGTTCAGTTACACTTTAAGGGTTAAACACAGCTGGTCTGATGCACATTGATAAATACCGTTGTTAATTGAAATGCGAGGAGTCTCTACTTCTTTTAACCCTGAGCTTTGCACAGTATTTTCTGGTGTTGCTAAGAGGAAAAGCAAACCACTGCTTATGAGCACTTGTTGTGAGCACACACATTTCTCAGTTCCAGGGAAATGCAAAGCAACAGTGAGGCCCAGACACACGGCGTAAAATCTAGAACAAGGTTTTTTTATGCCAATATATTGGCAAGGTTAGAGGAGAAGCACCTCACCAGATGTTACGTTTTTAGCCGGACAATTTTTACTTATTTATTGACTGGCCTGTGTGTCTGTCACAGAGTTAAGATATGCTAGGGTGACCATATTTTGACTTCCAAAAAAAGATGCCACTTGACTAATTCCTGAAACACTTCAACAAATACTCTGTTTTGTTAAAAATACTTTTGATTTCAACATATTAAATGTGTTTATTCTTTATGTGCGAAGAAAAAATAATTCCTTGATCTGTAAAAAGAATGTGAAAAATGGAAATGTCCTTGGAAAAGAGGACAGTCGGTCACCCTGGATACTCACCGTCCGAATAATGGTGCCTCAACACCAGGCCAGTCAAAATAAATGCTGAAAGGTGACAACAAACTCTTTTCAGATTCTTGTAAGGGGTCACCTATACTGTAACCAGAATCAGCATTTCGTGATTTTAAACTAGATTTTTGGAGCTAGACCCAGGTGTAGTGTATCAGAATAGAATAGAATAATACTTTATTGTCCCACAAAGGGGAAATTCAGCTGTAGCAGCATCAAAGTGACAGGCACTATAAGCACTGGATTCACACAAGTAAAGAATTATTAAGATAATTTAAGAATTAAGGATATGTACAATGAACACGTACTCTGTAACTTTGCAGATATTTGCTCTCTATCCCCTGTCAAGGCTCGCAGTGTAACGTCATTGTCATAAAAACAAATCTCTATGTAGAGCATCTAAAGAAGTGTACTGTGGGTTTTACAAGCATAAATCACTTTCAAGATTAAAATACAAGAAAGCATTTACAAAAAAAAACAGTAATCAAGACAATAATTTGTATGAAAATTAAAAACAAGCAAGTAAAAAAGCAATAATGGGATCAGTTACTCATAAGCGAGTCTAAAAAGGTAAGTTTTAATTTTAGACGTAAATGAGGTCAGTGTCTCTGCAGCTTTGCTCTCTCCCGGTAGTTCCTTCCATGTGAGGAGCATAGAAACTAAAAGCTGTCTCTCCATGTTTGGTTCTGGTTCTAGGGACAATCAGTAAATTAGAGCTGGAGGATCTGAGTGATCTGGATGGTTTGTACTCTGATAACAGATCATTAATGTACTCTGGTGCTAACCCATTCATTGATTTATAAACTAATAGAAGCACTTTTATGTCTATTCTCTGAGCTACAGGGAGCCAGTGTAGTGACTGTAGACCTGGGGTGATGTGTTCTGTCTTGGTTCTAGTGAGAACACATGCAGCAGCATTCTGGATCAGCTGCAGCTGTCTGATTGATTTTTGAGGTAGATCTGTGAAGATACTGTTACAGTAACCAAGGCAGCTAAAGATAAATGCATGGTTGAGTTTTTCTAAGTCTCCTTGTGTCATCAGTCCTTTAATCCTGGAAATGTTCCTCAGGTGATAGAAAGCTGACCTTGTTATTGCCTTTATGTGACCCTGTAGGTTCAGGTCTGAGTCCATTATTACACCTGGATTTCTGGCCTGGTAGGTAGTTTCTAGTTGGTCCTGTTGAAGCTGATTACTGATATGTAGTCAACCTTTTTGGGTACAAAGTTAAGTACCTTGGTTTTGTTTTTGTTCAGTTGGATAAAATAATGGGATATCTAGTTGTTAAGTTGCTCAGTGCATTTATTAAGGGTTTGGATGGGTTCAACATCACCTGGTGACATTGAGATATGAATCTGAGTGTTGTTGGCATAGTTGTGGTAGTTAATAGCGGTGTGGTGGTTTTAATTTGGCTTAGTGGGAGCATGTAGATGCTAAATAGGAGGGGCCCTACGATGGAGCCCTGGGTGACCCCGCATGGGATTTCTTGTTTTGTGATGACAATTGGCTAATCGACACAAAGAAATTCCTGTGCTTGATTTAAGATTTGAACCAATCGAATATCGTACCAGAGAATCCGACCCAGCTCTCTAGATGTTCCAGTAATATATCATGGTCAACGGTGTCTAATAGTACCAGTACTGTATTACCAAAGTCAGTATTTGTACGGATGTCATTGAAAACTTTGACTACGGCAGTCTCGGTGCTGTGGTAACTACGAAAACCAGACTGATAAATATCGATGTGTTCGTTCATTGTTAGGAAGCTGTTTAAATGTAAGAAAACAGCTTTTTCAATAATTTTACAGATAAATGGGAGATTAGAGATTGGTCTATAGTTTTGCATTAACGTGCTATCTAACGCGCTATGAGTTAATTATTTTTATCAGATCCACCCTGATGGCTTGGAGGACCATTTAAAAAAAAACTTGTTGGTAAGATATCCAAGCAGCAGGTGGCAGAGCTTAGTTTCTCAATAATTTAATCGAAGTTTGATTGATTTATTATTTGGAAATGAGTCATTTTCTCTGCATGGGTGTTAATTGGGCTCATAGTTGGTATTGGGGCTGGAGCTGATGTACCGATTGATCTTCTGATGTTCAAGATCTTTTCAGTAAAGAAGCTGGCAAATTCATTACAGGCCCTGGTGGAGTTTAGTTATGGGGGTACTGTCACTGGTGGAGTAGTTAGTCTCTCCACTGTAGCAAATAATGTCCTAGCATTATTATAGTTTTTGTGAATAATCTCGGAAAGAATGATTCCCTTGCACCCTTTAAGGTTACTTGATACTTGTTCACTCTCTCTTTATATATCTCATAATGAACCATGAGTCCAGTTTTCCGCCATTTGCTCTGGGCGCGTCGGCCCTCCCTTTTTTCATTACATACCAGTGGATCACTTCTCCACGGAGACTTCTTTTTACGAGAGACAGTTTTAACATTAAGTGGCTCAATCTTATCCACCATGTCTGAGATTTTGGATAGAAATTTGTCTGTCAGTTTGTTTACTGAATGTGTGCTGGTGGATGTTGGTGATTTAGATAAGGTTGGAGTGTACATCAGTTTAAATTTTTCAGCTCAGTTTTCTTTAATGGAAGCGTTTTTAACAGTGGTTTTGCTCTGATAGGATATGTTGGCTTGGATGGTGCGTTCAAAGGAGAGGCAGAAATGGTCGGTTAATGCAATATCAGTTACAGCAATGCTAGCGATATTTACTTTGCTACTTTGCTAAAAAGTTGGTCCAGATTGTGTCCTCTGTTGTGCGTTGGCTCGTTAACGGTTGGGTTACGTCAAAGTTATGATATAAAGGGTGTAATTTAGTGCTTTTCTTCCGCTATCTTGGGTCTTGTCAGTATGGATGTTGAAATCTCCCACAATTGCAATCTGGTCATAGTCTATAGACATTTTGCCGAGCAAAGGTCACTGAACTCGTTAAAACAGTTTGTGTCAGGTTTTGGTAGTCTGTATATGTTTACAAATAGGACTTTGTTTGGTTCATTTGTTTCAGTAGCTAAATATTAAAAGGTGCTGAACTCACCTAGCGATACTTTTTTTAAGTTTAGGGATTTGTGAAAAATTATAGCACAACCACCACCCCTTTTGTTTTTCCTGGTCTCACTAATGAAATGATAATTAGTTGGGCAAGTCTCTACTAGTACAGTTTGTTCTGTATTTTCATCTAGCCAAGTTTCTGAGAGAAATAGAGCATGTATATTGTAGAATTAAATTTTATCAAAAAATAATTCAGTGCATGTTCAAAACAGAGACAAGGAACCAATTTCCAGTTCTTAGTTTTATTTTTAACAGATTAACAGATATGCGGTTTTACAGATAAACATGCCAATTTTCTCTGGGCCAGATTTAAAGACATCTGACAATGAATGGTTTTCATGTCATAACTTTTATAAACGTCCAAAACTTCCCAGGATTCTAGGCGTCTCTTCTCCCTTGAATCTGCTCCAATCAGAACGTTTTTAAACAGTGTCTTGACAATGACTGGTTGTCAAGAATTATGCAGTCATAAGAGGGACGTGTCCTCCTCTTGGGTCCAAAGTTCATTCTGAGTTTTATGGTTTTATGGTTCCGGGTCCTCCCGGCTTCTGGCTTCCATCCTTATCTATAAACATCCTGGTTTTACAGCCTGCAATAAAACTCTTTGTCTCAGAGGTCCTCAAAGGTCACACATACTCTCACCATTATCCAAGGCCTTTGATGCTCCTCAAAAGGTGCCCAATTAAAATACTGGTAAAAACAGACTTTTACCTCTGACTTCTTACTAAAGATATTAGCCCCAAAAAAATAAGATACACTGAACAAAAAAAGATACACTGCCAGACCACTACGCATATACATGTATGATGAAAACAAGCATCATGTCGAGTGATGAAGTAAACAAAATCTATCTGAGAGAATTTGTCTTATTTTGAGAATTCTTACCAACTGCAAGTGTCTCACTACATTGGCAGATACTAGATTAGTCTAAAATTTCTTGAATTAAGTGAAATAATATGCCAGTGCAGTACGACAATTGCACTTGGTAAGAATTCTGAAAATAAGACAGATTCTCTAAATAAGATTAATCATCTAAGAAGTTCTGCTCTTGCTTAGTATATAGGTCTCAAAACAAGATCAAAAATACTTTTTGGCTGGAAGCAAGAGTGTTGGACTTGGTTAGATGGACAGTTTTTGCAGTACAACCATCTTCTCTCTGTTTTGAAGCTGCCAAGAACATGCAGGCAGTGTCGATTGACGTCACAGCTGTAGGACAGCACAGGAAATCCGGGCCCGAATTGACACAACATTAGGGTGCATACAGGCTTTTCAAGGAAATGGAACGATATGTAGTTTGGCTCATTCTTTTTGGTTTATAACACTTTATCATGCAATAACAAAAAGAAACTGGACATGCATGTTTAGTTATAAAATCCTGTCCCATGGTCTTTTAACTCATGATAAATCACAAAAAACTGCTTTTTTTATTTAAAAAAGCTCTTACTTTACATTAACAACTCTGCAGAAAATTAACAAACTTTAACTCTGCAGTTCAGAGTAAAGTATTTTTGATGAAAGCCTGAACAGACTGAATAAGGGATCATTTCACGTCTTGCTGTGTTTGTTGGGCTGACTGCCAGCCGAACTTAGTCCTGCCCACAACATGGTCTGGAAGTTCGGTCTGGCATTCCTCCATTGAGGAGCAATTATGCCCGAACAAAATCTGTTCGGACCAATCAAATCAGGCTTACAATGATTGACAGGTGAACAACAGTAATGTAATCAACCATGTCACCAAAGAGAGACTGTGTTGAATTTGTTTACAACAATGATGGCTGCTGCTGGAGAACTCAGATGAGTAGATTCTGCCATAGAGTCTGTTCTAGAAGATATCGACAGCGCATTAATTTTAAAGGAGGAATTTTAAAAGAGGAACAGATAACGTCGTCACACACTTCCATTGCTCTAATTGGTTATAGGTCTATCCAATTGAGTGCAGAGGCATTTTTGGCTCAGGTCTCAAAACCCCGGGTTTGTTTAAATTCACTGTGGTAGCGTGTGACATAATGCCATTATGTAAAACTCATTAGTACCTCCGGGAGGTTTCCTAGGAGAGAATAACTATGTACTGCAGTTTTCAGCAACAGGATGCTCTCAGGCAGTGATGGCTGTGAAAATGAACATTATAAATGCTGTTCTGCGGCCTGAATGTTTCCGAAAAATACATGACCCTGAGTACTGTGCAGTTCTAAAAATAAAATTAGAGAACTCAATGCAAGAACTAAATGCAAGACCCAAGGTGACAGATTTTTTTCAGTGGTAGCTCCCAAGCTCTGGAACATTCTTCCTTTTAATATTAGGTCAGTTAAGTCCTTAGTTTCTTTTAAAACTTTATTGAAAACACATTTTTACGATTTGGCTTTTAGAAGTTAGATCTCTAACTTCGGAAACATTCTTTTTGTATTTCTTTGATTTTATTGGTTTTCTTATCTATTCTTCTAATTTACATTACTTTTATTGTTGATTTTTCTTCATATCGTGTCATTTTGTGAAGCACTTTGGGCAGTCTTACTATTGGAAATGTGCTATACAACTAAATTTGACCTTGACCATCCTAGAACAGAGTTGGCCTTCCTGATGAGTTTATCCAACCTCTTACTCTCAGCTGTAGATAAGCTGCTGCCCCAACACACTATGCGAAAAAAGACGTCTGATGCCAACATAGAGTCAAAGAAGGTATTTAGGAGCAAAATCATTATCCAGGTATTACTCCTTTTGTTTTATCAATCGGTACTGTGGTATTAAAACCACATTCAACCAGTCAAATTGAATATGTAACTAATTGCATCTCAACACTGTGACCACACAGCACAGCAATTCAATGGTACTGCTCTTCACCAGACAGAAACTTTTTAGTGAACTATGGAGCGTCAAAGTTGACCAAACAGGCTTTAGGCCAGCCTAGACCCCCCCCCACACACACACCCTTATTTGAAGGCACCTGAAGCGATAAATATATAAATGTGGAAGTTAATTTGTTAATAAATGTGGAAATATATATTGTAATGAATAAATATGTTAATTCATTTTTGAAATGTATTTTAATTTTTTTTCTTAAATCATTTATTTCCTCATACATTTATTGTCAGTTTTGGCAGAGAATCCTTTAGAGCTCCATCCCATAAAAATATATAACTAAAAACTTTTTTTTAAGTTTTGAACTTTCCTTGTAGTCGGGCCCGGATAAATGCTGTGACTGCCCCCCCAAACGTGATGGCATGCAAAAATCACGAATTTCCTAAATATTTTAAGTAAAATGAGCAGAGCCCTCTCTGCTCTCTGTCGCTCGTTAGTAGTAGCTGCTGGTTGGTAGATGCACAGAGAGGGTGTGGCCAGTCGCTGCACTTGCGTGCTACTCCTCCGCTTCTCACTTTTTCTTGGTCACAGCAGAGTACGCAGACACACTGCCGTTAGTTGAGCTCAGCCCCTATTTGGAGTTTATTCCGCTTTCTGTCACTGGGATTATTTGTTTACTCTTTCATTCTCTTTTTGTCTCTCTGTCACTGTCTTTTGTAATTGAAAGGGAATAAAAACACAATAAAATAAAAACGACAAATAGGCAAAAGATGGACAGACAGACAGACAGACAGACAGTAAAAAAAGATATGAATAAGATAAAAGGCAGCACACCCAGACCCGCCCCCCTGTTATTCTACCTGCACCCCTAAGTGGGACTGGCTAAATCCGGCCCTGCTTGTAGTACCTAAAAAAAGGATTAAAAGGTTAACATTTTGTGGGCAAATTTAAGTGTTATATTCAAGAAAAAAGAAAAAAGCCCTTGATAATGCATCAGCCAAAGCATTTTCTGTAACTATTATATGTTGAATATTCATATTGTATGGCTGAAAAAAAGTACCATCTCAACAGATGTTGATTTGGATTCTAAGGAGAAAGTGAGGGAATTTTGATCTGTATAAACTACAATAGTATTACAACCTGCATCCACACACACTTCAAAATGTTGCAAAGCCCATATACTTAGGTGAAAAAAAATGGCAGGAAGATCCACTGCAGCCTCATTGTCCAGCAAAGTTATGTGTCCCAACATAATAGCATCTAACTGTTTTTTGAATAGCTTATCCATGTGAGGAGCTACTAGAACAGGCGCGGAACAAATCAAATGCTTTAGTTCCTTTAATGCTTTAATAAAGGAGATGGCCACACAAATAATGACAGCCCCAAGACAATACCACTCTAGAGAAGATCTACATGGAAGAATAGTCCAAGATACCAGCTTGTGGTTTGCATGTGCAAACCTATAGGACCTATAGGAAATGTTTGACTTTAGTTATTGCCAATCAAGGCTACAGTATAAAGTATTGAGGGAAACTTTTTTTAATTGACCAAATATTTGTTTTCTGCGCTATTATACAAATAAATTATTTATAAAATCTCACTTTGTCTCTCACAGTTGAAGTACCATCTATTACAGTTGAAGTGAAAATTAGACTTCTCTCATCTTTTTAAATGGGACAACATGCACAAACGGTGGCTGCCATATACTTGCCTCACTGTAGCTGTATGATCATATTTATAAAGTGGCATAAGATCATCAGCATATTGTATAGTAACTTTTCTGATATTTATTCTTTTTTTTTAAATATTTTATGATACTTACTTTGTTTTGTTGAACTGGTTATTTCCAGTATAAAGAAATGAAATGAAAGTTAAACTTCTGTTTGTCTCTGTTGTGTAATGTTTTGTGTAATGTTTCAGTTTTTCTTGGTCAAAGGATTTCTAATACGCAAAGTTTTGCTAGTTTTACTTTCTATTTCAAGACTATAAATTCCATCTCGCCTTAGGTCAACAGACTCATTTTAAGACTGTACAAGACTGTGGCTCACAACAAGGGTTTGCATTTGGGTATGTATACACCTTTAGTGTTTTCTTGAAAGTTTGCTATACTAATAAAGTTGCCTAACCTAAAGAGTTGCTGAAATAAACTAACAAATAAAAATTGTATTAATAAAACAAGACAACTAAGGTAAAAAAAAAATACTTGTGCCTAAATTCTGAGCTGTTTTAGTTATTAATTTGTGACTGATGTGGTTGCTTCTATGCTTACATGAGAGACCAGGGTAACAAGAGCAAGAGCTAAAATAAATTTTCCTTTTCCCTTCCTTTCCTTTTAACAGTAAAACGTATCCGTTGTTAATAAAGATGGGGAAAGAACAAAGTAGACTGGCAAAGGAAGGCTACGTGATATCAACAGAAACTAAAAATTACATTGTTGCCACAAAAGAGGACAATGCATATCTTATAAAGACAATTCATCTGAAACAGGTAAGACGTTAAATTCATGTTTGCTAAATCAAATAATATCTGAAATAAACAAAATGTATTCACTGTCAAACATTCCATGGGTGTTTTCATAATCTTTTTTTTCATGTATTGTCTTTTTCTCCTTAATTTTTAAATTACAAGGTTAAACATAGTAGCAGCTCAATATTCATTAAATACTGTATTATGTTGTGTATTATCTGCTGCTGTAGGGTTAGGTACCGTATATTTAGGGGACCCTCTTCAGGTTAAAACTCTACACTGCACTTAAATTTGAGTCAGGTATTACTATTTACTCTGTGGTGATGGCTGTCAGAAGTTGAGGGCTGACAGTAGCCATCCTACCACTGTGGGATATGAAACAAGCCAAATCTTGGCCATTCCTCCTCCTTTACAGAACCTCCCTCCCTTTCCTCTGGTGAAGGTGGAGAGAACTCCATTCACTTTAGGAAGATCGCTCTGAGACAAATGAGGTCACATTGCTATCCATCCTTCTTGCTGTCATCTGTGCCAATGCAGCAGTGCTGCTGTCAACAGGTTAATCAGAGCGCAGGCCACGCCCGGCCCTCTCCCCTTGAGCGTTCATTGTTCCACAAGGCAACACTGCCTATGGGGAGCCTAAGTCTCCTTCCCCTCCTGTCGGCCGATGGATCCCCTGCCCGATAAAATAATGAATGGTGGTTAATGGAAGGATGGAAGTTATTGAGTGTTGTACTTCAATTTAATTAATAACTAATGTGCATTTCAAATGTGTTTGTCAAGTGATTTGGGATTTATTTAATTAAAAAAATTTGCAATTAAAATGCCTACAAATCAGAAGTCGTATATATGACATCTGGGGTTAATGTTAGCTAGAACTAGCTAGGACTTGAAATACTCTCCAAAACCTTGTAGAACTTCTCCCACATGCTGGCTGTCACTTGAACGACTGTTTCTTCCCCAGCTTCCACTTTCCATATGATGAGATTTATAGTGGTTTTCTTCTTTTTTTAATGCTCATTCCTATGTCCTGGAGGAAAGAAATTGCTATCACACTTAGGAAAGATGAGGACGCAGTGAAAAAATGTTTTGTCTTGTTTAATGGACGAGTGGACCAATCTACTTTTACGTCTTTTTTCTTAACAATAGTAGCATAAAAGTTCTTCATCTTTGTTTAAGCTCACGTGTGTCGCCATGTTGTGAACAACAGTGAATTCTACTTCTACTATGGTGTAGTGTTGTATGCATGCCGTAGAGCTCTATACTGGTCCCTACAGTCTTTGAAAGTATTGGCTCACTCAAGGCACGAACGTCAAGCATAACCAAGCTTTAGTCAAACAGAAAATGTGGCTGGAGTTACACACTAGAAGGGAGTGAGTTGCCCTTTAAGCTAGCAACTTAATAGTCTAAACCAACTGATGGTAGATCACTTTAACATATTAATCTGCTGTACAAATGTACAACTGATGCCAGATGAGGCTTCTCCCTCTTGCTTTGAAATCTGAAGATCTATGTCTCTGATTTCATTTTCTTTTCACACAATTCCATTTAAAACTTTTGTACATTGCTCCAAGTCATATTGCCAACCTTTCTGAAGGCTCCTTAGAGATATCAATTATTGTTGCCTCTAAAAGTTCAGAAGAGCCTCTTTAGAAATGTTTTGCTTTTTTTAGTTACATTTTTTTTTTTTGCTACCGACCCCTCTATAAACATTTATTAATACCTAATACTGTGATACCTTGTCAAAGTTAGCAACAGTAACTAAGAAAGGTAGAGCCTAACAGGGGTGAGCAATAGATAAAATGAGCACCCGCCTCTGCATAATCAAATGTCTCAAGAAGGATTACTGGAGATGATGAACTATGATGTAATGACGGACGGCATTCAAATGTTTCGGCAACAACAAATGACAGAAAATATTTTGTTAAAAGGGACCACTGGTATGTTGTTTGCTTTCATTCACTCAAATTTAATTCAATTCAAACATTATTTATTTATCACAGAGGGAAATTAAGTAAATTGTAATTTTGTAACATTGTAACTATGCTGCTTTCATTGGACTATGCAGGTTTCCATTCCAAAGAGATCTCTGAATTCAATAGGACTAAAGAGGTTAAATAAAGTTTAAAGACACACTCTGTAATTTTATGGATATTTCCTGTCTGTCGCCCTCTCAATGCTTGCAGTATGTCACTGTCATATAGACAAATCTCTATGGAGTACATCTGAAGAAGCCAGTGTACTGGCAGTTTTACCAGCTCGCTAACCAAAACATCAAAACACATCAAACTAATTGCATGTCAGTTGGTAAACCGTCAAACTGTATTCTTGGCATTGTATTACATCATCATGCCTGACTGTAATCAAAGTTCTTAAACATAGGATGAGAGCGATTCCTTTAGCAGTTTTAAGAGGTTTAATTACAGACTTGTTTGATCAAAAAAGGAGGTATAGCGTCATACTGAAAATATGCACACTGACCTGCCTTCCAAAACCTGACACAAATTTATATAGAATCAGTAATCCTGACAACTATCAATATCATATCAGAAAAAAGTTCTTCAGAATGAGAACATTAGACTTGTAGGCATTGTGAACTTGATGGTAAAGACATAATCTATGCAATGTCAGGATGTCCTCAGATGTAAGATGAGGTTACTATGCCAACCCAGGATGTTGAGACTTAAATCAGTACATTTGACATGACCTAGAATCATACTGTATAATCATATAATCAAATTAGTTTCCACATCGTGAAGAAAAAGCACACAGTAACTATCAGTGTTTAAAAATACACAGAGCAGATCATTCGTAATATAATATTTCCCACAACATCGACCAAACACAATAACTCCGGAAGAAGCATTTATTACTTACCAGTATAGTAGCAACACGGCTCGTTCAGCATATATCCCATTATATCTCTAATGCCTCATTCACAGTGGCTGCACCCACAAAACTGAAAAATTGTAACACTGAGTTATAGAAGCTAATCCTACTTGGGTGAGTAGCTTTGTCCTAAACTGAGCAACAGTTTGACAAAAAATCTGGTATCATCTTGTGTCTTGCTGCTCTCTGAGCAGGAGACCTAGTAGGAAGTGCGCTGTGAACTTTAGGCTTTAATGAGGGGAACAACCTGGTTATGAGTTGAGAAGTTGGCATGGCTTCGGCGTCCAGCTCCAGGGCTCTGCTTGCTGCTGCTTTTTTTATTTTATTTTACTATTTGAAATAGGTGCATGAGTTCCAGAAAACATGTTTCTGAACTTGTATGCTGGAAATAGCTTGTAGGAAACAATAGTTACGAACCTGTATTACCCTCTGTTTCAGCCCCTTGCAGATTGTGCTGTTTTCTGCTGGTCATTACATATTACATGAGCTGCTATTAAGTTGGCCATGCCCAACGCTTCTACAATCTTTGCTCACGCCCACCACTCAAATAATGACTGTTACCACCAGTGTTGCCAACTCCTCAGTAAGGAAAGTAGCTATTGGCTGTCCCAAAAGTCGCTAGAAGTCGCTAAATGACGTCATCGCCTAATTTGCATAATTTGCCATTTGCAAATAACAGTAAAAGTGAGTAAAAAACACCCTAAATATGTTTAGAACTACAAATGTACAAAAATAATTTCAACATTAACAACATTTAATGATTTTAATGCTTTGTCTAGATCCACATTACACACATCAGTTTTGTCCTGTATTGTTAAATGTTATAACAGCAAATTTAATCAAAAGATTGTTCTGTAGGGTGAAATTGCTAGCTCTACAACCAACCCTCCTCCTTTATCCGGGCTTGGGACCGGCAAAGTGACCCAAAAGACACACTCTGGCAGAGTTACTTAGTTTGTTTTTTTTAAGTTGTTTTTTTTTTTAAGTTTTTTTTTTTTTTGCTGAGCTAGCTAGCAAGATCTTATGTCACAGAGAGGTAGGCTACACACACAGTGGACGAGGTGAATAAGTGACTGAGCTGCTGAGGTTGTGTGAGTCAAATGCAGTGATTTATTTGTGTGACAGCGTCACAGCGAAGAAACGTTTACATTTAAATCCCGCTCTGCAAGCCAGCGGCGGCTTTCTTTTGCGCAAGCGCATTTCATTTGCAGTCCGGACGCCGAGTGGTGAGGGTCTCCTCTCTCTCTCTCTGCTCCGCCCATAGACTGTAGATGGGACTGCTGCGCAAGGCTACTGTGAGACTGGCCGCCTGTAAGTGCTTTGGGACGGGGGAGGGGCTCACGTTGAGGACAGTAACTGCAGAACAATACGTGCTTCACGCCAGAGTCTCCAAAACACCAGATAAGTCTCCAATAACACCAGAAAAAGTCGCTAGATTTGTCGCTAGTCGCTTTTTTGAAAAAAAGTCGCTATAGGGGTCTGAAAAGTCGCTAAATCTAGCGACAAAGTCGCTAAGTTGGCAACACTGGTTACCACTATGTCTGAAAGTTACAGACATGGCTGCTGCAGGAGTTCAACACAGCAAAAAATCGAGTGTTAAATCAACTCCTATAGAGTTGATTTAACATTTCTCGAATAGTTACATATTTAACACCACACCAGAGTTATTTCTTTAGCTCACATTACAGAGTTAACAGCAACAAGAGGGATTCAAAATTAACACTGTTTGGTGTTAAATGTGAACTCAATCAACACTGCAAAGTGTAAAGAAAAATCTTAAAAATTAACATATACAAGTATGCATATAATCAACACTCATTGGTGTACATATTGAGCCAAAACCAAATACAGTATTTAGAAAGGCACAAATAACATATTTCTTACAAATATTTATTTCTATCAAATAACTTATTATTTTTTTATAATCGTGAGCAAAAAAGAATTCTAGTGCGATACTCCTCATGAAATCAGTCACTGGAGTGAGAAGTTCATCCACAATTCTGAACCCCCGTGCATTGCCATCTCTATGATGGTGCATGGACAATAACTATCAAACACTGACAACAACATAACTCGAATGATAACTAAGGAGCACGGCTACATGTAGGACAGAAACTATAATGTACAAAGGAAAACTTCTACAATTAACACAAACACATTACCCATGAGTCTTTGCGGTTTACAACAAAATCAATGGGCTCTTGGTGGAGCTTATTTATGTCTGGAAGGAGTTAAATTCACTCTGAACTGGCACTCTTCATTCATTTAACACCAAAAAAATAACACTTGAATTTTAATTGCAAGGATGGAGGTTTATTTAACTCTGCTCTGAGTTAAATTAACACCATTGTGATTAACTCAGTTAAATAACTCCAGACATGATTAAAATTTTGTCGTGATTTTGCAGCTTAGTTCAGCGGCAGATCTCCAGTCTTCTACCTTGTTTTTAGCAGCTCAGTTCGATCGTAGATCTCCCGTCTTCTTACAGGTTTTCAGCAGCTCAGTTCGACGCCGGATCTCCCATCTTCCCCGCCCTCACCGCCAGCATCTTACCATAAAAAATAAAATTCAACCCATGCCGCTCTTCTGTCCTCTTTGACAGGGACCTGATAAAGTCTTTAGAGGTCTTTTGACCAGCCAAAAACGGAGCATTTTGCATGGTGCTTCAACATGTTGTTTCCTAATCTGAATGGTAACTGCTGTTTAGTGTTGTATCTGGTGGGTGGAGACGGCACTTTGAAGGGGTGTGGATATTCCAATATTCCGGCTTGTGACGTAGGAAGCCGGACAGATCATGAACAGCTCAATCAGAGGCTGAATGCAGGATCGATTAAGAAACCCCT
This sequence comes from Apricaphanius iberus, assembly GCA_028564705.1. Classification (NCBI taxonomy): domain Eukaryota; kingdom Metazoa; phylum Chordata; class Actinopteri; order Cyprinodontiformes; family Aphaniidae; genus Apricaphanius; species Apricaphanius iberus. Next base: position 22,506 of record JAPXFQ010002076.1, read on the forward strand.
ACCTAACTCAAAACAGCATGGATGTTTTTTTTTTCTTCCAGATTTGTATGCATGTATATGCACCAGAGACACGCAAAATCCCCGGAAAAGTGATTTTTTTCAAAATATGTCTCCTTTAACACAGCCTTTTTTGGCGGTGAAGATCCAGCAGCTTTTAACTTGGGAACTGGGCTGCTCTTGCTCAATTACTTCCACTTTTTCTTTTCCTCACTTCTTCTGATAGTGTCTATTTTGGTTTCTTTGGTGGATCTGCCATGGCTCCAATCTCAAAACAGCAGGGTTTTTTTATGTGTTTGGTAGCGTGTAGTGTACTGCCATAAAGTGAAACTCAGTCAGTGCTTTTGACAGGCATCCTGGAGAAAAAAGTTGTATAGTACAGTTTTAGCAGTGGGACTCTCCCATGCAATGGCAGCTCTGAAAATGAACTGAATAAATGCTGGCGTGCCAACAAAACATTTCGAAATAGATATTTTTAAGGTGCAAAAGTTACCAAGTGCGTCTTTTACAACAAATAAGCAGATTGAAAAAAAAAATGATTAAAAAAAGTATAGTTTTCTTGTCTCACTTTTTTGAAGAAAGTAAACTCTTCACAACAAAAACACAAAAAGCCAGTAAATTTAGGTAAATTTTACTTGCAAATTTGTTGTAAAGTATATTAATGAAATTAGCGTCTATATCTTGCTCCAAAAACTTTTGACATGTATGAACATATAAAAACTGTATATTCATAGTGTTTATTAGGGATCAGATTATATTTTTTTCACAGCTATAGTATTTATTGTGATAATGACAAAAGTAATGGTATAAATAATTTTTAAAAGTAAAAATTCTTTAGCTATACACTACCGTTCAAAAGTTTGGGGTCACCCAAACAATTTTGTGTTTTCCATGAAAAGTCACACTTATTAACCACCATACGTTGTGAAATGAACAAAAAATAGAGTCAAGACATTGACAAGGTTAGAAATAATGATTTTTATTTGAAATAAGATTGTTTTTACATCAAACTTTGCTTTCATCAAAGAATCCTCCATTTGCAGCAATTACAGCATTGCAGACCTTTGGCATTCTAGCTGTTAATTTGTTGAGGTAATCTGGAGAAATTGCACCCCACGCTTCTAGAAGCAGCTCCCACAATTTGGATTGGTTGGATGGGCACTTCTTGCGTACCATAAGGTCAAGCTGCTCCCACAACAGCTCAACGGGGTTCAAATCTGGTGACTGCGCTGGCCACTCCATTACCGATAGAATACCAGCTGCCTGCTTCTTCTCTAAATAGTTCTTGCACAATTTCGAGGTGTGTTTTGGGTCATTGTCCTGTTGTAGGATGAAATTGGCTCCAATCAAGCGCTGTCCACTGGGTATGGCATGGCGTTGCAAAATGGAGTGATAGCCTTCCTTATTCAGAATCCCTTTTACCCTGTACAAATCTCCCACCTTACCAGCACCAAAGCAACCCCAGACCATCACATTACCTCCACCATGCTTAACAGATGGCGTCAGGCATTCTTCCAGCATCTTTTCAGTTGTTCTGCGTCTCACAAACGTTCTTCTTTGTGAGATGCCAGTTGGGGATCTGTGAGGTGTCTGTTTCTCAAACTACAGACTCTAATGTACTTATCTTCTTGCTCAGTTGTGCAACGCGGCCTCCCACTTCTTTTTCTACTCTGGTTAGAGCCTGTTTGTGCTGTCCTCTGAAGGGAGTAGTACACACCGTTGTAGGAAATCTTCAATTTCTTAGCAATTTCTCGCATGGAATAGCCTTCATTTCTAAGAACAAGAATAGACTGTCGAGTTTCAGATGAAAGTTCTCTTTTTCTGGCCATTTTGAGCGTTTAATTGACCCCACAAATGTGATGCTCCAGAAACTCAATCTGCTCAAAGGAAGGTCAGTTTTGTAGCTTCTGTACCGAGCTAAACTGTTTTCAGATGTGTGAATATGATTGCACAAGGGTTTTCTAATCATCAATTAGCCTTCTGAGCCAATGAGCAAACACATTGTACCATTAGAACACTGGAGTGATAGTTGCTGGAAATGGGCCTCTATACACCTATGTAGATATTGCACCAAAAACCAGACATTTGCAGCTAGAATAGTCATTTACCACATTAGCAATGTATAGCGTGTGTTTCTTTAAAGTTAAGACTAGTTTAAAGTTATCTTCATTGAAAAGTACAGTGCTTTTCCTTCAAAAATAAGGACATTTCAATGTGACCCCAAACTTTTGAACGGTAGTGTAATTACATTTCTATGCAGTCAGAGTCCAGCAAAATAAGTTGCTCTAAAAGTAAAACCTACCGATTAAGTAGTGTAATTGTACTACTAATGAACATAATGGTTGCATTCACAGATATTCATCTTACTATAGTAGCAATATATTAATATTATTGGTATAAATTAATTCATTTTTTGTCAAGAAGGTTATATATATTTAAAACAGCAAATGACACACTGCTAACCATACCATTACTACTTGTTAACATACAGAGGATACAGTCCATGACATAACTGTCCCAGGAGTCGACTCCTGGCCCTCTTGCCTTACCCTTCTCACTGTACCCTTCCTCCTCTAGAGCTACTGTTGAATAAAAAACACTTATGCCATAAAAACTATTATTATTATTATTATTATTATTATTATTATTATTATTATTATTATTATTATTATTATTGGGAGAACATCCCCAACATTTTTAATAATGGCTAAAAGTCAAGGTAATGAGAATTTTTACTGCAAAAAACACATAAGTGCTTATTTCTATCAAAATGGAAATTCTACTTGATGGTGTCAGCTTGACTTTTTTGTAACGTATACAAAATACTAACTTAATATACTCAGATTGTGTTACATTCAGCAGTTTCAGCCATTCATCCAAAAAAAGCTTATTCAATATAGTCAAGATATAACAAAAAAATATATAATTTCCTTTTGACATGAATTTGGATATCATTGAAATCTTTACTGGTAACTCAGTTTACTAAGTTAAGAACATTGTATACTATAGATTAATTAAAAACAACCTTTTATATCTGTTAAATATGATGATTTCCTGTTGCAGCTAATTAAAACACAACATTTAGAAAAAATACATAAATCAGAGCACGTTTAAAGGAAAAAATAATACAGAAATGTGGGGTTAATGTTAGATATGTTTACTACCTGTTTGAAGTGTTATTTCTAAAAGGATCTTTTAATCTAACAAATCAGCCTAATCGAGATACATATTCTATTAAATTAAATATGATTGATTATTAAATCAAATCTCTTTCATGCAAAAATTAATTGCTCTACAGCTCCCCCAACAAGCTCTGGCTTCGTTGATGTCAGAGATTGAAGTTCTTCAGCATACAAACCATCCTCATCTTGTGGACATAAAAAACTCATTCAGAGGTAAGTTGTGCTTTACATGTATGAATTAAACCATGTTTTTATGCATTTTATATCTCATATCTAGATTCAAAAACCGAAAATAAGTTCAAGGTCATGCAATACAATCTTCAACTATAAATGTGTGTGTGTGTGTGTGTGTGTGTGTGTGTGTGGACCTGGTATTACTATCTTTGTGGGGACCAAAAATTGGAAGTTTACTATCCAAGTGGGGACCGACCTCCCTTGTGGGGACCAAAATCCCGGTCCCCACAAGTTTGAAGCAATTTTTGAGGCTTAAAATTTGGTTTTAGTGTCAGGGTTACACTTAGGTTATGGTTAGGTTGGGGTAAGGGTCAGGTTAGGCACTCATTTTTGATGGTTAAGGTTAGGGTAAGGCGCTACGGAAAACATTATGTCAATGAGAAGTCCCCACAAGACATAGAAACCCAACATGTGTGTGTGTGTGTGTGTGTCATTAAGATGAAAATCAAAACATTTACTATATAGTAATGAATCAGTGCCAGGGTGGAAGCCTTGCTGAAAGGTTGGGGAAAATTCCACCAGAGTCTCTGCAAGAGCCTGAGGTAGGGTAGTACAAAATACATTTAAAGACACGTTTTATTGATATGCTAAAAGACTTCAAATGCTTTTTTTATTTTCTCTGCCATGATCTGTTATCTAGGTACTGAGCTGGATTGTTGAGGTCTGTATGTCTCTAAAAGCCATTCATGAAGCACATTTGCTTCACAAAGATCTGGCACCACAGGTACTGCACATATTCCACATGCACCTGGAAAGGCTGTTTTTCATTACTGTATTTTAATCTTAAAATTTTAGAAAAAAACTGACAAACTATCCTAAAATCTTATTATAATTATTTGATAATGCATTGTCAAGACTTTCAACAACCATCCATCCATCCATTCTTATGGAATACTTATAATAATTTTGTATTTTTGACTAACTCAGATAATTGTCCTATCTATTTTCCTATAGAATATATTTTTCTCAGAGTTTGGATTGGTGCGTTTAGGTGGATTTGGAAATATTCTTGAAAGGTAATGTACATTATCTAGGCAGTTATGTTTTGTCTACCAACACCTATTTCTACTTTTACAAGATGAAGATTAGGGCAGGGAGCTTTTAAGTTTTTATTGAACATACTACTATTCATACTTATACGACCTCTATAGAGTCAAAAAACAATAATGATAAAAATGGTATATTGATGCATTAGAATATTGATGATTTGTATAATCTTGCAGGGTTTATGGTAAGTTTTTTTATCTTATAGCACAGTTGTTAGAGTTTGATGGTTTCTTAGCACAGACAAAAAAGTTGTAGCATCAACAATAAATACATTTTACAATCTCTAAAACCCTTGTCATCAAGAAGAGACTATGAAACATGTTATATTATTTTGCCTGAATTGTACTGTTGACAGAAGGGAACTGGTACAAAATTCCCAAGATATTACATTGCAACGACATCAAAGACCTCTTAAACAATATTTCTAGCTTTGAAAAAACAAATAACTGAAATATCTTATGAAGACAATATTAATAGAAATTGTCAGTATTTGTATGCGACTGTATTAAGTCCCTACGGACCTCAAAGCGCTTCACAGTACATTCGGTCATTCACGCACACCTTTGCACACTGGTGATGGCAAGCCATGTTGTAGCCACAGTTGCCCTGGGGTTCACTGAGAGAGGCGAGGCTCTCGGGCACATGATTTACATTTATATTGATAAAAAGGAACTGATATAAACTTACAAAGATCATTTGACAAAATAAACGACTTGCACTAACTTTAATATGTTTATAACTCATTTATTTTTCTTAAACTCTGACTAAATTTGCAACTGAAACATTCTCGTCTTTGACAAACATTTTCCCATTGTTTTCTGCACTCTTTGTTACAGTACTGTGAACTGAATTAATTTTAATATATTTTCATCCTTTTAATTTTAGATAAAACAAGCCCTTTGATCTCTCATTAAAATAACAACCACAGTTCAGTTTAATTTGTAACATTGTTTTAGAAAAGCAGCAAAACTCTTGCAGAAAAAGTTTAACAAAACAACAGTGTTGACTTGGCATGGCGTATTTCTATTATTTTCCAGATAACATGCCAGGGAACCCTCCAGATTTCCCAATGTCAGTGCGACCTTTTTTACGTTTGTCTAAAACAATTGGATTAGCTTTTAAACTTTTCTTTCTATTTATCAATGTTGAACCCACCTGTGTATTTGTAGAGTGGATCACTGTAAATATTTCAAAATCAACGAGAAAAAAAGGTTAACTATGAAGTTCAGTGTGTTAAAAAGTGTAACAATCACATTGTTTTGAAAGAATAAATATAAAATGTGAAATACATTTTCTTTCTCACAGTTCAAACAGCCAGTCTGGTGCAGATTCAAATCCAGCAATAAATTACCTGGCACCTGAAGTCTTCACAGGGGGAACCTATGATGTAAAAAGGTACTTTTTCTACAATATCAGAATTTTTTTAAGGTTGTTTTATGGTCTTTTAAATAGTTTTTAAAAAAAGTCACATAATATTATTGTTTATTTTTCTAAAAGAAACATTTTTTGCTTGTAGGTTTTTCAAGCATTTGATCATTTTCCCTTAATATGTGCTGTTAAAGATGACGTTTCTTGTATCGTGTCTTGAGATGACATGCTGTGAATTGGCGCCATATAAATAAACTGAACTGAAACCTAATTGAATAGATCATTGCCACAATCTCCACTCATCTTTCATAAAAACAAAGCCAAATCCCTTTACATCTTGAATACCTCTATTATATTAACCTTTCTTGAGATTATTCTTTTTTTTTTTGTCCTCTATTGTTTTTAGTGACATCTGGTCAGTGGGATGCATACTCTATGAGCTCTGCACGCAACAGCCAGCGGTAAGTGAACATCAACACTGACTTTGAAAATTTAAACAAAACATGTCTGGCTAGTTTTTTGTTGTGATGTACCACAAGCACAGTTAAAGGTTAAAGGTTTCCTGTCTTTTTAAATATACAAAGGGGAAAAAAAAGAATCTAAAGAAAAATTCAACCTTTTCCAAAGTCATCCGACAGCTACATTTCCGGGTTAAAAAATGCAGTAAAAGGAGGCGTTGACTGACAGATGGAGGAAGAGGGCTGGGCGGTGTCATCACTTCTTTGCCATTCTAATTCCAGTTCACTATAGAGGTGTGGCCAAGACTGGGCTTGTTTTATACTTCACAGTGGCAGGATGGCTATCATCAGCAATAAAGTCTGATGTCTACAACAAGGACTGAGCTAGTAGGAATGCCACAGTGCAGTGAAAAACTTTAAACTGAAGAAGACACTCTACTTAGGTTTTTCAGTAGAAAATTTATATTTTCACAAAAATGTACAAAAATACAAAAAATAATGACCAGACATTTAGACTGTACTATTAAATACTAATTTATACAGTTTATCAGTAAAAAAAAAAAAAGTTGTTTTGGGGTTCAGCACCTAGAGTATCTAGTGGGGATGGGCAATGTATACAGGTAAAACATGAACAATTTGAATACAGCTCAGCTCAGCTTAGTCTGTTTTTGTCACTGGCCTTTTAAGGCAAAAAGAAAAACAGACAACAGATACATCTTTTCCATAGTCATAGAGTATACAATAAGCTACTAGAAATTTTGACCTTTCAAAAAATATATATCTTACGGTTTCAGTACATACACCTTGTACAATGACAGAAAAATTGCTTGTATGTTGAAAATAATTATGAAATGGATACTTTTCAGTTTTCTGCAGAAACTACAATCAAGCTCATGCCTAAGATAATTAGTGGCAGTTACCAACCTCTTCCAGGCCATTTTTCATTTAAGCTCTGTGATCTCTTGAGTGATCTTCTGAATAAAGAGCCTGAAGAAAGACCAACAGCCAGTGAGATCCTGGCACACCCCATCATTCTCAGGTGTCTCAGAAGTAAGGTATGATAATTTTGTTTGATTCAATTAGTATTGATCCATTTCATTTCCACAATAAAACCTCAGAAAAGCAATTTGCCAAAGAAAATTGTGCCAAAATTACCATAGCTGTTCTAAAATTTTGATTGCCACTTGATGCAAGCAGTTGCCAAGCATACAGTGGTCACAACCACTGATCAGGTTTGTGATAATTTCTCATGGGCACAAGTTGTTTAAGATAGCAGGTAAAAAAGGAGAACAATACCCAAAGTTTATGAATAAGTTCAATGAAACACCATGGAAATGTATGTACATTTCTGAATTTTAAGATGGTTCTTGGAAAAAAAAACTCATTCTTTTAGCATTTAGTAAATCTAAATACTTCTGGTAATATTAACTGACCTAAATCTGGATGGATTTTTTTCTAATGTGACGTCAAACAGTTAGAATAAGTTATATTTCTTACCATGCAGCAAATGTAAATACCTGATATTACCTGAAAATGTGACAAAAAGGCAAAAAAGAGAGGAAGTACTCTTTATAGCATAACATTCTTTTTTTCCACTAAAACCTTGGCAGATTTTGCAAAAAAATATTTGTTGTTGATTAATTCTTTATTTGCTTTCTTAGTGCCAAAAAACTGTGGAGGACCTTCAGATGAAGCTGGAGAAGTTGAGAGCTCTAGCTGATGGTCTGGAGCGTGTTCATGAAGGCGCCACCATTGCCAGTCTGACAGGAGGGGTGATTGGAGCAGTGGGAGGAATTACATCAATTGTGGGGCTTGTTCTGGCACCCTTCACTTTGGGAGCATCACTTATTGTCACTGGAGTTGGTATAGGGGTTGGTGCTGTTGGTGGAGTCACTGCCGGTGCCTCAAACATCACAAATATGGTCAACCAGTCCTCTGATCGTAAAGCAGTTTGCAGCATGATTAAAGAGTTCGAACAGAAAATCCGTGCAGTTGTCTCCTGGCTCTTGGAGATTAACAGTGGTCTGCAAACCATCAACAGCCAGTGTCCACAAACACTTGGAACTGATAGCAATTTTACAGAAGAACAAGTGAAGAGGGTTGGTTTTAGGGCAGGAAAAGGTCTTGGTGGCATTGCCGAACTAATCCGACTGGTTACAGTGGTTAACATTGGCAAGATTGCAGCACAGACATCCAGGGCAGTGCGTGTGGCAGAAGTGGCAACAGGTGTACTCTCTGGTTTGTTTGTAGCTGTGGATATCTTCTTTATCGCTATGGATGCAAAAGAGATCCACTATATTAGGGAAGCAAAGGAAACAGAGAGGAGAAGTAACCCTCCTCCCACCACAGAGTCTGAAACTGGGGCCATAATCTCATCTTCTGATCAGGCAACACTGTTGTCAAACTCAATTATGCAAGAGTCTGACACTGTGGAGAGTGATCTTAGGTTAGAGGGACTGGAGGCTTCTCCCCCAAAAGCTGAACCCAAATCGGAAATCATGAAATTTGTCCATTCAGTCAGGGAGGCAGCAAACAACCTAGAACAAGTCCTGGGTGAGTTAGCCACCATCATCTCATCCATCCCTTCGTTTCAGGAAAATGATGAGCTGGAATGGCAGAATATGGAATTACAGTAAACAAAATCTGAGCTTTAAAATGAAACGATTATGTTTTTGTGTCATGCGACTTTAGCTTTTGAATTACATTTGCTGAATGTACAACAACATATCAAATTTGGCTATGAGGAAAAACGCATCATTGTTGGTCAGTTGTTATTATTATGTTTGTTATCAGCAGAAGTTCTGCTCATTTATGCTTTCAGATTCAACCTTGTAATGCTTTCTAACTATAGTATGTTGAGAGTTTAAAAAAATCTTAGTCTTTTTTCCTCTTACAAATCTAACTAGAGTGTGTTGGAAATCTGGCAAGCTTTCAGTACTAATTCAGTGTATTCTATGATTTTGAACTCCATTTAATTTTTAACAAGCTTGTTTCAAAATGTAACTGTTTATTTGGAAATTTATAAATGGATAAAATAGATATTCATTTATGATTCTGATCAAATATTGCCAAATAGAGTGAAATATTTTTCTTGATATGAAAATAATTACCAAGAGTACAATGATCATTGTTAATACTTAACATAAAGCAGAAAATAAAACTGAAAAAAATAAAAAACATTAAAGATTAATTTCTTGTATTATGTGTTGCTGCTTTTTTAGTTCCATTTACCTGTTTGTCTTGAAGTTAGTTTTTTTTTTTTTTTTTTTTCACAAGAACTTTATTTTTAGCAATTATTGCGTTAACATTCTTGCCCAAACAAGTTTGGAAAAAACTTTGAGAAAAGTTTATATCCAGTTACGACCAGCGTATATCCATATAATAGGAATCAGTGGGGGCAGCTTTAATAAGGCATTATCTGCCCGAAAAACTCCTTATTTAACCAATGTTTTGTTATGAATAGTTGCCGATATTCCCCTGTGAGTTTGGAATGTCTCTGAGGTGCTGCTTTTAATACAACTGATTCCCAACTTGCACTAACCTTAAATGTATTTTTAAGCATATACGATATTGTTAAACACCATACCTTACAGTTTCACTATCAGAATAAAACATTTATTACTTTAAACAAAGATGCTTTACTTGAAATCTGCATACAACTTCCATGTCAATGTCTAGCAAAACCAAAAAATATTAAAATCTGCGGGAATATATATTTTTGCACTTAAAATTGAATAATATAGTCATAGCTGCAATCTCACATTTAAAGATTTTGAGAATAACCTTAAGAAACCAATTCTGATTAAATATTCAACCTGCCAACATGGATAATTCTGTAGTTTTACATTGCACTGATTGAGTCCATCCTCACCTTTTCCAAATCTGTGTGGTATGCTGAAGCTACCATCAGGGAAGAATAGAGAATCCAGTGTGTTGTGCGCTCTGCTGAGAAGGTGATTAGCTGCAGACTCCCATTTCTGCAGCACCTGTCCACCTTCAGTCATGTCTGAAAATTATATTTAAGCAGACAAAAGCAAATAATTTTGCTGAGCTATTACCCGAGTATTACAAAAATACATGTGGTAAGACACGTTTAGCTCAATGTCTTGCTTTAATATATATATATATATATATATATATATATATATATATATATATATATATATATATATATATATATATATATATATATATATAAGTGCTGCTTCCTTATCCCCTGTTTTGGTTGTTTGTCACTTTCTACCACTTTAAGACTTAAGCACTGTAATTGTCCCAAGAGAAGTGGGAACATTAGTAGTGTGGATAATATTATTTATCAAACTGTTTCATTCCACTGAAAGTTATGTGGTGTCATACCTGAGGTTGTCATGAGACAAGTACTTTAAGAATAAAGTTGAATGTCATCTGTCTTGCGAAACTGACAACATGAAAGGAGAATGAAAAGCAACAGGTGTCCTAGCCTACTGATGCAAACAGAGGTGATTAAACCTGATATGGGACACCTCAGTCAGTCACCGTTTGTGGCCAAATAGAATAGGGTAAACATAGGATAAACCATTACCTTCTAAACAAGTTTTTTCTCTATGTCTAAATGGTTGAAAACTCCCAAAAAAGAACAGAGCAGTAAGATGACAAATGTATGCTTAGAAAGAACATGAATGCCCAGCTATGTGCAACATATATGAAATTGTTAATACGTTTGTGAATTTAAGAAGTTAATCTTTCTTAATTGTTGAGTTTATAAACCGCTTGTGAGGGTGTGTGTGTGTGTGTGTGTGTGTGTGTGTGTGTGTGCTTGCTTCACCTGTTTTCCATCCAAGGGTGCAGATTGGTGATCGTGTTCCTGCAGCTGGTGCCACTCAGCCTGATTGAGGAGGAGCACTCAAAAGGAGAGTGCCAACCTGGAGCAGACGCCAGATGGTTAAACCGTGTCGTGTGGTAAGAAGCCACTTCCTCTGCCTTTCTACCGTCAGCAACTTACTGCACGTAAGATCCTTACCTCCTTGCCTTTTTCCCTCCAGTCACTCTGCGGTCCCGGACCTGCTGGTCGGCCTGCAGCATGGGCGTCTGTTCCTTTCCGGCATACTGGGCTTCCTCCTCAAGGTATCTGGCTGAGTTCAAGGTTTCCCACTGCCTGTCCACCGTCGCTCTGCTTCCTGGAGACAAACACCCCAGAGTTGGTCCCTCTTTCACGCACCAAGGATCATATCCTCCCCAATTCCTCCTCAGTGGAATCTGCACCAACGGCAAAGTAAGAATTCACAAACTTCTGTTTTTCCTCCTGCCAAGCACCATTGAAAGATCACTCACCTCCATCTCTTTTCTCCAGTTGTTGTCCTCCAAGTTCCCCGTGGTTCTGAGTTTTCTGAGTTCCTGGATGCTTCGAGTAAAGAGGAAAATAAATTACTTTTGCAAACCTTACCTCCAGTCTCACTGAGTCGTTTGTGTGTCTGCGCTAGAGTCCGAAAGCTAAAAACATGACACCGCTGAGTCACATCACAGCTATTGTATTTTCTCTTGCTGTTTGATATGCACCTAAAATGTATTTTTCAGTTCTGTTTAAGAGAACAGCAACTGAATAAGTAACATAGATTAGTATTTAGAGGAACGATGGTATGGAATACCAAAGGTCTCAAAATTAAATAAATAAACAAAACCGTATGATATATACAGACGTGGAGAAAATTGTTGGTACCCTTTATTAAATCAAAGAAAAACTCATGGTCACAGAAATAACTTTAATCTGACAAAAGTAATAATAAATAAAAATTATATAAATGTTGACCAATGAAAGTCAGACATTGCTTTTCATCCATGCTTCAACGGGATTATTTAAAAAATAAATGCATGAAACAGGACTGGACAAAAATTATGGTACCCACAACTTAATATTTGGTTGCACAACCTTTTGAGGCAATCACTGCAATCAAATGATTCCTGTAACTGTCAATGAGACTTCTGCACCTCAGCAGGTATTTTGGCCCACTCCTCATGAGCAAACTGTTCTAGTTGTTTCCGGTTTGAAGGGCGCCTTTTCCAGACAGCATGTTTCAGCTCCTTCCAAAGATGCTCAATAGGACTGAGATCAGGGCTCATAGAAGGCCAGTGTTTTCCTCTTAGCCCTTCTTGGGTGTTTTAGCTGTGTGTTTTGGGTCATTTTCCTGTTGTAAGACCCGTGACCTGCGACTGAGACCATGCTTTCTGACACTGGCCAGCACATTTCTCTCTAGAATCCCCTGATAGTCTTGAGATTTCATTGTACCCTGCACAGATTCAAGACACCCTGTGTCAGATGCAGCAAATCAGCCCCAGAACATAACCGAGCCTCCCCCATGTTTCACAGTAGGGACCGTGTTCTTTTCTAGATATGCTTCATTTTTCCGTCTGTGAACATAGAGCTGATGTGCCTTGGCAAAAAGTTAAATTTTTGTCTCATCTGTCCACAGGACATTCTCCCAGAAGCTTTGTGGCTCGTCAGCATGTAGTTTGGCATACTCCAGTCTGTTTTTTTTAATGATTTGTCCTTTGGCTCAAACAGCGAAGGATGTTCCGATCTGACACTGATGTTCCTTGAGCATAAAGTTCAGCTTGGATCTATTTTGAAGTCTTTCTAGGCTCTTTTGTTACCATTTGGATTATCCGTCTCTTTGATCTGTCATCAATTTTCCTCTGCACCAGTTGGCCACGCCCAGGGAGGTTGGCTACAGTCCCATGGATCGTACATTACTGAAACGTGCCAGCTGTAGTCACAGAAACATCTAGCTGCTTGGAGATGGTCTTATAGCCTTTACAGTTAACATGCTTGTTTATAATTTTCTTTCTCATCTCCTGAGACAACTCTTTCCTTTGCTTCCTCTGGTTTATATTGAGTGTGGTACACACCACGTCACCAAACAACACAGTGACTACTTGGAGTCCTATATATAGGCCCACTGAGTGATTACAGGATTATAGACACCTAGGATGCTGATTAGTGGACATACCTTGGATTAACATGTCCCTTTGGTCACATTATTTTCATTCTTTTCTAGGGGTACCATAATTTTTGTCCAGGCCTGTTTCATGCATTTATTTTTAAAATAATTCTTTTGAAGCATGGATGAAAAGCAATGTCTGACTTTCATTGGTCAACATTTATATTATTTTTATTTATTATTACTTTTGTCAGATTAAAGTTATTTCTCTGACCACTATGAGTTTTTCTTTTATTTAATGAAGGGTACCAACAATTTTGTCCACGTCTGTATAAATGTCTACATGAATAATTAAATATACAAATATACAATGTGACAAGGAAATTATGAAAAACAAAACTGAATTCACATGAAATTCTAAGATCATTATAAAATTTTGGATTTTTTTTCCTTTAAAAATGATTTTATTGATATAAAACTTTTTAATGGTAAAAAATTCTGACAATATATTTTGTTTTTTAACATTTTTATTTAATTTCATCAGGTATAATTCCAATAGGCCTTCGTCTTTTTCACAAAGTCAGCTTGTATGTCATAACAGTGTTTTTTCCAGTGGCTTATTTATTTCATAACATCGCTTTTCATCATAAGAGGTGATCGGCCAATCAGGATCAGTGGGTGGGACCTGCAAAGTCATTGGATGTTTCAAACATCGATCTCCCTGGATAGCTGTTCTCCCTTACTGCCAACAGCCTGCTGTATAGCTCAGCATAAGACGCTAAATCAAGGGTTGGAGTTGCAGGAACTTCATCCAGCTCCAGTTACTCTGACTATTTGAAGTGAGAGCAATGCTCATATTTATGGGGTAATAATAATTATCTGAGGATACCATTGTAGTATGCAAAATTTGATCATATGTGTTAAATGTCATGTATGATGGCATATTGAAAATCGCACGATTACAGGATGTGAAGGCTGGATAATTGGGCACCTTTTGAGGAACATCAAAGCCCTTGTATATGTTGGAAGTATGTGTGACCTTTGAGGACCTCTGAGACAAAGAGTTTTATTGCAGACTATAAAACCATAAAATTCAGGATGGACTCACAGGACAGACCTCGGATCTTGTGATGTAGGAGCAGGACAATGGTCAATACACTAACCAGCTTTTGGTTTAGGACTGTGTCAATAAAGCCTGGGAGAATGAACTTTTGACTTGATCCAGGAGAAAAGACACGTCCCTTGTGACTGCATGATTTTGGGACGGACCAATCATTGTTAACACACTGTTTAAAACGTTTTGATTGGAGCAGATCAGAAGTTATGACACGGAAACCATTCTTCGTCAGAAATCTTGTCTGGCCCAGAGAAACTAGGGCATCTTTCTCTGTAAACTGCAATTTGTTAATCTGTTCAAAATAAATGTTAAGAACTGGAAATTGGCTCCATTTTGTCTCTGCTTGAACATGCACTGAATTAATTTTGATAATATTTAATTCAACACCATCTTTTGGATTATATTTTTGAAATTATCCCAGACCAAGCCCTCAGGACTTGCTGGCCAATATAAAAACTCCTGTTGCTGAAATGTTTTCTGTGTCATAGTACAACTTGTGGGGAAGATGCCCTGGTTCGTGGTTAGATACAAACAAAAGACAGAATTATTTAAATATGGTCTGTGTTATTTATTGATTTTATGAATTGTTTGTACCTAACCTCCAACTGGGGCTTCTTTCACCAGTCTCGTCATAGGCATGGTGCCCCGGTCAGGTTTACACCCAAAACACTGATGCAAAACCGGCCGACTGAATTTAGACAACCACATAAAAAAAAAAAACAGTAAATAGTCTGCCAACGTTACAAGCATTCGGATACAACCATCACAAAATCTAACAGATTTTATATTCAATAACATTATTAAACGACTTCCTCACCATTCTCCTCCTCCAGGAAGATCAATGTTTAAGCACCTACCAATGAGTGCTCAGGTCCCACCCACTGACCCTGATTGGCTGAAAAATTCATTAAGCTATCAACTGTTCTTTTGAAATTAATGAGCCACTGAGAAAAAACAAACAAAAAAACATTACAAAATAAAAGCTGACCTTGGAATTTTGGCATTTTGGAATAAAAACCGATGGAATTAATTAGAAATGGCTAAAAAAAATAAGGATTATTCAAAAAAAATACAATTAAACCATGTGTTATATTAATAATTGTATTATTAAAGAAAAAGAAAAATATACTTTATCACTTCACTTCTCTTTCACTTCTCATTAGATGACTTCGATCTATAGGTTTGGTTTTTAATTTCTCTGACCAGAAATAAAAAACACAGTAATAAGGAGGTAAACTCATCAGTCAAGTAAGGGCAGTTTTACTTTTCATTTCATTCTGTTGAACATTTATTCAAAGATGCATGATGGAGGAAAAATGTACAGAACACTTTTAAAAAGTTACCAATTTGATTAATTCCCTACAAACCTAGTGGATAACCTGCAAAAGTGCGTCACTTGCTCAAAATGAATAGTTGATTCCTCAAAAGCACTGTCAATGAAACTGTCTGTGTCATCAAAACAATAAGTCCTGACACCATTGTTTATTAACAAGACAGTCAAATGGATTTGTCATGTTTTCATAGTGACAGTTTACTTTTTTCGTGTTTTCCAATGCAAAAAAGTCAGATCTTGGTGACACTACATGAAAACGCTCAAGACAGTACTATACACCTGTAAAGCCATTTGAAAGCTACAGTAAAGTTTCACATTACTGTATTTAGTGAGGTAACTGAGTACAGGACACATATGTATGTTTCACATATTTACTGCTTGTGCTCTTTGCAATTCTACAGCTTTGTGCAAAAAAAAAAAAGAAAAAAATAACACAGTCACTTACTTAGAGCAAACATAGGAAATACCATTATGGTAGAACTGTGCACAAATGTTAACAATATAACAGTACATATTACTCTGAAGTGAATATACATTATTTGTGGACATCCACATGTTCTTGTATGTGTGGCAACATATTTTAATTTGCATTACAGCGGATGTCTTCCCTTGCAAGGCAATGGGGAAAGTATCTCCTTGAGTGGCCAATCCACCCTCTGCAGGACTCCACTGTGACGTCATCACATGCAGAATCAATGGCTGCTAGCAGGGCCATTCGGGCATGTGGACCCCAGTCATAAACCTTCAACCAAGAAGATGTTGTGTCTTGTAAGGACCCAGAAGGGCGATATTGGTGAGAACACGATTTTCCGAGATGGCTGCACACGTTATGACATTCCCTCCTCGTTGGCTTGGAACATCAATCATTGCTCTCTGTCCAATTCTGTTTCTTCCATGCCTTATTTCTTTGACCAAATTTAAACCTGCCTCATCAATGTACATTAATGTGTGCAGTGGTTCCATGGACTCTAGCTCCAGTATATGCTTTATCCCAGCAGAGAGGGAGAGAGAGCACACTCAAGCTGTACCTGTACATACTGGTGACTGCAGTCCTATGTGTTGCAGAGTAAAATCATAGTAATGTACAGTAAATACGAGATATAACAAGGTACTGAATTACTGTCCAATACTATACATACCTGTTGTCCCTACGAAATGTTTGAATGATGGAATTCACAGTGGTTCTCCCTACATTTATTTGCTCTCGTCGACCAGCCTCAGCCACAGTGAGGGTGTGATTCCCTACATGGTCTACAAGTGTATGCTTATATACTTCACCTCTCTTCTGTCTCTGTTTTGTCCCCTTCCCCTTCTTCGGTAGATTCTTACCCCTCCTACATGACGCTGACGTTCAATTTTTGTGTTACAGAATTGTAGAAATGGTTCACACAATGTCCTGCTTGGTTCATATATGCTTGCCAAGTGAGGGTTCATAGGATTCAACCCTGAGTTACTCTGGACAAGTGGCTTGTTATTGGTTACAACTACAGTAATGCTTCACACACCTCCTCATGAGTGAAAGCTGAAGTTCATCTGAGAGCAATTGTTCAATTCAGGAGAGCATTTCAGGAAAATAATGATAAAGGAAAGTATGAAATTAGCTAGACAGATTTGACAACTAGTTCAACAATGTTGTATGTAATGACTAAAGCAATGAAATGAGGAGTATTAGTTTTATAGGGACTGACTATTCAGCATTCATAAGTATGTTTAATTTTGACCGCCTTGACATAAGCAAATTATAATGCTTTAAAACAGCAGAGAATTTTATGAAAGTAACTGATACATGTCCAAAAGCATTTGCAATCCGTTCAAAGGAATGAGAAATTGCTACGATGATGTGGACATCAGTGTTGTGGAGGTTGAACTAATAGTTGTGAGAACTTTCATTCTAATCTGAGAAAAACTGTAATAGATGGGATATATTTTAAACTTTTTTTATGTACCAATGTACTCAAGAGTGTTTTTTATGATTCAAGATTGTTTCGAGTATAGTTGTGTATGTGTAAATTTTAATAGTGTCAATTTATTAGATTGATCTTGATTTATATAGACAATATATTAGTTTTTGTGTTTTACATTCTGACATATAGTTTGCATGTAGGATATATCTAATGCTTTACAGATAGATAGATAGATAGATAGATAGATAGATAGATAGATAGATAGATAGATAGATAGATAGATAGATAGATAGATAGATAGATAGATTCTAAACTGGGGTTAAAATTATAATGAATCATATGCAAATCTCCCTGATCTGAATGTGAAGAGTTGCTATGATTTATGATCTGAGATGCAAAATACATTATTCATTACATAGCCTCTCATTCCTTGTAAAGGCAACACAACATGTTTGTAATGTTTGTTAGCAGCAACTAATTACGTGTAATCACGCTAAAATTAGAAGATTAGTGTCACTACAGCATGACGTGACAAATAAAAAGGTATGGAAGTTTCCCTGCTATTGTTTGAGGCATGTCATAGTTTAAAAAAAAATCCACAAACCTGTTAACTGACAGACAAAGATTACATTGGACACAATCAAAGGAGCCCCTGACAATCAGATTCTTTATAATTTTTTACAGATGTAGCTGATGTAACTGTGATTCGTTAGAGCGCTTTTGGTATATTCTGGGTGGCCACTCTTGGGAAGGTTCACAATTGGTTCAGGTTTTCTTTGTAGATGATGGCTGTCACGGTGATTCATTGTAGTCCAAAAACTTTAGAAATTACTTTAAATAACCTTTCTCAGGCTGGGTGAATAACATTGTCTAGCTACCTGATATGACATATCATAGTATAAAGCTATATTGCTACCATTTTTTATTGTTAACCTTGTGTCATAAGAAGTAACAAAACAAAACATTTAGTGGAGAGTATGGGTTTTTAGTCCAATTTCTAAAAACAATTATCAGCGTCTAAAGAAGTATGCTAAATTTGGCTACATTTGGTCAATTTATACCTTGTTATTTAAAAAAGTTGTAAGCCTGACCAAAACAGATGTGTTAGATGAGTGTATATGGTGGTTATATATATATATATATATAGACTAACAGCATATGTCGGTAGATTAAAAAACAATAATTCCATGACAAAAAATCTTGACCCAAATTTGAGAATTTCCAATATAATTTTTTCCAACATGAAATGTGAAATGGCAGATGTTTGAAAAATACAACGTATGATCCACATAAGTTAAAACTAAAACTTGTACGGGTGAAGTATTTAAAACATCTGTTCTCCATTCCAGCTGCAGACTTATTTTTTTTGTTAAAGTATTTGATTTACTCACCCCTACTTCCTCACATACATATTATACCACCCTGTGTATTTTCAGAGCCTCATGTGTTGTTTTGAAGTTACTAGCTGCTGATAAGCTTCCAACATGCCACCCCTGGCTGTGTTTCATTTGTTTCCCTTTCTTCCAGTTTTCCTCTCATCTCTCTTCACTCGGGAATCATTTGTTTTCTGTTAGAAAGTGCCAAAGACAAGAGGAAGGAGTCTTTACAGGTGGCCACGGGAGATAGGGGTAAGATTTCACACTCTGTGCTTTTGTTTGTTCATGTGTAGAAACTTATTTTGCTGTGTGTGATAAGAAAATACAGAAGATTGAAATCAGCGCCCCTTGTAGAGTTTATCATTGCTTTCAAATCAGGCAAACGCAGGATAGTCATCTTGCATAACAGATCGGCTCATAAGCTCTCACCTATGTTGGGATTTTTACTCCTCCTTTGGATTGTCTATTGGATGGATTGTCGCTCGTTGAACATTGTGAGGCCTAGCAAAATGTCCCCACAACTACTTAAAAGGAAATTCTGTTTCTTTTCAACCTGTACCTTATTTTTTTAGGAATTTTATGTTTTTTCACTCACCCTGAGAAGTTTAAAGCTAGTTTCAGCCGTTCAGCAGTACTATATATATATATATATATATATATACAGTCTTGATCAGCGTACAACCGTAGAACGGGGGTGCTCTGGGAAGTTGCAGTTCAACTTGTAATACGATTTAATTCGCCCCAAATGCTTTAATTTTACCATGTTTATATTCTGCTTGGACTCACAAATGCCTCAAGTGCTTCTTGATTTTCTTCTGGGCCGATTTGGGGCTAAACAATAAAACAATAATAAAAAGCTGACAAATTGCTGCGGCAGCATATGCAACAGCGGATTATCTTTTTAAACCACTAAAATTGCTAATTATAAGGTCCAGGTTGAAAAACAAAAAACGAATATTCCCTTAATGTCCACACAATGCTGGTGACCTGTCTAAGGTTGGTCCTCACAATTATATATATATATATATATATATATATATATATATATATATATATATACATTCCTACACACACACACACACACCACATTTATATGAACAATCACACAATCACACTATAACGTACATAGAAAGAGCATGCAACATTTAAGTGGTTTTATAGTACATTTCCATTGTTCCCACTTATCCTTTATATATTTCTGTATGTGCCTGTAGTCTTAGTCTCCTTATAATTTTCATGGCTTGTCTGATATGCTTCCTGAAACATATTCAGCATATCATGCTGTTAATTTATTAAAGTATAAATGTACAACAGGGGACATCCTAATCTTCTCTTTTTGTAGAGTATATTTGTCACTAACACTGCAATGAACCCATATTACTGATTAAGATGTCAGAACAAAACACATTTTAAAAAAAAACTTAAGTTTGGTCCAATTTTCGTTGCAGTTACTGAAGAGACAGTTTTTTTATTTTAAGATGCAAACAATTTTGTTGCAAGTCCTGGTCAACTCCCTAAAATAAATATATTGTTTTTTTAAAAGACATTTTGCTTAGAAAAAAAAATCACATCTTTAATTTAACCCTTTTCATTTAGAGGGGAAACATCCATGTCTGCCAAATTATTGGTATCCCTTACACCTGTGAATATTCTCATTCATCCAGGTCATGGCCACTAATAAAGCCGTAACCTAACCTCCACCAATAAGCGACACGCCAACGACCGTCGTTAAGACATGCAGCACAAAGGATCCAATGACATAATCAGTCTTGTAAAAGCCCTCCAAGAGGTCAAATAGCTGAGTCTCCACAGCAGTTAGTTGGACCAGTCCCAGCCTGGTCAGCGGCATGTATGAACTGATGAAGCCTCTTGGATAAGAGATGAAACGTCTTCCAAGACAAATTACCAAGTCCAGTTGCGTTCGATTGAAATTTCCTTGAGGTATCCCTTACAGTCTCTTAGAAAAGTCATGTAGGTTTATCATAGCTTCCAGAAAATTCTAGTTTGGGACATATTTTTTCAGTTTTCCTGAGGCAATTTTCAGGAAAAATATTTCTTAACGCCACTAACCACTGATGTGGATGAGCAACCATGATTATTCTATTACCAGACCCAGTGAGCT
Source organism: Apricaphanius iberus (assembly GCA_028564705.1). Taxonomy (NCBI): domain Eukaryota; kingdom Metazoa; phylum Chordata; class Actinopteri; order Cyprinodontiformes; family Aphaniidae; genus Apricaphanius; species Apricaphanius iberus. The sequence continues at coordinate 43,558 of JAPXFQ010002076.1, forward strand.
GGGTGGTTAGAGAGTTCAAAATTGCAGCAATATGTTGAATCTTAGGTTCACCAAGTGTACAAAATAATCATTGGGTGAGATGCAGATGCTAAAAGCCAGTTTGAAAGGCCATTAAAAGTCTTTACCGTCCCACACAAACCATATAACATGTAGAATTTTAAACCTTGTTGGGACTTAACAGAAGCAGTGGTTTTTGGTCAGATGAGAAAAAGACTGAGGTTTTTGACATCAAACACTTAAGATTTGTTGAGAAACAAAGGATGAATTTGTCGGAAAATAAGTTGAAGGATCTGTGGTACTCTTTTCTCTTTTTAGACCCCTTTGGTATCACGTTGCATGTCGTTATAGTCTCTGTGAAATACCAGAGCCATTTTTAACAAAATCTGGTTGTGTCCGGTGGGAAACTAAAAGTTCTTTCTCTGGGTTTTTTAACATTATAATGATCATTTGTGTGTGGAGTTAATAAACGTGGACAAAATCAATTTCCCTGGCCATCATCAAGTTGCCTACACTTCGTTAGTTTTGGTCTCGAGTGCTGACTAGCACCTGTCTCAGAAAGGACAAGGTTTCAATCATTTTAAAAATAAGACTGCACTGCTGATGATAAATGGGTAATTTTTTGAACCCAATGATTTGATGCATATGGATTGTTCATGCCCATGGTTTAAGAATTGAAGCAAATCGTTAAAAAAAAGCTAATAATACAAAAGAAACAACTTGAACAAAGCTTAGCTTACCTTGCCTGGGTCAGCTGTGTTGTTGCAGTTCTGGGATGGAAATGTGAGCAGATCTTATACCCAGTCATGTGTGAAATGTCCACATGCAAGGCCGCCTTAATGCACGGGCCAACCAGGGCAGTGGCCAGGGGCCTACGACGCTTAGGGGGCCTATCATTTCAGGTTAAAAAGAAAAATTGTTTTATCACTTGTCAGGCTTTCTGTCAATCATCTTATATGCCAATTTAAGGCTGCTGATTGATCCAAATTACAAGTGACTTATTTCACCCACCTGGCCTCTAAAGATCCCATTGCACCATGAGCTCACCAATCAAACAATTTAGACGATTTCAGGGCGCGGTCGTCTAGATGTAAAGAAACGTGGGCGCAGCAGGGAACTGCAGGTGAGGAGGCACAGCAGATAGGAGTGCTATGTCTTGTGTGTGTGTGTAGGTGTGTGTGTGTGCATGATGCACAACTTAAACTCTTTTCTTTAAAGCGGAGGTCCTTGCACTGACTTGTTAGGTGCTGTTCTTTGTTTCTGCTGTCATCACTGTTTGAAGTTCATGCACACTTTAAGGATGGTATTCACTACTTTGTTATGTTTTAGGGAGTTCAATAACAAAAAATAAAATAGATATATTGGCTTTGATAATATATTTTAAATTTTCAGCATATTATCTATTTATCTATGATAGATAGATAGATAGATAGATAGATAGATAGATAGATAGATAGATAGATAGATAGATAGATAGATAGATAGATAGATAGATAGATAGATAGATAGACTGAATATCTATTCAGTTTATCTATCTAGACCTAGTATCTATCTAGACCTACAATGCTGTAGTTGGAGGCAGTAAGAAATTTGTTTTCTTTAAGGTTGTTCAGATCTCTATTGTTGATTTTAGACAACTTACGAACATATCTATCCCTAGCCTCTTTCAAAAGTTTGACCCAGCAAAGGATGCATTTGTAACAATTCAAAACAAAATAAATGCAGTAACTTTCAAATATAGCAACAAAACACTTTCTACAGTATTTTTATGTTGTTACATATTTCTTAAAAATACTGTATGAAAAAATTTGTTTTATTACATACATATTTAACAAAACAGTATTTTCACTTGTATTTGTGTGTCACCTGGATGTGGTGTGTGTTAGTGAGACATTTGCACTTTTCTCCCACTCATGAGTTTCTGTAACCTGTGTTAAATAGTGGCAACAGCTGTAATTATACCTCTCTCCAGTTGAAGTCTGTTTCCCTGTTTAGTCTTTATGTGTCTCAGAGCTGATTAATTAAGAGCTGATTAGAGTGTGCCACCAGGTGTCTTCGATATTTAAAAAAAATCACATTATTCTAATTTTCTGAGATACTGAATTTGGGACTTTCATTAATTGTCAGTTATAATCATGAAAACAAAAAAATGAAAAATTGAAATATATGAGTATGTGTGTAATGAAATGATCTAATGTACAAGTTTAAAATGTTTAATGCAATAAAGAAAAAAAATATATATTTTCTTGATATTCTAATTTTTTGACTGGCACCTGTACAATGAATTATACATGTGAAAGAGAAAAAGAAGGTTTTATTATTTCATGAGTCACTATATAAGACAATGTGACAGTTCTTCAGATTACCCTATAGGCTGTTTATTTATGCATGGCTTAGATTTAATTGTGCTCAAATGACATGAGAACGTACCATGTCACTCGAAGTACGCCTGGGTTTATTTTTCTGTGGACAAGGACCTCAAATGGGAAAACAAGACTAGTCAGAAAATGAAGACTGAAGTGCCTCACCCAGTTTTCCACACATGTTGGAGCATGTATTTTGCTGATCTCACTCCCCAACTGGCTGACAAATAATATAAAAAAGGCAAAACACTTTGTTTAAATCTAGGTCATCTTAATGGAATCTAAGTTGTACTGTGGCTCAGCTGTCTTGTTCACTAAGAAACTGTGTAATACTTATTCTTTTTAAAATACTGTCTCTCACTCTGAGGTGCACATGCGTGCTGCACATAAACATTTTGTCCGAACCCCCATATCCTGCTTTAATGTTCACTCTGCTTACCATGAGAAACTCCACTACATGGCAGAACATGTTTGGGCATTGCATTCTTTACACAAGAAAGACTGTAAGGAAGAAATAGTTAGAATTTATCTTTGAGCACCACAAGTGAAGTAAGTTACGTTCGATTAGTTATTTCTTCTGAGGCAGCATAAGAGTTGCATTCCTATTAGCCAATCGGGTCGATATGTTTGCATATTACGAGTTATATTGAGTAAGATTTATAATCCAGACATTTGTGGCCACCCACTCCTCCAACAAACTACAGCGTCCTCAAAAAGGAACAAGAGAGCATTTTTTTCCACAGAAAAGGATTTACAAGGTATTCATTCAAACTATAGACCAAGGCAAATTTACTGATAACATAAGTGAATTAGATTTTAAAGAAAAAAAAATATTTTTTGAGAACAGTATTTTATGTAGTAATTAGAGATCTATGATATTATTTAATCTGTAACTATTTTTTTCTTGTCTTGGCCAATTAATAAAAGGTATAAATGGGAATCTGTCATCTTTTCAAATTATTTAAAATAAAAGCATTAAGTAATAAGCTATTTATTTACAGATGCCGCCTCTGATATTTTCAAGTTAGACAGAATGTATGTCTATAATTATTTCACTTTTTATTTTCCCAATATTAATAAACACTAACTGTGTGCTTGGCTTCATGAAATGCAGATCCAACCTCATTTCAAAGCATTACTGTTTTGACAGACTGTCTAAGTATTGGGTGGACTGATAGACAGAAAGGGGAGAAAGTCTTTTTAATAGGTAGTCAGTTTTCATCAGTGTCATAATTCTGAAGGGATGACTGATTTTTTCAGCTGTGCAAGAGACAGTTTTGGAATGTCCTCTCAAATATGAGACAGATTTGAAGGAGTCCTTGTAACTGTTTCTGGATATTAATTAGATCATATTAAGATGGTTGAAAGAGGTGCATGCAGTGGTTGCATAAACAGTAGCTTTCAGTTGTCAGAATTATCTAGGCAGCTTGGAAAATGGAGAAACCCTCATGTTTAAGCTATCAGTATATAAATATGTAAGGCAAAGTTTTGAGGCAGGTGTGAAAGAAACCGAGAAGGCTTTCAGAAAAGTAAATTGTGATTGTTCACTTTTGTAAATTTACAAAATGCAAAGTGAGTAAACAAAAGAAGATTCTAAATCAAATATATATTTGGTGTTAATACATTTGGCCTTCAAACCATCGTTAATTCATACAGGTACAGTTTCACAAATAAGTGATTTTGCAGGATTATAGTCAGGTGTATGATCAACCAATTATGCCTGACAGGTGCTAATGTTTATCAATTTTGCCCATAGTTTGAAATACAGACATTAACTGAAACAGAGACAGCTGTTTAGCAGGCTTAAGACTGGGTGAAGATCATCCAAACTCTATTGACAAGGTGAGCTTGTGGAAGACAGTTTCACATCATTGCAAGATTAAGCAAGGCAACAAGACACAAGGTTGTTATAGTGCATCGGCAAGGTCTTTCCCGGACAAAGATTTCAAAGCAGACTGAGGTTTCAATATGTGCTGTTCCAGCTCCTTTGAAGAACCACAAAGAAACGGGCAACACTGAGGATCGTAGATGCAGTGGTTGGCCAAGGAAACTTCTCAAGGTTATTACCCCTCGAAATAAGAATCTGTCAAACAGTGCCATCAGCTCAGAGCTGACAGAAACCAGTGAGACCCAGATATACCGATCTACTGTCTGGAGAAGTTGGGCCAGAATTTCAAAACATTGAAATCTATTATCCAATAGTAATAAGAAATGACGACAACAGTGTAGAGAACCTGGCTTTCTGTCTCCAAGAGCCGGAATATACAAGAGAACAACTGTTGGCCGGGGAGAAAACTGAGAAAAAGGATGGAAACAGAAATGGACAATGCTTGTTATGAAACTTGACAAACAACACAGTTTTCTTGCGAGTTGCAAACACTGTTTATTTTCGGTGAAGTTCCTACAGACACAGAATTCGCAGCCTATCCAGGCTGCCTAACCTATGTAAACCAGGGAACCTGATCCAAAAGTTATAAATACATTAAATCAATATATATTTCTGTACTCTGATGAAACAGTTTTACTTACTTCACATGAAACCTCAGAAAACCCAGGCCCGCAACAATATGATGTTAATGAATTTGCTCAAAGGACTGATGAAAAGGCTCTTAAAGTGTGTAGATGTGTCCGGGGTCCAACACACCTGAATTAAATTACTGATTCACCCCCTCGGTATGCAGTCGACTTCTCCAGAGTCCTGCTAATGACCGGTTTATTTGACTCAGGTGTTTTTGAAGCAGACGCTCACGTAAAAGCTACAGAGCACCAGACCTCGAGGGCTGGAGCTGCAGACCCCTGGTATATCCATTCTGAAGCCAGCAACTGATCTGACTATTGATAGGCCGGCATCGGTAACAGCATCAGTAATGAAGCCATGTACACACGTAGCCATTTTTGTTTTAAACAAACATTTTCCTCCACTCCCTTTAAAAAAAATATCTCCATCCACACATAACCAGATAAATGTGTTTTTAGCACATTCATGGACATGGCAAACCTATATGGGGCAGTAGTTCCCCCAAATCCTTTCCACTCAGAGTAACTTTGTATCTTCTAACTTCAGCACACAGCAGTGATAGAGCTTGTAAAATCAAGCGAAAAAAAGCGCTTTGATTATTGATGATGCTAAAAAAACTCGGAGGGCATAAATGCTGAGAGTAAACACAGGTCGCACAAGTGATGTTGATACTGAAAATGGAGAAATCGCAAATCTCCACTTTGGCCAGAGTTCATAAAGATTTGTTTTTGGTGCCGAAAATATGCGTTTACGTGTGGATGACAGGCCAAAGTGTAGAAACACATCTCTGTTTTGTGAGATGCTCGGCTATGTGTGGACAAGGCATGAGGACAGCCGCTGGCAACTGAGAGGAAGACAGCTCATTAGTGTTAGTATCTGCTAGACTCCTAAATACCTCAAATATCATCTCTTAAATTGTATCCCCCATACTCTTGTAAGATCTAATCAATCCTTAACTAAACATGATTTCTATTGCTCAGATATAGTATGTTCCTCTCCTATCTATATTCACCACAATCTACATGTGGAAATGTTTCCTCCAGTTAGTCTTTACAGTGTAATCAATAACTCTTACGTCTGGTGAGTTTGGATAAAATAAGGGATTTTTTTTATCAACAGAATTTTTTCACCACTCTTTAAATTTAATCCACAGCAAAGTCCTACTGTTTATGGTGTTGACGTTTCCACAGAAGTGTAATTAATAAATAATAATAAAATTCAACAATAATTAGACAGTCAGAATTCGATCCAAAGGCCCTTAATTTCACACCTGGATAGAGTACTGTGATGATTTTTTTAAAACTTTTTTGTGAGGAGTAAAAGAAGAAACAACATAGACACATAGATTGTGATAAATATAGACAGGAGAGGAAATTCTGAGCAACAGAAAAAGTGTTCAGTTAATGATTAACTCTTTAGGCACCAGCGATTTAAATAACATATTCAGTTTTGATATTACTAGTTCAAAAAGTTGTAGCGTTAATATGGTTATAGATAAAGGTAAACTGTAAATGAGAAAAATCTTCATTATGATCCAAAGTCTGTGATGGGAGCCAATTCACGCATCTAATTTGCATATTGTGGTATCATCAGGGTTGGCAATATAGGATTGGCTGGCTTTTACAGATGTCTATCTTTTTTCAATGTTTAAAACTTTTATTTTATTTTGAATATTTATGTTTTTCTATATATGTATTTTTTACATATGTATTTTTATTTTTTCGCCTTTTTTTCATAATTTTTCTTTTTTCTCATAAGTGCTGAAACTGCTACTACCATGTATGAAGTCATTTGTTCTCCCAGAGCTGAATAATGAATCACGCAGAAGCTGATCCAATAGGGTGTGGCTGATCACTATATGTACCTGTTGGGTGACACACAGCCATCGGAGGCGCTGTGCTGCTCTCTTCCACCGGAAGTTTACCAAGTGAAACTATAAACAGGACCGCCCCTTCCTGTTTACCTTCCTTCTGAGTCTACCTCTGGCGGGAGCAACAGAAGGGATTAAAAGCTCCATCCATCCTCCTTCGCTGGCGAAGGAAGTCCCAATTTTTTTGCAGAAACTTGCTCCAAAGGAACCCAAATACCACTCCAGGTGAATCTTAAACATAGACAAACAAAGACATTTGTCCCAGAGCCCGATGCTACCTCTTTGAGTTTTAGGCCACCGACAGGCTACAAGACTGAACGAGTGGAAGCCACATGTGCCAGGCCAGAACCAGTAGAAGCTGCATCAAGTCGCCGCCACAGAGCAGACAAGAATTGCCGCGCTGGAAAGCTGCCAAAGAGGTACTGTTAAAGGTGGATGCCGGGTGCCGATCGCCATGCAGCTAGAGCCAGACGCAGCTGGACGGAGCAGCAAGCCAGGAGCTCACTGCAGCTAACCAGATCGGAGCCATTGTTAGCCGCCAGGCTAATTACTTCTCATCCCCCTAAACCCCTCATTGCTGTGCGACAACTCGGAAACTAAATCGTTCAGAAGTCTGTTTGGGCAGAGGCAAATTAGTTAGAATAACTAATTTTAAAGGTTCTCCCCTTTTTGTGGTATTGAATTGTTTCATCTGCTATCTTTGGGTAATAGAGGCCTTTCGGCCTAAAACTTTATTCAGTGTTTTTTAAAAGACTTAAAATAAATAAATAAAAAAAAAATAATACAAAAAAATACAAGACTTTTTCCCGACAAAGAGTCGTTTTGAAATCCTGCTACTTGAGCTACTTAAGCAGGAGTTTTTCCTTGTTTGTTTAATGTTTAATAAATGTGTTTGAGTCACTAAGCGCTGTGATGGACTAGCGACCTGTCCCGCTAGTCCATCACAGCGGGGTACCCGGGGTGTACCCCGCCTCTTGCCCGTTGACATCTGGAGATAGGCACCAGCCCTAAGCGGTTCAGAAAATGGATGGACAGAATCACTAAGCCCCCCACGTGCATTGCAGAGCGCTACCTTTAAGCCAACAAGCTCATGTGTTCGTCCAGGCCTACACTTCATAACAAAGGTTGCTAATAACTGTTCAAACAGAATTAGGTTTAAATAGATTAATGGGTAGATAAATATCAGAATCAGAATCAGCTTTAATGGCCAAGTATGACACATAGAAGGAATTTGACTCTGGCAACTTTTCTCTCCAGTACAGAACTTAAATAAGTGAAATTAAAACGGAAATAAAAATAAATACAAATAAATAATAAAGGATAATTTATACACCAAACCTGGGTTATTGTACAGTGAGTATATATAGCAGTGCAGAGTTTTAGTTTATTGTTCATGTGAACGGACTCAGACTCTGTGACTATTCAGAGTTCATCAGAGCGACAGCCTGGGGGAAGAAACTGTTCTTGTGTCGGGTGGTTTTGGCGTACAGCGCTCTGTAACGCCGGCCTGAGGGGAGGATCCTAAACAGATTGTGGCCAGGGTGTAAGGGGTCAGTGGTGATTTTTCTGGCCCGCTTCCTGACCCTGGCCCGGAATAGGTCCTCAATGGAGGGAAGATCAGTACCTATGATCCTCTCTGAGGACCTGACTGTTCTCTGCAGTCTGTCCTTGTCTTGCCTGGTGGCGGATCCGAAGCAGACAGAGATAGATGAGGTCAGGACTATTGCTGTGTAGAATATGGTCAGCAGTTCCTGAGGCAGGTTGAACTTTCTGAGCTGACGCAGAAAGTACAGCCTTTGCTGGGCCTTCTTCCTTATAGAGTCAATGTGGGAGGTCCACTTCAGGTCCCGTGTGATGGTGGATCCTAGGAACCTGAAAGACTCCACTGTGGGGACTGACCTGTTGGTGATTATGAGAGGAGATGTTGATGGGGGTCTCTTCCTGAAGTCTACTGTCATCTCCACAGTTTTGAGCGGGTTTAGCTCCAGGTGGTTCTGACTGCACCAGAGACCAGCTGTTCCACCTCCCTTCTGTATGCAGACTCGTCGCCGTCACGGATGAGTCCAATGACGGTGGTGTCATCTGCAAACTTCAGGAGTTTCACAGAAGGGACTCTTGACGTGCAATCAGTGGTGTAAAGGGAGAAAAGCAGTGGGGAGAGAACACATCCCTGGGGGGCGCCGATGCTGAGGGACCGGGTGCTGGATATTGTTGAATTAAATAATTATCATAAGTAATTCAATGCATGTTCAAGCAGAGACAAAATGGAGCCAATTTCCAGTTTAACATTTATTTTGAACAGATTAACAAATTGCAGTTTTACAGAGGAATTTTGCCCCCGTCAGTTCCTCTGTGGTCCAGATTTAAAGAAATCTGAACAACTAACTGATCTTCATTTCACAGCTTTATAGACAACCGGGCCTCTAGGCGTTTCTAATCTCTCCAATCAGAACATTTTCATACAGTGTCTTCGCTCTTATTTGCTGTCAGAGAATCCTGGAGTCAAAAGATGAGTCGTCTCTGTTCTGGGTCAAACGTTCATTATAAAGATTTATGGTTAAATGGCTATCTGCTTCTCTAAAAACTTTTCTCCCAGTTTCTTATCTAAACATCCTGCTTTTACAGCTTGCAATAAAACTCACCCCAGAGTTTTATGACTTAAAAGCTTACCTGCATAAACAATAGTGTCAGACCCATTTTTACAACCATGCAAACTATATAAACAGTCTTTTACCTTCTGAATAATAAAAGTTTAAACCTTATGCAGAATTACCACAATTCCCTCTTTCAATCTTTTTATTAAAATAGATTGATATCTCCTCTGTACGTAAGTGTTTAAAACTTAAAATCAAAACCTGTAAAGCATTTTGAGAATGCAAGAAATCAAATCCAAGAAATTTCATCAGTTTAAAAACATGAAGTATTTCAGACTAAAATTCAAAACACAAACTATTAAAGTACCTTTTTTATCCTTAACTCCCATTAAAAAATGTAAATCTGTTAATCATAGATTCACCCTCTTTTGGCATTAACCAAAAAATTTATTTTAACAATTCCCACAAACTAAATTCAAAAACCCAAAATGTATAGGAATGTCTTACATGTGAAGAGATAATTAAATCTGACTTGATACATGTTAATACTGTGGAAGAAGCTCAGAAAATCCATGAACATAGACATTATTACTATATTATATTCTGAAAGACATCAAACTTAAAGTGTTAAGAAACCTGTGAAATAGACGGTATTAAGAACCCTTTTAGGCAGTGTTACGACTCTTCACGTGTGAATAAAATAGTTAATCAAATAGTTAAACAACCTGTAAAATGCAAAAAATTATTAATCAATGTTCAGTCTTTATATTTGTATTCTGATCCTCTTTCTTCACTCTCATTTTATCCCCCTCAGTGGCTCCTGGCAGCTGGAGAGCGATATACAGAGCTGATCAGTGTGGAGGGCTCCTATTTTTTTAGTGTTCCAGTTTTTACTCCCATATTTGCAGATAACCACTCTCTGAAATGCCAATTACTTCATTAATTGAGCATTTCCCCCAATATACACAAATGCACAGACAGGGCCCGCCGCCTGTGGCCCCAGCTTCCGATTCAGCTTGGTCAAAACCTTCTCGATCCTCCTTAGGCAGAATCCTGCCGATCCTCGACCAGGCTCGTCGTTTCCGTGAAGCTGCATTCAGTCCATGTCTATAAAAGAATTGTCTTTTCCAAATCAAATCACAATCAGATGATTACAATAATATGAAGTTACCCAATTTCACCTGCTGCCTCCTGTCAGTCAGGAAACTGGTAATCCACTGACTATTAATAGATAAATAGTTTAAAAACAGAAACTAATGTTATTAACCGTGTTTGAAATGGCCTTTTTATATCAAATACTGGAATTGAATTGTTTAATTTGGTGACCGATTCGTGAATAGAAGTAGTTTCCCAAAATGTAATTACTCTGACCCAGATATTTTTTAACAAACATCTCTTTATCCAAAGAATGTTTGTTTTTTCTCTTGTAATTAGTGAAACTAATTCATCTTTCCCCTCCAGCATCTACAAATCGAATCCAGGGTTTCTCATTTTATCACATTCATATGCTGTGCTCCTTTATTTTAACTATACATTTATTTTAATCAGTGTTGCTTCTCTTATTGCTAGTATGAGTGTTTAGATGTTTTTTGTGTAAATAAATCTTGTGTTTGGAAAGTAACAGTTATCATTTTTTGTTCAACACACACACACATATAGCAAGGTGTATGATCAATAGACGTTAAGAATTCATTCCTTCAGAATTATGAGACTGATATAGAAATTTGGCTATTTAAAATAATTCCTGATAAAGGTGGTGCCCCGAATAATAATTTCCCATAAATTATGAATTTTATTGACTGCCATAAGCAGTCTTTGACTATCAATAGCCAAATATTATATTCCTATTTAATATCCCCAACATACCCATGCATCTGTGCTGAAGCTTCAGAGGTCCCTATGGACTCTCCATGCAGGATGTAAAATAAACCTTTGTACGAAGACTGCTGACACTTTGTTTCATCCTCATCCGAGGCCTCTCAGACACACAATCTTTTCCTACACAGTCTCGGCATCAAAAGTTTTAATTTTCTAAAACTTACTCTCTCTATGCTGTGACTGCAACTGTTGCACCTTGTGAGTATGGGAGCCTGAATCTGCTCTGGTCACACATACTGTCTCCACAAACACAGGCTGCATCCGAAACCACTAAATATTAGCCTCTAAGCACTAACACTAGCAACTAATCCTTAACCTTTCATGGGGTCAACAATGAGAACACTATGGCTAGTAGTCTAGGGAGCAGTTCGCGAATGTGCCCATTTCGAACCGCTTTTCTACCCGACTTCATTGCGCGACCTAAACGCACATTAATGACGCATATCAAAATAAGCCTTCGGAAGAGGTTGTTGTACCCACATGTGCGCGTCTTTTTCCTTTCGGCCATTTTCGTTATTTTACGTGAGGTGGGCTGGGCGACTTGTATTGATGGCGTCTTGTGGCGCAAGGGATTGTGGGATGGCAAATAGCTCCCAATCGCCAGTTAGTTAGCATCAGAGGTCCCTATGCTAAAGTGGCTATGATAGTTAGCATACAGACCACTTTCTCTAACTCCTTCCTAACTGGAAGCCCAATTCGGATGCATCTTATCATGGTGGACGCTGACGCACATCCGGTTTGGCGTAAGACCTCTGACCAATTTAGTGGTTTCGGATGCAGTCAATATCAACAGATTCTCTTTGGGAGTCTTAAAGAAAAAGATATTACATTAATATTTTTTTTACTGACAACCCACCCTCGGTAAAGAAACCGCCATACCCATGACATTTAGTTTATGTATTTTTTCATTTTGAAACGGTACCTGCAACATTGAAGGACTCTGTGCTGAATGTATCTGGAGTGGACTAGAGTCTTTAACAATATTTTTTTTACTGACAACCCACCCTCGGTAAAGAAACCGCCATACCCATGACATTTAGTTTATGTATTTTTTCATTTTGAAACGGTACCTGCAACATTGAAGGACTCTGTGCTGAATGTATCTGGAGTGGACTAGAGTCTTTAACAATATTTTTTTTACTGACAACCCACCCTCGGTAAAGAAACCGCCATACCCATGACATTTAGTTTATGTATTTTTTCATTTTGAAACGGTACCTGCAACATTGAAGGACTCTGTGCTGAATGTATCTGGAGTGGACTAGAGTCTTTAACAATCTTGACAGCAGCATCTGTGCAAAAAAAGAAAACATGACTGAATAAGATAGTGGAATGGAGTGATTTAAATAATAGTCCATTCAGATACCGTTTAGGCTATGTTGAAGTTGTTGGGAGGACAAGTGGATGTTAGATCTGTGCTGGTAAATAATTTATACATCAGGTTGCATTACATTTATTTTGTGCACACATTTAAAGAAAATGTAAGTAAAAACAAATTAGGTCTATATTTCTCTTAAGACATGAAAACATGTAGTTGATCAGTGAGTTTTATAGTTGTTCTCCATGGAGCCAGAGTGTAATTAGCTCTCATGTCTCTGAGTTCCCTCTGAGGAGAACTTGATCAGGGTTATCTATTTCCTCCCACTCAGAGGCAGCATTTGGCCCACCATTGTAGTCAGTTGGTAGATTTCCTGTACTGATGTGGGTAGAAAAAAACTAACTTTTATCAAGCTGGTATTCGAAATTGAACAGTGGTGTGCTTACACTTTTTTTGATTATTTGTGCAAAGCAAAAAAAAGCCCAAAATTATCTTCACTCATTTAAAAAACTAAAAAGTGCTAATGCATTAGCCCAGACTGTTTGGGGCTTACTGATTTTTGGACAATTTAATTGAGCTGAAATCTTCCGTCCCAATTTTAATTTAAATTGCTGTTGTGGTAAATCTATAGTTTCTATAAAAAGAAACCCTTTGAAATTATACTACTCTGTGTTATAACTGAGACATGGTAATCAGATATGGCAGTGAAGCTCAAAAACACAATGTCTGTGTTCCAGTTTTATGTTCTTCAGTATATTTCAAATCTAAATGCATACCAGCTTGTTCATTGTCTTTGAAGGGAAAAATCTATGTCAAAATATTTAGAACTTTTTCTTTTCAGTTATGTTGAAGCTCATCATAGCTGTATTCCTTTCTATATCCAAAACCAAAAACCTACCTTAAGTTATCCAAGAATGATGGGGAAAGTTGCTAAGGGGTAATGATGTTTAAAATGGAACGCTAAGCTAGGGCATCAGTGCATGACACAAATGCCACCCAAGAAAAAACCAAGTAATAGCAAAGTCTCTAGCTCAAATTGAAGTTTATGAAATGACTACTTACCCGGTGACATCTAGTGAGGTGGTTGAAGTCACCATAATTTTTTTTCTGTGTCCAGTAACTTGGAGATGTAACAGACTGGCATCCTACATATAGATTGTAAAGGTATGGTGAGCACAATGTGCTTGTACTTTACTTCAATCGGTAATGACTATATGTGATAAAAACTTTTCAACAATAACATTTTGGCAGCGTTTAAGGTAGATGTCACCATTTCATTACCATGTTGGTCTAATGTTCCAATTTTACAAACAACTGTTTTAAGAATACTTTATATTACTGAGCTATGCAGTAAGAGTGTAAATCTCTCTTTTCTCTACATAATCACTCTGTATTTTACTTGTGAAGTTTAACTGCACTAAAAGTAGCAAAACAATTCTGAGGATGCAATGCTCAACTCTGTGCTCCAACTCTGTTAGTCCATCTACAGTTAGTTTTCTCACATATAATTTTTCGACCCCCCAAAAAAACACTTCAAGTTAATGCCCCACATGTGATGGATGGAAAAGAAGTTGATGAAAGTGGACATCATCTATAATCAAATGTTCTCCTCTCATTTGGCTTATTTCACTCAGACATAGAAAAAATATAGTGCTGCTACGGTTTGCTTGCAGGAAAAAAATGTTCTTGCCTGATAAACTTTCTGTCTATGAAGAACACTCACAATTGCCTTGGTGGTTTGGCTTTTGTCTCCTTTCCTGGGCTATCTGTCACAACTATGGCATGAACTGTGTTATTTTCTTATCCCTAGGGCTTAGTTTTGTCTATTTCTTTACCCCAAGATTCTAGTTGAATTTTAATCTTTTGGTAAAAAGTGTCAAACTGTTTCCTGTCAGTGATCTACATACCTGAATAGGGAAAGGGTTTTTTGGACCAGTAAGGACTCACACATCCTTCAACATATAAATTGCTATAAAACATTTTTCAAGGGAACAATCCTTTGTGTAGTTTATGTGAAAGTTGTGCAGTTTTTTATGTGGTGCAGTTCCAGAGAAAATGTCATCATTAAGAAATTATGGGATATTTCTGTTTATTTGACTATATCCATATGAGTATATGTTTTATGAAAACTGCATTTTGAAATAATTGTTTGGTTTCAAAAAAATATGAACAGTGATACTTTCAAGAAGTTACTTTTTCTGGCTCTAAATTATTATGATATGCAACTTGTTGTACACCTGAAGAATAAATGCTAGAGATATGTATGCAGTGTCTTGCAACGTAAAAATATATAAGCATGAGTCTCAGAAATTGATTTATTTTGGTCTCTAATACAAAAAAATTAAGTACAAGCTTAGTCAGCACAGGACCCGGCAAGAACATTAAATTCCTGACCATAACACTTTGTTTTTGTTGTAAATAACTCCCTCCTGAGAAACAATCTCCTGACTACCTGAATCAAGCAACCCCACTGACCTTGTGTGTTGCTTCTTCAGTGCTACCCAGGAGGGAGGCCCCGGTTTTTCGGTGCAGTACTGCATTGCAGTGCACCTCTGTTCCTTTTAAGTCCTCTCAAACAGTGGGCTGCTGTAAGAAGATAACCTCTCAGTGTCATTGCTGGTTTAAAACACCCAACTCTTCTCGTCTCATGTCCTCTGGGTTGCTGGAATATCAGCTCAAAGGCTCAGGGATATTTGAACTCGAAACACAACACTAGATTCAATGTTATTACAGGGTCAGATTCTTTTCCCCAGTATTTATTCTGTATCATTAGTGTAACTCCTTTTCTATGTTCACTATACATTGTCTTAATTTTCACGTCCTTGACCAATGTCTTGCTGTCTATGTTTTGTCTTCTTTGTTAGAAGATGAGATTATAGTCTACATTACAAAGATTCAACAAACTTTAATTTATTCTTTTCATATTTTAGTTTGTATTTAGACAATGTTTGTATATTTCAGTTAGCTTGTAATGGACTTTTTTTAAGTATAACTTTTTTTGAGATATGTTGCATAAGATCTTTGGGAAACCCAAATTTTGTTATTCTTTTCATTCAGCGATGTTTCAGTATCAGAAAGGATTATTGCCAAATGTGTGAACATATTAAGACAACAGGAAGTTGCTGTGGTACTTTGTATAAACATTCTAAAAGACAAACACTTACAAGCATACAATGAAAAAAACAACAACTTAGATTTGAAAAAAAAAAGATTGATATATACATGCGGGCAGATGATGATCACCGTAAAATCAGACAGGTGCAAAATACACAACACACAGCCATGGGACTGAAACAGAGCAGGTGGTGGGATCCCTCATAGGATTATTGTTCATGAGTCCAGCAGCATGGGGTGAAGAAATTTTTCTTATGACAACAGGTTCTGGTCCAAATGGAGCTTCCTGCCTAAGGGGAACAGGTCAAAAAGTTAATGTCCAGGAAAGAATGGTTACCTGTGATTCGACCTGCACACCCCACGGGTTGCCAATCTATCCATCATCTTTCTTTCTAAAAATGTCCTAGCAGTCCTTCTGCACAAAAAAAGCTGTCACAAAAAACAGGTAAGCATTGACTTGGTTTGGTAATTTATACCAACTCCAAAAGGTTCTAAGTCAAGACACAAAAGGAATAGTTTTTTTTTTTTCTTTTTTTTTCTTTCTACAATCTCTGATAGTAAATATTTTTTAGATCAGCAAAGAAACACTGTGGTCATTCAGGACTGTTCCAAGCTGTGATAAAACACAAATATATGTAGTGGAGCAAGAAGAACATTCACCCATCTCCTTGCTTTGAAGCATATTACATACAGTAGCAGCCAAACAAAACTGGAAAAACAAAACATCAAACCCGACAAGAGATATTACCCAAATAATCTAGATGCATCTATGGTGTTTTAATGTGCTTACATGCTAAACATAGTCTCTTTATGATTTGGATAGTAAATGACTACTAATTTAAGATTCAATAAATCAAAATGCTTGTTTTATGGTCTCTGTGGAAGAATCAAACTACAGCATTTTTTTTTAAATGTCTCCCTGTCATCCTATTTGCTTGTGTGTTGCATGCACTGTGACTTTTCTCTTTTCATCCTGTGTGTAACGTCATCTGTAATTGGATTTATGAATGCCCCGAAGAGCACTATAAATGTAAATTTTTGTGTGACAGAGATGTTATGTTTTGCTGAAATACTTTTAGCTTCTAGACCAAAGGAGACCAGACATGTGTCATCTATAAACTTCATGCTCAGACAGATGGACAGGAGCCACTTATGTGAAAGTTAAACACACAAAATTCATCAAGATGTTGTCCATCACACACTCCTGCACATGTTCAAACATCATCTGCCTCTTTTTTTGTTTCTAACACACCTACACACTCAACTTTAATCTTGTTTCATCATTTTGTTTTCCTCCTCTATGCCCTCCATCTTTTCCTTTTGCCATCTGCACTCGCAGTGTGAGGGATCTAAAGCTGTAAACGTACTTGTGGGGATGCACAGTGTTCCCCCTTCTCTAGTTTCATGAGTTTTGATCTTCTTATTGAAAATTAGTTAACCCTAAAGCTGCTCCTGTGTTTTTGTCTCCCGGAGAAAAAGAATAAAACATTTTGGGGAATTATATCTGACTGAAGTATGCCTTCAAAAGAATAAAACAATGGTGAAATCTGGCCATAAATGTTAGAAAAAGCAAAATGCTATTAAAAAATGAACATACAAATGATCCGAAGTTTTTTTTTTTTATGCTTGTATGAAAATATTAAACATATATTTATCAACAGTTAAAGTACATGAAAGATCGCTTTCAAGCAAACAAGTCTTTACAGCTTCTGGGGGCTTTTTTTAAACCCCAGATTATTTCCTGCTCAACAAGTTTTATGTTTGTGACTAAGTAAACATAGCTTGTGGTATTTTGAACATGGTTAGGTTTTGCTCAGTTTAAATGTTGGTTAGATAAAATTGAGCAAAAATGTTTAAAATCTTTTAAAACTTTGTCAAAATTTATTGTAAATTTCAAGATATCATTTAATACTAGATGCATCTTTATTAACATATACTGCATATAACTCAGAGCTCCAACTTGTCCACTTTAAGCTGCTTATCTACTTTTTCCATTAAGTCTGCAACACAATCTTCCCAGTTCTCTGTTGTACAACTTAGTACAAGAGGACTTACTGAAGATTGCACTTACACCTAGACAAAGCACATTGCTATCCTGTTTTGGTCTTCATGGATATAATGCAGTTAGGGCTCTTGTGTGCCATATAGCAAGAAATATATAATAGATATATTACTCCTCTTAAGCAATGTAAGACGGTAAAAGTGTTCTTCAGCACTTGGTTTCCACTTGAATTTCAAAGAAAATTTAAGGGCTCTAAAAGAAAGACTAACTTAATGCTCATCCTCTGTCAGTGACATTGTAATTTCATTCAGAACACTTAGGCCCTGATTTATGAAAGGTGTTTGCTTGTTAAAATGTGTGTAAACCTCACCGCTGACAGAAAATTACGCAGAAGGGGATTTACTAAGCAGGCACAGGGAGGACTGAGATTCTTAAATGTGCAGCAAGATGCATGCAATCCCTTTAGCTCTTTTCCTCTGGACAAATATGCAACATTGGGGTTTCTGTCAGAAGATGCAAATATTGGGAGGAGAACATGCAAATAAGTAGGCGTTCTACACAGTGTGATTTATCAAACATGAAACTGTTTTGCTAGCTGTTTTTGTGTCTATGTTTACAGCCTCTGAAGGGCATTTCTTAAAGTAAAAGTGTGTAGTTTTTACCATTAATATCTGGAAATATCCATCAAAATATTATTGGAAATGAATAAAATGATGGCCAGTCATTAAAAAGTATTGATAGCTTCAAAAAATATAACCATAAAAAGCGAGTGTAATATACATGGGCACGGGTCCTGGTCCTACAGACCAATCTCTAATCTCCCATTTATCGGTACAATTATTGAAAAAGCTGTGTTCCAACAGTTAAACACCTTCCTAATGAAAAAACAACCGCTTTGATATTCATAGTATGGTATGGTTTTCGTAAGCACCACAGCACCGAAACTGCCCTTGTCAAAGTTTTCAATGACATCTGCATAAATACTGACTGTGATAAAACCACAGTACTGGTACTATTAGACCTCAGTGTGGCGTTTGACACTGTTCACTGATGATGATACTGGAACATCTAGAGAGAAAGAGAGAACTAGAAATTACAGTTGCAGCTGATCCAGAATGTTGCTACTCTTGTTCTCTCTAGAACCAGGAAAGTAGAATACATCACCCCAATTCTAAAGTCCTTACACTAGTTCCCTGTAGCTTAGAGAATATACTTCAAAGTACTATTAACCCATCGCTGTACAAACCTTCCAGACCACTCAGGTCCTCCAACTCTAATCAACTGATGATCCCTGGGACCAGAACCAAACATGGAGAAACATCTTTCAGTTTATATGCTCCCAATATCTGGAACAAACTCCCAGATGAATGCAAAACTGCAGAGACACTGAACTCTTTTATATCTAAAAGAAAAACATTTTTATTTAGACCTGCCTATGAGTAACAATTTTGCTTATGATACTCAACTTTATATCTTAATTTCACCAAGTGATGTTGACCCGTCCAAATCCTCAATAAATGCATTGAGCAAATTAACAGCTGGATGTCCCATAATTTCCACCAACTTAACAAAACCAAAACTGAAATACTTATTTTCGGACCCCAAAAAGATTGATTAAATATCAGTATACAACTTCAGTTGGTCTAACTAGAAACTGCTGACCAGGCCAGAAATCTTGGTGTGATAATGGACTCAGACCTGAACCTCCAGGGTCACATAAAGGCAATAACCAGGTCAGCTTTCTATCACCTGAGGAACATTTCTAGGATTAAAGGACGGATGACTCAAGGAGACCAAGAAAATCTCATCCATGCATTTATCTTTAGCCGCCTTGATTACTGTAACAGTATCATCACAGATCTGACAAAAACATCAATCAGACAGCTACAGCTGATCCAGAACGCTGCTGCTGCTGTGTTCTAACTAAAAAAAAGAAAGTAAAATACATCACCCCAGTTCTAAAGTCCTTACACTGGCTCGCTGTAGCTAAGAGAATAGACTTCAAAGTCATTTTATTAGTCTATAAATCATTGAATCAGTTAGCACCAGAGTACATTACAGATCACTCAGGTCCTCCAGCTCTAGTATACTGATCATCCCAAGAACCTGAACCAAACCTGAGGAAGCAGCTTTCAGCTTCTATGCTCCTCATATCTGGAACAAACTACCGGAAGAATACAAAGCTGCAGGGACACTGAACTTTTTAAATCTAAAATAAAAACATACCTATTTAGACTTGCTTATGAGTAACTCATACTATTATTGCCAATACTATTGTTCCTAAATTGTTGTTTTTAATTAAATGTTATTTTTTGTTTTATAAATGTTTGTTTATGCTTTCTCTTATTGATTCTATGTATTAATTTTCACATTTCTGTGATCATGTAAAGCGCCTTGAATTGCCTTGTGTTAAAAGTGTGCTATATAAATAAAATTGCCTTGCCACTGATATGATTTTGCTTTCTAGTCTTTTTAATTACTGTTATTGCTTTTTATTATGTTCTTAATGTTTGTACTTAATGCTTTTAAATACTCATCCATCCATCCATTTTCTAAACCACTTAATCCTCAAGGGGTCGCGGGGGGATGGTGCCTATTTCCAGCTGTCAATGGGCGAGAGGCGGAGGTACACCCTGGACAGGACGCCAGTCCATCACAGGGCAACACAGTGATAGAAAGGACAAACAACCATGCACACACACATTCACACCAAATGACAATTTATAGAGACCACTTAACCAGACAGTGATGTTTTTGGACTTTGGGAGGAGGCAGGAGTACCCGGAGGGAACCCATGCATTCACGGAGGGGAACATGCAAACTCCATGCAGATAGACCCTAGGCTGGGATACAAACCCACAACCTTCTTGCTGCAAGGCAACCGTGCTATGCATGCTGCTTTTTCCCTAAAAAAAGATATAACTTACTCTGCGCTTGCTGCTGCTTCTGGAACATGGCCCCTGCATGGAGTAAGGAGCAGCGCATGCACACCACACACATTAATTTTATTAATGACAAACAAAACAAAAAATCTCAGTGAGATTCTAGCTTAATTGTAATAATCTATCTAACAGCCATTGACATGAAAGGTATGTTGTTTGTTTTCCTCTGGACCTCATTCTCTTCTCTCTGGCTGTGGCACCGTGAACAGGGCAGAAAGGCTAGCACACACTGCAGCAGACCCAAAGACCTGATTTGAATACTACCCTTTGCACTTGTTATGATTTGTACGCAAGATTTTAGTAGATCAATCACAAGTCAGGAACAGATCTCTCAGGCAAATTCTTTGTGGCGCATGCAGTTCTGCAGTATTTGCTTGGAATATTGATAAATCAGGCACTCAGTCCGTGTACATGCACAAGTAAATCGAGATATGGGAATAATCAAGCTAATGCCTTAATAAAAATGGAAGCCTTTATTTTAGTATGCATGTCAGTAAGAAAGGAGTGTGGTGACCAGAGGTTTTAAAAGTATTCACATTTAATAGTCAATTGGAAGTATAGATAATAGTGTTAAAAATAACTTAAGTTTCAATTCCAGGTTTTTACTCAAGTAAAAATAAAAAACTAATGGTTTAAAACTACTTAAAGTATAAAAGCAAAAGTAATTTCAATGTAAAAACAAAACAAAAATATTAAGGACCAAAGCTTAAGCTACACCACAACACTACCACACCCCCCCCCAAAAAAAAAGACAAAAACATTTTGATCAAAGCCCATAGGAATAACTATGTTATACTTATGTAACTCTACAATGAGCTGTCGCTTAGTGAGATCAAATGACTACACGGTCCATGTCTGAGATGTTGCTCAGATGCTCTTATGTAAGTCTTTATATTAATGCTTTGTTTTTTTGAGTTACTTACCTGTACGTGCTTCAAATTAAAAATGCTCATTTGTATGCATAAAGTGATTTGGGATGTGAATTGTAATCTGTCAAATGGATGACCTTCAGATCTTTCTGTCTCTATATTAAAAAAACTGAGTACAGAAATAAATTGGTAGAAGCGACCCCTGTGTGTAGCGTACAAACAATGAGATGTTTAAAATTATCAAAATTCAGTCAAATTCTATAGTGGAAGTTATCTGGATAGGTTTTTTTGTCTTTGTGTTTTGTTTTTTTACAATGACAAGCTGAAATGAAATAGTAGAAACAAGAATATATTTAAAATGTAAGTAGAAAGTACAAACAACTGCTAAAGAGTAGAAGAAGGCTAATAGATATCTCAAGGAAATTTCAATCAAACAAAACTGGACTTGGTAATTTGTCTTGGAAGACGTTTCACCTCTTATCCAGGAGGCTTCATCAGTTCATGCTCGCCGCTGACCAGGCTGGGAGATAACCATGACCTGGATGAATGAGAATATTCACACGCTTAAGGCTAATAGATAATTACTGCAGTAAAGCCTTATTGTAAAGTGTTACCATTCATCCCTATAAGACTTGTGGGTGTTTTCACCAGTAAGTACGTGTTAACAAGATATTAGTCCCTGAATAAAACTGATGGGTGTTTTCACCAGTAAGTACTGGTTAACTACTCATTAGTCCCTGATTCATTCCTCCTTTATTCCTTAGATAACTACACATTAGTACCTTAATAAAACTGGTGGGTGTTTTTTGGAGTGAGTACAGGTTAGTCCCTGGTTCATTACTCATTACCTCCTAAGTCGTTCCTTAGTAACAGGGACAATTTTGCGTACCTTATTGTAAAGTGTTACCAAACTGTTTACTTAAAGTAGAACTGGCATGAAATTCCCTGCAACGTTTGGGCCCTTTTTAGCCAAACTCTAAGTACCTTAATAATATATCAAAGGATCGCTTGACGTAATTCCGCCTTGCTGTAGAATTGCAGGTGTGACAAGGGAGTCCTTCTGTGAGCATTAGCACAGAACGATTGGGTTTCGGAGAGCGGGGCCTAGACTATGCGCTTCTGTGGTCAATGAGTCTCTAACGATATTTCGAATGTTCAACTAAAATATATAATCTTTTTTTCCCCAAATAAAAGCATACTACTACCAATGCTACATAAACAAACTGGGGTATTAGATGTGAAGCTAATTCTGAATGTTAGTTATGAAACTAATTGAAAAGGGAAAACTCAAACAATGCCACAATGTCTATTAACAGCGGAAGGACATTATTGGGGAAATATGGTTACTTGTACAGGGATATTTGCTGGTTCAGGGAGAGTTGGTATTAATCCTGGTTTCAGACGATCTGTGAATCCACTGCATTGTCCCAAGTTGGAAAAACAGTGGTCCAAGAAATGTTTGCCACAAACTACCACATGCTTCGGCAGTCGGTTGGGCAAATTCCCTGCATACATTAAATCTATCCACAAACTTTTCAGTGGCTCAGAATTGGGGAGGACAAAAAGATTTATGTTCTCTTTTGTACACCCAGGTACAGTGCAGTTTGGATGCGGTCTGGACTCCATGCTGCTGGTTTGTTGTTTGCCTTTTACCATAGCTATCTGCGCCGCGGAGGGGAGGACTTGCAGGGTGTGGTTTGGGGAAAGGGGTAATTGGCTGGAACTCAACACGTAATATGCCGAAACGTGTCGTCATATGCCGAACTGCCAAACAGACCGTTTCTGAGTGATAATTTCACTAGGTAGGCAGACAAAGGTTGACTAATCAGTAATTTTAACCCCTTATGGGCCGTAGGCAGGCTGGGGGAACTTAAAGATTTGATCAAAAACCTCAAAAAATCAAATTTCATGACAGATCCACTTTAAGTTAGGTAATTAAATATTTGCACTTCATTACTTGTCACTTTTGGTGGTGAAATGCAGTCTTTCATTTTGGCATTTTTCTGGTTGGCCTAAAGTTTTCACACATGCAGGAAATAGAAATGCTGGCAACAGTGAAGCAAATGGAGTAAAAGGATATGCAAAATGATCAAAGGAATGGATGACGACAGTGTTGCAGCACAGTACATTCTGTAAGTAGTGTATTATTTGATTGAGTTACAGATGTTGCTACTGTATTGTTGTAAAGGTGTTGTTATTTCCGTTTCCACTGTCTTGTCACATCCAAAAGAGGAAGTGCCCAGGCCAGTAATAGTTCGATTGTAGCTGGGATACATAGTTTAAAATGTTTCAAGTAAGTTACAAAATTCTTTAATAGAAAATACATTGCAATGAATGAAAATTCACTGTGGTTATTGTGTCATAAAATTGTTTGCTGACAGGAAAATATTTTTATGTGTGCATGTGTTTGGAAGCACAGCTTCTATTGTTTTATTTCATGTGATTCAGCTTAGTTTCAGAAAGAATCACTCTATATATACATATACCAGGAGCTTCACAAAGCTGGGCTGAGGATCCCACTGTTGATAGTGGTACACTAAGCCGGGGTGTTCAAAGTGCTGCCTGGAGGCCATTTTCAGCCCCTTGACTGATTATGTGGCCGCTGACTTCAATGCAAGAATGATACAAGTTTGGCCCCCCAAGCACAAGTGGCTGAACCAGATAGAAACGTTTCCTTTAATTGGTTAAAAATTATTCCAGACAAATCTTCTTGCAATAGAACATGTTGGTGACAACACCAAGTATTTTTCTTTAAATATTTTATTTCCCGTCTCCTGCAAGGAACACATCTGTCCAATAGTTTTTACTCAAGAGCAGACCTTGCTACACCCAAAATCTGCTCCTAATTAGTTTCTGAAACTTACTTAAATACACAAAGACTTTTCAAAGGAAGAGAGACATAAATCCTGATTTTATTGGTTCTATTCTTTTTCTAATCAAATAAAAAAAATGTGCTAAATTTATTCTAAGGCAATCCTGCAAAACCCTTAAGTTTCACATCTATAACACATCCCTTTCCAAGAACAAATCAGACTACTTTAAATAATTAAAGAACTACTTACTTAGTTTATTGTTAGGTTTTTTTTGTATTATTGTTTAGTATGTAAAAAAAAAACCCCGGTATTTTTGGCCCTTGGGTCCTTTTGACTTGACTCTATTTTCCCATGTGACAAAAAGTTTGGACACCCATGACGAGAATGGCTGTAAAGTGATAAGATTCAGGAGTAAATGTAAAAGTAAAACACTTTTGGCAACACTGGTGAAAGAGATTCAAAAAGTTATAGATTAAATTGAAATGAGTACAATGGATGGATGGACAAATGGATGGAGGGAAGAATGGAAAGATGAGAAAAAAGGAAAATTACCTATCTAATGTAAGATGTAAATATCAACCTTTTTGGATGCGATGGACCGAACTAAAGAAAAGAAAATGGTAGGCTTGTTGGTTGCCTTCCCTCAATTCCCTAGCGGGGAACTGAGGTAAGGTTTCTAACAACACAATGGGAATTTAAACAGTGCTGAACTAAAACACAAAATAATATAGAAACCAAGTAGGGAAAATGCATTAAGATAAAGCTTAGGTCAAAGTAAACTGAGAACAAAAGATAATTAATAACCAAGAAACTCAATGCAAAGATTTTAGCAATCTTGCAAGACCTTGTGAACAATAATCAAGCACCTAAATGGTCAACATGCAAAAATAGGAAAACCAAGTAGCACAGACATGCATACATGCAGTTCATGACAAATGTAAGCTGAAAATATATCAGCACAATCCAAAACTGCTTGAATTTGCAGCATGATAAAATAAAATTACAATACAGAAGAAACAGAAATTGTGAAAAAGTAAAGAGACTAGATAGATAGATAGATAGATAGATAGATAGATAGATAGATAGATAGATAGATAGATAGATAGATAGATAGATAGATAGATATACAGACAGACAGACAGACAGACAGACAGACAGACAGACAGACAGACAGATAGATAGATAGATAGATAGATAGATAGATAGATAGATAGATAGATAGATAGATAGATAATAACTTGCAAAAAGTTATATTTAAACCTAGCATTTACACAAAATAAATATAATCTATAAAAATGAAACTGCTGGTATCTGATATCTACCACATTCATCCATAACAGCTGCCACCAGATTCAAGCATGTGTGCATCAGCAAAGGAAACAGGGACAGCAGTCAGAACTGCAAAAACGGAAAAACCTTTCATGTGAGACTTTGGGAAATAGAACTGCACTGAGTTACTACTCCCCCGCCCCCAAAACAGGTCAATAGAACAGAACAGATATAGTACCAAGGAGTGGTTTACATTCTTCTTATCTGACCCAAACATTGACACAAGCATAGTGAGTAGTAACTTCACTAGTTAAGTGCAAAAATGAAAGAGAACGTGTTCACAGTGGGTGATGATCACTGTTTTAATATGAAAGGTTTTTGTATTTCACAATGAAAGCTCCTGTTATTTGGTCTATATATCATCGGAGGCCTACTTTGCCTAAAAATGTTTAGCTTTTTAAGAGCTGTCTTTGTTCTGCTTTCAAAATGTTTTCTTATCAGTTAAAAAAAATCCTCCATATGAGCACCGATGGCTACAATTAAAGCTCTTGTCATTTTAATTGCATTGCAACGTAGCAAACGAGGTGAAATTGTACAGCAGATGCGTGTAACCAAAGCAGAATTGGTGTTTGCACACGAAGAACAGGGCTTTGACATTACTCCAAAATCCTGCTTTCGCTTTGGTGTGAACGTGAAAAAAATCCCCCCAGCTGTAAATCAATGACACGATCAGAGCTGAGAGAGAGAGAGAGAGAGAGAGAGAGAGAGAGAGAGAATGAGGGGGCGGTGTCTGATGACCGAGGAGGAGGAGAAAGCTCCAGGTCCCCCCCTTCGCACTTTTTTCTCTCCAGTCAGTCCCAAAAGCAGACGGTTGCTTTCAGGAGGAGTTCCCGCTGCTGTCTTGGACTTATTTTCATTGTACATTGGACACAAAGTAACTGTTTCAGGTAGGCACCAAATTGCTATTGGAGCCTGATAGAATTTTCCAAAATTGTGGGAATTAAGATGAACACTAATGAAGAAAGCAGAAAAAAGGGAGGACAAAGCTCTGAGAGGGGGCGGTAATTGTGTTGACGCCGTTAATTGCTTTATTTTAAAAAAAGGGGGTGGTGGACGCTGGGCGTAATTGTTTGCCCCATCTGCCGCGGTGACAACTCTCCGGTGTTTATAATCCGATTAGAAAAGGGATAAACAGTTTGTGAATTTATCACACTATTCCCATATATAAAACAGTCTTTATTTTTGCTTTTAAGTTTTAAATTATCGCATATAGCCTGTAATTCATTCTGCGCCTCCTTGTGAGATTTCTGTATCTCGTTAAGTGCTTCTTTTGACTTTTTCTCTTCATAGCCTACACTTTGCAGCATCCTCCGCTTCTGTTTCCCCTGTCAGCCTCCTTTCTCTCTCTGGTTTCAGAAGATGCTCCTCTTTCTGCTACCTACCTTGGCTCTCTTGCTGAGCACAGAAACGACCGTCTCCGGCATCAGTCACGAGAAATGGCCGGGCACCGTGGCTCAGTACAACAAGGATCGATCCTGGAGGAACAGATTCAGAGATGTGAGTTGCGCTGCAAAAACAACAAGGCGAACTTGCTCCCAAAATGAGCGTATAATTACATCTGTTGTGCGTAAATCCGTGCGTGTGGGTTTATCTTTGTTAACGCGTGCATCTGTGTGCGCGTGTGTGTGGGTGGGTGTGCACATATCGCCCTTGATACACACAGTGAGTACTTGAGCTCTTGCCAGCAGGCGTAATCCACCTTGTAGAAACTCAGCAGGTTGGAACCCTTCTTGAAAGCCAGTCAGAGTTTTGGACAAACAACATTACTCTGCTGCACATGGCGAAACGATTCTCTTCCGCTGTAACTGAATTGGTTCTCCACTACAGTGTCTGCCTTTCATCATCAGTACTGGCATTCTGACAGATTATCCGTTTTTTTCTGTCATGTGCCTATATATGAAACGGTAAATTTTATATAATTAAGAATTTTAAAAAAAGTAGAAACCCCCATGTGCTATCCATTACAAAAGTATTTATATGATTTGAACTATGTTTTAAAATGTTCTTGTTAAAGCCACAAACTTTTCTGGTTTTATGTGATAGACCATTACAAAGTTGTGCATAATTGCTAAGTTTCTATCAGCATTTCCTTTCCAGACAACTATAGTTTTGGCTATTCAACTCAACCTCAGTCATATTGGATGAAGAACACCTGTTAAAATCAATGTTCTTGCCACAGATTTTCAATTGGATTTACGCCTGGACTGACTGGTTCATTCGAACACAGTATATTTTAACTTAAGCAATTTAATTATTGCTCTGTTTCTATGTTTAGGGTCATGAATCTGCTGAAAAATGAACCAGCCTAAGTATTTTTGTTTCATAATTCTCCACTATTTAGCCCCATCCATCTTCTCTTAATCTCTGACCAATTTGAAAGCGTGATGCTGCCACCTCTGTCACAATCGAGATGGTATGGTCAGTGTGATGAGCGATTTTTGGTTTTCACATGGTTGTCTCTTCCCTACATGTTCTATAGCAAACTTTACTGCAGATAATTGTTATGGTGTTTGTTTAACAATGAATTTCTTCTTAGAATGCTTCCAAACTCCAGACAAGATTAAAAAAGGCATTAATTAACTGCTATCCTGTCAAAAGCCCTACATGGGCTGTGGATCGCTGCAGCTCCTCCAGAGTTACCATGCAGCTAGGCTAATCTTAAGATATTTTTTTTGACCAAAACACGTTACAAAAATCCCAACAACTTTTTGCTTGACCTGCTTGGACAGAGATGGTTTTCATGATGCTCTCTCTTCAATAATATCCTATAATAGTCTGTTTTTTTAACCTTCACTGTACATTTGGATTTATATCCATTTTAAATGACAAGCTGTTCAATTTTATTTACTCATTAGATGGCATCTCAAAAGAACTTTTTCTATGAGAATCAGACTGAATTCTAGTGATGTTGAGATGAAGTCTCATGACGCATGGAACCTCTTGAGCCAATTGGTTCAAGGAAAGTTTCATCTCACGAAGTGTCATGTGCACATGAAACCCCCTATTGGCCAGACGTATATTTACATGTAGCTGTAGCTCTCTTTGTGTAGTTTTGACAAAGAAAATCTTAATAGTGTACATCGAAAATTCTGGTTGTTTAGCTAAAATAAAATTAAAGGCTCCAGATTTTTGATTCCTTTCCCTCAGCTGACCAATAAGAAACTAGTTCTTATTAATTTTTTTCTGTTTTGTACAATGCATTGAGGAAACATGAGATGTGTAGCTGTCTGTTTGTAGATCAAATCAGGTTTGTGTTGTCACACAAACAAATTAATCAACAAAGTAGAAGCTGAATTTAAAAACATTTTTTCATTAGGGGAACATTTTTGCTCATAGCACAAACAGGAATCGGTGCACATTGTTTTGGTCCTATTTTGTATAACTGAGTGCTCAGGTAAATAGATGAACATATATTTTCCTTCCTGCAATGGTTTGTTTGATAGGATAACTGCTTTAGTAGGTGCTGGTGCAGAATGTGGTTTGACTTGCTGCTTATACCATGTCGCATCAGTGGATTTGTACACTTTATAAGCACAGATGCACTTCAGTGTGTCTATGGTTGGTTTGAATTGACTATACGTATTCATGTAAAAATGTTTCCTTTGTGAATTCCATTATTACATTTGATTGAAAATATACTACATTAAACTGAATTATTAGCTATTTTCTAATATTTTTTCCACTTCAACAACCCTTTTTAATATACAGGTCTTACAAATACCGTTTCTGTGAAATGAACTTGATGTGAGACTGTTGTTTTCTCTGGATAGTGCATGATCTCCAAGTCTGTGTGTTACACAGTCAACTCCGTTAGGACCACCATATTTTATTAAATATTTTATAAACCGAGAACAAATCTTAGCACTCTGAGCTTTTTATGTATGTCTTGATGTCTTTGAAGGATTGGGACACGATGCTTGTCAGTCTTTCCTGAGTAAGAAACATTTTGCCAGGGAGCATCTTTAATGCTAAACCTGCCTAATATCAACATATTTTCTTGCCGACGGTTAGTGATGGCAAGCTCTTATCGCTATGATGTCCTTGTCTCCCTGCAAACATGTTGCCCAGGCATTTCAGCAGACTGAGGGGTAACTTTGGCCTTATCAGAGTTGGTCAAAGTAGCCCAGTACAGGAGCTGTGATGTGAAAGATGTCCCTGACAGGCTGCTCTCAGCCAGAGCTCAGCTACCTGGTGTGTGTGCTTCTCCACTGCTCTCTCTTAATGCTGCTCTCTGGTCTCCTGTGCAAATGAAACTTGTTAATGGCAAACTGTCAATGGGGGATGGGAGACAGCGGAGGGGAGCTGGCAGGAACAGGAGGGGAAAGGAACTGCAATAGATAGGGGTGACATTTATGTTGAATATTTCAAGCTATGCTGGTGCACAGATGCAGGGACTGCTGTGGTGATTATGTGTGTTTGTGTCCGAGTGTGTGTTGTCTGACCTATCACACGAAGGAACCTGCTGGTTGCAATTTGTCTCCTGCAGCAGTGACTGTGGCTCGCTCCGCTGTGTCTCCTTTCTACCTCCACACTTCGTTACTCATTTCTCTCTCCTTTGACACCCAAATAAAATTTGTGTGAATATGCCTCAAAGTACAATAACATTCAACCATGAAGCTATTTAGAAATCTGTTATGTGGTGGGGGATTGCTACGAATCCGAGTATGTCAGGAACAATAAAACAAACTGAATTCTTCCACAGACATTTTCACAAGTCAGTACAAGTTCTGCAAGACTAAACTCTTAGATGTAATTTAATAAATAGTTATTATATTATACCAAGTTTCAATTTTTACAGCAGGGTTGGGGTAACGCTTTGGTTTTTATGTCTTATGTTCATCCATGTAGCTGCTGATTTGAGGTAAAGTTAAATAATTGTTTTACTGTTACATCTTCTTTGAGCAATATAACAGCTTTTCTGGTAGTAAAATATTATTCTTACTGCTACCACCATTCTTAAATGTTTATATAGATTTCTTTTTTGTTTGAGAATCTATCCAGAACATCGTTCTTTGTTAATGTGGCCAAATAGCTCAACATTTGTTTCGTCTGCCCATAAAACATTTATTCACAAAGCATTTGGCTTATCAATAGGGCCAGTTGCACATTTCAGTTAAGGACGGATGTAATGATTTTGGAGCAGACACTTCTTACTTGATAAATATCTTTTCTCAAGACTTCCTTTTCTGAAGACAAAGACTCTGGCTTTCCAGCAGATTTTAGTTTATGCATCACCATGTTTAATTTTTTGTCCATATGTATATATTGTTATTGGTAAGGTTTCTAATTCAGAAGAGTAATTATTTCTATCATTAATTAATTTCCAGAGATTTGAAAGTCATTTTTATGCTTTAAATATGATAAGATCAAAAGTCTTGGCACAGTTCTGAAAGTACAAACTCTTATCTTAGCCAGAGCTGCTGCTTTCTAAGAACTGCTTTCTCCCCCCGCCCACATGGTGATGCAAACAAGATGTGAGGGTGGGATTACAAAATCTTAGCATAACGAAGCAAAACACACCACTGGCATCTTCATTTATAACGACAGAAGTTAGAAATAAACAGAGCTGGTCCGACGAGTAGATGGTGTTTTATGGCTTTGTGGTCATCATCGAAAGTAGAAAGTCTCCATTGTTCAAAGCCCTCTTTCTGTTAGTGCACTTCCTTTTTTCACTCATTAATGTGAGCTGAGCAGTTACAATGAAATACTTTCAGAAGCAGAATAAGAGATTTTTTATTGCCTTATGAAGAAACAGGTTAGCAACATAAGGAAATTGCTGCAGTACTTGGTGTAGATATAAAAATAAACAATACTAAGCATGCAATGAATTAAAGATAAATGAATAATATACACATTATGGTGCAGGCAATTTTCAGTGCAAAATAGGTTAGAAAAACACAACACAGGATTATGTGACTGAGACAGAGTGGGTGGAAGGACAGTCTTAGGGTTGTTGTTCATAAGTCCAACAGCAGTGGGAAAGATACTGTTCTTATTGCGAGAGGTTCTGGTCCAAATGGGCCGCATCCTCTTGGGAGGAGCAGGTCAAAAAGTCTGTGAGCAGGGTGATAAGGGCCAGCTGTGATCCAACCTGCACGCCAGAGTGTAAAGATGTCATAGTTATTGAATATAAACAAAGGTAGACTGTTATCATGTTTGCCTCTGTGTATAAATTAAGTAGTTTTGATCTACTCATCCACTGCCTCAACATATACTGAACTAAAGATTAGGGAATAAGAAAATGCCAATCAAAGTTGACCTCAGCCTGAAAGCTGGGAAATGTGTTAACCAAGTAACAAACAGATGTTGAGGAAGAGTGAATGTGACATGACATACTCAGAAACTCACTTTGTATTCCCGTATGCCCCAAATTAAAGTTGGCATTCATGAGAAATTTGTGATTTTGTTCATCATCAATCATAGCCAATAATCTTCCATTATAGCATGAGACAGGTGTGTAATAGCGCCTGTCATGATCATGTACGTTTAGCTGACAACTGCAGTACAAATAATCACTTTTGATCATTTGCATATCTCTTCTCAGTTTGTGTAGTTATTATAGGATGAGGCTTGTGGAAGTTACTGTACTGTAGATTAGAATATTTTAAGTACAAATTTAACTTTCTTCTTTAGCCATTAAAAAATGTGACATTTAATGGAAGATAAAAAAAATCATTTTGTGCTGTCACTGTCTTTCCAAGGTCAACAAAATTGATTTGTGTGGTGCTGCTGTTAGGGGATTTTAGATTTTGTTTTTTTTTGTTTTGTCCTCTGGGTATTAAAAAGAGGATTATTCTCTGGTAAATGAGAATTAAAAAACCTGCATATTACAGGAAGTGTATGGCACTGTTGGTCTACTAGGAATAATTACCTCTATATTGTGCAGTATTTTTAGGGTAGAACGAGCTTCACAGTTCACCACCATTTGTATCGATTATTATCCCTAACGTGAATCACAGATGTTTTTGTACAAGCAAATTATGTTTCTTTTGTTAGTCACCTTCCTTTGAGTTATAAACAAAATATTTTTTGTTAGTATCCGACCCTGATGCTTCTTATCCTTCTCTGCCTGTGACGCTATGAGTGACCCTGTGCTCCCTCAGCCATACCCCCCCCCCCTCCTCTTTGCTGCTCTCCTCTAGCTTCCATGTTTCACCCGGCATCCCCACTGATTAGCCATTTGCTCCTTCTTGCATTATGCAGGAGTGTCCAGGCTCAGACAGAGGACCCAGTCCAAAGGTTTGAGTCAGAGTTCAGTTAAGAAAAGTAGGATTTGATTAATTCTTTTTGTCTAGTTGGAGTACTAATCGCTGGACTATAAAGTGTAGGAGAAATGGGAGGAACTCTCCAAAAACCTATTGCTTTTAAATAGTGTCTTCAGCACAACTTTTCTTTTTAATTAACAACTTCATGTATTTAATGCGTATTAAACAACATATTTCAGATTACTTTTCACAAAAAAAAGATCTGATTTGTAAAATTTATTTGGTACAATTAGTTTATTAAGCTGAAAAAAAATCATAATTGTGTAACTATATTGATCTTGTAGAAAACCGCCTTGTTTTGTTATTGAGAGAATTTCAGTAAGCTTCAAACATCCCTGATCTTTTTTATTATTATTTACAAAGTAGAATCTGTTTCTTACCCTGGAGATTTGATCGTGCACCTTTCTTCCACATTTGCCTAATCTGCCGCTCTTGTTTATAAAAACAATATGTCATTTTTGCTCAGGCTATGGTTCCCATTTTAATTTTCTACAAGCTTTTATGCTAATACTGAAGAACTGCTGAGAATACAGTCACATTTGTATGCGGCACTGACTTCATCTGCGCTTCTGTTTCAGACAGGGTCAACTTTGTTGTGAGCCTGCAGCTTCCCTGCGCTGCTGGTAGCATCAAAGTTTTCTGGTCAGGAGAGAAAATATCTGAATATTCACAGTACGGCTGGAGTAGTGGGAAAAAATGGCAAAAAATAGACAAAAGAAAACTCAAGCAGCCAATCAAAATTCTGTGAGTTCAGGCCACAGAGAATAGGAATAACTGGACTTATTTACATAAAGTAGAGGCACTAAGATACACAGTGCCACTGATTACAGACAAGCTTCTCAAAAATGTTATGTAGTTTTGATCATTTAACAGTGTTTGACAGAAGAGCGCCAGAATAAAACTCATTCTTTATTTCCTATTTATTTGGCTGACTTTGCCTTGTTCAAGTTATGTTTGATATTATACAGCAGCTGCCTTCGACATTGATTAGCCACTGTTTATAGAAGGAAAATTAAGAGAGTAAAGGGTGCATAGAAAAATAACATTTGGGTGTTTGTGCTTTAAATAACAAATGTTTTTGAAGTTTTCTAATTTTTCTGTACAAATTTACATCTGTACTTTGAAGAAAATCAAAAGGGCTGTAAGAAGAGTTGGACATTTTCCAACTCTAAGCACGAGACATCACTGAATAATTTTTTTTTTGACGGGCCTGTTCTTGTCTTTATTTAGCCCCCAAAATTATATACAACAATTTAACATTTTACTTTCGAATGAGTATCAATCTACTAGTGATTGTACCCCTCCTAATTCATTTTCTAGTGTTCTTATGGATGCAGCAGTCTCTACCATCTGTATTGCTTTTGAGAGACGGCTACTCATAACCTCAAAATCCTGCTCCTACATAAGTTGAGTAAGTTTACATGCATAGCTCTATTAGATGTTTCTCCTGACTCAACAAATACAGTGTTCAATGTGGAACCATTTTTCTGAAGTGCTTCTGATGTGCTACTTAATAAATTGTTTTATTTTAAGGATTGTAAAACAAAACAAAAAGCTGACTATGTGTATTTGAGCACAACGTGGGGAGCAGCATCAACTACTCTTTTGCTGTGAAAGTTTTTGTATACAGTAAAAACCACCAAGGGAAAACCCAAATTTGTTAGATCAACAACAAAATGAGCATAACCTGTGATGTAGTTTTAACAGTCCTACACTGGTCCAAAGACTGTGAGTAAATAAAAATGAATAAATAAATGCGGCAGAAAATGCAGCCTCATACAGGGTTTTTCCTTGCTCAAATTGAGGCAGAGGTGGTACCATCCTGACCTGTCCTGCATTCAACTGACTCACTTTTTTTAAAGGCAACATATTTTTTAGTTAAGCGTTCTAATAAGAATATGACAATAATCATGTTAAAGCATTCTTTTACTAAAACAATATACATACAAACATAAGGTGCCAACTTTAAACTGAAAGTGCATTAAGTTGTAGAGATTTATCCACAAATCTGGCAGCCAGACATTAACTATTATTATTAGCTTTAATTATTTAATTATTAACTATTCATAGCCTATTATAATTCTGTTCCACGTTTCATCCCAATAAGCACTGAAGGTATGAACAGGTGTTGAAAATCGCACCTGTATTCAATTAATAACAGTTGAAAGCCAAAGGATTACATGTTTTATTTCTCAAATGGCAGACATTAAAAATCCACAAATAGCAGAAGGATGGCAAATTTATACATATCCACCCCAGAAGAATATGCGCAACAGTAAAATGCGTTAACGTAATGCGTTTGTAACCTATGCTGTTATTGCCCGTTCTGTGCAGAGAGACTTCTACTTAATTTATAGATCAGAGTCCTGCAATAACGGGTTACTGCAGCTAATCTGCTGTTTCAGTTGGACATATCAAATCTCTGTCTGAGAGCGCTGGATGCTGAGATGGTGAGAATAATCTGCATTCAGCGCAAAGATGGAGAGATTTTCAGACATCTCCACACAATGTAAGGTGGGAGTCAACCAAAAATATTATATTAATATTTTTCATCCATCCACGTAAAAAACAAAAAAAAAAAAAACTTCCACCATACCCATAACATTTAGATTATGTATTTTTTCCATCTTGAAACGGTACATTGCAGAGTGTTTTTGGAGCAGAAAGGAGTCTGTAAACATCTTAAATGTAGCATCTGCGCAGAAAGAAAACATGACGGTGGCAGAGAGGAGTTTTTCTTGTTGAAATACACATTTGTTTATCTACTCTTCACATTTAATAAATGTATTTTCTCGTTCTGTTTCCCAGTGAATTAGATGGAAGGAAAGCTCTCTATAGTATCTCTATAATCTGTTTAGATCCATAAATATGATCGCATTTGTAATCTGCAGTACTTTATTTAGAAAAATTCCCTTTAGTTTAACAGATCGCTCGCAGCTCGCGCAAAAGTAGGTCAGATGCCGAAACGTTAATTTTAAGGCGCTCTGTGGTTGTTAAAAAAAGGCTCAGGTTTGGTGGAGAAAAACTCGTCATAAAAAGTGTCCTGTCCTGCATTCTGACCATGATTCTGACCCTCGCCAGTCCCTGCCTGCAATTTTCTCATCTTGTCACAACCATGACTACCTTTTAACTGCTTGTTACGATAATTTGTCTGCGCTGTTTCACCGCAAGGTTGTTTTTTAAAGTAGTGGCTGTTTTTCCCAGGTCATATCTGTAACGCTAAAATCCATTAATATTACTCTGAGACGGAGGATGTTTTAAAAAAATAAACATGATATGCTTGGATGCAAAAAAACAAAACATTTACCTGGTTGAAATCAGGACACAACTAGCGGGAAAACCCAATTTTTACACTGTATGAAAAACAATTTTATCTTCTTTTTCTGTGCTTCCCCTGGCACACCGCTGCTGATACAGCGCCCCTGTGGTGGCACAACTCTGCAACTGCAGTAAAAATAACATCCATATAGTTGGGGGCAGAGCGATATCTGGCTTAGGCAGCACAAAATTACCTGGAGGCGGCCGCCACGCAAATTTGAACGCAGGAAAAACCCTGCTCATAGCTCACAATTTAGTCAGGTACTCTGTGACACCAACTGTGTAATTGGATAAAGATGCCCCTACTTACAACCTTTTAACCATCCTTAGACCTCTTTAGATGTCTTCATGTGGATATTTCGTCCTTTTAATTTCAAAAATTTTACCTTGTTACCTTGTGATACAGCACAGGGTCTCTTCAACAAATGTTAGTCATTGATAAGGAATAATGCTATTGTAAATAAATAAAACGTCAGGTATGTTAAGAAATTCTAAACCAGGGGCCTATTGCACAAAAGTAGGATTAATCCATCCGGGATGAGTGACTGAGTTTAGCTCAATGAATCCAAAACAAGAGCATCCAGGCTTAATTGGCTGCGCACAGACCGAGCCAGGATGGGCAGACACAGATTCATCAAGACTGGTGTAACCTATCCTTGCACGTTCAGACTCCCTCAACTAGACCCCGCCAATGATCACAGATTCACCAATCCACCATAGAAACCAGAGTACATCTTTTACCCTGTCAGAGGCAGAAATCTTCATGAAGGCATAGGGCGAAGAAAAAACATATTTAAAAAGAAAGGGAATACCGCCACGGTGATAAAGCAAAGACAAAAGCCGTGGAAGATTAATACTGATTGCCTGAATGCTTAAAAAGTGCGCAGTTAAACACTCCCCCCTCTACTCATACATAACAATTACAATCCAGATGATTAGTTTAAATCTCCAAAAATGCAGCTGTACGAGCTGTTATGAGTCAGTTAAATGTTTGAAATATACTAGAGGTAGCCTTGAGTAAAATGAAATGTAACTCCATCAGTTTATAACTCTGATAAATAGATTATCTAATAATGATATGAGAATATTAACTTTAATTTATAGCATTTTATCCTTGTATTGCATAATTTGATTCCGTGGTCTCTATCTTGAGCAGTCAGTGTGTGGCTTCAGTTTCTAAAGGAGCTAATGGTTTACCTGTTTTGATTTGTTCTATAATAAATAAAGGAATATAATGTTACACTTTGATGCATATTTATATTTTTTGGAATAGGGTATTTTAAACAACGGAGTATTAGATCACACTTTGGAATAAATTAAAAGTC
The DNA here is from genome assembly GCA_028564705.1 of Apricaphanius iberus. Taxonomy (NCBI): domain Eukaryota; kingdom Metazoa; phylum Chordata; class Actinopteri; order Cyprinodontiformes; family Aphaniidae; genus Apricaphanius; species Apricaphanius iberus. Next base: position 81,073 of record JAPXFQ010002076.1, read on the forward strand.
CTAAATTTATGAGACAGGTTCTTTCATTATACTTTTTGTAGCTCACACTAATTAATTAATGCATTAAGGATGCTGATGTAACAAAAAATTAAGTAGCCTACCCATCTACCTTTTTGTGAAACCTTAATTAAAGTACAATTCCACAAAATGACACTCAGCCCTCATTTTAACTCACCTCATCATAATCATAAAGTTGGGATCACACTGTTATTTCAGCCTTCTTGGAACCGTGTTTTATTAGAATAGGAATTGTGATCAAAATCGGTGCGCATGCGTGTGATTCTGAGTTCTATTGCCGTGCCCTGCCACGTGATCCCCAACAGCTTAAAGCCGGTGGGATCAAAACCAGCCCACACATTAAATTATGATTTTACTACAGAAAATGCATGACTTTATTCTCAAAGTCTGTAGGAGTGTATATCTCTGTGGCCGTAATATTCTGTCATTTTAGATCCAGACTTGTAGTCTATGGGAAACTGCAATTCCATCTAAAGTTATTGTTAATGCAAAAAGATAGAAATTAATTATCACAAACGTTTAAATGATGAAATAACGTGTAGTCGGCAGTGGAATAATTATTGGTTTCATTTTGTGGTGACTGCTGACTGAGATAAGGAATAGGATTAAATAAATCCTGGAATTTAGCCTGGTCTGGAGCAGCCTAGCTCCATGGAATAAATCTCCATGCTAAATTATAACATAACAAATCCTTCTGCCCCCTATCCAGTTTTTGTGTAACTGGATCACGGATAAATTAAACCAGGATAACTAAGATATCCTGGTTTAATCGCCTATTCTAGTTTTGTGCAATAGGCCCCAGACTTATTAAATCTGAAACTCTACCACTTTTTGTTGTTAGTAAAATCTGTCCAAACACTAATTTCTTTTTACTGAAACAAGCTGCTGTCTTCCCTGTTTTGGCAGCTTCACTGTTTTCTTCAAGATGCTGAAAATTTGTTTTAAGTTTTCTAAACCCATTGTTCGTTTGCTCTCAGAGGCTGTGCCTGTCCTCTCCCCTCACCTCCCCTCTCTTACTTTCACCATTTTTGGATAGAAATCCTGTTTGTCCTGCTGTGTGCTGCCGAGCGCACAGAGAGGCACTAAATCATACTTCCACAGGACACGGGATGCCTGCAAAGCACCAGATTGTCAATTCATTAGTTGATAAACCTGGTGATGTGTAGAAAAAATGCTTAAATAATAGCGTGAGTGTGGAGTATTAGAGCAGCCTGTCTCAACTCACTCGCACAGTGGGAATTAAATGTTGTCATCGTTTATCAGCAGCACTTTGAGATGACAGCCTCTTTGGAGCTGCCAGTCAAGACATCTCACTGATCATTTTAGAAGAATTCATACTGCCAGGTGTTGTTCTGCAGTGGAAGCACCTGACATTTTGTTTTTTGTTCCAACTTGCCTTTCTTGCTTATTATGTGTTTTTTCCACCTTCCCATCTCATTCAAGGAGGAAAAATATTTTGCTGATCATGCATGTTCTCTTTTAGGCCTTGCTGTGCACACATTCACACCTGGATCAACACCTCCCCCTGTGCATCCTAAATAAATTGCTGCGTTTAGTGTATTTTTGTCTTCTCCCTGGTGTGTTATACGTATGCAGAGATTGCTTTTCTTATTCAGAGGGAGGGAGTAGGGTGTGGCTCAGAGACGGCATCCTGTAGCCACCTTACACGCAGATGTCTGCACCTTTCAGTGAATCTCCTCATCAAACATGCCTCATTAGGCACATATAAAATATATCAAATATCGGAACATCAGGGTGATTTTACCAGAACCAGGTATGTGGCTGTATCCACTTAACTGAGCCAGGCTGACAGGACCAGTTTTGGGGCCATTTAATGAACTAATAGAGTACCAATCTGGGGAGATGTTCTCTGAAATGTCCTGTTAGAGCTGCGCTGGGCCAGAGCTGTGGTTAAGTTATGTTGACTGGTTGTAGCTCAGAGGGAAATGAGCAGGTATCACCAAATAACCAGCTTTGTAAAGTAAATGGTAAATGGACTGAACTTATATAGCGCTTTTCTAGTCATACTGACCACTCAAAGCACTTTACATTGAAGCCACATTCACCCATTCACACTCACATTCATACACCGACAGCCAACATTGCTCGGTAGGACGATGTAGAATTTGTGGGGTTAAGTGCCATGCCCAGGGGCGCATCTACATGTGACTGGAGGAAGCTGGAATCGAATCTACGACCCTCCGATTGCAAGCCAACTACCCTACCACAGTGCCACAGTCGTAAGAAAAGTTGCTGCCTAGCAGTTTATTACACCACAAAAAGAAACACCGGAACCATCTGTGCTTATCCATGTTGATCTCTTGTTATTCTCTGCTGCTGTGGGTGCCTTTTTGCTCTGATCAGTAATGCTTCTCACAGCCGAAACAGTTCAGGTCTACGGACATCTTAACAAATTCCTTAAAGGGCCAATTTTGTATGGAGAGACAATGGTTGAGAGGAGCAGGAAACTAGATTTTCCGTGATAGAGGAACATCCGGTAAAATTACCCAGAATTTCCGATACTGTAAATGTGCCCCTTCTATCAGTTTGGCTTCCTACTCATCTTAAAACACTGTGCCATCTCCGTCTTTGCTGCTGTTAATTCCAAAAAGAAATATTTTGCACCAACCTCAAGCTTTTTCTTGTTTTAAGAAGGTATCAAAGTAATTTTTTTAAAATGCATAATTCAAGCTGTAAATGTGCTTTCCATTGCTATATAGTGCTTCTTTAAATTGTGTGAAAATATCCATGTCTTTAGTTTTGTCTCTGCATACTGATGCATAAACACACTAAGGCTTTCATTTACTATTGAAGTCTTGGAGAGATTGATCACTGAATGTACAGAGGAAACCCATATTGGGGTTTCAGTATAATTTGCTAGCATTTGAGAAGCCAATTACAAATAGCTCAGGAATATTTGGTTGTCACAGGGAAGGTAAAATCGCTGCCCCTTATAACTAGGGATACACTTCTCCACTTTTTTTCATTTCCGATACAGATATCTGTGGTTCATAATCTGCAGAAATCGATCCAAACAGTCCTGAATTACATAAACTGTGTGCCGTGTGGAAAGGCAGTAGAGATGCAACGATACCACTTTTTTCAAACTGATACGATACCAATAGTTGGATCTGAGTACTTGCTGATACTGAGTACCAATGCCAATACTTCTACCACACACAAAAATACAATAAATCGGAAGACATGTTTTATTTTCTTCTCTGCTTGTTACAACAAATTATTTAAAAAATAAAAAATAAATACTTATAAAAAGTTACAGCAAAAGTAAAATTTCAAGTGAAAACTAAATATTTTCTGTGAAATAATTCCAGTTTCCACATTTTAAATTCAGTTCATGGTATCGGTTAACTAACCAATACAGTACATAAGAATGGTTTTAGCCTCGATACCAGTATCAGTGACTTATCCCTAAATTGTATCTGAGACAAATAGGTTGTCAGAATATTTCTGAGTGTGTGTGCATTCAAGTAGAAGTTTACAACAGAGAGAAAGAAAAAGCAGGGTCATTGATAGAAGTTAATTGTGGTGTGAATTGTGTCAAATCGATAGTGATTCAAAAGTGTTAAAAAAAAATTATTTTCATAATGATAAATTGAGAAAAACATTAAAGTCCGGCAAGCTCATTTGTCACGTAGATTTTTGGGGGAATGACTGGCGGAAACAGTGTAGCGGTAGCTAGTGTTTTATCCTCTAGCAAGAAATGTACTTACTACAGCACATATTTTGCCATTTAGTTGTGAAAGAAGCATCTGTGTTGTTGTGCATTATGTTAGATGCTCTTTTCCACAAAAGGTTAAATTTTTTCATCTGCTCTTTGGGGCATCATCCCTGAGCTGCAGCACAGGGCAGCTCATGTTTATCAGACTTCACCCCAATGTAGCTTTACAGATGAACTGCAAAGGACATTTCCTTCATACCTTCCTGTTCGCAACTGTGTGGCGGAGTGCACCATGTTCATAGCTGTAGATTACCTTCTGTGTCTGACAAGAGCCGGTCATTGCGTTGGTCATACCTACATAAAAACTATGAAAACACTGTGCAAGGATAGAGTTCATGGATTCAGTTCACAGCGAGAAATCAGACTGAAGTATACATTTGAATTTTTATTTTACTTTGAATAGAAAATACTTATTTTCTCACAGTATAATTCCAGATTTTTGTTCAATTTTTGTTCTGTACGAGCCATAAAATGAGCTATAATTGTTATAGGTTTATTTTTTCATAAAGAAGTTTAATCATTTCTATTTAAATTTTAAAGTAATTTTTAGAATGTTTGACTCATAATCTGAAGATCATTTTATTAATCCATAGCAACATTGAACAGAGATAATTTAAATATGTTATAATTAAAAATATTTAAGTAAGAAGAATATAAATGTGTAAAGATTGGACCACGTGTCCTCTTTTATGGACCTCAAAATAAGGTTGCCCCATATTATACTTCTAGTGTCACTGCACATTTCCTTTATCTTGATATTACCTGGATATGATGAAAAATATTGTGGACATACGTTGATGTTTTTTGTGGCTTCACCAAAATAAAAGTGAAGACATAAGTTAGTTTGGATCCTTCGGTTAAAGAGAAACTTAATGTATTCTAAAGTATAAAGTAAGTAGTCGTGGAAAAAGTTAAGAAAAAATTATCATTTTAGAAATGAATTGTCGGACCCGAATTGAAATCGAATCGAAACAGTGATGCATTCAAGATGGCACACCCCTAGTTATTGATGACAAACAGGAACTTGGGAGAGGAAGATGAAGAGGAAGTTTAATATGAGGCCTATAAATGCTGTGAGTAGAACAGATGTACTGTCACAGGTCAGAAGTGATGTGAGAATTGTGCAATCCGTCATCAGTACAACATCTCATTGTGTGTTTTTTCTTTCAGCTTTGTCATGACAACCCTTCCAAGTTTTATTCTTGCTCTGTGGGAATTGCCTTTCTGTCAGCCTTCTGGGTGCTGATATGAAGCTTTCCTGCTAGGCTGGAAAGTCTTTTGAAGAGAGGCTGATACGTTTCTTAGCAAGACAGTGAAGGTACCATGGGTTCTGTTTGGATATCTTGCTCTTAGTGATAGAAAGGCAGACAAATAAAAACATAATGAAGCAATAACTATCAAAGTTAATGTTATACCCTTCATACTCAGTGTTGTCTCTTTTTAATCTATTTGGATTTGCCAGATCAACATAATCAACGCTGATAATTAAAATTACGTTTTTTCATTGTAGTTGTTAAAGCTAGCTTTTAGATAGTGTCAACAGACTTCCTCGTCTTCAAAAGAATAAACGCCATTATTACTTTTTCTAGACGGCAATAATAGCTGGTATCTATACATTTTAAAAACAATACAGCATTATCAACTGTCAACAAATATTTTGGAGCCTGTTTTATTACTCTGGATAAATTAGGGTTTATGTGTACTTTAAATCTTGTTTGTTTTGTTTTTTAGAGCAGACAGATTCAGAAAAGATTTTGATGGGTACTGATGTAGTTTCTGACCTAAAATACAGTAATCAACAACTTTTTTATGTTAGCTTTGTATGAAAATCTAAGATTAGTTTTGTAACAATTTGGTGATGACTGAGCTAAATCTTGTCTTGCAAAAGATCTTTGTAACCATGAAGCAAAAAATAGAACCATAATCACATTCATGATTGAATGATAGCTTTTTCTTAATCCGATCATCATAATTTGCTGGAATCATAGGCTGTCTGCAATCTGTTTTTGGTTCTGCTATTGCTTATCCATGGTGTCATTTGCCACCTGCTAAGGACCTTTTTTTTCAAATAGTGTAAAATTACCTAATACTTTTTTTCTTAGTTCGTTGGATTGCTCGGGCTAACCAAATTTGAAATTAACGTTACATCACTTGAAGTTTAAAGTCATAGTCTTTGTATGTAAAATGAATATGTTAGACCAGAATGTGCTTGTTTTTTAGACCAAGATCTGAGTGACTTATATAATTCATAGTGGTTTACACCTATGCTGGAGAAGCTACTAACTGCAGTCTCCCTCCTAAGCGTTAGACAGCACCATGAAAACTTTACTGCTTCACAGGTGAAATGGCTGTAGAAGTGTCACACTGAAAATGCATTCTCATACATAAACCTATCAACAGTTGTAACTAATTTGCAAATGAGATAAAATCCAGAATTATATGGAAGAAATTTAAAGTCATACGGCTGCTTATTTTGCTTACCTCAATGCATGTCTAAACATACATTATTATTAGGTAGTAGGCATAAACAATGGTATATGTATTCATTGAAAACATGAAACCAATTCAGTCAAAAGTAGATGTTCATATCAGATAAAAAGAATGCATATACAGCATTTGTACTGACGGCTGGTTGATGTAAATGATTTTATGTCTAAAACACCTTTCACAGGCCTGTATGATTAAGATCACGTGTGTGTGTGTGTGTGTGTATGTATGTATGTGTGTGTGTGTATATATATATATATATATATATTATATAAAAAGATAAATCAATCTCTAGACATAGAAATATATATCTATATCATCTGTAAATAGAAAGAGACAATAAAAAAAGAAAATAATGGAGTGAGTGTAGGCCAATTATGCTGTAGACTGGGCTGTTAAGGGAAATAAAATAAGATGAAGGTGTGAAAAAATTATGTTATTAATAAATTGCTTTATCTATCTGTTATTGAGCCTATTTTTTCAGCACTTAAAAGAAAAAGGAAAAGTGATTTATTTCAAAATCTTATTTTTATTTCTTTGCATTATACTACATATTTGTGACTGCCTGTCATTTCTGGTGACAATCTGTTTTATTAATGATAGGGAGGCATCTCCCTGTTACTGCAGTGGGTCTATAAAACTGCTGTATTTTCATTCTTCACACTTCAGCGGTGTGCTGGTTTTTATGAGGGAGGGTGCGTGTGTGGGTGTGTATGTCTCCATGAATCAAAGTAATGAGCTGATTTACACCTCTTCATATCTTGCAAATGAAGAAAATGATGCATAATTCCATAGATAAACCTTCTGTACTTTTTCTCTATCATATTGTTTTTCTGTAAAGCTAAAAATAGTTGAGTCTTATAATATAGTCATAAGGTTTTTTTTTCCATCTGTGGATTTGGTGAGTGCATTTTTGTTGTCATTGACATTGATGTAGCTGCCACCTCTGCTGTGTGCTGGATAAGTATTTGATTGGAAGTTTTTCTCCACAGAGTTTGGCAGCCTCTACATCTCTGTATACTGTTTCAGAGATTTATTCCTTTGAGTTCCATTGGTCAAATCTATGAGTAGAAAGAAGCCACAATACATTTTTTATTTTTTTATTTTTTGGTTCCTGTCTGTTACAAGTCCAAATACCACGGTGTTGAGAGCATGAAGTCTCTTTTCGTGGATTCATTGATTACTTAATAGCATCTGTTTAAAGTGTATGACAGCTTGTGCTCCTCCACTTCTTTTATGTTCATTCTTTGACTCCTGATATTCTTAAACCCTCTTGATTTTTCAAGAAGATTTGAAATTTAACTAAAATATTCTAAAGCACCATCAATTCTCCCCTGTACTCACCACATGGAGTTTTTGCAGTTAAATTATAAATGTATTCTTTTACTTCACAAAGCCTCCACTTGTGTTGGAAATATTAACATAATCAGTTCTTAGATGTAGTAGTTTTCTTTAGTGTTGACATGAGGAGGCGGGAAGGACTTTCTCTGCATGACTCCATTACAGTCTAATTTGCTAACAGGCACTCATTGTCTCCATTATTTTTGTGCAGAATATACACTTGCAATGTTTTAAAATTTATGTAAGTTCAAGTTTTCTGATAATACTTCGAATGAAAGTATTCACAAGAAAGCTAAAAGGAGGTAGAAGAACACTTCTCCAACTCCAACCCCCGACATATGTGGCAAGGACTCCAGACCATCACAGAGTACAGAACAATGAAACCCTCCACCGCATCCTCTGATGTCTCTTTCTTCAACGCGTTCAACCACTTTTATGCTCATTTTGAGCGAGGGAACCCAACAACTGCAACCAAAGCAGATGTGACTCCAGACCACCAACCACGGACTCTCGCCCCCACTGATGCAGGAGCGGTGCTGAGCAGGATTAATGTCCACAAGGCTGCAGCTCCTGATTGCATCCCTAGGCATGTTCTCAGAGCATGTATTGGGGAGCTAGCAGGAGTGTTGACTGACTAATGTATATATACTTAGTTCAGCGTTCAACACAATCATCCCCTCAGAACTCATCTGGAAAATCCCAGACCTAGGCATTAGTTCCCTCATGTGCAACTGGTTAGTGGACTTCCGGATCAGCCGGTCCCAACATGTCCGACTGGATAACCACTGCTCATCCACCGTTACAATGAACACCGGTGTACCACAAGGCTTTGTGAGGAGTCCATTCCTCTACTCCCTCCTCACCAATGACTACAGACCTGTCGATGATTCCAACACAATAATTTAGTTTGAAGATGAAACCACGGTGATTGGCCTCATCAAAGACAGTGATGAGGCCGCCTACAGTGAGAAGGTGGATCATCTGAGTGCAGTGACTCCAACAACCTGTTGCTCAACACTGAGCAGACCAAGGAGCTCATCGTGGACTTCAGGAGGAATGCTGACCCACATCCACCCATCTACATCAAAGGGACGGCTGTGTGGCATGTGAACAGCTTTAAGTTTTTGGGAGTCCACATCTCTTAGAATCTCACCTCGACAACCAGTTGCTCCAAGCTGGTCAAGAAGGCTCACCAGCGCCTCTTCTCTCTGAGGACTATGAGGAACAACCACCTGTCCTCAGACATCCTGGGGAACTTCTACCGCTGCACAATAGAGTACATCCTGACCAACTGTTTAACAGTCTGATACGGAGCTGCTCTGCCTCGGACTGGAAGTTATTGCAGAGAGTGGATAAAGCCGCCCAGGGCTTAGACTGAGCAGAACTTCCTGCCATACAAGACATCTACAGGAAGCGATGTCTGAAAAAGGCTGGAAAAAATTCTCAAAGACCTCAGTGGACCACATGGATTCTTCACTCTCCTGCCCTCTGGGATGTGCTATGGGAGCCTCCAGACTAAGACCACCAGGTGCTGGAAAAACTTCTTTCCTACAGCTGTCAGACTCCTGACATCTCATTTATTAAAACTCATGGAATGAACACACATACACAAAACCACCCAAAAATGAACATGCACACAATCATATCATGGACTAAACCACCACTTACAACCACTGGCACTTTATATCCCTACTGTATAATTTATCCATATATCTCACTGATCTTAACTGCACCACTGTAAATACTGTATAGACAACCATACTATCAAGACAATAATTATAGTTCTACAACTTAGGCCTGTGCGGTATACCAGTTCATAACAAAAACCGGTGTTTATTTTTGTTATGATATGAATTTTCAATATACGGCTATACCGGTCAATAGCTCAGACAACTGCTGGAACGTTTAATGTGGGGATGTGTTTCAGTATGGACCAATTTTACTGCCACATCCTCTTCACCAGCGTGAAAAGCAACATTTTTAACTAAGTACAGCTGCTGGCAGAAGCTACCAGAGTAAAGCACACAATGCTAAGGAAGAAATTCCAAAAAGAGGAGTCACGTCTGTATTTTAGAAGTTTAGCGGCTTTTAAAGGTCAGACGAGAACCAAACATATGTTTCACAAGTGCTATTGTGAGTAACCAGTGGGGGGGTTGAGTGCTATTTAATGGTCTGTAGGTCAACGGCTGCAAAGCCAGTGGGAAAGAAATCAAAAATAGCTGTAAATATGTTTTACCTACCATTTATGATACTTCTGCTGTCTTTTTTTCTGTTATCTGAATATTAACCAGCTAATAATCTCTTACGGTTGCCATGTTTAGTTTACTTATTCTTTGGCACTATCTGGTCTGAGTCTGTACTTTGCCCCCTAGCAGGATTCTACAGTACTACAGTTAAAGCCAGTACAAGACGTAATTTGCTGCTTGCGTCATTAGGTTAAAAAACAAGTATACTTTCTGCCTTAGAACATTAAGAATGACAAATAGAATCATAATCATTTTAGTTCTTTCCAAATCATTCAACTGTTTCTGAAAAAAAACAATACGATGCAGTCCATATGACAGTAAAATGGGCAATTTAAAGCATACAGTATTTTTAGATTATTCATTCTTATACGATAATGTGGATATGAATGGTCTTGTATAAAAAAAAATACCGTAATACTTTGATGCAGGCCTGCAACCACAGCAATCCGTTCAGCAATCTCTCATACTGAGCAAGCATGAAGCTACAGTGGAGAGGAACAACTCCCCTTTAACAGGAAGAAACCTCAGAGAGAACCTGGCTCAGTACAAGCGGTCATCTGCCATGACCATCTGGGGGTCTGAGGATGCTCGGTCACTTAGAGCACCATCTGGACTGATGTTCACTATCCAACAGGGGGCAACATAGTTGAGCAGGACACCAGAACGGCCAAAGCCTCGAAGGAGAGAGAAAAACTGAGAGAAAAATGAAGTTAACAATTGCAATAACAGCGGAAACATTTTATCTGGAGAGTAGTAGAAGAGAAAAGTAAGAGTGAAGAAAAGTGGTCAGTCTGTCCTCCAACAGTCTAAGTCTACAGCAGCATAACTAAAGCGATGACTGAGGATAACCTAAGCCACTCTAACTATAAGCTTTATCAAAAAGGAAGGTTTTAAGCCTAGTCTTGAAAACAGACAGGGTGTCTGCCTCACGAACTAAAACTGGGAGCTGGTTCCACCTGAGATGAGCTTGATAACTAAAAGATCTGCCTCCCATTCTACTTTTAGAAATCCTAGGAACTGCCAGTAAACATGCAGTCGGAGAACAAAGTCCTCGATTAGGAATATATAGAACAATCAGATCTCTGATGTACAATGGAGCCTGATTATTGAGGGCTTTTTACGTAAGGAGGAGGATCTTAAACTCAATTCTGAATTTAACAGGGAGCCAATGGAGAGAAGATAAAACAGGAGAAATGTGATCTCTCTTTTTAATATTCATCGTAACTCTTGCTGTAGCATTATGGATCAACTGAAGGTTTTAATTTCATTTTGTGGACTTCCTGATAATAAGGGATTACAGTAGTCCAGCCTTGAAGTAACAAATGCATGGACTAGTTTCTCTGCATAATTCCTGGACAGGATGTATCTAATTTTTAGCAATATTCCGGAGGTGGAGGATAGAAATCTTGGAGACCAGTTTAATATAGGATTTAAATGTCATGGCTTAATAAAAAATTACTCCGAGGTTCTTTACACTACTACCAGAGGCCAATTTAATGCCTTCCAGATGAAGTGATTGACTTAGCAGTTTCTTTTTTAAAGCTTCTCGTCCAAAGACAGCAACTTATGCCCTGTCTGAATTTAATGAATTAATACGTTTATACTTCAGCTATGGTAATGAAATATAGATAACCCCTGAAAGACCAAGATCCCTCATACAGAAATGGCAACTCAAGTTTCAAACAAAAACAAAGACTTCAGATCTGACTTGGACACAAATGACTTGACTTAGATTTCTGGTGTCAGACTTGAATGTTATTTACAAACTTTATCTCATGGAAACAGCTCTGACAAATGAAGCTCTGCATGTTCATAATCTTCTGTAAAAGGCTGAGCTTGGTTTATGTGCCAGTGACATTTAGGTTAACTTTGGCTTCATAATGGACATTCGGAAATCTCTCTCAAACAGAATACTGTTATTAAATAACTTTGGGTAATTACAAAATAATCTGAACCTACCTCAGACATCATACAGTCTTGCCGTTAAGCTTGTATCATTTCAAACAAAGGCTTTTTAAATAAAGGTACTAAATGTTAATTTCCCTCAGAAATTCAACATATTGTCTCATTTACTAATTACACTTGACTTGTGTATTATGTTGTAATTTACAGACCCATTCAAGAAATTAGTATATTATTGAAAAATTAATTTATTTCATAGCTCAGTAAACAAAATAAAAATAAAAAACATTATATAAAAATTAACATGCAGGCTGATGTTTTCAAGCCTGTTTTGGTTTATTATGATCTTGCAGTTACAGCTAATGAAAACATAAGATTTAAGATTAGAATATCACGTTGGACCAACAACAAAAAAGGTTTTAATTAAGAAATGTGGGTTTAATTAAAAGTATGCTTATAATCTTCTTAAGGTACTTTAAATCTGACAATAGACTTATCCTAATTAGGGCACATATTCAAATTGATTAAATTCCACTGTACTGTGTACCTGGGAACATTATTGCTGTTTTACACTTGAAAACAACATTTTTAAATGAAATTTACATTCAAGTCCATCTCAGAGTGAGGAGAAAACAATTCTCTATATACTGTAGTATACGATGTAAAGACATTAAAGGTTCTCAAGCACATAATTGCAAAGGAAAAATAAAGTATCAGAAATTTGACATTTATCATTATTTTATTTCTACTACTTTTCTCTTTATACATTTGATATTTATTTCATTGGTGTAAATGTTACGCTTTATCCTTTTTCAAAGTAATTTAGATTAGTTTATAAGTAGTTAATTGTCATGCATTTGTATCGTACTTTTTCATTCAGAGGACCACAAAGCGCTTTATACTAGATTCAAGTATTGACCCACTCACGCACACATTCACATGCTACATTGTAGCCATGGCTGCCCTGGGGCACACTAACAGAGGCGAGGATGCAATACAGACAGGGGCCGAGGGGAACTTAACATCTGTGTTTATGATTTTAGGTGAAATAAGGAGCTTCCTCCATCAAATGACTAGGCTCTGCCTTAGAGGAAATGATCTGTTCTTTCATCTGGAGGAGCTCAACAAAGAGTTGATGCTCCACTGCACTGAGAGCAGTCAGTTTGAGTGGTTTACACAATTGATTAGAATTAGTCCCTTTGTAGGTTTCTGGGAATGTCCCACTGTGAGGCAACCCAATGGCAGACCCAAATCCCATGTTATATTCCTTCTGACCTGGGAATACCATAGGATCCTCTAAATAATATTGAGGGGTTCTATAGGGAAAATTATGTCGGGGGTTCTCTCCTGGAATTATTACCCACTGCTGGATGAATGGAAGGGTGGGGAATGTATGTTTACTGTTAGTTTATCCTTCACTTACTTCATCTTATACAGTCAAAAAATAAGCAGGTATCCTATATCTTTTTCTATGCCACAGCAGCTCTAATGCTGTTTCGCTGTGAACCCAACATGTCACCCAGTTTGAAGCGCGGTAAATTTAGTCTGGAAATCAGAATTCAGTCCAATTTTTAATTTTCTGCTGTTTGTAAACCCTTTTTTGGGTCAGAGCCATAAAGAAGGAAGCCCACCGTGTATTCTTTCAACAAAACACTAAAAGTGGTAATGACCATGTAAAGTAAGGCAGGACTGCTGGAAAACCAGATTTGGCTATTGCAGAATAAGACACGAAGTCTTTAGGTTAGTGGAAAGTGGGTGTCCTGTTTCAACACACTTTGGAACTATATTTTTCTCTTCCGAGTACTGCATAATGAGCTGTACAGTATCATATGATTTATATACAAGCATCACACTGAGACTGATTGGCTGCCTCAGTTTGTTTCCTATAATCATGGTCATTAGTTAGTTAGCTGGTAAAATAATGAACAGTCAGTCAGATAATGTATTGTTGGGCAGTATGTTTTTGGATGCTAACTGGTTTAGCATGAAATAAGTGAAGTAATTTTGGCAAAGTGGGCAGTCCTGCACCAATCATATTGTAAAATCGCCTTTCCACCTCAGGTGTCACAATATGAGATAAATTACAGGCTGTCTGTTTGTTTGTTTTTCCACACATCCTCAGTGTCACCATCATTCCTCTACTGTACTCTTGTTCTATTTTACTGCTATCATGTTTATGGCCCTTAAAACCATGTCAGATTGAATTGGTCAGACCCCCCCCCCCCCCCCCCCCCCAAGTGCAGGTAAACTGCTACTGTTTGTTTGTGATAGTGTGTATGTGGTTTTGACCATTGTCTTGTCTGCTTCAATAATTCATGAGGTCTCTGCTGTTACACCTCATGTAATGCTTGGGGGGAAAGAAAGGCAGAGAGAGAACAGCTAAGGATGGGCGGGACTGTGTGACACTAACATGGCAGATCTGCAAGTTGTCGGTTTTAGTGCCTTTTCATATTCTTTACTGGAACATTTTGTAGTCTGCAAAAAAGTTGCATAAAAAAAGTAAGCTCAACCCATATCATCTATGTAGGTGTTAAAGCTTGTATCAACACATTAGATTAGCTAAATTGACTGCTTACATCTGCATGTCCTGTTCTAGCAGTTATAAATTAATCTCCATTCCTGTTTTTTTTAGAACAATTAATAATACAATCTCAGTAGCCTTCAAGGTGGAGTAGGAGATCTTGGAAAAGCTGTTTCAGCAAGCTGTTTAAAAAAAAAAAAACCCTCTTCTTCAGGCGCCCTCCTTAACGCCTCATTCACACCGAGTGCGTTAGGTGTGCAGTTGAGTTTCTCTATGGTTTTTGCCTGAATGAAAAAACATTAAGTCCAGTTAGAGCATTTTCAACGGCTGAGGTGGGTGCACGGTGGGTATGCAGAGCTCGGTTAAAGGTTGAATATATCGAATATGAACAGGATAGCTAGGTTGTAGTTCAGCAATAGAAAAGTCATCCCAGCCGTTGGGTTGCTGGGTTTGCTGCTGATACGCCTTGTAATAGAAAATTATCGAAGCACATAACTTAGCTCAAATTCTAAAGTTAAATATCAAGATAAATAACGAACGTAATTGTTGTTTAAAGGTATATTTAATGGAGGTGAGGCTGCCATTTCATGCAGTCAGCCCCTGTGGCCAACAGTAGTAGTCAAGGTAGATTAAATGTCTTGCTCAAGGACACAATGGCAGGTGGAAGCAGAAATCAACCAACAATGTCCAGGTCACAGGCCGATAAGTCTACCACTCAGCTACTGCCACCCTAATGTGTTTGAAATAATTTTGTGCTATCAAGAACTGCTTATTGTTGTTAGACTGATGATAGGCTAACAGCCCATTAGGCTTGGGAGTCGATACATACACAGTTGTTGAAGAGTTGTAGAGGTAAAAACCTAAAGGATTACTTGTAACTATTCCTTAAACAGCGATAGTCTGTGGAAAGGAAAGGAAATGTCACCTATTTCTGATTGCTCATTCAAGTTAATTTGGATCCTTAAATTCACATGCCATCAGTCCTGCAAAACTACAGAAATTATACATAGAGCAATAAAATATTGATTTTGACTGGTTGTCCCAGATACCACTAAACTGATGTGTCAATCACTTGCACAGTACTGTACAGTATTTAGTTGTGTGTGTGTGTGTGTGTGTGTGTATATATATATATATATATATATATATATATATATATATATAATATAACATTTTTGTACATCTTTTTAATTAGGTTTATACAAAGCTCTAAATCTGACTTTTCTGAATTTTTTATGAACTCAGAAAATACCATATAAAAATAATAATTTTGTCATAGCTATATATCACATTTTATAAATATCAGAAGCTAAACATACAAGTGATGCCCAATATGGCTTCAATGGCAGATATATCGTTCATCTAATAGTAAAGCCAATTGGTTTGTCATTTTCTATATCTGATAAAGACTGAAGACAAAAGGTCGAGGTTTTACTAAAGTTTTTGTATTGTGTTATAAACACCAATCTGGCACCCAAAACAAAGAAAGGAAACAGTTCATCTGAATGATAAGAAAGTTGGTCCCTAAAGCCGACCTGATCTATCTTGTTTAAACCAGGCATATTTGTGCTGAAATTTATGTTAGTCATATTACATAGAAATATACTATTACTCATGAAGCTGTACTGGTAACCTGACAGGAAACATGTTTTTTTTGTGTGTGTGTAAAAGAAATCTATCGTCCATTCTTTCCTATTGCTTTATGTGACTTCCAGCTAAAACCCAGAAATTACATTTCAGCACCACGGTCAGCAACACAGTGTTTTCAGCCTGTGTGTTGGCGTGCTTCTGGTGTCAAGTGTGGTGTTGAGTTGTCCTCCGCTCTGAGCTGTGGGTCTAAAAAAAAGTTAAAGTGGATCAAAATGTTTTTTGAGTTCAATGTTGCGGATGATCTGCATCAAATTTGTACTTTTACTGGAGTTCTTTTTTTTTTCTTTTTCTTTGCTGAACCTACTTCTGTTCTCTCTGGCACTGCATAGCTACTCTCTCCAATCATGTCAGACCATTGTCAGTGAAACAGCTGGCTGGACATCCTGTTTCAGGCTGACTTTCAAACCAGGAGAGACACAACAAACCAGATTTAGGCCAGATGGTATTTTTTGATCCCTCATATGTTATTTTATTAATTTACTGCACATTTATTTTCAATATAAACTGAGATTTGAAAGAGAAACCTGAATTAAAATGTCATATGGTTACATAAATGTAGTTAGATTGTAGTTGTTAAGAAGGGCAGCTGGCTGAGCACAAAGCAGTTATTTTCTTTTTCATGTGAACCAGCATTACCTAAAGTGGAATAATAAAACACCCGCAGTGGGCTGGTGAATCTAACAACTACTCATTTAACCATATAATTTTGATTCTAAGCCTAACATTTGACAAAATTGTAATGCAGGGCTTTTCAAAAGTATTCTTACCATTTCTACCTTTCATAATTATTATTATACAGAACAACCACAAACCACATTGGATCCTATTTATACCCTTTCTGGTATAATAATGCAAAGTAGCGCATAATGTTTTACATATAGTCCATTGATTACATTCGTTTTTAAGCGAATGCCTCTACCACCTTTGCAAAAACTTAATAAACGTAATAGTTCAAGCTCAGTCAGATTGGAATGTATCTGCAGGCATCAATTTTCAATTCTGGTCACAGGTTCTAAATCAAATTTAGCTCGAGCCCTTCTACCATAGGTATACTTTGATCTAAAACATTCCATTCTGCCATAGTTTTAATTTTTATGTAGGGTAATGGCTTTGCTGAAAGCCAAGTCAGGCCCAGTTTAAGCCTTTGTAGCCTCTAATAAGTTAGCTTTAAGTATTGGCCTGTCTTTAGTTCCATATGCCTTTCTACCAATTCTGACAGTATTTCTTTTTTTTCTGAAATCTAGCATTTCCATTACATAATCCATCCACTACCATATTTCATGGTAGAGATGGTGTGTTCAGGGAATTCATTCTCTATCACACGTAGCACTTTGCTTGTAGGTCAAAAAAGTTTAACATATTTGTCTCATCTGACTAGAGCTGGGGTGGCCAATTCTTGAAGAGCTTCTTTGAAGATTAGCATTCTCCTGGCTGGGCTAGTCAGTTGTGGTGGATGGCATTATCTTGGATTAAATACATTTATAAAATACTCTTCCCAATTTTCAAATAGAACATTGAAACAGTACTTTGCTAAATGTGCAAAAGTGGGGGATAGTGGTTTATGTTCCTACCCTGCTTTGAACTTCACCATCGCCTTATTTTTGAACTGTCCTTTCATTTTTACTTTTAAGGATGTTGTTTGACTAATGTTCTCTAAGACAGTGTTTCCTAACCCTTTTCCTCAAGACACTTCCCTTGAATGTTTCAGCTGTTTCCCTGCTTTAAAGTGACCACTTTAGATATTTGCGTTTTAGCAAAAACCTGTTGCACTGGATTTTATTTAAGGTAAAATAAAATAGACTGATATATGCTCACCATATTTTTTTCTAGATTCTTATTTGGAAAAGTAATTTATATTTATACATTTTCAAAGCAAACAAGTAATTTAAAATATGCTTCTAGGCTTATGTTTTATGTTATGTTTAAAATAAAATGTCTTGCAAAAAAGCAAGCAAAGATTCATGGATTTGTTACTGCACCACTCAAGTTAGACTAGATCACTACAGCTGATTTGACTTAAAGTGATAGTCTGGACTATGTAAGAAAAAAAGAGAGAAAGGGACATGATTTAAAAATAAAAATAAACTTTTCCGTGCACGCGCCAGGTCAATGGGCCAAGACCTACGGAGGAGAGAGAGAACACAACCAGAGTGTCAACAATGGAGTTATCGGAGGTGAGGATACTTTTTTGGTTTGAAATCGGTATCTTCTGCTCTTGAGCTGATTGTTGATCCATGGCTGCACTCGGGACTAATGGTGGAGGCTTGATTTGGAGGCTCCGTGTAAACAGAAAACTGATCATGCGCGCAGTTACGAGCACGAGCACACAGCGCTCGTGATGATTAATAGCCCTTGGCATAACTTGATTGGTTCAAATGGACAGCACCGTGGCTTTTGAGCCATAGCTGAGATACAGGAAGGCGGGACTTACCCCTAATGTTATAAGTCATAAAATTACTTATTTTCACAGGTCAATTTAATACAATTCTTAAAATTTTTAATTCATTTACAGATCCAGACTATCACTTTAAGTGATCATTTCAAATTGTATCATTTTCATACTTTTCCATTTAAGACATTACATTGAGATATTTTAAATTTGCAAAAAATGTAGATATAAAAAACCAAAGATGATAAATAAGACTATTGAACAACTTTTCATCTTTTTTAGCCATCTGCTCTTACGTTTGCTGAGCAGCTCAATTAACAGACTACATTTTGTTAAAGTTGATGTGGAGTTATAGCGTGAACAACCAAAGCAACCATTAAGACTTTGCGTTGAAAATTGTCCGATATGTTAAGAAGGCTTAACTAAAAAAATGGGCTCTTTTTGTATTCTGTTTAGTAAAAATATTCCTAAAATAATTCTGTATAGTCACTAGACCACAGTCATGCAAAGAGTCTGTAAAACACAAAAAAAGAGCCTCAGATTAGTTATGATTACTGGAATAAGGATCATGCTTGACTAAATTTGACATCTGTTTATCTCTAGTAGATAATTTGTGTTAAATATGCATAGTACATAATTTTAAATTATGGTAATTATAGGGTGTTTTGCAACATGGGGATACTGTATGCTGTGTTCTTAAACTTGGTGGAGTCCATTTAAAAATGGTTTAGATTGTGTGTGTGTGTGTGTTTATGTATGTATGTATGTGTGTATATATATATAATCTGTAAATGACATGTATATGAGTTTAATTTTGTTGTTCTCAGCGATTTTGTTTTTGTTTAACCAGAAATATATCTAACATGGACAAATCACTAGTAGTAAGGGAATAAATATTTCAGACAGAAGTGTCTTTGGTCTGGTCCATTTATTAAAAGAGACTTTTAATCTCAATAAGTGTTTGCTAATAAATATAGATCAAATGAAAATCAAATGAAATTGCTGCCTCAGTATATAAGTCATTATAAACAGTAAATTGTTCTTTCAATAGATTTTTTTTTGCTGTATGGTGAATGTTTTTAAGCACCTTTTTTAATACCAAAGTTCAACATAAACTGCTAGTTTCATCTTCATTGGCCACGGGAAGCCATACAAACATAAAAGTGGTGAAAATGCACCTGGAAGCAACAACCACGATGGAGTTCTCACCCAGTGCAGTAACAACTTCTGACGAGGTCAAATACTTATTTGAAATGAAAGCTACACAGTCCAGTGAAGCATGCTGTCTGATGACAGGAGGTCCACCCACTTTATAACAAAAAGAATGATCGATTCACATAATATATGTAAACCCTCTTCACTCTGTCACTCTTCAGTTCATCCCTTATCCATGTGCCACAGTAGGAATAAATGCACATTTTGTATGTGTTGACACCAGCAGTCCGAGGGATGGAGAGCAGGCAGAAATTGACTGGAAGAATAATGGAGCCAAATGGCCAGTCATGTGTTAGGATGAATCACCAAAGATTGATTATGCGGTTGTCACACTTCAGTTGATGACACAAAAAGAAGGAAAGAGAGAGAATTTGTGTGAGAAAATGTATGCATGTAGCTGCATGTTGGACAGTGACACAAGAGCTGTTCGACACCTTTAATTAAACTTTGCTGACTCACCCTCTGGGCTGCACTTTCAGATTTTAATAAGCCGCAAACCCTGTAGCCCACATGGGATAAACCCTGTCTCTTTAAGCTGCCCTGACTTTTCTGTTTGTGTTTTGTTTGTGTTTGTGTCTGTGTTTTGTGTGTGTGCACACTCTTAACCTTGAAGAGCAAAATCCTTTGGCTCATTCCTATCGACTCTTTCATGGATTTCTGATAGTAAAATGTGCTGGGATGCTGCTGATGAACACTGGGAGCTTATTTTATCTCGAGGTGACAGATTAAACTGATCCATTCCTTCCAATAGTGGCAGACATGGCACTACTGTGGATAATACTTTTCTGTCCTGCTTCAGTTATGGGATCTATTTAGTCAGAGCCCTTAAATTACCCTCCATGAAGAACCAAATAATACACTGTTGGGCCAAATCATGATCTCATCTTGGCTTGCCACAGATAAAGTAATCTATGCATCAGTGGCAGGTTCTACATTTCACCTCTAGTCTTTCAGTGATATCCTACTTTGGCAACCTTAAATTAATACACCTCATAATACCATCATTACAACACCAAGGCTTGAGAATCAATACAGAAACACACATACACATTACATCACCCTTAACCCGTTTATTCCCATATTTTCCCTACAAAATGAGTTCATGCATTTCAATCCATAGACCGTTCGGACAGATACTATTTGTGATTTTTTTTTTTATTTTACGATGGTTATATTAGTGGAAATATTGGTTTTATAGTCACCAAAAATTGTTGCCAGTGGGAAATTGCAATGTCTAAATTCCAATAAATTCTCTAATCTTGCCTATTTACACATGTAAGAATAACAATAAACATGCATAACCTGGTATTAGAAGGCATTGTTACAAGTTTGTATGGAGCAGTTTTATATACATAAAGATGCAATGTCACATCAAGCAAAAATCACTGTGTTACTTTTCCATTGTGCATTATGGACAAGCTTCTGTCTGTTCCAATTGTGGACCCTGCCAAAAGGCTCCATGTGAAATATGTACCCTGAGAGTGAAGCAAGGATTCATATCTTGTAAACAAACTCAATTGGTTTGCCCCTAATAAGCTGTTCGTACTCATGTTTGCCATAGTGGAGAATGATGCTTTCATCAGCAGTTAGCAGTTTTCTGTATGGAATAGTCCTATAGTAATCATTCAGTGGGTACAACTGGACTCATCATGTTCATATCTTTCTTATCATCTTGATAGGTCACCCATTATTCACCATTCAGCAGTCTAACAGGCAAAAGCGGTTGCAATTTCCGTCAGTCAGTTATATCTTTTTCAAATGTAGGGATGACTGATGTAGCACACATCATTTTGTGATTCGTTCCAGTCTGGAAGATCTAAAAAAAATCTCCTAGTTCTAATCTGTGTGGAAAAAAATACAAGATAAATAGTATAAACAGCCAAAGCTTTGACACCTAGCATAATGCTATCCATGTGGTCTGCTAGTTCATATAAGACACCAGCGAGGCAATATCGAAACCAACAATTCAATGAAAAAAAAGTAAGACAAACACAGTCTTTGCACTTGTTGTGAAAAAATTGCAACACCTTATGAACATGTTGGCACAGTGGCATGCATCACATTATTTAAATTATAAATTGTAATGGATCAGACTTAAGTAATTTGTAGCATTTTTGCCATTTTATTTTTTCACTATTGATTCAGAATAAAATAAAACAAGAAAAACCTATTAAAATACAAATAAAATGTTTGCACTCACCAACATTGTTTTTCTCCATATCAGCTGCTTATTTGAAAATAAACTCTCTCCTTCTTTCTTTTCTCAAGACCTCAAAGGCTTCAGATTCATCAGTAAGTCTGTTTCTATGGACATGGAGGCTAATGCTGAAAGCCGTGTCTATCTGGTCGCGTTTCTTGAAAGGTCCGTCTTACATGGCTTGTCAAGTATATTTGCAGTCTAATCTATTCCTTCTCCTACACCTTCAGCCATTGTGAATAGTATTGTAAAAATTCTAAAATAATTTATGTGCACAGATTTTGAAGATCTTATAATGGCTGAATATATAGTGGTTATCTAGTTCAGCTTTGCTAGCAAGAGATGACAGTAGTAACTGTAGCTCAGAGCATGTAAAAATGTTGATGTCATTGAGAACAGCTAGCTGGCTTTGTGAGGTGAATTGGAAAGCTAGTTGGTCAAACAAACAGTTTGGTGGTAGTATAGATTGCTTATTGTAGGTCTGCTCTAATGATTCTGAAGGCCCTGGAAAGATTAGATTGCCCCTGCAACACAGAGACAGAGATCTGATTGAACGAAATATATATTGGAACTAAATTAATACAATCTTATTGTATATTATAACTTAGATAAAAAATATAGGTTAGAATTTCTGAGTTTGTTTGGCCAGCAGAGAAGGCCTTGCTTTCCCTGACAGCCTGCCACTGCTATTTATTCTTTGAGTCAGAACAACACAAGAGTCCATTGTCCAAGTTACTATTTTCTTATATTGCCAAACCTACCAACCTGTGTGCATTTTGCGCAGCAAGTACACAATTTGACATCTGAATACGCTGTTCGACTCACCCTTCTAAACTATGTAAAAAGCTGCGGACATGTGAGTTCTCTGCTAAATATGCATGTGTGGTAACCTATTCATTTATGACAACTCAATGCAGCAGTGTGGTGAGGCAGTTTTAACCAATCATTATATAAAAGTGGAGAATAACGAGTCTTCCGAACATAACAACCGTGCACCTCCGCTTCTCCTCCCCTCCCCAACACCCTCCATATCTCCTCTTGCACACTGGCTCAGCTCTGCCTCTTCGTCCTCAGTTACTTGCTGCTGTGCTGCAGCTGTCGATTAAACAGGTAAACTGTGTATGTGTGTCAGCAGACTTTTGGGGATGGTATATGTGAACCATTACGCTTAATGTTACTTTCGCTGTGGAAACATTCGAGTCGAAGTCCAAGTGAAAAAGAGAGAAATAAAGATTTGTAAGGTGCTTTTTCTTAGCAAGGGTTAGCAGGGTTCATTTCCCTAAGAAGTTTTTGTTGTTTATCACGGGGGTTACGTTCTAAAATTAGCCCACAACAATGAACAATGCAAAGTAGTCTTTACTTTTTACAATTACTTTGTTTTAAAGTTCTCCTTCACTGAAAGTCCTGAAAACTGGGTTTTCTTTCATTAAAATCAGTCACTCTGTGTTGTAAAATCTTGCTGCATATGAAAGTTGTATATAAACTCCAATCCCTGAATTAGTTACATAAACAAAAGGGACCAGAAAACACTTGAGTTTGAAAAATGCAGCGGCGGTGCTCGTTCTGAACAGACTATGAGCTCAAATCAGACAATGCAACTCACTGGATTTAAGAAAACTGCTAAGTGGAGGACAAAAGATTATCAAGGGATAACTCATAGGAAATAGGCAGACAGTGGTGCTGAATACCTGTCTGTCTGCGGCATGTCGCGTCCTGAAGACTGTAACTCCAGTAGCTCCGGTGGTGGAGTCCTGCTGCGGCCAGTAGCACGCTTGAGTCCAGGCCTGTTTGGTAACACTGCCTAAACTGGGTGGTAAACTCAGTCTAAGCTTAAATACCGGCACCAATTTTGTCTCATGTTACTGATTTTTAGTAAACAGAGACCGTGTAGAACTAGTGTTGCAGTTAGTCAATCAGTGGAGAGAAACTTGCATGTCAAGTGTTTTGATGTCCTGGGTAAAAACAGTAAAATGAGCCTTGATCTGAATTTATCAGCTACAAGGGGTGAATATGTTTGCAATCAGAATAATAAAACACCACTCGAAAAGACAGAAGTATAATTCGAAAGATAATATTTTGTTTTTTATAGGCCTCATTTACTTAAGAATAAAGGAAATAGAACTATTCTGGTACAGACTTTGGTCCTGAAGGTGGCGGTAGTGCACCTCAAATTGTTGGTCAGCTACTGTAAAGTCAGAAGAAGAAATTATGCTGTGGGTGGCTAGCTTCAGCAAGCTAATCACTAGCTCTCAAATAGTATCACCAGCCAGTCCAGGCTCCATGGCTCTTCTCTTGACTATAGCAGACACTGAGACTTTGTTTCTTGACAGGCGCTTTAGTAAACATTTGCACTGGTTGGTATAAGAAAAAAGGCTTCATTTTCTGATGCTTTTGTTGCATCTAATACCCCTGTCTGCATCAATTTGTATTTTGTATGCAGTGTTGTTTTGTGATTGAAAAATTACTGTAAGGTCTATACTTTTTGACAGATTTGCAGAAAGAAACAAGCGTATCTTTGTCAAAAAGTGCATAGAGAATTTTATTGAGTATAGGCTAAAATAAATCTTCAAAGAACAAAATATTCTTTGTTTGCTCATGTGTGACGTATAGTATTTCTTTATCATGTAACAAAGGATTGTAGAAATTTAAGAGGCAGTCAGTATAGTTTAAACAATTGTATTTAGGATGTAAGAGAGGTGCCATCACAAGCTACCAGAAAATATAATCAGACTGATGTTTAGTGTACTTTGCGTGGTATATATAATATTCTTAAAGTATATTGAACTACTTAAAGTAATAAACGGCACTTTAAATTACTTGGCTTTCTGTTACACATGCCCTCAAATGAGAAGTTTTATGACCCTTTACTTGTGTGTGGTATAACTCTTTATTACTGCCGTCTGTCATTGTGAGAGCTCTGACATTTAGGTGAAAAAAGTCAACACAAACACTCTGACTTTTTTTGACTGAGTGGGTGAGAGTTTCTGTGAATCACTTTGTCTGGAAGTATTTTTGTCATCGAATCTAGTCGATTTGTGTGTTTCTATGTCTGTGTGCACATGTTAGGATGCTCTCTGCCTTAGTAAATTCTGCCTCTTCTCATGTATATAGTTGGTTTTCATGAGATGGAATAAGTGCTGCATTGCCTACCCTTGAGGTTGCTCATAATTAAGTTATGATTAAGTTATGAACACAGTTTGTTTGAAACTATAATACATGGTGAACAAGCAGAAACCTACAGAGGCATCGAGCTGCCGTCCCAGCAAAGCAAAAAATAAATGGGGTACCGTTAGGTATTTGGTCTTATAAACTGTGATATATATATATATATATATATATATATATATATATATATATATATATATATATATATATATATATATATTATTTGTTTAAAAAAAAGAAAAATTATTTGGGAAATAAAACAGGTTGTAAGGTTGTTTCTATGGAGGACCATATATGCCAAAATTGACAATAAGTAAATAAATGTGGAAAATAATTATTCAAAAATATGTAGTTTTACTTTTCTTTATCTCCACTTTTATTTATTTCTTTTACACATTAATTTAACATGTGTGTTATTTATTTCTTTATTTATTAATTCCCACATTTCCAGCTTTACAGGATTGTATTCTAATAAGGGGGGTGTTTCTAACACTGGCCTGAAGCCTGATTGGCCAGGTCCAAGTCTCTGTATTGCAAGTCTCTGTATATAACAGTGTTGCCAACTTAGCGACTTTGTCGCTAGATTTAGCGACTTTTCAGACCCCTATAGCGACTTTTTTTCAAAAAAGCGACTAGCGACAAATCTAGCGACTTTTTCTGGTGTTATTGGAGACTTATCTGGTGTTTTGGAGACTCTGGCGTGAAGCACGTATTGTTCTGCAGTTACTGTCCTCAACGTGAGCCCCTCCCCCGTCCCAAAGCACTTACAGGCGGCCAGTCTCACAGTAGCCTTGCGCAGCAGTCCCATCTACAGTCTATGGGCGGAGCAGAGAGAGAGAGAGGAGACCCTCACCACTCGGCGTCCGGACTGCAAATGAAATGCGCTTGCGCAAAAGAAAGCCCCCGCTGGCTTGCAGAGCGGGATTTAAATGTAAACGTTTCTTTGCTGTGACGCTGTCACACAAATAAATCACTGCATTTGACTCACACAACCTCAGCAGCTCAGTCACTTATTCACCTCGTCCACTGTGTGTGTAGCCTACCTCTCTGTGACATAAGATCTTGCTAGCTAGCTCAGCAAAAAAAAAAAAAACTTAAAAAAAAAACAACTTAAAAAAAAAAACCTAAGTAACTCTGCCAGAGTGTGTCTTTTGGGTCACTTTGCCGGTCCCAAGCCCGGATAAAGGAGGAGGGTTGGTTGTAGAGCTAGCAATTTCACCCTACAGAACAATCTTTTGATTAAATTTGCTGTTATAACATTTAACAATACAGGACAAAACTGATGTGTGTAATGTGGATCTAGACAAAGCATTAAAATCATTAAATGTTGTTAATGTTGAAATTATTTTTGTACATTTGTAGTTCTAAACATATTTAGGGTGTTTTTTACTCACTTTTACTGTTATTTACAAATTGCCAATTATGCAAATTAGGCGATGACGTCATTTAGCGACTTCTAGCGACTTTTGGGACAGCCAATAGCTACTTTCCTTACTGAGGAGTTGGCAACACTGGCAGTCCCATCTATAGTCTATGGGCGGAGCAGAGAGAGAGGAGACCCTCACCACTCGGCGTCCGGACTGCAAAAGAAAGCCGCCGCTGGCTTGCAGAGCGGGATTTAAATGTAAACGTTTCTTCGCTGTGACGCTGTCACACAAATAAATCACTACATTTGACTCACACAGCCTCAGCAGCTCAGTCACGTATTCACCTCGTCCACTGTGTGTGTAGCCTACCTCTCTGTGACATAAGATCTTGCTAGCTAGCTCAGCAAAAAAAAAAAAAAAAACTTAAAAAAAAAAAACTAAGTAACTCTGCCAGAGTGTGTCTTTTGGGTCACTTTGCCGGTCCCAAGCCCGGATAAAGGAGGAGGGTTGGTTGTAGAGCTAGCAATTTCACCCTACAGAACAATCTTTTGATTAAATTTGCTGTTATAACATTTAACAATACAGGACAAAACTGATGTGTGTAATGTGGATCTAGACAAAGCATTAAAATCATTAAATGTTGTTAATGTTGAAATTATTTCTGTACATTTGTAGTTCTAAACATATTTAGGGTGTTTTTTACTCACTTTTACTGTTATTTGCAAATTGCAAATTATGCAAATTAGGCGATGATGTCATTTAGCGACTTCTAGCGACTTTTGGGACAGCCAATAGCTACTTTCCTTACTGAGGAGTTGGCAACACTGGATGAGAAGGAGCGTTAGCATCAGCTAGCTACTCTGTGTGTCTGTAACAGAGTTGAGATACGCAGTTGCTGGAATCTCAATGTCAGAGTAACGCTGGTTCAAAAACCAGGTCTGTCCTTGACACAGAGGTCTCCTACGAGCAACAGATGGAAACAGAGGTGCCTTTACAGGTGAGGTGCTGAGGCGCAAAGGTTAACAAGTGAAGGCTAACCCAGTTAGGCTTCTAGCTAAGTTAGCGGGAAGCCCCCAAGTAGCACTTCACAACTGAGCACTCAGTGCGCCTTCGCATCTCGTCTTAAGTTTTAGACAACAGTTTACAACCACCTGTCCATGTCTCATGTTGAATTCCCCACTCAGGCCCGCAGTCAAGGGAGCCGACAATTAGAAATAGTCAGTCAAAGCTGCTAATGTTAGTGCTCTTATAAAGATTTGCTTTGAGCGTACACCATGCATTATGGTAATTGAGAATTTTAGCAGCTTTGCAGATGAAAACATTGAAATAAAGTGAGAGACTTTAACCATAAAATGGTTATTTATGATCTACCTGCAACTTTTCCATGCCATTTCCAGAAGTTTTTTTGTTGAGAAATATGACGTTAAATACATTCTAATGCCTATATAGGATAGGCATTTGGGTCACTTTTAGAAATGTATTTCTGAGGTGTGACCACAAACTGTACATCATGTTAAAGGGCCACAGTGATCACAGTAAATATTTCTTGATTTTACTATAAACTTTTTTTGAGAACCTTAACATATACGGTCTGTCATCATATGGCATTTAGAAATAATTTAAGTAATTCTAAATTACCTCAACTAAGAAAACATTGTTCTGAGTTATGATATAGGCTAATACACTTGGGTCAATGTAAAAAGAGTTTACTCCTCTACATCGAGTAAAAATTATATAGATATAGATATAGATTATATAGAACATCTATATCCTGGCCCAATTACTGTGCCATGTTGATTACTGACAAACTAAAGTTGTTTTGAATATGAATACATGTAGAGGTTCGTAGTGTTTCTCATGGTTGTATGTTCTGACAATAAAATGGATTGTTCTAACAATATCTTTTTTAAGTTTGCACAGCTGATCATCGATATAAATAATGTAAAATGTGTTTTTATTAATGAAAGATATGCATATTTTGGTAATGTGATCTATTCAATCATGACATGTACACCCTATTAAAATTGTACATTGGTACATTGAAGTTTTTATGTCATAACTCGATAAAGCTCAAATTTTCTTTTGGTTTGCAGGCAGCTCTATTCTTCTGCAGGTGTCCCTATTTTGATTAGTTTATTTTGGCATAATAACAATTAGTAGTTGATTGGATGATTGAATGTTAATTTGTGTGTGTTTATTTTGTTGGTGTGGCATTGTGCCATTGTACTGCAGAGATGGTTAACATGCTGTAAGGTTAAAAATTGCCACCTTACATTTATTCAAAAAAACATCTGTCTTGTGCTAATATTCAGTTTAGTGATATAGCAATCATTTGGCCAGAGACTGAAAAAAGCATATTGCTCAGCTCTGATCACTGATTGTCAGATGCAACACTGAAAATCTTTTTTTTTTCCTTTACTCATAGATGCATCACAGCTGAAAAAGTCCAGCATTTTTTGCTCTATAATCTCATAAACTAAGAACATGGGTGTACTGAGAACATGTCGTTTAATGCATCTCTTTTTGTGTAATTTTAAAAATGATACAGGTTTGGAATGTATGTATTATTTACACTTTTCATTAATACAGATGCTTGTCCTTCATTTATTAAAAAGTACAAACTCTGACAAGGAACTTTCTGTGTATTGTTATGTTACAGTTTTACAAATAAATATTTTGTATCAGTCAAAATTTAACCCTACATATTTTGAATGAAAACCAGAAAGAAACCAAGTTTTATCTTTTATTTCAAGTCATAATTTCTCCTTAATGTCATTTCTGTTTTAAATTTTTCCTGTTTTGGGAAACTGTTTGATATGCATTGATATAATAATCCCAATATAATTATGGCACACTGAGTTTTTAATTTATGTAATTTATTTTTATCTTTTTTTTTCCCATGTCTTACCCAATGGTGCTACAACAGGTAAGTCTTTCTTTGTTTCTAAGTTGTGTTGATTGTTGTGTTGTTTTGTAATGTATTTTTGCTGTTAAGAAGGATGCAAATCTTTGAGGTTTTTATATCTCTAGAACTTTGCATGGAACCAGAAGTGGAGCTGCAAAAAGTATGCTAGATTACTGCCCTTGTGAAACTGTGTGTATGTTGAATGGTTGTAGTTAATTAGTCGTGACTAGAGGGATTTGCGCTGTGCTGTTGGCAACATGGCTTGTTGACTTTGTGTGGTTGTGTATCATGTGCCTTAGCAAGAACAGTCTTTGTTACCACAGCATAGGCCTCCAGGCTCATGTGTGACAGCAAAGCTTTAGCTCCTCTCCTCTGCTCTCCCCAGAGCTTCCACAGGCTTTGTAAAATTTAATTTCAGTACAGTTTAATATCATCATAAATAGTAAAAACTGTCCTGCCTTTAGTCTTGGTGCTAACTGGATAAACCAACTGACAGAAGGACGTAGGTGATGATGTGCCTCACAAACACCACAACACCATCTGATGGCACAAAGTGTTATAACCCTGCGATTAGTGTCATGATCTCACTGAGAGTGTTTATCCACCTACTGACAACTATCTCTCTCCAACTGCACTTCAGAATCTGTCATGATGAAATATATTTCATTATATGTAAAGTTAATGTTTAAATTACAGTAAGAGCCGAGTGATAGCCAAACGCCCACTCATCAGATTTCAAATTTTGAATCAAACTTCAAATGTGAAAATCTGACAAAGGTTTTTAGAGACACAGGATAAATACACCCCTGAATCCAAGCAGATACATATTTTAGTCCACTTATAAGGATAACCTAAATTCAAAAACAAAACAAAAATATAGATGTCTTTCAATTTGTAGCTATCAATACAGTGGTTTAGGTCTAGTAGCATGCAAACAAATGTTCCAAAAAGGAACATAACATTGATTTTAATGGGGATTTAAGAGCTTAGTAATTCCAGTGCAATATGCTCTGACAATGTATGTGATGTTATGAGATACTGCTAATACACTTCTAGAAATTATCTAAAGTTTTGCTTTTTTTGTTTGGGGAAAAAGGATAAAGGTGTCAAATCATAACCTATTGCTATTCCTATTTTGAAAAGTGTGTTCCGGTAACTTTGCTAGGATCTTTTCACTCCTGGTGACAATTTTTGAAAATTACATGACATCAAAATGTTAAAATGACAGTAAAATGTAGTTATGTATTTTTATGAAAAGGCTCCTTATTTTTCAACTAAACAACAGAAAATTGAAGAACATAATTGCATTGGAGATACTACTGGAGCAATTTAGTCCTAAGCTAACCAGGCTGTCGTAGCAAGGGAGGAGCTCACAGCCAGCTGTAATTAACAGCCTGAAGTGCCTGGGGTTTTGCATCATTTGCACTTGGAATTTCAATTTTTGTATGAAAAGCAATTTTTAAATGAAGTTTCATTTGATAAGGAGGAGGACAATAACAAAAAAAGAGGAGACTGACTCAACATAGAAGAGTCAGACTCCAAACATGCATGTAACAGGAGTCATTTGGCCCCAAAAAAATACTTGGGGAAAAAAACGTAAAAAGATGCTTTTGGACGGTCAATTAGTGATCTGTCTGAAAAAATAGCCAATACAAGTTGGATCGTATAAAGAGCCTAAAAGCAACAAGCCAGCACATGGATATGAAACTGAAATTGATTGTCAAGATTTAATGGACTTGAAATGCACTATATATATGTACAGCATTCTAATGTTGTATTTGCAACCGTGCTGTGACACATTTCTGTACAAATTAAAACACTGATTGAATTGTGGAGTGTGCAGCTAAACTTAGCCTCATGCTGGACAAGTGCAGTTGTTTAAATAAGAAAACTACGCTCATTATATACATAAGAACAGAGCTACCAGATATGGTCAAAGCAAGTAATATATTTACTGAACTGGTTGAGCTTAGTGATTGATCTGCTGAAGACTATGCATAATTTACTATCCATAGTGGAGTTCTTGCATTTGATCCAGAGCTTTTTTCTAAATCTGTCATTGAACTTACTTTTGGTTGTGCATCTGTTAAGGCAGAGAAGTAGTGTTGCAAATAGCCTTCTGTATATTTTCCCTTGTATCACTATGTGACACTGCTCATAGACTTAGGCTTGCTGTAAACAACATGGTGAAGGAGATCGGAATAGTAACCCCCAATGTACAAAAGGTGCGGTACGGAAATGGCTTGATTTTTATTCAATAACAACCTCTGCAGTGTGTCAATCCCCACCAGGAGCTTTTCAGATATTGAACAGCTGCAGCAGTGTCCATTAGGATGACGACGGAAACTGCAGTTTCCTTGCACGTGCCCCCACCCAGCAGTACCTTGACCAATGGGAACTGAAAAGTTAAAATACAACGTTGTTAAAGCTTTTTAATGTCCTTAAATATTTGATCTCCATCAAAGTAAAATTACACTACAACATTGTTTAAATACCTGATAAAGATCTGCAAATGGGTAATTTTGTTACCAAAAAAGAATTTTTTGTTAAATAAGGAAATTACATAAACCATCTTCTTGCAGTATTTGTAATTTTAATAAACTTTAAACAACTTCTTGTAACAGATATCAGCCCATGTCTCTTTACTGATAGCTTATATCTTATTGTATACTTAAAAATAAAAAAAGTTTTTGTGACAACTTTTTTTTAAACTCACCATCCACTCAGGGGTCATTTTGGCCGGGGGCATTTCCCCAGTAATACTGATGATGGACAGTGTTGTCCCCACCACTTTTACGCGGAATATCTTACCAGCACAGACCTCCACTTATGCTCCCAGCACAATTTTCATATAATCATTATCCCAAGTGAATGGTTGTTGAATTACTCTATCGACTATAAGCTGCAGTCATGGTTTGTATCCTACCTGGATAATGTAGCTTTCTTCAGAGGTAATGTTAAAAGTTTTAATAAATACTCACATTCCACTGCAGACAATTTGAGGACATGATTCAAGCCTTCTTTTTACATTCAAAGGTGGATACAGTATAAACAGGTCAGTGATTAACTCCTAGGCTGTCTCTTTTTTGCAATAGGTCTTAAAGGTTGAATATGGAACATGGGCGCAAAGCGACATCTAGTGTGCTGAGGTTGTAGTTGCAATAACAAAACGCCTTCTGGGTGCCAGTTCTAACACCATAACCAGCCAGCATCATGCCCAGCGACAAATCTTACAGGGTAAGGACTATTTTGTAGTAATAAGTTTAAAATACTAAACGAAAAATAATTATAACAGAATATGGGTCAAAGACAACAGTACGGTTTTGTACCTGTCCTCTGCATCTTATTTTGGTAGCTGAGTGATATCCTCCACTCCTCTTGGTGATATCATCTGTAAAAGTCATAGTTTATAATTTAGAATTTACATAAACATCTGACAGATTTCACAGCATGTATATTTGACTACAGTGTATGGTCGGAGACCTGTGTTCCTATCGAAAGCTAGCTCGAAAAGGCTTTACAATAGTCACTCAAAGCAGTGGTGAAAGTGAGCCTCCTACACTGGCCAGATAAAGAGGAAACTGCTTCCTGTTCTTTAATTTACTCAGTGTGGAGGGTGATGCTCTCATATCTAGGAATAACGTCATATACACGAGTATTGCAAAGCTGTTTTAATGACTGCTAACTTTAGCCGTTAGATACGGTGAACATTTTTCATTTGTGTCCATCTGTTGTAGCCTTCCCCCTAACTAACTCTGGTTTTAGATATTGTAAGTTCGCTTTTCTTCTGAGAAAGATAACGAAATCTATGGGGCTTAGACACAGCAACTAAACTTGCAGAGTGCTTTATTGTCTACACCACATGCCTTGTTTCTCCAGGCTGTTGGCTGGAAAACATAAATATGAACACATTGCGGTGGTCGGAAGAAGTTATCTTTTTTAATGATTTTAGGTTAAATATATCTTTACAGGAAAGGGTGCACTTTTATTCTGCACACCTCTAAACTCCCCATTGAAGTATTACTTTTTTAAAGAGATAACTTTTAAGAAACATTTGTCCATATTCAACCTTTAAAAATGTAGCGTCGCTGCTTCATGCACGTATGGACACATGCACAGGTCTCTATACTGTTCACAGGACCTTTATAAAGGATGTGTAGTGTCAGCTCTAATTCTTCACTGCTAGGATAAAAGCATTGTTGTCTATGCTAAAAGAAAAAATATCTGCTGCAGAAACTGTGTCACTGCCATAACGTGCTACTAAAGTATCCTGCTTAAATTGGCAGGTAGTCATTTTAAAATACTGATGCACAAGCAACATTCTCTATAACACATCTAACAAGAAACATATTGAACTGAGTGTATATCCATTTTGGCTTGTGCAGCTATGCAAAATCAGTCAGATATTAGACACGTTTAGGACTGTGGATGCAATGTGGAATAATTATCCATCATTTCATGGACATTTTCAGTTGGCATCAGAAGATCCTACTCCTGATGACATAACTAAGCAAACGTACAATGGTCTTGTGCTACGTTTAAGTTCCCATGATTTTTATGAATAATCTGGGTATGATGTAGGTCACACTGTGAGAATTATCTGAACTTCGAGTTGAACTCCAAAAAAGATATTACAATAATCTCTGTTCATAAAGCTATTTGTCATCCAGTCAGAGTATTTGAAGTGAGGTTGGAGTAACCAGGACACTTTTTCTGCAATGAGCAAGATTGGGGTTGAAGGCAACTTTTTGCTAGGCATTAAGCTTAAGGAAGGAACAGCCAGTGAAAAACTACCCACTCTGGGCACCAGCCCCACAAAGGCTGATATGATAGATTTGTTGAGGATCTACAGTTGCTCGATCAACAGTACTGGCCTCAGAATGCATGTGTACTCTGTGGACTGACTGAAGTCGAGTCACACTGTCTGCGCTTCAACATTATTTTTCATACTGCCCAATGTGCAGGCTACTCTTCTTAGCTGTGCGTCCAAAGCTGATATGCGTCCTCTGAGTGAAAGCTGCCTGTAAAGCAAAACGCACAAATGTTCACAAATGAGCAGACCGCTTGCTGGAGCTTGCATTATTCACAGTGCTTAATGATTTACTCCTGCATGCAAGTTTAGACCTTGGGCTGGCAACACCCATGGTGTTGTGTTTGGTTCGGTATCAGTGTGGCTTCAGAAAAATCTGTTCTCACATCGCTATTTGCGTTCTAGTATCGTTTGATTTTCAAAAAAAAAATTGATTAGGGTTTCATGACAAAGGGCAGAACTTTGTAAAAATAGAATGGTTACTGTTAGATATGTGTCTTCTACACACTAAAAGATCAACAGCTCTGGTCAAAAGAATTGAAAAAAGATGCAATACTATGGATTAAGCAAAAGTTAAAATATTTTCTTTTGAGCAATCAACCCATCCCAAAATCAAATATAGAAGTAGGATAAGTTTAAAAAGCGTGTTATTCATTTTTAGCGGTTGTGAAATGTGTGTATTTATTAGAGGATGAGTAAAAGGAATAAGAACCTTTGGGTGTGTTCAATTGAGTTCTGTTTATTTATATAGCGGCAATTCAAAACAGATGTCATCTCAAGGCATCTATCTAAACTGAATGAAATTGAACTTAATATATGTATATGCCAAAACAAAATTAGTTACACCCACTTCTGTAAAAAAAAAACGAGCAAGCATATTTTGGGAATTTAAACCAGTTGGTTGTGTTGCTCAGTATTTTCAGGCGTTTTAGGTGGATTTAGAGTTTCCTATTTATTTTTAGAAACACATTTAAGTAGAACAGATGTTTTTACTAAAACTGCTGCCTAAATTAGGGCCTGTATCCCTAAAGAATTCTTGTGCAAAAAGTGGCTCCTAGCTGCCAAATTCTAAGAAAATTCTCAGTCATGACGTTTTCTTAGAATTTCCCCTTAAAGTGACACAAAAATCCCAGTTAATATAAATGCTATTCCTCAAGATTCCTAGCGCTTAGAAGGGCTCCTAAGGCGAGATCTGCTAAGAGCAGGGAAGAGGACTTTTAGTGGCTTAGGAGTTCCCCTAAGCAGCTGTGTTTGTAGGATATTTGTTAACAAGCCTTCATAAATAGACCAGCCAGCAATCAGAGATTGATAAAAGCCGAGACATGTTACCCTCCTTAAGACCACACTGAGTCGTAACGTTGCAATTTCTACTTCATTAAGGACAGCCCCTTGAGATAGGCCATCTTGTTTTCAGTGGGGTCCATATGGGAGTGAAAGTACAAAATATGCCAGCTAGGATTTTAATATGAGCAAATAAGACACTAATCATTATTTGAACAGGGTGTAATGAGCTTAAGTTTTCACATATTTTAGATTCTAATGTTAGGCTATAACCCCTACAGCTTAATATTCATTTTCCAGATATTTTCTTGAATGTGAAATATTATTTACAATTACAGTCTGCATATGATTAGGGTGTATAATTATGTTTATTGATTTGAGGGCACATCCTTTGCTTATTATCACCAAAAGTTCATTTTCATTAAACTTGTAGGATCAACCAATCACGGCTTTTGAAATGATGACTCATACCTAGCAACGGGGTCAACCACACCTCCACACTCCATCCATTCCTTGCTCAGAGTTCACTGGAAATGTTCTGGAATCACTTCTAAGCTAAAACTCCTGGCAGGGAATTTTTAGGTCAAGTTAGGAGCTCTCTGAGAGGATTCTCAGAATCTTTAGGGATACGGGCCCAGCAGTGCTAGTTTTAGGGTGGTTTAACCAATCAAATAGCATTATACTTCGTAAAATGCTAGCTTGTTAGTATTAAACTAAAAATCAAGGGATTATGTATAGATCTATAAAGTTCTGTGCACTTCTGGTAATAGTTCAAATAGCAGCTGATGATATTTTAGGTTTTATCATGACTTTCAGAGTAATTTCTCTATTTTGCCAATTCTAATTATGTCTATTGATAATTTGCTGGTATTGCTTATCCTGAAAAAGAGCAAATTTATCTAATCACAAACCTTTCATATACCGCAGTAAACAAATGCAAGTGATTCAAATGTACTCATGCGTAGTAGTAGTACTAGTAGTAGTAATACATGTATATTTTCTCTGGAGTAATGGGTTTGTAGTTGTTCAATAAACCTGCTTTGGTCCATGGTCCAATGTGCTACCTATAATTATGTGTAAATTATGTCTAAACCTAAGCTCGTTATTATAGGACTTGACCTGACCAATGATTAAATGAGGGCTTAGAACAGCTGTTGGGCAGAGAAGGCAAAAGGCTCATATGGCTCATAATGTTGAATTAAAAGCCTCCATCATATTTGTACTGGATTATGTGTATTTGTACTCTGCTGCTGATTTGTTTGTTTGCTATTTTCAGGCCAGTTGAACAGCAGAGCATCATATTTGTACCTTACAAGAAATCTTAAATGCTTAATGAACCTAAAGCAAACAAGACTTTGAATAATAGTTTCTTCAGAGGTTGGGGAAATGTTATCGAATAATGCATTATGTTTTTCTTCCTTTCTACTAATCA
This sequence comes from Apricaphanius iberus, assembly GCA_028564705.1. Lineage (NCBI taxonomy): Eukaryota > Metazoa > Chordata > Actinopteri > Cyprinodontiformes > Aphaniidae > Apricaphanius > Apricaphanius iberus. The sequence goes on from JAPXFQ010002076.1 coordinate 117,738, forward strand.
AGAGTGGTGTTGCAAAAATTGATTTCTTTATCTGTATTGCCATAAAATTAATATGCAAAAACACACAAGAGTCAACAGTGTAATCAGTTGCTTGTGCTCCTTTCATCAATGTTAGTTCTTGCAATGTTTTAGGTGGGTGTCGTGTAGATTGAAACTACTTTTCACTATTTTTTCCACTTAGAAATGTTCTCCTCTGTCAATAAATGTATATTTTTGGTGACATTAAAGGTAATTTATAGGATGTCTCTATACCTTTGTCAATACATATAATTTCATTTTCTTTCTTTTTACAATGCTGGCTAAAGTTGGAATTAATCTCAATGCTAGACCTGGGGTTATCGGAAAAAAATCACTTTTACGAAACTTTTTGCAGTATTATGATTTTGTTTTCCTTAAAGGGAGGATCATTGAGCTTCACTGCCTCTTTTTCATTTCGGTAAAATTGTCTCAGAAGAATCTACATAGTAATGAGGAGATATATTTTTCAAAATATCTATAACCTGTAACTGGTAAACAAACAAATCCATGCAAACCACTTCTTTAAATATACCTCACAGGTAGAATAACATTATGCAAATTCAGTCTGGTTTATTGTGTTTTTGAGATAAAGAATAAATATCAATTGACATAAATATGGAGTTCCTCAGTGTGCTAAAGGATAATTAATTTGGTTAATAAAATTCCAGTGTTAACTAAAGACATTTGGTTAAATAAATGACATGTTTCTATGGCTACTGACTGACAGTTTGAAATGACTATTCCAATTGCAATTAGAGAGGAGTTAAATAGTTGTTACCATTCTGCATGAGCAACTTTTAGATTAACCCTTCTTTAACACAACTGCATAAGTGAACTGCTTGTTGCCAGGCGTCTGCAGAGCCGAATGACTGCTGGTGAAGGAATTCAGCTATTTGATTCAGGTATTTTGGAGCAAGGGAGCATCTGAAAGTTGCAGTGTGGTATCTCTAGAGGACTGGACTTGGGTACCTCTGGTTTAATCCATGCAATTTTGGAACAAAACCTATTAGTTTTTATTGTAAGTTAAGTCCTGGAGATGCAAATTTAAATGACTAAATAAAAATTATCGAAACATTGTACTAACTATTAAAAGCAATGGAGACCTGGTACACTGAACATTTACATAATGGATGCTCACAAAAGCAGAGGCACTCCAGGATAAAAGCAAAGTGTTCTCTGTCTCTGTTAACTGCTTCCTCCATTATTAAGCCTAATAAGAAGTTAATGTCAACAAACAATAGAGGTCAAATTGAGGTCTACAGTGTCAACACGCGAACTTCCTAAAGAGTAGAGTGGGATCGGTGTGGGTTACCATTTGGGTATAATTTAGCCAGCTCTTGAGTTGTGGTGCCCTTTTTTTATTTTGCAGCCACGCATTTAAAAGATGACCTTTATAGGAAAAGTCACCAGAGCAATACCTTTCTCACGTCCACATCACCAGATTCCATGTCAGAGGTTTTGTAGAAATGTACAATGAGATAAAAAAACAAACATATTTCCATTGTTAAATGAAGAGGTGTGGATTGATTTTGCCTCAGGCTGTTGTTGCTCTCAGTGACACATGGAACACTTCAGAGTTAAAGGGCGGAATGTGTTCTATGAATTGCTTTCAAATTCTCACTGCCAATATTTCAAAGTGGTAAAAAAAAATAGAGGATTGCTGTTACCACAAAGAAACGGTCGTAGACACACTTCCAAATCCACAGTAGACTACATGAGGAGAAGCTAAAGGTTTTGTCATGACTCAATCTAACCACCGCTGAATATCTGTGGGAAAATAACCGTAGAGCATACAAACCACCCAAGAAAATTGCAGTGCTTAAAGCTTTTTATGGATAAAAAAAAAAAGCTCCACAAAAGAAACAAAAACAATTCACAGCTACACACAGCTTTCACAGATGGGAGAATATGGAAGGAGGATGTAAGCAACTGAACTAAAAAGTATGGCTTTGGAAAGTGACAGCTCCATGAATTTCATCATTCATTAATGAGCTGCCAGGTCATTAGTGTGAGAAATGAGTCCAAGTGTCACAGACAAACATTGCCAATCTTCGTTCTCATCCAGATTTTCATTAGCCTAACATAAAGGGGATGAAAAGTAAGTTGAGAGGTAAATGAGAAAAGGAGAAGGATGTAGCTACTGGAGGTTAAGGGCTGAGGGACAAATTGTGACAAATGAAAAGCTGGCAAAGATGTTACAGCTTTGTGGATGCCATAAATAGAAAATGTTCTGGAAAATCAGAACATTGTAACACCCCCCCCCCCACCCCACCCCCCCCCCCCCCACACACATATAGAAAGAGGGCCGAAAGAAAGATGTGAAGTGGTTATTTTTGCAGAAAGACTTCTTTTTTTAAGTTTGGACAATGACAACTGTGTTATTCCCCAGCATCTGAAGAACCCGCTTAGTCATTACTGCAACTAATGAGTCCTGGTGCACGGAAACAAATAAGCAGCACTGATCAAAAGTGTCAAAGCAAATGCCAATCAAAACCATTCTTGTGATGAATGTTTAATAAACTATTAATGAGATGGGGAGAGAAAGAAAAAGTCCATCTGGGTTTTGTTTAATATGTTCCCCTTTATAGAAACCTTCATACGTTAGCTGTCATTTTCCTTTTAATATTTGCATGCCTTTGTTTTTCTAACATTTTGTTTAATAGAATCATCCAATATTTGACCTACTCACAAACCCACTCTCCTACCACAGGCTCTACGTTGCTTTTTTATAAAAATGAAATAAAAATAATAATATATAAGTTAAATCGTCATTGTTCTGCAGTACAATTACAGATTTTCGGCTGATGTAAAATTAAGAAAATCCTGTTTGTGTTTAGCTTGAAGGCGGTCATCTTAAACGTGAGTATGTGTATGACTTGGGGCGTTTTTACATGTGTGGCCGTGCCAGAAAATGGCAAGAGAAAAAATGCTATTTTTTTCTGTTCAAATGGTGCGAGTCTCTACCCGTATTAGAGTCCAGTGTTTTATATGATCGACTTCACCAAAACAGCAGAGGCAGTATACAAATAATTCTGTAGGTATCCAACAAACAAGGACCTGGACTCCAATATGACCTCCAAGGAAGTTTTCTCGGACCGTACCCTGGCACGGTCCAGGTGGTGTTCACATGGTAAAATATATGTGGATTTTGGGCAAATACGAAACCCAAATACGGATTATTCTTAGAACAGGATGTGGTAGACAGTACTGATAAGAGTATCTTTAACAAACTGTTAAAATATTAATAAATCGGCAAGTACTTGTTAAAATGTAATAATACTAGGCTTACTTTTACAATGATTTGATTTAGGATAATTAAATAAACACTGATTTGATTTGACTGATAAAATAGTATTTAGGTACACATAAATATAATCTAAGGGTTTTTGTCTTAGAGACTTTGAATTCAACTACACTAACATGCAATTTCAATTACATCACTGCCACGCAGCATCCCAGTTGTAGTCTGAGCAGGACTTTCCCTCTGTGATCGATGGTGGTTTGTTAGACAGATTTTGCTACTGCAAACATGAATGTGGTTCACATTTGTATGTTTCCAAATTTTAATAAACAAAATGACCAAGTGGGCTAAGTTCAGCTTCCACAGGCTCCCTTTCTGCTACCTACGCAGTTTACAGCTGTATTTGCAGATGCCTTCGACATTATTGAAATCGCCGGTTAGTGAAATTTGGAATCAGTTGGATTTAAAGCCCAGGATGAGAACCGCAAAGCACCTCCAAGACGTTCCGAACTCTCAAGGGAACCTGGTGATTCACAACAAAACATTGGTGAAATGAAGGCTTATTCTGACAGATAATGCCTTATTTAGAGATTCACTTTGGTTGTCGTTGTGTCAGAATAAAACAAAATAAATAGTTCAACATTATTAAAGTGTAATAAATCATATATTAACTGTTTTAACAGTGTTCAGACAGTAAATGGAACTTAGGGGAATAAAGGGGATCATATAAAATTGGTTGACTCACAGCTGTGATTTTTAGCTCCTATGTATAAAGTACTTTCTGATGACCACACATGCTATAACACAGCTGCAAAGGCATTCACAAAACTACTCATACACAAAACTCCAATCTGTTTGATTACTCTTCAGAGCACATATTGAATCTGTGTTTGCAGTGACACGGCTGCCTTGTTATTGTTTCGTCTCACTCATGCAGATTTATTTGTGTTAAAAAAGTTTAAAGATCTTAGAGCCAGAAGCAGGTGTGAAGTAATTATCCTGAAAGAAATGAGAATTTGAAAGAATTGGTAATGTACCATTAAAATGTAGAGTTTATCTTAGTTTCACTATTTGGACCAATCACATTGGCTCATTTAATTGCGAGTAAAGAGTTTTCTAATGAGCTTGGTGGATGGGAGTGGGGGTGTGGAGTCAGGTTGACATTGGAAAAACTTCTCCTGAAGACAGAAAAACTATTACATTAACTTATGTTATTAAAACCATCTGTATTACTTGTTTAATTAAGTGATTAACACATGCAATGGCAGCTGCTTTCCTTGAATTATCCATACAACCAATTATTTTGCCCCTCAGATGCTGTGAAGTTACTACGAGTTCTGTATTAACTAAAAACTCACTTTGTAAGAGTGAACACCTTAAGAGGGCATGGACATTTTTTTTTAAGATCCTATCTCACTAATTAGTAATGTAAATCTGATTAATTTCATCATGCTGCATATTAAAAGGCAAATTTAATAATTTCTCTAGGTTCAGTTAACTAAATGGACTGAGTGCTAAAGGAAATTGAGCAGGCATACTATCTCAATTACTGAATAAATATATCAACAAACATTGAGAGTTTCTAAGATAAATTATAACGTATCTATTTGCTCTGGTCCATGGGTTGAAAGTATATCACTTTATGAATGTCTGTGTCTGACCACATCAAATAAACAAAATGCACTTGTTATAGTTTGCAATAAAAGATAAAACAGCAATGCAACTTCTAACTAAACTGTCCCTGAAATTATAATTGGCTATCAATTAGTTCAAATGGAATCAAATCATCATTGAAAACCCTTATTGTAAGAAAGGACAGCCTTGTGGAAGATTGTGGCATTGCTCGTCCTAAAGTTTTCTTCTTTTTTTTTCCAACAAAAAATCTGGAGGTGCTCCTATTTGAATAGAAAACACCTTTTTTCTTTTTCCTTTTTATATTTCTCATTATGTTTATTTGTTAGACAGTCTGCCATTTACTGCCTCTTAGTCATGTGAATGTTCTGCTGCTTGCTGTGACGAAACCACCTTGGACCGAGTGTCACTGGGGAGCCCAGGGTTCTGATGAAAAAATGATTTAATCATGCTCTTTCAACGTCCCTGCAAGTGTGTGTGTTGAACGCGTGTCCTTTGGAGTCCTTCAATCCCAAAATGAATTGTGTTTTGCCTCAATCATTCATTTATAAGAGATGGAAATGGATAGACAGAAAAATGGAAAATAGAAATTCCCACAGTGATTGAAAAAGCCTTGAAATTATGATCTGGCACAGCAAACCCCTAACCCCCATTCAGCTCCTGCATTCATGTCACCAGAGCCGTTTGACGACGCATTGTTTTTATGCTTGCCTTGATCTCTGACCTTGTGGGAGGCTTGCCACACTTTGATTTGTTTACTGGTGGTCTATCACTGTGTTTTTTGACAGGAAAAATACAAGACTAGAGCACATCCATCATATTGGATTTGAGGATACATACATTTTTAGCTTGGCAATTATTGGAATTTTAATCGATATTAAAAAGTTAGATCATGATAATTAGGTAGTGTGTTTTAATCGTTATGCCAGCTGACCAATCCAGTGGAAGGGTTGCCTTGTTGTCAAGCTAAATGGCCAATCAAGACACAGAAAAAACATGCAGAAATTAAAAGCAGGAGACCCTTGATGGAAGGTAAAACCAAAGTGCAGTGTCTACAGTGTAAAGCTGCTGAAGAATTTTGAAGGAAAATGGACAACAGTGAAGATGACAAAATTGTTGACACTGACCACAGAAGAGAACACAGCACTTGTTAGTGGACTTGACCCATTTGTAAAATCTACCGACAGACTATTTCAATAGAACAAGGTAATAAAACCGATCTATATAATCGCCTACAGTTCTATCATCCCTCAGAGTACAGACACACGCAGTTTAAGTGATGAGATGTTGTTAGCAATACAACAGGAGTCGGATGCACGCTCTCTATAAAACATTAATAGTGAAGGCTATATTTAATTGGTTTTATTATTATTGTTTCGATAAGACAAAGAATGTAATCGAAAAACTAAATTGCTCAATAATGTGAAAATAATTGTGAGTATTATATTTTCATAATTGCCCAGCCCTAAGTTTAAGTTAATACAACCAAAGTGCTTTTTTGGATTCAAAAGAGGTGTAAATTTATATATATATCAAGCATTAAACAATAAAAATAACAACATTCAGTGGAAATAAGTAACATCCATCCATCCTTTACGCTTATCCTTGAACGACAGGAAATATTTTTTTATAATTTAACAGAAAAGAGGAAAAAAATCCTATTCAAATAGCTCAACATTTCATTCAAGTCAAACAGGTGTTTTTTATTGTTTGATCAGTTATTGTTTTATTGATGTTTAACCTTTTACTTCTAGCACTGATATTAAATTGAATTACTGACACTTCTGGTGAATTACTTTGGTTTTAATTAGGGATGCACAGATTCCAATTCTGGTATCTGTTATCGGCCCTGAAACCATCTAATGTACATGTATTGTGTAGGTTAAACTTAACCGATACATGCATTGATACTTAAAATGTGGAAAATCTGCAGTCAATTCACAGAAATGTAAATTTTTCATTTGAAGTTTATTTTTGTGGTAATGTTATATATCACATCTGTTATTTTGTCTAAGTTAAGTTTAGTTAGTAAAAGTGTGCCTTTAGTCTTTTCAAGAAAGGTATAAGGTGGAAGTTATATAGTTTATTAATTTAACAATATTATCGGATCAGTATCGGGTATCGACAGATAGACAAAATCCAGGCATCGGTATCGGGACTGAAAAAGTCGGATCGGAGCACCCCTAGTTTTATTGTTGTGAAAGCAGGGTGCAGATATAGGAGATTGGAATTAATTATTTTTTTGAAAATTCAGTTTTACACATCCAAATAATCAAGATATAAAGTGTGCATTTTTTCAGAAGTTACACTGCACTTAATATTGCATAAAAATTCTGCATCAACATTATAAGTACGTAGTTAACGAATTTACCTGGAACCTTAAAAAAAATAACAAAGAACAGTATTGTTCAAACTTTTCAGTAGCACTATTTGTCAGTGATACTGGTATGAATTAACACCAGTAAAGATACATCAAATTTTACCCCATTTTATAAAAAGGCTTTGCAGAAAAAATATTTTTATATGAGAATGTCCAACTGCACTAAGAACAAGATTCTTTGGTTTCCAGAGAGTTAAAAAACAAACAATAAAACTGTGTCATCCAGTTGGCCATTTTTGGCCAAATGATATTATAGTGGTTGCCTGGATGTTCTCCAAGCTTATTAAAAACCTTAATGAAAGCAATTAAGTTTTACTACCTTTTAAGAGAGGATTGTGGTTGATGGAATATTCCATTTAGACTCTCTTGGGTTTAATTGAAGTTGTTTTAGACACAAGGTGCAATGACTGAATAAAACTGAGGCAGGCTTTACTGGTCACAGATAATGGTCTGTTATTGGGAGATGGTGAGAGAGACAAACATGTTTTCATTAACCTGCAGCAACGTTTAGCCAAATGTGTTGTCATACAGTAAATTAGATGTTACGTATACTTTCAGATGTTTTGTACATCATCTACTACTGCTACAAAGAAGTTCCTTTTGTCTGCTAAATGTTTCCTACACAATAACTCATTAACTCATTACTTATTATGTGGATGGGTTTAAAGGTGAATTTGTTCATATTTGTTGGACAAATGCATTTTGCTTTACACTGCCAGCTTGTACTAAAACTACACCAGCTTTGCTGGGGATTTGGCATATAAATGTGATGTATGTAAAACTTGTTGGCAGTCCAACTAGAGGGGAGTTATTGTAGTCAAGAGGTCAAATATCTATGCTGTAGATTTTTTGGGATCAGACTCAGGTTAGCGCAGAACTGGCTTTCACAGAACAGAGATCTAATAATCCGAAGGTTTGGCCAATTTCTGGCCTTTGGTTTTTGTACATATTTAACCTACTGAAATGGGCTTGGGCTAATTATTTCTCTTTTAGAAAGATATAATGAAATATACTGGGTTTTTTTCAACCCTCATGTTTTAAGCGTTCATTTATCATCTAAATTAGGAGCCACATCTGATGCTGATGATTTTACCAAACCCTGAATAAGAAAAAGTTGGGACAGTATGTTTAATTAAAATCAAATTAAAAACCGTACTTTAAATCTTTTTTTTTCTATTACAGTGAAAACAATAGCACATTATTTAATGTGTCCCTCAAGAATTGTATTTATATATACATATATATATAATTTTGTTTCAAAATAAACACGTATTCCAATTTTTGTTTTTGAAATACATTTCAACAAAAGGGGGGGTGAGTAACAGAGAGTGGACCACGTTGTTTTTCTTAATGGACTGCAGTACTCCAATTTGACCACCAGACGTCAATATTACAAAGTGTACTATCAGAATCAGAATCAGAATCAGTTTATTGGCCAAGTATGTCACATACAAGGAATTTGACTCCGGCAAACTTTTTCCTCCAGTACAGAACTTGAATAAATGAAATAAAAAAAGAAAAAAAAGAAAAATAAGAACAAAAATAAGTAAAAATACAAATAAATATCAGATCGTAAATAATAAAGGATAATATATACACCAAGCCGGGGTTATTTTACAGTGAGTATGTACAGAAGTGCAGAGTTTTAGTTTATTGTTATGTGAGTGCACTCACACACTGTGACTAGACAGAGTTCGTCAGAGCGACAGCCTGGGGGAAAAAACTGTTTTTGTGTCGGGTGGTTTTGGCGTACAACGCTCTGTAACGTCGACCTGAGGGGAGGAGCCTAAACAGATTGTGGCCAGGGTGTGAGGGGTCAGAGGTGATTTTCCTGGCCCGCTTCCTGACCCTGGCCCGGAATAGGTCCTGAATGGAGGGAAGATCGGTTCCTATGATCCTCTCTGCAGTCCTGACTGTTCTCTGCAGTCTGTCCTTGTCTTGCCTGGTGGCGGATCCGAACCAGACAGAGATGGATGAGGTCAGGACAGACTGGACTATTGCTGTGTAGAAGATGATCAGCAGCTCCTTGGGCAGGTTGAACTTCCTGAGCTGACGCAGAAAGTACAGCCTTTGCTGGGCCTTTTTCCTTATTATGTTGATGTGTGAGGTCCACTTCAGGTCCCGTGTGATGGTGGATCCTAGGAACCTGAAAGACTCCACTGTGGGGACTGGCTTGTTGAGGATCATGAGAGGAGATGTTGATGGTGGTCTCTTCCTGAAGTCCACTGTCATCTCCACAGTTTTGAGCGGGTTTTAGCTCCAGGTGGTTCTGACTGCACCAGAGAACCAGCTGTTCCACTTCCTTTCTGTACACAGACTCGTCGCCGTCGCGGATGAGTCCAATGACGGTGGTGTCATCTGCAAACTTCAGGAGTTTCACAGAAGGGTCCCTCGACGTGCAGTCAGTGGTGTAAAGGGAGAAGAGCAGTGGGGAGAGAACACATCCCTGGGGGGCGCCGAAGCTGAGGGAACGGGAGCTGGATGTGAACTTACCCAGTTTCACCTGCTGCCTCCTGCCAGTCAGGAAACTGGTAATCCACTGACAGGTGGAGGGAGGCACGGTGAGCTGGGACAGTTTTTGGTGGAGGAGCTCTGGTACAATGGTGTTAAACGCAGAGCTGAAGTCCACAAACAGGACCCGACCGTAGGTACCTGCAGAGTCTAGGTGGTGCAGGATGTAGTGTAGAGCCATGTTGACGGCATCATCCACTGACCTGTTTGATCTGTAGGCGAACTGCAGGGGGTCTAGCAGGGGATCTGTGATGTCCTTCAGGTGGGTCAGTACCAGACGCTCAAAAGATTTCATGACCACAGATGTTAGGGCAACTGGTCTGTAGTCATTTAATCCAGTGACTGGGGACTTCTTGGGAACCGGTATGATGGTGGAGCGTTTGAGGCAGGAGGGGACCTCACACAGCTCCAGGGAGTTATTGAAGATCTGTGTGAAGATGGGAGCCAGCTGGTCAGCACAGAATTTCAGAGAGGCTGGGGACACTCCGTCTGGTCCCTGAGCCTTTTTAATTTTCTGTCTCTGAAATAGCTGGCGCACGTCCTGTTCGCAGATCGTCAAGGCAGGTACGTGGGTGGTTTGGGGTGAAGCTGGGTCTATTGTGATGGAGATGGTGGGGGAGGTGGGAGGTGTGAAAGTCCTTTCAAACCTGGAAAAGAAGTCGTTGAGGTCCTCAGCCAGGCGGGGGCTCTCCACAGGGTGGGGGGATGGTCTCCTACAGTTAGTAATGGTCTGCAGGTAGCTCCAAACTGCAGAGGGGGTCGTTAGCAGAAAAACGGTCCTTAAGCTTAGCACTGTAGTTCCTCTTTGCTGCTTTGATCCCTCTTGTCAGCTGGTTCCTGGCCTGTTTGTACAGGTCCCGATCCGCACTCCTGTAGGCCTCCTCCTTGTCCTGGCGTAGCCGTCTCAGTTCTGCAGTGAACCACGGTTTATTGTTTTTGAATGAGCAGAAGGTTTTGGTCTGCACACACATGTCCTCACAAAAGCTGATGTAGGATGTCACAGTGTCGGTCAGTTCATCCAGGGATGAAGCCGCTGCTTCAAAGACGCTCCAGTCAGTGAAGTCAAAGCAGGCCTGTAGCTGCATCTTTGACTCATCAGTCCATCTCCTCACAGTTCTTACTACAGGCTTAGCAGATTTCAGCTTCTGCCTGTAAGATGGGATGAGGTGGACCAGGCAGTGGTCGGAAAGTCCCAAAGCAGCACGGGGGACAGAGCGATATGCATTTTTTATTGTGGTGTAGCAGTGATCTAAAGTGTTCATGTCCCTGGTGGGACACGTCACATGTTGTTTATATTTAGGCAGTTCAAGTGTGAGATTAGCTCTGTTAAAATCCCCGAGAACGATTAGCAGAGAGTCCGGGTGATTTTTCTCCACTTCTGTGATCTGATCGGCGAGGTGATGTAATGCCTCCGTCACACACGCCTGCGGTGGAATGTATACAGCGACCAGCACAAACGAAGCGAACTCCCGCGGTGAATAAAATGGTCTACAGTTTATGAAGAACGACTCAAGGTGAGGGCTGCATGTCTTCTTTAACACTGTGACATCTGTGCACCAACCTTCGTTAATGTAGAAGCACGTTCCACCTCCCTTTGATTTCCCAGTCAGCTCCGCGCAGCGGTCCGCTCTGAACAGCTGGAAGCCTGGCAGCTTTAGAGCGCTGTCGGGGATGAGTTCACTGGACCAGGTTTCAGTGAAGCAAAAGGCGGCAGAACGACTAAAGTCTGAGTTCTTGGATAGGAGAAGGAGCAATTCATCCATTTTGTTAGGCAGAGAGCGGACGTTCCCCAGGTGTATGGATGGGAGAGCGGTGCATAATCCCCGCTGTCGCAGCTTGACGAGCACACCAGCCCGTTTCCCGCGTCGTCGTCTCCGTCTAAATCCACAGAACGCTGCTGCTCCTCCGATCAGAATCTCCATAAAGCAGTCAGGTTGTGTAAAGACCGGTGAAAAAAGTCCGGCACTGGATAGCCCAATTTTTAAAAGTTACTCTCTGCTAATTTTAATAGCAGAGGGAGTACAGAAAACTACGCAAAAGAGTAAAACAGTAACTAGTACCAGAGAGCGAAGTGCCGAGGCGTCCATACGCGGCGCCATCTTGCATAACCCAAGCATGCAAGTATACAACATTAGTGATTTTATTTAACATATATTGACCACATTACTGATAACACTTTAACATCAACTAATTGCCAGATACCTCGTTATTTTAACGAGGTGAATAAATCTTCAAAACTATTCAGTTTATTTGTACGCACCGATTCACAACAGATGTTCCAAACAACACCCCTAAGTTGTTAGTATGCTCAGGCTGGCATCAAGCTAACATCATTGAATGTGTTAAGATCATGTAATCTCCAAGACCAAAAACTGAAAAATAATCCAATATTGTTTATGTGGTAGTAACATACTACTAAAAAACATGTAATCGGGGAGCTAAAATACAGAGCACATAATGCTAACATAAGCAAGCCAAAAGAAAATAACTGAATATCTAAAATAAATTTTACCATCACCTTAGCTTCATTTGAAGCTTACCGCCTGCTGTGTCCGTCGTTTCCATAGTCAGCAGGAATTTACCCTCAATAAGTTTTCTGCAAATCCTTCTTGATGCTGGCAGAGGTTACTGAAGCACAAACAAAGAAATACTTTTCCCACAGATGTGGATAAACTATCATGAAAAATAAAACTTAACCGGGTGTTTTGCAGAGGTTCTGATGCTGGGAGACTTACTTTTAAAAAAATTTATGGGGTTAATAATCCAACAACCAAACATTTTGATTGCCCCACTTCAATCAGTGTTTAGCCGAACATCCATGACCATGTTTAGCAGTTCCAGTGCAAGAACTGTGACGTAATAGTGTTTAATAGAGAGTGTAATTGAGAAAACTGAACAGTTAAAAAAATAAAACCAAAATAGTTGACAAAATTGTCTACACGACACCTGGTGTGACTATTTTATGCTTTTTTGCATTCCTATAGACTCAAAATGTATAATACACAATCATGGACTAAAAAAGTGGAATTTGCATGATATGTCCCCTTTAAGATAATCCTAACAGATATCATTTTCAAATATGGTTTGCTAAGAGCGATCGGGTCTGCTCACAAGGATGTTGGGACCACTTTGCAATTGGGGAATATCCAATACGTTAGATTGTCTTGGCCCGATATCACAGTTGGGTGGTGTGTTCCGAGCACAACCAAGCATGGAGCCTGTTGAATGTGACATCTAGCCAACCTGAAAGCCAGCTGACAGGCAGATATGTGGATGCCTAACTCTATTCTTATATTTAAGTGTCTGCTCACTAGACCACAGTCCACACATGAATAGAGACAGGGATCAGTCAGTGCAAAATGTGATGTTTGCAAGTGAAAGAAAGTAAAAAATTCACCTCCATATCTTAGCATGTAGAGCCCTTGCTCCTCCTGCGTCCACTCCTTGATCAGAAAAGTTTACTAACTATAAGTAAATATTACACATATCAATTTGTGTTATTCAGTTGTGAATATATTTTGCAAGTTGATCAGACAAAATTATAAAAGAGTAATAAATAGTGTTTAAAAAAATGGAGGAAAATATTCTGCGGAGCTGCAGCAACTCATGAAATGCAGCATGTGTTCAGACTCCAGTTATTTTTAAAACCATTACACTTTCATTCTGATTTAGTAGGCCTTCAACATATTAAATTGACCTCTGTTGGGTTGAGAAAAAAAATGGAATCGTGCTGTTCACACTGCAATAAAAAAAATGGGTTCCGGGCAGAAATATCAAGTTTTAACATGTTTGCTCCCACTTTGAGTATCTATACCACAAAATGTCTCATATTTTAACACAAACCGACACAACTAGAAGTCCATTCCAACCAAATAGTTACTGTGTTCTGTCACTGTGCCGTTCTTGGCCTCGTTGATATGGAAATAGATTTGGATGAAGGGCAAGGACAAGTGTTTTTTTGTTTTTTTATGAGACCAGTGCAGGACCACAACTGAAACTGTAAAGACCGTGTTAGCAGTGCACAACTGTGTACGTGCACATTTTATGGGAAACACTGTTTGCACGATATTGTAATTTTTTGAGTTTCACTTGTAGAAAAGCTGGATTCTGTCAAGCATTTCCTGTACTTTAAAAGAAAGTTTGACAAAACTAATACTTCAGCCTTTAACCTCAATTTACATTTTCAACTCTTCCCCTGCCTTTTCTCTGGGATGATACATTCTCTTCCTGTTTTAGTATGCAGAACGCATTTCTTCCCTCTCTTATCGTTTCAGCTACTTGAACTGAGCTGACACACATATTCCCAGTTACAAACATCACTGCAAAAATGCTCTCACAAAAGCAGAGAAATGTAAAATTCCCTCTGTTGATCCTTTCACTTTCACAAGATTTGTATTTCATAAGAAGAAAAAACTATCTTTACTGAAGAGATTAATAACTTTGCACTCATTTCAATTACTTTACCATCAGCATTTTGATTAGCAGCCTATCAAATGTATGATCAGGAAGCTAATTGTAGATGGTGACTGTGTCTGCAATTAGATTTTCTTTTGACTGTTAGCTTGTCATTGGCAACCTTTTAAAAAGCCTACTCTTCAAGGGAAAGTTTACCTGACTATACACTACTCAATTAAAAATTTGTTGCAGAGATTGGGCCTTGTTCGGTTGTTCCCACACCAAAACTTAGGATAAAGTTAGTAATGCACTGTTTTATGTTTGTTTTGTTAACTGAGCTCAAATTAAAATAATGAATAAATATAGCATATCCAATATCTAACACTGGACATTGGGCTACCTGAAAATCCCATAAAAAACAACTTTCAAAAGTGGATTGAGGATTTGTTAAAGTGACAGTGTGTCGTTTCCTGGTGATAGGTGGCAGTACTTACCTAAATCATTGCAAGCCAGCAGTATTTTTGTTTTCGAGTGACAACCTTACCAATAAAGATCAAGCAGGGCAAAAATTGCAATTGTGCAATTTTCTACTACTTAAAGGAACACAGTTCAACCTCCAGCAAAATCATATATTCAGCTAAATGAGAAGCACATCAGACTCTTTCATCTTAGGCAGTGAGCGAAGAGGTAAATGTGTGAAGCAACTACATTTGTGAATGGAAAAAGTTTGCAGCATTTTGTAGGTAAATCAATAAACTATATAGGGGTGAACCCGAATAGTCAAAGATTTGATGCATCGATATGCGGAGCCTGCTTCGACCACCAATCTCAAGGTCGTATCTTTGCAGGTGAGACCAGCATCATACCATTTTGACAATATGGGGATGCTCAATGTCTAATTGCAAGCAGAACTACTGGTTTTGCACAGTTATATGAAGTTATACTCCATCCATCCATCCATCTTCTTAACCGCTTATCCAATTCAGGGTCACGGGGCAGCTGGAGCCTATCCCAGCAATTATCAGGCGTTAGGCAGGGTACACCCTGAACAGGACGCCAGTCTGTTGCAGGGCCAACACAGAGAGACAGACAACCATTCACACTCACATTCATTCCTACGGACAATTTAGAATGATCAATTCACCTATCATGCATGTTTTTGGACTGTGGGAGGAAGCCGGAGTACCCGGAGAGAACCCACGCATGCACGGGGAGAACATGCAAACTCCATGCAGAAAGACCCTGGACCGGGATACGAACCCATGACCTTCTTGCTGCAAGGCAACAGCGCTAACCACTGCGCCACCATGCAGAAAGACCCTGGACCGGGATACGAACCCATGACCTTCTTGCTGCAAGGCAACAGCGCTAACCACTGCGCCACCGTGCAGCCCTGAAGTTATACTAATTCTGTAAATATGATATGCTGCAAAACCAAACGTGAAAAGAAAGGAAATTCAATAAACCTTATGTCTGCACCCAGGAAAAGAGTCATTGAGGAAAGAAAATTGGTTGTACTCCCTGCGTCCTTTGCACCGAACGACCACCTGGGGTCCATTGTCTTGCATGATCAGGCAGAGAAGCCACTCCCGTGCACCACTGTCTTTAAGATGGTGCACGGACCAACACCACAAAACACTGACAACAACATAACTCAAATGAGTATGGAAAAATGAGAAATTCTACAATTAACACAAACACATTACCCATAAGCCTTTACGGCATACAACCATGATCTGAGCAGCCTGTACACATAGATCTTTCGACAATCGGTCGACTATAGAAAGATTAGACAATTCTGATTCAAATGTGTAAATCCTTAGTTGGGGACACCCCTTAAACTGTAATCCTAGACAGAATAACATCAGTGGAAAAAATTACTAATTAAAGTTTTGTTTAATTGTGACTGGCGGTGTAAAAAAAAAAAGAAAAATACTATGAATGTTGTTACCTTTCCAGCAGAAAACATGCCACCTCAGCGTGTTTCCTTAGACTTTGCTGGTCCTTCGGTTATTTCCAATGTTTACTCTACTTTTCTGGCCATGTTGACCATCTCAGTCTGCTTACATGATTAGGACCGGGTCCGTTTCCCACGAAGGCACGGATACAACAGCAGGAGTTCTCCCCGAATTGGGACCTGGCGTCTCTGAGAGCGCTGCTCCATGTGTAACCCCATAGCGACCTGGGTTGGGTGTGTCTTGGATCAGGTTGTTCGGTCGGTACGGGTTGGAGAAAGTTTTGAGTCTGTTCATAGAGTTCTTCATTTAAACTTCTATAGCGGACGAGCGAATAGGGAAGTAACCACGTATTCAAAAATCAGTAAAGGTGTTTTGTCCACATAAGTTCACGTAAAAGGAAACACTACGTCCAATATGTCCGCCTCCATACACTAGGACCCGCGCCCATGCATTTTAGACCCACTTTTTATGGTCATATGTTATGAAGCTGCCAGTAATTTGCAATGATGGGAATGATTATTATTCATTTTCAACAAAATGTATTTTTCCAGAGATTAATGATAAAATCTACTCACTGTCCCCTTAATGCTGAACACTGTGTAATACAGTAATTCACATCGAACATAATAGAAATGGAGAATGCAAATTTGAATCTGGCATATACCTTTACTAAATGATTTCCAGTGCAGGTTGTGAATATAAGCATCCTCTAAACATTAAACGTACTACACATTGTGGTAAAGGATCCACCGGTTCAGCATGTGTTTGGCCTTTCTCAGGCCAAAAGGAGATTTAATTGGGGTTTGTTGAGCCCAGCATAATTAACCTCTCTGAGATGGTTAAATTCTCAAAACATCTGTTGTTAATAACACAACTGTTACACTTTTCATACAACTTCTGTTTTAATCCCCCCCATTTTTTCTTAAATCTTGGCCAAGCTTTTCTTTAAGCCAAAAGAGAAAATATGTTATGTGACCAATTACCAGCTCTTACTTTGTGACTTTGTGGAGCATTAGGTCATATTGCTAGGCTATTTTACATGTAAAAAGTGTTCCTTAATGGACTTGACTAACTGACTTATCTTCAAGTCAAATTTTGCCTGCATTTTCAAAAATGCAGTGCAAATCACTGGCTAGATAAGATGAAATGTTTTTATTTTATTTTTTTATCTTGCAATGTATGGTTGTATATCTAAAGCTTGAAAAGCACTCGAGAGCAAGGCAGCTCAGGCCTCCTCGTTCTCGGTTCCACTATGTACATTCAAAATCTGTCTGTACCTTTTGAGTTATTTTGCTTACAAACAGACAAACCCTGGCGAAAACACAACCTCCTTGGTAATAAGTTCTCTGTAAATCTGAATATGAAGAATATAATGACATCAAGTGTAGCATCAAGTTCTGTCTTGTCTAAGTATGTGTGCTGGTTTTAATGCTGTGTACTGCTAGATCAGGATGGGGTAAGCCCTGATGTGTCTGCCTCATTACCTCCACCAGGGAAGTAATGTTTTCACCAGGGTTTGTTTGTTTGTCTGTTAGCAACATATCTCAAAATGTTGCGCACTTCAAGTGCTTTTCTGGTTTTATATACCTTTCTGTACCATCTGCGGATGAAAGTTCACAGCCTATGTATGAAAATGCATAGTGCACTGTGTATGATAATTTAGCTGAATTAATCTGAAAGCAGATCAGGCATCAGTCTGATCGAGGAAGTTGAAAATTCTCCCTCCTTTCAGGTTGTATAACAAGATTGTAGGTTAGCCGTTAAGTTTATTGTTCCGAGCAGAAGAATCATTGCACATAAAAGGAAAACAGATGAAAGTGTCCCTGTGAGGAAAATTTCCACCTTCACACCAGATACTCTCGTTTCACACCTGATGCTTTTGTGAAATGGGTGGCAACAGCCTTAAGAAAACTCAGACAGAAGCAGTTCATAGCTTAAAAACACATAGACGGGTAAAGAGCTACTATCACATGTTAAAAAGAAGGAAAAATTAAAAATGAGATGAAAACTAAAGTGGGGACACTCTGCTAAATGTTACCGCCAGCTTCCAAAGCTCAGATCTCTTTTATCACAGCAGGGAAAGAGGGAAAATAATTAAAAATGAAAGAGAAAAAGATTATGTGATAACTGGATGCATTTGAGCATTTTAGATGCTTTTTAAGTGGAGAAATTGGTACAGAAACATGAAAAATCATGATAGCAATGACAATGAGTTTTGAAAATAATTCTTTAATTGTGTAAAAAAATTCTCTCTGAATAATGTAAAAGTTTCTAAATGAAAATGATGAACAGCAGACAGCAGCTCATTATGTATTCTTTGTAGACCTGGTTTGATGAAGATTCTGCAGATAGCCCACCTGTCAAGCTTTACGCAGCAGTTTTCAGAGCGTGTATTGAATAGCAAACCAGCTGTCTGTCTCGATGAAGGATGTAGATCTCCTTTATTATTCAGAGCAGCTCACTAAACAGAAAAGGACCTCACAGAAGTGCGCAGACTCGTAGAGCTACACCCAAAACAAATCTGCATTTACAGCAGGCCTTCTAGTAACGTTATTAAGACCCTCCATCACCCTTACTGGATTACTGTTTGAAAAGCATGACGGAAGAAGTGTGTGAGGGCTGTTGGAGTTCTTTATGTGCTCCACACACTCAATCCAGAGAGATTTTGTTAAGAGCTTTAGGCACAGATGACTAAGATTCATTGAGCTCTCCTCAGAGGAGAGGAATTTTGTTTAAGTGTTACTATCTTCTTGCATTTTTTGGCATGACTGCGAGAAATTTCAGGTTAATTATGCACAATTTGTAATTGAAAAGGGAGAATGAAGGATTCTAATTAGAAGCACTGGAACTTTACCGATAGGTTATTGAAGTTGTGAAAAATCATAGAAAAAAGATGTTCTTGAGAGCAACGGGAGAACCTTAAGGTGATAATGTGTGAAACCATGTTCCCTGAAGCACTATATAAAAGGTGGTGAAATTAAGACTTTAGTTCAGAAAAAAATAAGGTTAAGGGCTTAGACTTACATTAGAACATCGAACTCTGTATCGAAACATGATGTAAGACTCCCTATCAAAGACCGATATGTTGCCATGTATTTTCAGACTGAAGCACTTGGACTATTTGTAAATCCACCATCTGTGTTTAAAAACATCTTCTGTTTGGATATAGGGATTATACATGACTAGAATGGGAGACAATGTGTTATCACATACATCTGAAACAGAAATTATTTTTGAGGAGGTAGTAAAAAACTTCACATTCCTCAGTTTGCCTTCAGCCTCCATCACAACATGACCAATATTTATATGAAGCTCCTGATTTTCAAAGAATACTATGCTTATGTAACATTTTGTATCTCTTCGGTTGAAAATCTCCAAGTTGCTGGTCAGGTTTATTCCTGAGTGAAGTTTAAAAGTGAGATTGCGACTCTTTGAACTCAACCTTTATCTTTTTAAAATTAGATCTTATTTTTGCATGTCGTATGTTATCACATTGGAATATGTTTGCATTGTATACCAATATATCATATTCCATCATCCCATCTGTGGTGATAAAAATGTTAGTATTAATTCCAGTCAAATGTACTTTCGACTTACATCTGCCTGGGCTATGAATAAATTTAATATTTTAATTAACTGAGTTAATTTATATTACTGAATCATATTGTCATATACATAGTAAAATCATATCCTATGCCTTTCATCACATCTTCTCTTGTTTCTTATCCCATCTCACATTGTTTTTTATTGTATTGAATTGTCTTATATAAATTTTGTAATCCTTTTGGAAAATACTGTCAAACTGAAGCAACACTGTTAAACTGGTAATGCCAGGTATAAACAAACATGTTATTTAGCAATTACAATAAAGTCATTTTAGGGCTCATACAAGAATACCAACATTCCCAGTCAAAAAGCTTAAAGTTTGAGTGGCTCTGCTGGTTATGCTGCAGGGTGCCAACATAAACAAAACATCCAGAAAAGCAATCTTGACAATTTATTTGATGCACTGAAGGTTGTATGAAGTGAAAAAATGGATGACACTGGTTCAAGGTAAACATGAACAAGATTTAACATCCAGGGACCTGCTTCACTGAAGCAATTTATATGACTATTTCTATGCAGATGGTGAAAATGAGGCCAAAGTGCCAGAGTGCTATTTCACCAATGGTTGGTACTGAGACTACAAATAGCAGATAAACATGTCTTTCATGATTCTTTATCATTCAGATCTGGTGCATCTGTAGTGTTCAGTTTTGATTAAAAAAAATCTCTAAACTTGCACTAAAGATGGTCTAACATTACAACCTAAAGTAAAAATAATGGGACGTTGCATGCATATTCCATTTCATATATAAAACATTATTTGTCACACAATAATCAACTCCAACACAAGTTTGAATTAAGCATTTCTGTTAAAGACAGATCTAAACAAGCTGTGCTCTACTTTTTTTAATAGGTCCCATGTGGTCCCCCTCAAGAAATCAGAATACAATAAAAACATACCTGCAAAGGAGACAATGCCTTAAACCAGTCAGTGCAGTGACTACTTGGTTGGAAAAAACAGTCCCCATGTGGGCTTGTTAGGGACCTGATTATGTTTGTTTGTCAAAAGAGAGGGAGCTGAGATGGTAGCAGGTTAGAGTAAAACAAAAACTGCTTGATATGCCTCTGCCAGTATCTAAGCAAAGGATTTGGATTTTTGGTTCAATGACAGTTGGAGACAAATGAAATAAGCAGGGAGGTTTTTGTTTTTTTTCATAGTGCCTCAGATGCCACAATAGGGGTATTTTGAGTACCCATGTTGTTTAATGCTTTGTTTGGTATTGGGGTGGAGCCGAATCAATCACTTCATCTGGATGGCATTAAATTGGCCTCTGGTAATGGTGTAAAGAACGTCGGTGCAATTTTTGACAAAGACATGACATGAAATCCCATATTAAACAGGTTTCCAAGATTTGTTTCCTCCACCTCCATTGCTAAAATTAGAAAGATTTTATCCATGAATGATGCTGAGAAACTAGTCCATGCATTTGTCAGTTCAAGGCTGGACTACTCTAATTCCTTATGAGGAAGTAAAAAAAATTTTTTTTTAAATAACGCAATTAAAAGCCTTCAGTTGATCCAAAATGCTGCAGCATAAATTCTGATAAATATTAAAAGAGAGCACAGACAGTAGTATTCACCACTTCTGATATTTTATCACTACTTTTGGCAGTTTTAGGTTGCATGACCAGAAAATTTTTTTTAAAGAAAATAAAGCACCTTAAAAACCCAGACAACAAATTAGGTCTTGCCAATATCGGGGCGCAAGTGCCTGCCCGACATAAAGTGCCTGAGGGTTTTCATTCAGCATTTAACTCTCCAATCGAGTCTCATATTTATTTTCCTACTTCAGCACTTTTGCCTGTGTTTTTGTTTCCCTCACAGATTTTGTTTCAGTTTTCTGAGTAAGCATTTTAAGTTCCTACGGGACAGTATGAAATTAGCTCTTGGCTCCTGTAGGCCTTAGAGATTTGTGAGTTTGTTTGTGTCTGAGGTGGTGTGATCAGTCTCTGTAATCTTCACTGCAAAATTTGAAGAGATATTCAGTAATTGGGATTTCCGTTGTACCATTGTAAAGTACCGGAAAAGATGAACAATATCTATCATCATTGTCCTATTCAGGACCAGCTTTAGTTTGGATCTTCTGTTGGTTTTACAGTTATTCCTACAATGATCAAAAATGCTTTAATTTTATGTTTCTCTACCAGTGCTCATAAAGATTTTTTATGGATTTTTGTTTCATTTTGTTGTGTTGCCTCACTGGCTCAGACGATGACTGTTGCCTAATTCAGTTGTTCTACAAGCTGTGACCTTTTCATGTTTATTGGACTTTCCCTCATATGGAAACAAAGAAAAATTGGATAGTTGTACAGATTGTCTGGCTGCAACTTACGGTAAGATTGTATCTGCTCGGCGTACTTTTTTTCTCAAACAACACACCTATGTTAATAAAAAAAAAAAATCATAAATTGTTGGGATTCATATTTGCCATAGGGTTGTTTTATGTTATATAAAAAATGTAATGTAGAACATTTCTTCTTTTTTAACAGTAAGCAGTAGTTTTTACACCATGTTATGGGAAACTTTATATTAGAATGAACCGTTCTGTGTATTCTTACATACTGAGAGTACTTTGTGCTATTTCTTCATGACATCTGATTGTGTGACACTGCATGATTTTAGGTCAGGTCAAATGAACTCATATTAGGATTCCTATGTCCTTTATTACCATGGAAACAACCCTCGGTGGACTGAACATCCCAAGTGGTGCTCGCTGCAGAACCACAAAGGTGGAGCTGAACCAGAAGGTGGAGCTGCACCAGATCCAGCCCCGCCCATTCCACCAGTCAGACCCAGCTCAGCCCAGCCCCGATGACTTTTTTTTTTTTTTTTACTTTGTTGCTAACAAATTAATTTACAAGCAATTTCTTTTTTTCTTAAAAAAAAAAAAAAAAAAAAAAACTTGTAAATTAATTTGTTCACAATCAAGCAAATCATTGAATAGTTTAATAATTGGTTTATTATTTATGTTCTAAAGTACCTCTGTTCTTGCAGGGCTGCTTATATCATAAAAGACCTACATCACCTGTCCATGGCCTGTTTCCCCTTCTGTTTGAGGAAACATAACCTAAAAATAGATTAAATATCTCAGGGTATTAGTCTTGTTCTGGTAACATTAGTTGGTTGGTTGAATGGTTCAAACACTTCCTATATAAAGATATAAAAACAAGGAGGGAAGGATCAGTTCGAAAAGGAGGAGGAAGAAATACAGATTTATTAAATCCTGCCCCTGTTTCACCCCATGCTGATTACATACTAATGCTGTAATACATGTATTAAATGAAACCAAAACACTAATTTAATAACTGTATACAGCATATAGTTTTAACATTAAACTATATGTATATATAAAACTCTATATAACCAACTCTATTACAAATTTATGTATTAAGTCTCTCTCTCTACAGACTGATACATATATAAATATATCTGCATATATCTCAGAGAATCTGACTTATATTTGATCAGTAATAAATTCTGTTACGTAAAAGGCTATCAGCACACACCATAGTTGTATGCACAACCGAAATCAAAACAGACTTTTATAAAGATGAATAAACACAAAACAAACGACATACACACACACACACACACACACACACACACACACACACACACACACATATATATATATATATATATTATATATATATATATATATATATATATATATATACTTAGACTTCCTTTATTGTCATTGCACCAGAAAAAAAACAACATACCAAATTTACTGGCAATGAAATCCCATTGCTTAGCAACTGGTAAGAAAAAGACTGGAAGGTGTAGCTATAATATACATATATATATATATATATATATATATATAATGAAATATTGCAGTGTAGTTAGAGTCATTTGCTTTTCAGGAATCTGATACCCAGAGGAAATAACTGTTTATAAATCTGTTTTTTCTGCAATGGATGCTGCAGAACCTCCTGCCAGATGCTCAGCAGGGTGAATAGCCCACGGTGAGGGTGATTGGGGCCTATGGATCTGGTGGGCTCTTGCTGACCAACACCTGTGTGCAACCTCCTGGATGGGGGGGGGTCAAGTCCCAATCTACATACAAACATGTAGTCCCATACACAAATAAACATCATTGATATCAACAAGGGTAAATACATATACACACATGCCTACATACACCTATACTCACATCTTACATATATACATACTTGGATGTGCAATCGTATAACATACATAATACTTGGTCTATATATATATGTAATATGTTTTTTATTTTAGTTTGGCTGGTCCTGTGACACCAAAGCACAGAATCTCACATGTTCATCATTTCAAACAGCTTCAACCGCTAGAAGGCACTCTATGCTTGTGTACCGGTGTTTGCTACACCTGTACCACCGAGAAGATAAACACAAATGCCCCCAAAATTCTACAAATTACAAGCTGCAAATAGTGAATTATGCTGCCGAAAACGATAATTGAGGAACAGAAAGAAAGTTTGGAGCGAGTGAGAAACGTATGCGGGACTGGTGAAAAGCGGAGGTTACTCTTCCTGCAATTAAAAAAACAAAGAAAGTTAACTGCGGGCTAAAAGCTACATGCCCATAGCTAGAGTAATGATTTCACTCAGGAGTGACTTTTGGTCCAAAAATACAAAACAAAAAACAAACTGTACACACACTGAACAAGTGCACTGGGAAATTCTACAATACTAGCTACGTTAGCAGAAATACCAAGTTGCAATTAGCAACATTTACCACGCATCGCAAGATAAACATTTAAAAAATAACTTAATGCTTACGTCGACATAATGACATGTCTTTGAAACCATTTTAAAATTATCCTATGTTGGGTTACTGACAGCCATTATGCCGGAGTTCAATCACTTCCTCACCATCGATCACAATGCACTTGATCTCCAATCCAGCATCTACCAACAGGAAAGGTGGGCCTGCCTGCACCTAGGGGCAGGACTGACTTTGGTGACATGGGCGGGCTGGACCTGGTGCAGCTCCACCTTCTGGTTCAGCTCCACCTTTGTGGTTCTGCAGCGAGCACCCTCAATGTCTTTGATGTTGCGCACAAAATGGCTTTGAATATTAAAAAAGAAATAGGGGGGCTACTGTTTTCATCTACTCATCTATATGATAGTGCCACATTATCAATAATTTGAGAATATTCTGTTACAACCCAGAATTAGGCATAGATAAATAAATCTACGTAAAAAATGGTTCAAAGAAGATTCTATTTTTTTAAAATATACATTTAATGCAGGGCCCGCTCTGTTGTGCAGTTGGTAGCAGTCTTTTTTTATTACCATATACACCCAGCCTCTGGAGCTACTGCACAGACATGACTTCTCTTTTTGGATTACTTTTTAAAGGATTGTAGAATAACAAAATTCCCTATTGCTCAGTTGATTAATTTTACTAACGGATCCAGAGAATGGATGAAATGGAGAAGAAGATCCAACACCTGGAAGTGATTGTCGAAGTAAACACTGGATATTGAAATGAGACAACTCTACCGATGATTACAAAAAGGGATAAACAACCTGCCAGCCCTGTGTTAATCACTCCCTAGTCATCAGCCTTGGGCAGAGACCACAAGAAAACACTACTCTTAACTGTCACCACATTGACAGTTTGTTGAAAAATGTCCAGTGTTATAGCATATCAATATTTCTACTCCTGCCATGAAATGGCAAAAGACATTGCAACCCAAATCAAAATACAGAGTTCTGGAAATCTCACTGGCAAAAAGATTCACAGTCCTCAGTTCCCCAGAAACCGATACATGCCCTAGTATCCACTAAGGCCGTTGGGAGAAAAACAAAACAGCCCCTGGTACCAATCTAGGTTGCCAGGATAAATCCAGCCACATGAAGACAATAGCAACTCCTCCAGTAAAAGTCTCTAATTTTATGACTGTTCATTAAATGAAATGGAAAATTTCTACACCAAGAACACTAGTCTTATCAGTCATTCCCATAATACTGTAAAAAGCATTACAGAAAAAAATTCCAACTATTTTATATCATCCCCGAAAACTGAAAAAGCTTGTTATCCATGTAGGATCTACTGATGTTTTCTGATCTGCTTCAGAGACTTAACGGACTCAACCTAAACCCCCTAGGGAGGTCCTTCCTTTTGGAATATCGTCAATGGAAAACTAGGGAAGCCGTGACCACTTTTTTCCAAAAATTTCCATGCCCACCCGGAAGGCCCTACAGGGCTGGACCTCTGCCTAAAATTAGCCAGGGCCTAGCCGTATGTCCTTGTTTTGGATTTTCTGGACCCACGGGGCCACTGGCTGAGGGGAGTAATGAAATGTGTATGCTTCACAAATTCTATAAGAACTACTGTGCTGACCGTTCAAGTAGATGAAGATTTATCAATGATTTTAAAATATTCAGTGGTGCTTAATAACTTATCACAAGCAAACAACTGTATCTAAAAATTACTGGACTGAAACTCTTGACCAGCTGTTCTGGGAAGTAATTAAGTTCAAAAATAATGTTTTGATCCCAGAGCGAAATTAAGTGTTGCGTTAGCTCATAACTAATTAATTCTTCAAGAAGTTTTTGTAGATCATGATGGCTCTGGGGAGAAAGGGTTTCCTGTAGCAGTCTGTGTTGCAGTGAAACTGAAGAAGCCTCTGATGGAGATACTCTATTGCTGTAGGATAGACTCATGAAGAGGATCATCAGGGTTCCATAGTTTTCTTAATTTTATGAATAATCATGCTTCTTATCATTATCTCCAGTTGTTCCACAGTTATCCCCAGAACAGAACCAGCCTTCTTTATCAGGTTATTGAGCTGTTTTTTAAGTACCTGGCTCTGATACTGCTACTCCAACAGATGATGGACGAAGCGATACCACTATCCACAAAAGATATGTAGAAGATTTGTAGCATCTTGCAGCAAATCTTGAAGGACCTAAGCTTCCTCAAAAATTACAGTCTGCTCTGTCCCTTCTTGTAGATGGCTTCACTGTTGATTCTCCAGTCCAGTCTGTTGTCCAGGTGAACTCCAAGCTATTAATATTCTTCAATCACCTCAAACTCTTCTCCCATGATTGAAACAATATTTGACTTATCCCTGTTTCTTCTGAAATCTGATGATTGCTATCACACAATGCCACAACGTGGCTTATCAGCACTCTGTATTTAGCTTCTTCTCCAATTCTGATAAACCCAACAAATGCAGAGTCTTCTGAGAATGTCTGCAGATGACAGGTCTCTGTCTTATACTGGAAGTCTGAGGTGTACAGAGTGAAAAGGAATGGTGATAGTACAGTCCCTTGTGGTGCTTCTGTGCTGCTGACCAGCTGGTTTGACACCCCATTCTTCAACCTCACAAACTGGGGTCTGTTTGTCAGGTAGTCATTGTTCCAGCTGATTGTTGAAGCCTCCACCCATATCTTCAGGAATTTCTAACAAAGGATATGAGGCTGAATTGTGTTAAATGCACTGGAGAAATCAAAGAACGTGATTCTCATAGTGCTGCCTGCTTTGTCCAGATGACAGTGGGTCGGTTGAAGCAGGTTGTTGATGGCATCTTCAATACCAACTCTTTGGCAATAAGCAATTTGCATGGGGTCCTGATATGTTCTAGTTTTCTCACTCAGGTGGGGCAACTGAAGTCTCTCCAGGACCTTCATGATGTGGGATGTCAGGGTGACAGTTCTATGCACAAGTCTTCAGGACTCTGGGGCTGACACCATATGGACCTGAAGCCTTATTCCGGTTCAGTTTCCCCAGCTGCCTCTTCACCTGACACGGGAGAGTGAAATAAAGGGGGTAGGCGCATTTCCTGACTTGGTTGAAGAAAAAGTTGTTAAAGTAGAAGAGTTCATGACTGAGATGAAGGATAAAACATCTGAGGTGTGACAGCACAGATATGGGTCAGAGGAGAGTGGGATGTCTCTTTAGCTGGGAACAGGAAAGGAGGATGCTGAGTTTTAAGAATGCATTCAGTTCATTGGCTCTGTCCAAATTTCAATCTATCCAATCCTTCCTTTGATTAAAGCCTGTGATATTTTTCATTCCAGAACAGACATCTCAGATATTGTTCATCTGTATTTTGCACTCCACCTATTTCCTGTAAGCCTCCTTGCTTTTCTGATCTTGACTTTAAGTTCCTTCTGTATAATCCTTCATAACTCCTCATCTCCCCTCCCTGAGGGCTCCGTTTTTCTTGTTCAGCAGTTCCTTCAGCTCGGTGGTGATCCAGGGTTTGTTATTAGGGAAGCATCTCACTATTCTTGAGGGGATGATGTTGTCCACACAGAAGTTTATGTAGTTAGTTCCACACTCAGTCATGGCATTGACGTCATCTCTATGTGGCTAGCAAAGAGTCGTCCAGTTTATATAAGCAAAACATCCCTTCAGGTCTTCTTCAGCTTCATGTCACCATTTTATAACAGTTCTCTTTTTTGCAGGTTGCTTCTGAACAAGTGGTTTATATTCTGAGCAGAGAGAAGCAAGATTGTGATCCGAGTGTCCCAGATGAGGTCTTTGTTTGGACGTATAAGCATCCTTTACATTTGCTTAAAAAAATCCAAGGTCTCGTTTTCTCTTGTGGAGCAGCAACCAAACTGTTGAAATGTTGGAAGTGTAGAAGAGAGCGAGGCATGATTAAAATCACTAACTCAGTAAACAAGCTGGTAGATACATTTCTCTCTAAAATTTCAGACATGGTAACATTGCTCCAGTTAAAGTGAAAGTAATATTGTGTGGAAAGAAGTGTCCCTGTACTAGCAATCCACTGGTTCATAGTGAAAAAAGGGAGTGTTGAAGAGTCAAAAGTAATTAGAGGAAAACTCAACTTCAGGTTCACTGTGAATGAAAATATCTGTTCAAATTTATGAATACATTTTTGACAGAAACCGGACATTACTTATTAAATTATCAACTGATTTGGTCGTTGTATCCTTGGGCAAGACACTTCACCCGTTGCCTACTTGTGGTGGTCAGAGGGTCCTGTGGCACCAGTGTCCGGCTGCCTTGTCTCTGTCAGTGTGCCCCCGGGCAGCTGTGGCTATGAGATAGCTTGCCATCCACAATGTGTGAATGTGTGCGTGAATTGGTAAATGACTGAATGTAGCGTGAAGCACTTTGGGGTCCATAGCAACTAAATAAAGTGGTGTACAAGTACAGGCCATTTATCATTTTGAGACCATGACTTAGTTTTCTGTTGTTTGAGAACATTGATCATTCAAGGACACAAGAACCTTAAAAGTCAACTTTTTAATTGCTCCGCAGTTGTTCTGCCTTCTGCTGTTTTCAGGAAGGAAAGTGATTGCTACTGGCAAAAAGAGAAGAAATATCATTTTTTTTTGGTAAATGAAGCCCACATTTTCCTGGGAGATTTTTTCGCACCCTGTGGCAGATGGAATTGCATACTGTAGTAAATTATATTGTTAGCTTAAGGGAACCAATCTAAATGCTGATGTGTCCTTTTTCTGTTGTCATTACACTGTGCAAACAAATTTACCTCATAATGATGAGTATAGAGAAAAGTGTTTATTGCCACTTAAAGTTAAGTCTTCTTCAAGCAAGATTGTATGTTGTTGGGGAGCATAGTTAAGCAGATATATCAGGTTACATGTTTGGTATACTAAAACAAGCTTAAGGTATTACACAACATATTTAAATACGTAGTATTGGCAAAAAAGATAATACATCCTCTATCATTCTAGAATATTTTGCACTGTATGTACATATTTCTCTTTTTCGGGTCTGAAAGTTTTAATTTTAAGTATAAAGAAATAAAATTATAGATTCCACCATGTCACTACTTATAACACAAAACCCTAAATGAAAGCCAAAATCGAAAAGATGTGTGAAAATGTAAATCAGTGTTATTCAACAACTTGTTGAACCACCATTATAGCATTTACTATGAATAACCATTGTAGTATGAAAACTTAACATTTTCTCACATTGTTATCGAGGAAAATTACCCCATTGCTTCATAAAGATGTAAGCATTTACTTATGCATAGCTCTATTCGGTCCTACCGCAACATTTCTATCAGGTTGAGGTTTGATTTTGGGTTGGATATTGCAACACCTTGTTTATTTTCTTTTTCAGCAGTTCTAGTGCAGATTTGCTCCAATGCATTGTCTTGGTCAGGCTTCGGGTGTCAGGCATTTGTCTCTAAAATGCTTTTGCGTTGAAAGGCTTCCATCAGTGACTCAACAATAAGACGATGAACAGGCCTGGTTGCCACAGACTAGCCAAAATTATCACCCTTCCATTGTACTTGACAATGGTATGAGATGTTTGAACTGATGTGTTGTTTTGATTTCCCCAAAGGTCTCACTGAAAATTGTCACAATTCACATTCAAGTTTTTTTTTTCCTCAGTTTTTGCTTTAATGAAAATTTGGAATGCTACATAAATTTTTAACTGGCTTGGGCGCTTTTTTTGGTTTTGCTTTTGCTATGCCATTGAGCATTGCACAGTCTGATATATAAAGTGAATTTGCGACTGGTCCACATCTGGAAGGCTTGACAATTGTCCTAAATGTCTACAACATATGCTACAGACCAGTAAATGTTTTTGTTAACACCTGTTGATGATCAATCAATGAAGTGTATTTAATCAGCAGCATCTATATATAACCTTCCCTTTACAATCACATGCATGTAGCCATTAGTTTTACCTATGCAAAACCCTTGAAAATAAAAATATAATGTGCTTTCTTTTCTCTATGAAATGTTACGCATTAAGGTTAAACTCAGTTCATTACGAATATACAGCAAGAAGCCTCACGTGGCGTAGAGGTTAAGATGGGTACCTCAGATTCAGAAGCCTCAGTCCTCAAAGTAGTTGTCCATGGTTTGACGATTGTTAGATTTCTCTCCCCCACTTTCTGTATTATCAGCTGTTAAGTAAATGCTAATGTGGTTACCAGATCTTTAGAAAAATACACTGCAGAAATATTGTTTTTCATATTAGAAGTGAGGGTTCACATAATTTTTGTACATTCATTCATCTCAAATTAACGTTGACTATTTCTCAAAGACAAGTGTGTCAACCGAAACACAGATGTACACACTGGGAGATCTGTAATTTTTTTTTATAGCTTAAGTTTGTGTGATGCTTTCTAATGTGCAAACAGACCAAAAAATAGTCAGTAACATATAGAATGTTGCTGAGTGGAAAGGCAAATTTTAGAGCTGCTTAAAAAGTAAGATGCTGAGCACAGAACACATCGAATTGAGGACAGCTGCGACATGCTGAGGGGAGGAGCAACCTCTGCAAACTTGCTGAGGGGAAATGAGGTGGAAGAGGAACAGGAGGAAAGGATTATATGGAGCAGAGTAATGCACTTAGAGTAAAGAAAGGACATTTATCTCTCCGTCCTCCTGAGCTGCTGCCTTGTTTTCCCAGTGGAGCAGATAGATAAGAGAGGGCCTGTGCATGATTGGCTTAACTCTTGGCTCACTGCCACTGCTGCTCTATCGCTGTGGAATACCGGCAGGTGCTGAGGGATTCTGTCAGATGCAATGGTATTAAGACAAGATTGAATAGTTTTGTACATTAAGTCAGTGGCATGAATTTTAATCAGTATATTTGAATTTTGCATTTGATCTTAAACAAGGACTACCCAAAAATCACAACTGCAGACCTACTATATTACTATATTACATGCCTCTCACATAATTTCCCCAGATTGTATCAGTTATGGTATACATGGTTTGAGCCTGTTTTACTGTGAAGCATAAAAAATACATTAATGGAGTATTAAATCTCATCGTGAAAAAGTTTAGCTTTTTCTTCATTTTCCCTATATTTATCTGTGTTTCTCAGAAACTTTCCAAGACTCATGAATGCAATGTTTTTGAATATACTGTGTAGCCTATAAAATGACATATGAAAAATATGTTTATTTAACCTTGAAAAAGTATTCACATTAAATCAAAACAAATAACTTAATTAATTTTATTAGTGATTTTAAAATTTATTGCAACAGTAAACAGTGTATCATTATGATGTACATCAGGGCTGCCCAAACTTTTTCACTCAGAGGGCCAAAATGAAATTATATCACAGCGCCAAGGGCCAAATCTAATATTTGTTACAAAACTACAAGCACTAATAGTCTAGTGAAGTACTTTTATTTAATATTTTCTGTGTAAATGACATTAAACAAAATATGACAAATAATTCATACATAAACATTTAGAACACGCGTCTAACCATCAGTATTTGATTGATTTTAGCATTAAAATCCCCCCATCTGAGGCTGCAGTGTTGCATCGGCATCTTTTAAAACGTTAGCCAAAAGGGGTTAAGCTTATTAGCTTTACGTGTTTTAGCCAGTGACATCGGGGGGGTAGAGGTGAAGAAACGAGCAACGAGCATAAATAAAGCAGAATTATGTATGGTTCTGTACCTAATCACCTTACGAGACAATCGAGCTTGTGCCAGACATTGACATGATCACAATTATGACACTCCGCGGCTTCCGTAGTTGTAATGACGTACAATCACGAGAAGCCAGAGAACACTGCTCAGTTGCTTGCATTCACTTGGCGCACCACTAGTTGGAGGTAATTTTTACACAAGGGGGCTTTAAATGTCTTTTGTCTCTTTGCCACTGATGGTGCTGCTCCATGTTAGTAATAGCTGCAGCTTCCATAGTGACCCATAAACCTGGAAGTAATTTGAATCATTCTGACGCAGCAGCAAAGGCTCATAGGAAATAGCATACATTGATCAAATATTACTATTTGTGGTCTTTTAAAGTGTAAAAATGCAAATATGTGCACAATTCTACTCTACATGCCCCTTATAGTTGCTTATTTTTCCATTTTAAACCTAATTGTGGATATTTCATATTGATTTCAAATATATATTCATTGGGCCTATTTATAAAAAGTGGTAAAAGTAGTAGAAAAATAATCTTTGTTCACATTAGGTTGACTGATCATATATGGTCAAGATCATCTCTTAGTGGGACAAATTAAATGGCTTGTGGGGCCAGGTTTGGCCCTCGGGCCACAGTTTGGGCATCCCTGATGTAGATATAAAAAACTGTGTGGCAGACATTAGTATGAGGTCAGCTGAGTTGATGCTTTGTAGACTCACCATTTTCTGCACGTACAGCTTCAAGCCTTTTGTGGTATTTTTTGTTTTTGTTTTCACCAGCTTTGGACTTCTGCAGATGGAAACTTGTGTCCATTATAGTGTGGACAAGAGTCGTACTTGAAGCTGGTTCAATTAAGAACATCTGTGCAGTAAAAATGTTCAAGTACCACATGCTTTCAATTGCCTTTAGGCCAGAATTTTAATCGGGCCATTCTAGCACATGGGTTTTCTTTGATCTTTTGCTATCAGCTTGGACCAGTTTTCCTGTACCTTTTAAAGAAAAGCATTTCCATAGCATGATACTGCCTCTTCCAGTGGGAGGATTTTTTATAACACATGGAAGGATCGGAGAACACCATGTTCTAGTTTTTAACTTAACGTCAATCCTTTTAAAATCCTATCCTCTTCCTTATTATTGCTGTCACATTTTACTTTAAACTATCTTTCTTTTTAAGGTTGATTGACCCAAGGCTATTAATCATTCCAAAGACTTGACTGAAACTCTGTGGTGAAAATGTGCTTTTATTTGCTGTTCCGATACTCTGGAATGATTTACATGCACACATCTGACAGGTTTATCACTTTTTGAAATCACACCTACCCTGGCCCTCAACCCTGACTGAGCATTTTACTGTGGTTTATTCCTGTATTTTTCTTATCACTGTTTTGTCATGGTTTCTCTATTTCTTAACCATGATCTATGTTCTTGTAGCTATCTTTTTCCGTACAAACGTTTAGTTACCGTCAGACCCGGCGCCAGAGGGCATTACCTGGGGGGGCAGTGGGTTTTTCTGGGGGGGCTCAGTAAACTGTCTTTTAATTAACCCTTTTGCATGTTTATAAATATATCTGGTGGACGTTACATACACATGCTTCCGTGTCAAATCTACCGTTTTGTGTCACTAACTTGTTCTACATACCTTACTGGAAAGCTAAGAGTATTCATTGTTTGATTCAAATTATGTATACCAATTAAAGATGCAAACAAAAATTAAGACACAGTAGGCTAACCATTTTTACTGAGTCTCTAAGAAAATTATGTCCAACTCACCGTTCTTAGCTGCACCTGCACATCACCGAGTCATCTCAAACAAAAACAATCCTTATGTCCAGTTAATGGTCTTTAATAAAGTACTTAGTCCATAAGTCTTCCTCTGTATCCTGCCCTGCCGCTTAAAACTTTAGTAAATTCTTCTTTTTGCCGCATTTCTCGTAATTTTTACATCAAAAATACTAGTTAGCATGCTGCTGCATTAGCTGTGTGCTTCTTTTTCTTTATCACTGCGGGTAAAAAATGACTTCATGTATTCTCGCCACCTGCTGGAAAGAAGTATGCACCACCGTTTTTTCTAAACGGAAGATTGGGGGAAAAATCTAGCGTTTTCTTTTCAAAAAGATTATTGAAAAACAGTTTCAACTTTGATATGCTTTTTAAAACATTTTAATCAAAAACACAGCAGCCACACCTGTATTCAAAATGGTTCAAAAACATTTTTAATTTTAATAGGCTTTTTAAAAACATTTTAATCAAAAATTGTAGGACTTTTTAAAATCCGAGCAAATAAATAACTGTTTATATGGCCTTTGAAATGAAATATCCTGGTTGTTTAGCAAAATAGTAATAACGACAAAAATCTTAGAAGCAAATCAACAGTGTTAAACTATAGTAGGACTATATGTAATATATAATATTGTGTTTAAAACAAATTTACTCTAGAAACTCGAGAGCAGCTTTACACAAATGTCTACTGAAAAAACAATGTTTTGGAAAGAATACTAAATATTTTAGCACATCAACACCTTTTTTGCTCAAACCTTAAAGATAAATGAAAACAAGCTCCGTGGAAAACTCTTTATAAAACATAATGGAACTCAAATATGGGATTTGGGAACAGTAATTTATGCTGGTGCTGCTGCCACCCGGTGGCAGAATTACTGTTGCTTCAGGTGCAGAAGCGCTCGTAGCAGAAGTGCTTGTTGAAGCAATTTCTGGCTGCACTTGCCCTCTTGATGTATTATCCCTACTTGTGCTGGGATTGCTTTTCTGTTTGCTAAACCAAGCTCTAATGTCCATTTTAGCAAGCTGCTGTGCCAAACTGCCAAAGGATCTTCTTTTACCAAAACTAAAACTCCTAATTAGTAATCTAGAGCGCCATCTATTGTTCGTTTTGAGCCAATATATTCACATGAAGTGTAATCTTTCCTGGGCGGGCCCGTCCTCCAGATGGGCGGGCCGGGCCCGCCCAGGCCCGCCCATGACGCCGGGACTGGTTACCGTTGTTGTTTTTAACATGCTTTATAAAATCAAAAACATTGTAGTACCTAGTGGGTGTCCTCTTTACATAATCAGAAAGTTAAATTCCGGCTCCATCCGACCAGAAAACCTTATTTTACATGTTCCCTGTGCCCACTACATGCGTTGTGGCAAACTGCAACCAAAATTTGTATGTTTTTTAATTATTTATTTATCTGTATTTTTTATGTCTTCTTGCTAGTCTTTTGTAAAGTCCAGATTTGTCAAGTACAAATCTGGACTCACATTGTCTGATATTGGGTGAAAAGCCATGTCTTGTAGGTGAGCTGTACTTTTTTTGTTTCGGAACAATGGATTGTTCGTTGAGAGGGTCAGAGGCAGGAGAAGGTTTTAAGACATAACCCCGCTTTAAATGTCTTTCAATTTTAATCATGACTGTTGTGGTGTTTCTTGGACTTCTTATGCTGTTTGTTTGCTGCTATTTGATAACCAACCTTAAAAGCTTTATTTAGGAATGCTTATATGGGTGATATGTAAAGGCACAGCAAAGGGGTGGAATATAAATCCTTTACACTTCAGATTTATGTGTTGGTCTGCCACATAAATCCTGATAAAACAAATAAACAATTGTAGTTGCAATGAAACACAAAGTGAAAAAGTTCAAGGGATCTGAATACTTTTGAGAGATGGACTGTGCTGGTTTGTGGAAATAGCTAAAAGAAATATGGTCAGCTTCGGAGTTCTGCTGCTCCCTGCATCTCTTCAACATAAATTATCTAGATTAGAGTTCTAACTGTGGTACAAACAACCAGATAAAAACAGGTGTGGTATTAACAGTTTGCATATTCCGATAGCGGAGTGGAGGAAACAGCTGTCAAAGAGGAATCTGTTAAACTATTCACAACGAGGTGTTGAAAGAGAGAGACAGCTTTAGCTCTGTATTTCCTACCAAACGGTGCGTTTACACCATCGGAACTTCAGGGTAATTTTAACATATCTTTTATCTGATGGGGTAATTTGTTGGTCTGCTCCTCCCAGCCATCGTGTCTTCATATAAAAGTGTCACTTAACACATCTCATGATCCTCTCTCTGGAGTAAGCATAGTCAATTATCAGCGCCAAAAAGCTCCCACGGCAGCCCAAATGACAAGAGATCGATATGAAAGAAGCAGGGCTTGTTGTTGCATTTCTGTGTGTATGTGGTTATCAACTCCTTCACAAGTAACTCTTCTTATTGTACAAAGCAAATTGTTTGGTGATGTCTGCTCATTTCCCTCTGAATTTCAACATATCAGCTTGACTTAACCACTGCTCTTGCCTAGCGACTATATCAGGCTATTTCAGAGTACATACCCCCAGACTGTAACGGCCCTGTCGGCCCCACCTGATGTAGTAGAGACACTCGCATACCGTGAAGTTCAGGTAAAATGACCCTAAAGTTCCGATAGTAGACACTTGCCTAAGGAAAGGTTCCACAAGCACCACCGTCTGACAGCAGCATCAGACTGGGTTTATCAGCATCTCTCTTGTGGCAGAGCACACAAGAGGTGAAGCCCTCTTTACTGATAAGAAAATCAAGGACACACACTATGTGACATGTGGTCAAGCGCTGCAGACAAAAAAACAAACAACTTCAGGGAAGCTGACCTGTATCTTTGTCAGCCTAAGCTAGTGACATGTTGTCTTATCTGGTATTTATTACACTGACTGCTCTGTTCCGATATCTCTGAATGCGTTAAATCTACACTGATTTTGATACGCTTGGGAGCTGCTGAAAGGCTTATGTAGTTAAGAAATGCAGCTCTGACAGCAAACTGTTTCTAACAAGAGTGCGGTGCGCAGCGAGGATGTCAAAATCAAAGCAATTTTTTATTTTCTTGTCAGTTTCTTTCCATGTCCTTTGATTTTATCCGCCACACGCTTTCTGTCGCTCTGTGTGAGGCTGACATGTGTGCTCACCTTTTCCTCCTTTACCCTTGTCACTTTCTGACTGCTTCACCATTTCAGGTAGTCAATCAGATGTTCATCTGTTTACTGTGGTGGTAATGGGGAGGATGCACAATTCATGAAAAACAGATGAGACTTTCATGAAAATGTGTTTTGAAAAATTACTAATATGTTGTGGAAGCTGTAACAATCTGCTTTCTATCTCTATCACATTTCTGACATTTAAACATTTTTTTTGCATTATTCAAAACATTGGACAATGTACCTAAACATATACCCTTTATATTATCATACAGGGTAGTGTATGCTTTATATTCTGGGACTGTGTGCTGTACCTAGCATTAGGCATATGGGAGTGGGATTCTCACAGTAAAATTGTAGATTAAAAACAATAACTATTCAATAGTGTTGCGGTATTTACAAAAAGAATATAAAACAATACAACATAAAACTACTGTAAGGAATGGCATTTTATTTGAGCCTAATGAATAGATTATAGTCATAGACGTTAAAGTGCAAAGTTTAATGATAAATTAAGAGGACTACAGAATATAGCAGGAAAAGAACAGGACATGGAAGCAGAAAGAATCCAGCATGGAATATTGCAAACAATGAAGCTTAAATATTGATGAGGTGTTATGGCAACATAGAAGCTAGGTGAGTCCAGTCAGGTGAATGCAGAACTGCTGAGAAAGAGTACTTAACACAGGAACTCAGGAAAGGAGACTAATAAACACATACAACAGAGAGGGAATTAAAACAAAACAAACAGAGGAACTGCAAGTGGAGAAAGAGAATAGCCACACAAAAGTAAGAAACTAAAGGCAAAACGTAAATATGTTAAGACCTAATCTATAAAACCAAATATATTATAACAAACACGACAATACGAGGGTTTACGTTGGGGTTTACCCCGGTGAGTGAGAGGGTAGCCTCCCTCCGCCTACGGGTGGGGGGACGGGTGCTGACTATTGTTTGTGCTTATGCACCGAACAGTAGATCAGACTACCCACCCTTCTTGGAGTCCTTGGAGGGGGTGCTGGAGAGTGCTCCTTCTGGAGACTCCCTCATTCTCCTGGGAGACTTCAACGCTCACGTTGGCAATGACAGTGAGACCTGGAGAGGCGTGGTTGGGCAGTATGGCCCCCCCGATCTGAACCCGAGCGGTGTTTTGTTGTTGGACTTCTGTGCTCGTCATGGATTGTCCATAACGAACACCATGTTCAAGCATAAGGGTGTTCATGTGTGCACTTGGCACCAGGACACCCTAGGCCGCGGCTCGATGATCGACCTGGTTGTCGTTTCATCTGACCTGCGGCCGCATGTTTTGGACACTCGGGTGAAGAGAGGGGCGGAGCTATCCACCGACCACTACCTGGTGGTGAGTAGGCTCCGGTGGTGGGGGAAGACGCCGGACAGACCTGGTAGGCCCAAACGTGTTGTGAGGGTCTGCTGGGAACGTCTGGCGGAGTCTCCTGTCAGAAGGGGTTTCAACTCTCACCTCCGACAGGACTTCAAACACGTCCCGGGGGAGGCGGGGGACATTGAGTCCGAATGGGCCATGTTCCGTGCCTCCATTGTCGAAGCGGCTGACCGTAGTTGTGGCCGCAAGGTAGTTGGTGCCTGTCGTGGCGGCAACCCTCGAACCCGCTGGTGGACACCGGCGGTGAGGGATGCTGTCAAGCTGAAGAAGGAGTCCTATCGGGCCTTCTTGGCCTGTGGGACTCCGGAAGCAGCTGATAGGTACCGGCAGGCCAAGCGGAGTGCGGCTCGGATGGTCGCTGAGGCAAAAACTCGGGCGTGGGAGGAGTTTGGAGAGACCATGGAGAACGACTTCCGTATGGCTTCGAAGCGATTCTGGTCCACCATCCGGCGTCTCAGGGGGGGGAAGCGGTCTGCCGCCAACACTGTTTACAGTGGGGGCGGTGTGCTGCTGACCTCAACGCGGGACGTTTTGGGTCGGTGGATGGAATACTTCGAAGACCTCCTCAATCCCACCGACACGCCTTCCTGTTTGGAAGCAGAGTCTGGGGACTCTGGGACGGACTCTCCAATCTCTGGGGCTGAAGTCGCCGAGGTTGTTAAAAAGCTCCTCGGTGGTAAGGCTCCGGGGGTGGATGAGATTCGGCCGGAGTTCCTCAAGGCTCTGGATGTTGTTGGGCTGTGTTGGTTGACGCGGCTCTGCAATATTGCGTGGACATCGGGGGCAGTTCCCTTGGATTGGCAGACCGGGGTGGTGGTCCCCCTCTTTAAAAAGGGGGACCACAGAGTGTGTTCCAACTACAGGGGGATCACACTTCTGAGCCTCCCTGGTAAGGTCTATTCAGGGGTTCTGGAGAGGAGGGTACGACGGATAGTCGAACCTCGGATCCAGGAGGAACAATGCGGTTTTCGTCCTGGCCGTGGAACACTGGACCAGCTCTACACCCTCGGCAGGGTCCTGGAGGGTGCGTGGGAGTTCGCCCAACCAGTCTACATGTGCTTTGTGGACTTGGAGAAGGCGTTCGACCGTGTCCCTCGGGGTGTCCTGTGGGGGGTACTCCGGGAGTATGGGGTACCAGGCCCTCTGATACGGGCTGTTAGGTCCCTATATGACCGGTGTCAGAGTCTGGTTCGCATTGCCGGCAGTAAGTCGGACTCGTTTCCAGTGAGAGTTGGACTCCGCCAAGGTTGCCCTTTATCACCGATCCTGTTCATAACGTTTATGGACAGGATTTCTAGGTGCAGCCAAGGTGTTGAGGGGATCCGTTTTGGTGACCTCAGGATCGGGTCTCTGCTTTTCGCAGATGATGTGGTCTTGTTGGCTTCGTCTGAACGTGATCTACAGCTCTCGTTGGAGCGGTTCGCAGCCGAGTGTGAAGCGGCTGGGATGAGGATCAGCACCTCCAAATCCGAGACCATGGTCTTGAGTCGGAAAAGGGTAGGGTGCTCTCTTCGGGTTGGGGATGAGGTCCTTCCTCAAGTGGAGGAGTTTAGGTATCTGGGGGTCTTGTTCACGAATGAGGGAAAAATGGAGCGGGAGATCGATGGACGGATTGGTAGGGCGTCTGCAGTCATGCGGGCGCTGTACCGGTCTGTCGTGGTGAAGAGAGAGCTGAGTCGAAAGGCGAAGCTCTCGATTTACCGGTCGATCTACGT
Organism: Apricaphanius iberus; assembly: GCA_028564705.1. NCBI lineage: Eukaryota > Metazoa > Chordata > Actinopteri > Cyprinodontiformes > Aphaniidae > Apricaphanius > Apricaphanius iberus. The sequence goes on from JAPXFQ010002076.1 coordinate 157,885, forward strand.
TCCTACCCTCATCTATGGTCACGAACGCTGGGTGGTGACCGAAAGAACGAGATCGCGGATACAGGCGGCTGAAATGAGTTTCCTCCGTAGGGTGGCTGGGCTCTCCCTTAGAGATAGGGTGAGAAGCTCGGTCATCCGGAGGGAGCTCAGAGTAGAGCCGCTGCTCCTCCACATCGAGAGGAGCCAGTTGAGGTGGCTCGGGCATCTAGTCAGGATGCCTCCTGGACGCCTCCCTGGTGAGGTGTTCCGGGCATGTCCCACCGGGAGGAGACCCAGGGGAAGACCCAGGACCCGTTGGAGAGATTATGTCTCCCAGCTGGCCTGGGAACGCCTCGGGATTCCTCCCGAGGAGCTGGCCCAAGTGGCCGGGGAGAGGCAAGTCTGGGTCTCCTTGCTTAGGCTACTGCCCCCGCGACCCGACCCCGGATAAGCGGAGGAAGATGGATGGATGGATGGATGGAAACACGACAATATATTGATTAATAAAGTTATAATAATTGTGTGTCTAATATTTGTTCCAATTTGTATTATTGAGAAAAATGTTAATAAGCTTTTTACAACTGGACACTATTTACATTGACAACACCTAAAACCCAGAACCATTTTTCAGTGTAAGTAAGCAGCCTAACTTTACAAAGATAACTACATACAGTAGTTAGCAGCAGACCTGTGGTAAATTTACTAGTGAGAGCTCAGGTTCAAGTTACTTTATTTATACCCGTGGATAGATTTGTTTAGCAGATAGGGAGAATTCGTCCTTACAACACATAAGCACAGACAGGTAAACACAAGTGTAACAACATGAGCTTATTTAAAACGTGACTGAAAAACCCTTTGTTCCACAGATCAAGACATTAAGAGAAAATTCAAATGAATAGATAAGCAACTCAGTAAAAATATGTGACTCTGCCAAACATCCTATTTCAACTTGTTCAGTACTGTGATAGCAGCAGGAACAAAACTGTTTCTGTGTCTTTGGGTTTTACATTTAGGGACATTAAACCTCCGACCAGAGGGGAGAAGCTGAAAATGACAGTGTAGTGGATGTGAATCGTCATTCGTAATCGAGGTAGCTATCCTCTGAACCTGACTATTTTACAGGGATTGGGAACCCAGCTGCGGCCCACCCAGTAGACGTCTAGACCATTTTATAATTTGGTCTATGGACTTTTTTCACTTTAACGTTGCTTGACAGAACCGTGACACTAAAGAAAACGATAAAATAGATTTTTTAAAAAGCACGATAAAACATACACATAATGGATCGGTCAATGTGGAAGTGTGCTAGCTTTCTTAGGCAGTGGAGACGTTGATTACCCTTTTTGCATACCACTTCACAATTATCCTCAAATTTCAGTTTGTTGTCGATAACGGTCCCTAAGTATTTATATGAATTTGCACATTCAATGGTCTGTCCTTTGATTAAAGTGCTATAGTGCATGTGAGCTTTCCTTCTAAAATCGATCAACATGTCTTTGGTTTTAGTGGTGACAACAGAATTACGCCCAAACCATCTAAATTTGTTTGCTTGCTTTCACAACCACCCATTTTTATTTTCTCACTTCTGTTGGTCTGCAGTTAAGCTTGACTCCCAGTTACACCAGTCTGCCAGGGCCCAAACACACCTTATGTGTATATATTCATTCATAGCAGCACAGGCTTTGTTTGGGTAAGAAAACTTTAAGATTATATACAACTGTAAAAATGTAGAAGTTATGAGGTATAAATAAATACATAATTTACCATTTCAATAGATATGCTACTTTCTTCCTAAATTGGTCCTGCAGTGAAACAATTACAAAATGTCACAAAGAAGTTTCATTGCTTGTAACTTTCTTGCCGGCATATACATCTGATAAGATACTGACTGCTCATTGCTACCCCACACAAAGAAAAAATTGTAAAAGAAAATGAGGATATTAATAGTGCAAAAGGCTGTATAAAAATGTGAAATGTCTGTGGAAGACATTAGGCAACATGGTTGGAAGATAACTGATGGATACGGGAATCTGCTGAATTTATTTAACATGCATCAAGTTCCTCTCCCTTATTAAAACTATGAAGCCATGTTAACCTTGTTTCTTGGTTACATCATCACACTGTGAACAATGTAGTTATAAATAGCAAGATGAGTTAGGACTACACTTAGCATGACGAGAGGCTGTAAGTAAATATGTATGTGTAGAGAGACAAGTTGAAAATGTACAGATTGTATAGTTATTATAGTGCAGTATTTTCCAAGGTGGAACCAAGAAGCTTACCACTTCTGTCATAGCACTAAGTAGCAATAAAGTTTTTTTTAATTTAATAGTATACACATGGAAACAAGAGAGAAATAAATGTATGATGTCTTATTTTTATATAGCTGTCACATTTTCTGTTCAAAAAATATTCTATACCGGTTGAACTTTTTTCCTGTTAAAACAAAAACCTTTAGAGAATATTACTGGAATTGTTTATGAGTAATGAAGAAACTCATAGTGGTGATGTGCAGGGAGCAGGATAAATCGTTTTCTACATTTTATGCAGCTAAAAACGTTTAAATCCTTTAATTTTATTAAAGCTTTTCTTTTCGACTTTCTCTGAGACAGAACGTTGTATACCTCCTTTTCTCCTTTTCTCTGCAATTAAACTTGTCTAGATATACCCCAAAAGAATCACAAGCTTTTTACATCTATATCATAAAGGTTTTGCCCATTCTTCTACACAAAATAGCTAAAGGTCCATCAGATTATTTATTTTAGCATCTGTTAAAGCTATTTTCTTTTTAAAGGGAAAGTACCCTTTTTGCAACCTGGACCTTATTTTTAGCATGCATTACGTTCATTTCCTCACCCGGAAAAGTTTGGAGCAAGTTGGAGTCATTCGGGAGAAGTTTAAATCCATTCGCAAGTAGTGTATTAATATAATAGGAGTTAATGGGAGCACTGACATGAAGCCTCTAAATCCGGTATTATCTTCCACAAAACTCCTTCATTTGACCAATGTTTTATTATAAATGGCTAGCTATATTCCCCTGTGAGTTTGGAGTGTGTAAGAGGTGCTGCAGCGTAGTCTCCTGGGTTGTTTTACAGACTTTTAATCCAACTACACTAACAGCAATTTCAATTAGTTAACTGCCATGTGGCATCCAAGTTGTAGTCTGAGCAGAGCTTTCAGTCTTTGCTTGGAGGCAGTCTGTTAGACAAAACTTGCTACTGCAAACATCAACCTAATTTCAGTTTCCACAGGCTCCCTGCTCAGACTACAGCTGCAATGGTGTGTGGCTGTGATATCATTGAAAACGTCAGTTAGTGTAAATTTGAATCGGTTGAATTAAAAGCCTGTAAAGACCCCTTCAGACAACAACAAAGTACCTCAGAGATGCTCTGAACTCGCAGGGGAATACCGCTAGCGATTTATAATAAAACACTGATGAAATAAAGGAGTGTTTATGGCAGACAATGCTTTATTTAGAGGATGCACTTTGGTTGCTCCATTAACTCCCATTATATGGATATACGCTGATCGCAAATGGATATTGGCTTCTCCCGAAGGACTCCAAGTGGCTAAAAACTTGCCTGGGTGAGGAAATGAGCATAATGCATGCTAAAATAAGGTCCAGGTTGCAAAAAACTGTAATTTCTCTTTTAGCCTAGAATGACAGGGCATTTTTTTTTCAAAGGTCTTTTTTGGCAGTACTGGCCTTTTATTCATTCGTAGCCTGGCTGGAAGTAGGGCAGAGAGAAAAGGAAAACTTGCAGTAATTGGGCCGGGCATGAAAATCGAACCCAGGACAGCTGCGTCGAGGACTGTAGCCTCAGCACTTAGTGCACCTGTTCGACGACTGAACCACATGATGCCTTTGACATGACTATTCTAACCAAGAAAATAGTTTTGATCCAATCCATGTAATTGTAGTACTGACTGTGTGTTCAGGGCTGCAGTCATTTTTTTACTCAGTCTTTTGCAGCCTCTAGCATGTTTTCTTTAAGGATTGGCATATTCATCCTTACATAAACTTTGACCAGCATCCCTGTTCCTGGTGGAGAAAAGTATCCCAATAGCATGATTATGCCATGACTATATATGTTTTTATCACTATATTTGACAATAAATTATGTGCATTGTTTATTTTTCCCTATGTATTGCATGTTGCATCCAGGCTAAAACTCTATACCACATATTGTTTAGATTCCCTACATGGCCTATGGCATTCTGCATACTAAACTTTTCTTTTTCAAGTTTTAATGCTGACAGATTATCCTACCTAAACTGTGAAATTTTTAAATTTTACTATATTCTTTCCCCACCTAATCTTGCTGTAAACATCTCTACATGTTCATCCATGAAATTTAATTTGTGCTTTTTGTTCTTCAAGATAATGTTTGTTTACTGAGAACCATACTGAAAACCTCTGAGGCTTTCAGAGGCCTGAATAAATTACACACAGATGGACTGTGTAGGTCTTTTTTTTTTATTGCGATTGATTTTGTTTATGGAATCATATTGAAATTAACTAGAGACACACCACACTTGTCAGATGTTTATTTTCGCTTACTTAATGTGTGGGCACTTTAACAAAATACCTTGACAAAATACATTGCAATTTATAGTTTTATTTTGAGAAAATGTGACACAAAAGTTTAGGACTTAATAGGACTTTTGCAAGGCACTTTTATTATATTATTATATTGTAAATCTTGGGTCAGTCATTAAAGGAAGAAAAGAAATGTTCACTCTTATGCACTTGAAAGTCTAAAAGAATTAAAAAAAAGCAAGAATGAAAAATGTATGTGAAATCTCAGCTTAATTTTACTTTACCTTTCTGTTAGAAAGCTGCTATGCTGGTTTGATAAATGGCAAGGGCCAAAGGTGCCCATGTTACCCAACCAAAGTGCTTGTCACATTGATGATTAAGTTGTCCCACTTAACCAGAACAATGAGCCAGCATGCACCGGTCAATGGAACGAGGTCAACGACAGTGGTGATGTAATTAAATGTACTGTATGTCATTTGCTGTGAAATGTCAACAAGTCCACTGTGACAAAAATCTAGAAAATATGATATCTACATCTCACTGCATGTCACTTTTCTCTAATGGTTGACATTAACATCTGACCTTAACAGGGCCCTTGAATGTATCTAAAACACATTTACTACTTGAGGATTTGTTTTACAACTGAGAGCAAAATATGAGTTTTTTTCAGCATATTTTTTTCTATATGCAAGTCTAAAAAATGGTACTTTGGTGTAAGCACATAACAAAATAGAAGGGGATGTAGATACAAGTTTTACCTTCCATGAGACTGGCTTTTAGAAATCTAAACTGATGTACAGCACTGTTGATCATTAAGTCTCCCAATCATTTCAATGTCAGGCTTTGTACTATTCCTGAAGCAACAAAATCACTTGATATTTCAATAAAGATACAACTGTCATTCCACTATCTTGACTCTTTCTCCCTGAACTAATTGCTCCTGTCATTTCTGCTCTGTCTCTTTGTCACTCGGTTTCTTCTAATATTAACAGCTCGAAACTGTTGATTTATTAAAATATATATATTTTTTAAGAATTTCACTAGGAGGCTTTCAATTTTCTCATGCTTTTGTTTGTTAAACTTTTTTTAGTTTCTTTACTCTTTGTTCATCATTCTTTTTTTATGTTTTTCCACTTCACCGGTTTTCTTCTTTCTAATTTCTTGATTTTGTGTTTAAACAGAAAATTGGACAGGAAATAAATCAAAGTAAACCATTTGGATGGTGGGTTGTGGTGAAAGACTTGTGAATTGTGGATTAACACACTGTCCAGTGAATACTTTCCATCTCATTAACTTGAAAAGAAAAGGACAGAATGAGGAGGAAGCACATTTTATAATGTTGGCTTTGAGACACATTTTTAGGTTTCTGGAACTGCTGGGTGACTTGTTCAGTGAAGAGGAGAAGGGAGAGAAATTGATGAATCAAATAGATTTTAAAGATAGAGAGCCATTGGGAGAGGAGTGGGAAAGTAAGCATAAAAAAATTGTTAGTTTCGTTTTAGTGAAGCTTGCTTGGCTGTGAGTATTGATGTTGTCATTGGTTTGGCAGATACAACTTACAGAACACTTACAATGTTTCTCTGCATGATTTCTTTTGTCCTCCCTTTTGTTTTTTCATAAAATTTCTTTTTCATCCTACTCGATATTTTTTTTAGCCTCAAAATGTTTTTATTTTTTTATGTTGAATAAAATAGATAATTATAGAATAAACATTCAAAATATTTGTTTTTCAAAGTCTGTAGTATGTGTTTCATTGAAGCAGGACAAAAGCTTTGCCAAATGTATTCTTTTTTCTTTAGACAGCTTTAGTGTACTGAGACATTTTTCTCATTCAAAGGGAATACCTGCTGTTTTTAATTAACGAGAAAAGTGCTGCAGTGGATAATCTTCTTTTTAATTTGTGTAATTCTTGCCTTCTTGTCGGTACCAACAAAATATTTCTTTCTGCCCCTGTTCTTTATGGACATAATACTGAGAGTCAGAGATGCACAAGAAATCGGCAGATTACCGAAAATTGACAAATTTCTTCTTGGCTGTCTCGAACTGGTGAGGTGCTCTTCAGAAACCCAAACATGCAATCTTTTTTCAATCAGGGAAACCACTGTTCATAAGCACTTCCAGGCTGTGGTGACAACAATACTCCTAGGTATGGGTGATTTAGTAAGGGAAGGAGAGACAGAGTAAGCTATTTTCAGCATCAGTAAGGTGTTTGAAAATTACGTTAGAGGAAGTTCAGAGATGCAAGAGGCAACTTAAGGACAGTTTACATGAAAATGTTTCTGTTTTTGTTTGAAATGTGGATGAAAATGACACTGCATTTACACAATGGGGCCAACAATCTGATCTTGTTGAAAACTATGTAGTGCATATGCCTGGCTTTTAGATAGCATTGTGCCCCATGTAGGCAGTGTTATATGGTTTCCCTCACCTTACCCATAAAAGAGTTGAAGAATGGTGCAGTGCACAAGTCCAATATGCTGTGAGCAGCTGGCAGAGACATTGTCGTCTTCGACAGTCCCTGGCCTTGCGTTTACGTAACAACAAATCACCCAGCGTTGTCAGAATTCCTCACTCTGGAACCTGTTTTCGACACCCCGTTCTCGTGTAAACAAGAGACTGAATCGCAGAGAAGGAGCAGGATGTCAGTAAATGTCTGTAGTCGATTCAGGTTCTCAGAAAGAGTGAGACCTAAAACAGACAACAGGAAGGCTGAACATAATAGCAGCAAAGTTGCTCTTTTTTCACTGAGGTTTTAGTCTCTGTCTATTGAGGGACATAATGGATTTAGAAATATACAGATCCTTTTGAATATAGTGAAGGTTGGGGTCCTACACCTTCAACTAAAGAGAGACAGCTTTGTTAGAATTTTCTTTGTGTTAAAATAGAACTAACACCATGTTTTATCGTTACTACTGTATCAAACATGCTACCCCAAATAGGACTTAAAAAAACACTGTATATTATCTGAAAACAGTTTTAGGAGCACTTGGCTTATGGATGATTATCTTGAAAAAGGTAAACCAATCATATCTGGCCATTTCTTGTCCTGATGGCATTTCCATCAATAGCTATGTACGTCCTCTGCAAGAATTGTCATAAACTCTTAACATTCCTCCAATTTCCGGCCAAAACATTTTAAAAACGCATATCCAAATTAAAAATAAAGCTGTTCTTGAACAGTTTGGAGTAGAGATATGGCTGAGGTCTTGTTGGAAAGAAAACACTGTGAAATATTTCACAGAACAGTCAAAATATGTTGAAGTGCAATTGTTCTCCATTTATATAATTTTTAATACAGAAGAAGATAAAAGTTGTGTTCCCTTATTAAAATGTATAAAATATATGCTATATATTTATATATATATTTATATTATATATATGTTTTAGACCTTAAAAACATGACCCTAAAAACATTGCGGGTCCAAAGTCTGATTTTTTTTACCTTTATCCACAAAACAAATGACAGCAATAAAACAGAAAATGAGCATTTTACATCATACATAAATAAATAACATAAACTAAAGTTCAAATTTGCCAAAAAAAAGTTTAATCTGTGCCAAATCTGCTTTTTCCTTCTAATAAAAAAAATTCCCCAAATCACCACGGTCTTGTCTCAAACAAAGCTTCCACCATGTTGTATAATAATAAAGTGTGTTTTAACGCAGAACACAAATGTTACTGTGCTATCAGCCAATAGCTGACTATTTTGCCACAGAATGCCAGGGTAACCTGTCAGCTATCGGATCAAATAAGTTATGAGTCATAAGCTGAGCCCTGCGGGCATGTGCAGTATAATTTGTAGCAGGAAATACAAATGATATAAGAATCTGTGATTAAAAAACATTGAGTAACGTACTCCCGGGGAAGGAAATTTGTTGAATTTTCAGAGCAGATTATGTTAGACTGTGGATGTAGGACTTGATGTGGGGCAGCAATGTTATTGGAGAACATCAAATTGACCCTTGTGGATGTAAAAACACTGTTTGTTTGAGTTGGATTGGATTTGTGAGAGACTGCAGGCTGCAAAATGTGAGTTGTGCATAATTCTTCTTCCGTGAGGAATTGGGGGGTGGGTGACAAAGACAACTGATGTGTTCACACTTATGATTGTGTCCTTTATTGGCATATATGGTTAAAAAGACAATACTATTAAATTTCCAATGATATAAAACATATAAATTCATGAAAATTATAAAACAGAATATCATGGATTAAAAAGTAAAAATGGCGGATGGGCCCAACGGCGGGCCGTCGGAACATTAAGGCGTTAAGCCAGCAAGAATACCTCGGGCTGGCCATCAGTCACACATGACACTGCTAATGTTCAGTTTAAAGCTGAATGTATTCAGAATATGATACATAATACTCTTGGACAATGGTTCCCAAACTTTCTAGTCTCTTACCCTCAATATAAAATTGAGACAACATACACACATTTTTTCTGAGTCGCTTAAAAAGTGGTACAATGGCAACATAACCAACTTTAACAAGCCAATGTATTGAGTAATATATGTTACTTATCAATTTAATTCCTGTTTCTTTTTTATATTTGATTCAATTTATTGAATGTAGATTCTTACTCTTTGCCATTTCTGGTACTGACATTTTTTTCTCAAGAAAATTTCAAGACCCCACACTTAAATGTTTGTGACCCCAGGTAGAGTCCCGACCCTAACTTTGGGAACCGCTGCTCTAGGACACTAGGCCAAGATTTCCAACTTGAATTTCTGATCAGCACAAAACACATATCTCAGGCAGAAAACCAACATTTTACATTGTGATATTTTATATAGATTTTCTCATTATTTTTATCTACTTTAAATAATCTGGGACATAACTATTTAACATGTAAAATGAAGGCTGGTATTGATTAGTCACATTTTGCTTTGAAATCAAAGTTAATCAAAATTAGAATTCATTAATGCAGACACTCTTAATAGAAGTTTTGGAACAAAACAACCCCTTTCAAAAACAAGTCAAAGCAATCAGCAAAGCAAACAATGTAGCTGAGGGGAGCATAAGCAACATGATGTCAGAAACAGTACATCATTGGTAAAGAGATAGAAAACCAAGGAGTAAATGCAGAAAAGGCTGATGGATGATTTTCGATAGTTGGAGTGATTAGAAATGAGAAGCCAAGAACAGGAGCAAGGGAGGACATCTAGTGGCTGATACAAAACTGCAAATAGAAAGTTAGAATCTAACTCAACCAAATAATCAAAACTCCAGACAGGGGAATTTAAACCACCAAACCTAACGTCAACACCAAAGCCAGACCGTGACAATAAATTGGTTGAGGAATCACACAAAGACATTTCAGTTCACAGTTCAGCATGCTTAACTTTTTCTGATGCCTACCAATACAGTAATCTGATGCAGTGTATTTCTGGAAACCACTCTCTCCTCCACCGTACATTCTGCTCACAAAGCTCATATCTCAGCTTCAGCGGCGGCTGATCAGATCAGACGATGTAGCCTAAGGAGAGGCGTAAAGATTGTTCAAGAGGGGAGAAAGGGAAGACATAGACGGAGAGGGGTAGTTTAAGAAACTATGGGGGTAGATAAGGAAGGCAAGGAACATGGCAATCTTCCAGAATCATGAATAAAACTTATAAAGCTCTCTGTAAAATGTTAATGCTGTTTAGTTTCCTCAGAGAGGCCAGATTTGCATCTTCATCCCCCTTATTATGACATCTACGGGCAGTGCCACAGGCTTGGATTTGCCTTTTGTAATGTTAATGTCAGTATTTGCACAGGCTCACAATTACCCACATGTGAGCACACACACACATTTAATTGTTTTTTTGTGAGATAAACTGATTGGATTGAAGTCAGTTTCTCTATGGACCGATGTTCCTCCGCTCCATTTTTCTGTCACAAATGTCCTTAAGGGTCTACTATCAAAGTAGATTTTGTGACTATCAAATTAAAAATGCAGAAAAAAGGACTGATCCAGCACTGTTAATCATTTTTATAGAAATTAAATAATTTTTAGTCTTCCCAGTCTTTTGAAAAGCAACTGTATATCTTTGCAGCTTTAATGCTGACCACCTTCCTTTCGCACAATAGCATACTTTAAAGCATAAAGACAAAGTATGTAATATATAGTGAAAAGAAACTGTGGAATCGTTTTACTGTAAAAACAAAGCAATGAGATTATTTGCTATAAGAGCGCGATAATATTGAAGAGGATAAATTTAATAGATTATATTGCCGATAATTCGTCATTATGCTACTTTATAATGTGTTAATGATTCCTTTGCACAAAACACAAAAATACATATTTAGAAAGAAAATTATTAATCATTTTACATACTTCAGAGGACAATCCTAATTATAGTTTTTTTTTTTTTTTTTTTACACACTTCTATTCAATATGTACCATTCACGAGCTCCAGAAAAATGTTGTATGCCTGATTTAATCAAGTCTGTTATGCTTTTAATGTAGTGCAATAAATAGCTTGAGCCAGAAGTAATGATTTAGATTAAAATGGCTATCTTGGTAAGGTTCAGTTCCCTACTGATGTAGTTGTATTGGGATTATTATATTTTTTACCATGGGTTTCAGCTACTCAGTTAGAGTATAACTAATTTGAGCAATCAGATCTGCTTTGCTTCTCTCATTACTTTATCTGAACAGAATTGAGAATGGATTGATATGAGATAATGACAGCATGATAACCTTCAGTAAGAATTTAAAAAAAGATTATTTCACTGCATCGGGGTATGTACACAAAAAAATGACATTTTAAAATGGTGCATTTGCTTTTTTGTTGAATAGGAAAACACCAATTTATTGATATTGCTGTTAAAAAAATCAAACATTGACTACGGCAATTATAGTAAAAAAAAAATTTACATTTAAATTATTGTTTAGATTAGCTTTATATTTGTGGTAGTAGGTAGCGACAATGCTGAGATATATTGTGCCTATACAACCAGAGAAAATTATAAGATGAAAAGCTTTAGTGAATTTGGAACCTTAACTCTCTAAAACCTTGGGATGCCTTGTCAGTTCCAAGCAACAAATAAAAAAAAAATCATTTTTAATTCTAATTTAATTCTAACTGTAAAAATCAGACTAACAGAATATTAAAATCTCTCCTTTTTTTAAAGAAAATAAGAAAATGTAAATGTATGTGAAAACCTGCCTCCAGGCCTGTGGAATATAGGTTTACATTAACTCGATGCTAAAGAACAAACATATGCTGTCCATAACTCCAAATCTTTTAGTGAGTTTTTGTTACTAAACAATACCGCATGCACTGTTAAACATTGTCTGAAGTCATGTTTAAAATTATGCCATTTTTTTAAAGTGTTGTTTGAAAAATTTCAGTTTATATTTATGTCAGAATATAAAACTATTTGATAGAAGGAAAATATAGAATTTAGCTGTACTATTATTGTTACTGATGTGAACTGAGTAACACTTATTATGGTATCTATTAGTTGGTAGAATATAAAAGGAACCATAAAAATGTTGTCCTGGAAGTTGTGTTAGACGCAGGAATAGCTCGGACGCATAGGGATTTTGCTGGGTAAGGGATGGCAGCGACTGAATTGTTATGGCTTAACGACTGATTCTAAGGTAGACTTCATGCTTGTGGGGGTGGCTCCGACCTCAGTTGGTTAATGTCTATCAAAATTGTTGCAAGGCAGCATGAGAGCAGAGTCATGGCCGAGGCTCATTGATGCACATCGGTAGCAAAATTTGGCATCTGTTGTCAGATTTAAACAGACGAGCTACAATAAATCAGTTTACTAAAGATGTTAATGCTGGTTCCGAGGTGTCTGAATACAATATTATATGCAGGCTGATGAGTGTGAGACATTATACTGTAGTCACCGATTTGTGTGTCTTCTTAACTGATTTCTTTCTGCCAACATAGCACTAAAAATGGGCATGTGAGCATCAGAACTGCACATCAGAGCAATGGAAACAGGGGGCCTGATCTGATTAATTGCATTTCCTTGAATTACTGGGGAGCACATGGCACCAGAGTGCACTATGGGAAAATGCAAAGTGGCAGAGGCAGTGGGATGCTTTAGAATGGTTTAAGAATGGGTTTGAGAGCTTCACTTCAAATGTTTTTAAGTGTCCCTCACACTCATGGTTCATTTACAAATACTTATAGTGCTGTTCTCTCATGAAATCTGTCTCCATGTTGGTTTAAATTTTTTACTGATGTCCTCCTTTGTATCTCCCTCACACATGAATAATCAATAGCTCTGATAATCTAGTGAGAAGAATGTAACCTGTTGTTGTATTAAAGTTGTAAAATAAATCAAAAAGAAGTAAAACAAAATGGGTTTGACAAGCACAATGAGTTCAATGATGTTGAAGACCAGATCGTTGTCACCAAAGGATGACTACTTATGATTAAAAGGCTCTTTGATGCCAGGAATAATGCCAGCATTGGCTTTTGAAAAAGACTCGTAAGAGATACCACAAAACACGTTGGCGGGTCTAGTAAAATCCATGCTTTGATGTGTGAAGGCTTGTGTGGCAGGAAAACTTCTATAATGACATGTAGATTCATTCATACATGCTGCAGACATGGATGTAAATTTAAGCCTTTGACCATGCATGTAATTCTGAGGAATTACTGGAATACAGAGAACAACTTTTTCATCTTTTTTACTTTTGAACAGTTGTTATGATGTATAATTTTGGCAATAACTTATAACCCCTGTTGGATTTTAGCTGCCACCATATATGTATGATCATCACAAGTTTTGGCTTAATATTACGCAAGTTAAATGAAGAGAAATGCCTACTTCATAATCACATATATGAAGTGTGGCTGTACAGACGATTGTATTTCTCTTGCTTAATTGCAAGTAGCGTTTGTTGGATTGCAGTATTAGATTTTCTTGTACACAAACACTACACAGATAAAAGTAACTTGTCTCATAATGTTTCAAACCATGCAGAATGTTTTAGAATGTCGTGATGCTTTAAGTTTGACACTAGAAACTGTGTTTACTATATGTGGCACGTGGTTTTCCTCATTTTCAGCTTTTTTTCCTTGTTTGTTTCGTTGATTTAACATTGCAACGTAGTTTAACCTAATCCTTTTAATTACTAATCAGCAGAATCTGATAAAAATGCTTACCTTAACTCAAGAACTGTTTAAAAACACAAAACATAAATTGCATTTACACTAATTAAAACATGACATTATTAAAGAAACTAATGTGCAGTTTTATAAATAAGGAATCTGATTTACATTGAAAGAATCAATGTATTTTAAATAGTTTTTAATTAAACACTTTAAATAATTAACAAGTCATTCACATTTTTGCACTGCGACAGCTCTAGTGGAGTGTTCCTAACTTTGAACCATTACACTTTGATCAGTTTGACACCCGCTGCTGAATGTAGCAGTTCCACCTCTATCTAAGATTATATGATAATAAAGCCACAGTTTTATCTCCTTGTAATCTCTTTAAAAGGTTTGAATGACATTGGAACAGTGTCGCAGTGAGCTAAGCAGGCTATTAATGCTTCAGAGATGTGCACATTCAAATATTAATGGGGGACTTTAGTGAGGAAAGGTCATTCCTGTTACTTCAGCTGAATAGTAATGGGGTCACCGGTATCTCTTTGATCCCTGAGTAACAGTGGCTTGTATACAGTACAAGGCCTTCTGTTAGACGCTGCAGGTGAATGCTGTGAATGAAGCATGATCATAGATGCAGGTCAGAATGAATTTAGCAACAGGTACCAAAAAATTACAGGCTTTCTAGATGGTTTCGGAATAAACAAGACACTAAAAGTATTCATTCTTTTTGATATGAGTCAGATATCCCATGAAGTCAGAGTTTTCTGCCTTTGTTCTGAAATTCTTAAAAAAGTAAAAAGTACAGATTAGCTAAAACACAGGTTATTTTAGTAAGAAAGGAAATGCATACATTTATACCAGTGCCTAGTTTATTGACTTTGATTTGCTTTGTTCAACATTGTAAATCAGAATTACCATGAGAAGCAATCTGTACAACAATGCTGTACAGCAGCAGAAACTGGGGCAAATATACTGTTGAACTTTTCCTTTAGCCCACAGGACCCAGAGGAATTTTAAAGATTGTACACTAGCCTTAGGGGCCCTTCTAGGAAACACGCTTTTACCAAACAAACTCGTTCTTTCACATATTTTGTCCGTTTATACAGTATTCTTAAGAGCGAAGATCTTGGTTTTTGCAGTCCAGAGTAGGGAAGTTTCATTTCAGCTTAGTTCCAATAGAGCCAAATATGAAAATGTTTTTAAAAAGCAAGAAGCAGAAAGAAAAGCTGCTAATATATGGAAGAAAATTTTTTTAAAATGCATGAATCCTGCCCTTTTGGTTAAAGTCAACAGACCAAAGTACATATAATATAGTTTCAGACCTAGTGCTAACCTCATATGTGGGAAAGAAAGAAAAGAAAATGATGCTACAAATAAACGGTCAGGTAAAAACAATAAGTGGGTGCATAAATATGCATATATTGGAGGCTTCTGACTGGGTGTGTATACTTTGGTTTGCTATTCCACAATCCTACAAATACAGATTTACCCGTGACAGACAATTAAAGGCCATTGCTAATGTATGAGGAACCAAACAGCATATAACCCTGACATCTCCACACTAGCACATAGAAATCTGACCTCACTTCACTGGGCATACAAGCACCATATTTAGAGGGAGGGCCCCGACCCACAAGCTTTCTAGTTTCTTTGGGGGACCCATTGACTTTACCCGCTTATCTATTTATTCCTGTTGAATTAGTTTTATGTATCAAGTGGTATGGTGAAAGAAAGAAAGAATTGTAGGCAAGTTTTACGACATCAAAAAATTGCCAATTAAAGTACTGACACTGACAGACCAACAGTCTTAAGCACTATGTAAAGGAAGCGTGGAAGGCTACATGACTACATTCATCTAAAGCGACCCCTAATGCCTGAATGTGCTGCAGAAAGACAACAAACACAGTTGCTCACTAGATGAGACAGTAATGTGTTTCACAGGCCCGACCCAACATTGTTTGATGTGATTTGTGGCCCCAGTTCTGCTTCACATTATTTAATAAATGCACAGGAGTAAATCAATTCTGGAGATAAGGTTATTTCTGTGACTTATTAAGTTGGTCAGGCCATCATGTTGGAATATTTCAGTTTAGAGCTGGAAAAGAGCAGCCACTTGTGATTTTTTATTTATATTTATTGATTAGTTTCAAGTTAGGTGGTGAATAAAATGTGGCCTCAGCCCAGATACAAGCAACATACATGGTTAAACTCTAAATTAGAACTATAAACTTTAAATATTTAGGTAAAATATCAAATTACATAATAGTTTTGATATGAACAGATACATATGTTCTTTAATATCTCTAAAAGAAATTCAATTTCGATATTTAAAAGAATGTCAAATTTGTTTCCATTTACTATTCATGAACTTTTGAATAAAATTGAACAATACGCTGATGACCTATGGGCTTTTTGAAGTACGTAGCTTACAGTTGCATCTCAATAAGTTAGAATATTGTTGAATAAAACATTTATTTCAGTTTCTTAATTCACTAAAACTAAATCATTTATTTATCTTAATTAAGATTGTTTACTGCATACACTTAATAAAAACATCACATTTAAGATTAGAATAGTACATTAGACAAATAAAAGAAAAAATATGTATAGATATGTGGGCTTAGTGATAAGTATGTTTAATACTTAAATGTTGTGTTTTTTTAAATACTTTTAACCAAACAAACAAGTGTCATTGCTTAGATATACTGGAATTCCTCATTGCCTCAGGCCGCCTCTGACATGAGGTTAAAGTTTAATAGCAGACATGCCTGCCGTTTGAAGCGATGTAGGGTATGTTGAGCTGTATCTGGAATTTTAAGCTTCCAATCCCTGTGTGCTCACAGCAGCGAAACACTACTGTCAACAGTCATGTCTGACCTCACTAGATCAGTGCATTATGACAGTATATTGGAGTTTTCCCCGATGCAGCAGCATTGTTTTATCTTCTTCTAGAGTGTTGTGCTTTACCAAATGTGAAATATTGCACATGTCTAGATACTGACATTCAGGCTTGGGATAAAGTGCATGCACATTTTGTCAGCATACATCTTAGATCCATTACTTAAAGACACTGATATGAATGAAGTTGTGGTTGAATTTTCGCTATTATTGCATGCTTTTTTGGTATTTTATTTCGATTATGGCACCATCGTTTGACTGAACAAATATATTTATATGTATATTTATGTGGGAAATGTGGATAAATTGATAGTTTATGCATAGACAGACTGTTGGATGAATAGATGTTTATCCTTTTATCTTGTATTAGAAAGACGGCACAAATACACCCTTTTAAACTTTTGCCTCAGTTTCTGAAAAAGTCTGATGCGTCTCCTTCCCCTCATTCCTCTTTTTTCATGCTTTATGCTGTGCTGCTGCTCTACCTATACAATTCTCCCTGATTGTGTCTTAAATTACATGCCACATCAAATAAGGCCGCCTCATAAGGCCAGCAGTGTAAGAGCATGAATGTGGGAGTCCTCTGGTATTTTACCACCGTCTGAATCAAATTCCCATTAAATTGATTTTTGGGGTTAAGTTCAGTATTCAGAACGAGTAACAGAGGCTTGTAATAGATCCAATGCATAGTGAATTGAACCATAATTACTAACCTTTCTTTCTTTTCTCTTTCCCCTCTGTTCTTCTCTGCCCTCTGCAATTATTTAAAGGAAGCTGAGGTAAGTTTTGTCTTTGTTTGTTTAATTCAATGCTATTTTTATTTTTTGTTTTTTTTTCTACTTTCCCAGTAGCCTCAGACACTGTAGGGTTTGTGTGACACTTGTTTAAAATCAAAGCACTTGATAAAAATTGCTGATTTAAAACATGACAGATTTCATTGTCTTAAATCAAATTTAATGCCTGATATCGAATAGCTTGGCATTGCTCAGCATATTCAAATCTTCTTTCACTGATTTGATCAATTTCCCTCCATCAGTACCTTTTTAAGATATTAGCAGCTATTTTATTACGATTTTAAGTGATTAAAAGCATTAAGTAGCATAAATTTATGAAGAGAAAAGGAAAAAGGTACTTGTATTTTTTACAATAAAAAGCTGAAAGTTGGTATGCATCCGCATTCGAACCCATTTACACTGTTTCCCCTAAATGAAATCATATGGGAAAAAAACAAAATACCTGCAGAAATCACCTAATTAGATAATTCATTTGTGTAAAGTTTATCTGAGTATAAATGCTTAACAGTATAAAGTGTTGTGAGCTGTCCCAAGAGGTTTGTTATAGAATATTAGAGAACAAACAGCATAATGGAGCTTAAGGACACAGCAGACAAGTTTAATAAGTTTTAAGAATGGGTCGGTCTTGAAATGTATTTCAAAGCTTTGGCGATCTTACAGTGCACTGTGTATTCCAGAACTCCAAACCTACCAATACATATCTGTTCACCTAAACAGGCAGGCAAGGGGAGTTTTTATCAGAGAAGCAAACAAGCCATTTCGGAGACACATCAAACATGTGAAGCAAGATCCTTTGTATGAGATAAAATAAAAAGTGATCTTTATCCGAAATGCTATATGTGGAGGAGAACTAACTCTGCAATCATCCTGAACCCACCAGCCCCTATAGTTAAGCATGACATTAGGAGTACTATGGGATGCTTGTCCCTTCACTGTCCCTGCTTGTTCAGCAGGGATAGTGAAGCCAGTCCAAGTTGATGGAAAGATGTATAAAACTAAATCAGAGCAGTCCTCAAAGAAAACTTGTTAGAAGCTGCAAAAGCCCCTTAGACTAGGTTAGAAATTCATCCTTCAGATGGATAATGCACTTAAAGATTCAGTAGAAGCGACAAGGAAGAGGTTAGATCAAAATATATGCGCATGTTAGACGGTTACATTAGTGTTAATCCAACTGAGAATGCACAAATACTGGAACACATTCCTTTTAGTATAAATGAACTTGAGCTGTTTTGCAAACAAAGATGCGTGATTTTTTTCATTTCTTTTTCTAGATGTGCAAAACATGTAGAAACACTTTCCAAAACACTCGCAGATCTGATTGCGTAAAAATTTAGTTCAAGCTATTCAAACGGTTAATATACTGAATGTGCTTGCAATACCTTTCAGTTTTATATGTGTGATTTTTTTTTTTTTCATTCCACAACAGTGCAATAATTTGCACAGGTCCATTTCGCAAAATCACAAAAACATACATACACAGAGGTTTTGAATGTGAGATGGCAACAGGTGAAAAAGTCCAAAGCCTGTAAAACCATGTACAGGGCTGTATTCTTCACCTACTGCTCACTCTAGGTGTTAAAGGGCAGACGAAGTTCAGCCAAACTGTTTAGTCTGTTGGTAATTAGCTGACTAGTTTAGAAAATGTGGCTAATCCTCTTAGCCTGCATGGCATAGCTGACCCAGACTGTGTAGCCATAATAGTCTAGGTGAACTCTTCCTCATGGTTATGTAGAAGCAGTTTTCAGTGTTATTGGTTGAATGTAAAACATTTTGCATTAAGAGATTACATATAGGAGCATATAGATATTCTCACAAGGATCTTGACTTTTTCTAGTAGGAAACGAGCTGGAAGCATTGGGTCCCAGGTATGGGGCTGATTACATTTTTTTCAGTCTTTAAACTTTAGGATTAGGCCATTCATTTCATCACACCAACCCCCTACTCACCCACCACCTCCATCTCTCTTATTCAATAATGAGGGAAATAGAGACCTCACTTTGAGACCCAGCGGGCTCCTCTGCCTCAATCACTTCGTGTCACTGACACTGGCTGACTACCCGCTGATAAACATATGGTTCGCTCTAGGAGATACTTGAACTTCAGATACCGCCACTTCAAGTCTAAGATTGTGCTATGTCTGTGCACTCCCACCTCTTGTTGTTTTAAACCACTTTTTGAACTTTTTTATCAGAAACATTGACCTTGTTTTCCTAGGTCACTGGAGACCATGGGAACAGTAGAGGCTTTTCAAGCCAAGTCTAAAATGGTTACCGTTAAAAAAAGGAATTTTTAACGGCATTAACCGAGACTATTTAAAAACCTGTTTGATTCTGTTTGGATTGAAAAACGTTTTCAGGCAGACAACCCCCTCTCAATGACTTCACTGAATCAACAAGATTTTTTCTTAAGAAATCCAAATCCATTTGGGCTTAATTAGAAGAAGCCAGTTGTTTACTTTTTCATTTAATTGATTTGTCATTTTTACATCGCCACAATTGCAATTACAACAGTAATGAAACAAAGATTATATCTGTTCTCAGATAACAACAAAATCACCTTTGTTTAATACTCAGTTGATGTTCCTTCGGGATTTGTACAGTTTAATCTTTTCTTAAGGACTTCCATTGTCACTGTGTTTGTTCTTGAAGATATTTTTAGCCCATTTTCCTGTGTTTTTGCTTAGGATGACTACTTCAAAAGCTGGGCTCCTTCCAAATCTCTTGACCAAGGTAAGTTAGTCTTTATATGAAATTTCGTCTGTCTGTGAAATTCAGTGTGTTAACAATAGACAATGATTACTGCAATTAAAATATTAAAGTTAGATAAAAGATAAAGGTAAATTGGAAGATACTATTGCAAGGTGATGCAGCTGTTTCCATTGTTGGCCTGTAGCAAAAACATATTGGGTTCAAGACCAGCCTTGTCTCTTTAATCAAAATCCCCAACCTGCTGCAACCCTGAGATGAAATGATATTTGTTATAGTATGGGGCAACCTTGTGTCCACTGAGACTGAAATTTTCTTTAACTTTGCAGTTTTAAATTGGGATGGGCAAAGAGGTTTCTGTGCAGAAAACTACACTGTTGCCACCAAGATTGACCCCTATAGGCTGGAAAATTTCCAGCTGCTTAAATGGACAAGTCAGATATCATTGCAGTAAAGGTTTTACAGTCAGACATTACACATACTGAGCTATTTGGCCCCTGCAGCATGAATTTTTTGAGGGAGACAAAGTAAGGTTTTAAAGCCTAAGAACCCTGCATCAACAATAAAGCATTGTGGTTGTTACATCAAGCTGTGGGGCTACCTTCACCTGAAATCAGCAGCTACTTTAGATTGTTAAAACCCAGACACGGTTGGGTTTTCTAACGAGGAAAATTATTTCAAATATAAATCCGTATTGCTAGCTAGTGATAAGCCTCAAGATAATCACCATTGCCGTGCCAGCACAACAATCCTCCCTATTCTGCAAAGAATAGTAAAATTTGCATCTACAGTCACGCCAGAAACTGGCTGCTAAAGGTATGAGGATGAGGTGAAACTTGCTAAGAAATATTTAGCACATTAATTGTGAGTTGTATGCAGCCTAAATTATCTAAGCTTATGTTTAAGGCTGTGTACCCTATGAAGACGAAAAGAAAACAATAGAAAAATGTAAAAGCTGTAAACCTAAATTCTTGTTAAAAAATATTTGAAATGTGTATCGTGTATAGTAATTTCACCCCAAAAGAATGATACAAATAACCACTTAAAACCAATGTACGCTCATGATGAGTTCATGTAAACAAATCCTAAAAGTTTGTATTGTTTAAAAATGTTAACTATTAAGGATAGGCTGATTCTTGCTTTTTGAACGTTTACCTGATAGAAGCACAACCTTGTTTGCGTTCATGTTGTGCTTATCGTGTTGGTGTGTAGAAGAATTACCAAGCCCTCAAGTGTGCAATGTTCTAAGATCCACAGTAACTCTCAGCTAATCTCAGTGATTACAAACATCTACTCCCTCACACCCTAACTCTCAATCTCATCTTCACACTCACAGTTTGGTGGTTTGTGGAGGCTTTAATTGAACTGCAGCTCTCTGAACAGCATTCGAGACTTTAAATCCTCCCACCACTGAGCTTGTTGTGTTCTTTGCTGGCTTGCTTTTGCATATATAGCACACTAACTGCAACTCTTCAGGGAAAGACTTGCTGAGCAGGTTTATCTGGGCCAGCTCCTAACGGATACTGAGACTAATGAGAACAGCCTTGCTTCGGTGCGTCAAAATCCGGTGCTGCTCTTAGAGATGGCTGAAAAGGAAAGGTAACATGCGCACAATCCTCCTCACTGGGGTCTTAACACACATGAGAAAAAAATAAAGCCTTTGTGCTAAAGTCAGTTAGGTGTGTAGTCTGACTTAGATGCTAAAAGATTAACTTATTCCCAGATATTTGAATGTGGAAGCAGTAGTTTGCTTGAACACAAAACACATTCTGCTTTATTTAGGCTTTTTCCATTGGGACAGAATGTTGGCACAAAGAGGACGCTAACTTCACTATTCTTGTACATACTAATAGCACTCTGACACAAGAATTGGAAAAGTTTCAATTTGATTACCTTGATTTATTTCAAACTCCCGTGCCAGCTTACATAACTGCCCTATTTTTCCACTTGGATAATGTAAATCCCCAGTCGAAATCAGTTCCCACCAGAGTAACACAACACATTTGAAAAGTGTCACGGTTAGTGTTTAGCAGTCTCTTGGTAATACCAACTTCTGGAAACAAAATTCAATCTAACATGCAAAAACACAGCAGGCAGAAAGCTGATTGTAAACAGGCACAGGGAGAGGTGAATAAAGTTTAGCTAGAAAAGAGGAGAGCAGGTGAAAAATAAGATGAAGTAAGAGATAACAAAACAAACATTGCACTTTAAAACATCCACATAGGAAGACCAAAAAAATGACAAAAAGATTTTTTCTTTTGGAAACATTTGTTTTGTCACTTTGTTTTTCTCTTTCTTTCTTTCTTTCTTTCTTTCTTTCTTTCTTTCTTTCTTTCTTTCTTTCTTTCTGAATGAATGAATGAATTAATTAATCACTCAATTGTTGTACTACGTACCTTTTACGATTTTGTCACTTCATCCTTCTATGTTATAGTCATAAATAAACCATTTAATTATTCAACTTGACCATTTCAAAGATGATACAAATGTATGAATGATGAATGGTCAATATTAAATGACGTGCAGAAAATGGATATTGTTCAAATCTTAAAAAATGTTGGATACAACAAATGTAATATAGCTAAATGAGGAAGGACTAAAACCAGCACCTAACCCTTAAAAAATAATAAAATTAAGTATTATAGTACAAGAATTGTTTGAAATGTTTTCAAAAGTTTCACATTCAATTATACAGTAAATACATTCCTAAATACCATAGATGTAGGAAATATTATTTTATACTAATAACACATGACAAACAAAATACATTTTCTTAGTTTGAACATTAGTCTTCATTTGACAGTTGGAGGAGACTGTAAAGATTTCTTTAAATTAATTTCTTCAATCAAAGTAAAGGCTGTAACGGTTACTAGAGATTGTTTCGAATTATTATTAAAGGTTTTGTCACACATAACTTCTCAGTCTCTAAATAGCGCACTACATACATTACATGCACATGAGTAACTGTGACAATTTGTCAAGATGTAGTGAGATGAGACAGAAACATCTGTACATCCATCTTAGTGTCCGTGCATAACTCTGCCAATTATGCAGATAATAATATGAGGCTTAAAATCATCTTCTCAATCATCTGTTTGCTGTGCTGCTTCTGCTGTACCACTACAACATGACTGCTGCAGAGCTGAAAGTGCACTCTGCAGCCTCTGCCTCCCACACAAGCGGCGCAGCCGGGAGTAATGAATGGCAAAACAATTAGACATCAAGTAAGTTATAGACATCAATCAGACAAGCTGCTCCCCCTATGCTAACATTTTTCTGGTGTCCTGGGTCTGACATGCTTTTACAGTGGTTTCCATTATCAGTCAAGTAGTTCTGCAGGCGTCACACTATCACCTTTAAAATCGATATCCATCTGGATTTTAGATATAAAAAAACAAAACAAGTTGTGTAAAATGTCAGAATGCATTACCAAAATGTTTTTTTTTTTCTTTTTTTTTATTTAAAGTCAAAATATATGCTGGGTTGTTTTAGTCAGGCTACACGGTTAAAAAACAAGAGTTACGTTTCCAGGAATGATGATGCTCTTACTTCCCAAGCTTTTCATTTGAAGGAATTGCAATCATTATTAGGATTGATGTACCTTATTATATTTTTACATGCAGAAGTTTGCAATTTCTTATAGTTTGATGTGCTCAATCTGTATTGACAAGTGTGACAATAAGACATTGATTTGGAGTCAATACAGGGCCAAGGATGCAGGCATTAATCAGCAGCTGGTGATTTTAGTTTGATTAATGATTCCCTGGTTGCCCTTGGACACTAATGACAGCTGCAGGAGAGTTGATGGTTGAAATCTAGTCAACTGATCAATTCCTCAACAATTCCTGCTCTTCTTAGTTGCATTAATGAATTCAATAGCATCACACAAGTGATCTCTTCCAGATACCTTGCAATTAATTCTTGCTCTGATAAATTTGCTTTTTAGACTTTTTCAGGGTTGTAATGTGTTTACTCTAGTCAGTAGTTAGAGTGGTAGGGTTATTTGTAAGGCTGTAGTAAAATTAAATTGAAAGCAATATAAGGAAAACAGAAAATCAAAAGCTTAAATTCCTCTGCTAGTGTATGAGAAGCATTTGTTAGTTGGGAAGGAGATAATGATTATGTTGGTGATTTGTCAGTTTGTTCTTTGATGCATCTAATTCAACTCATTAAAATATCAAGGGGAATGAAACCATCTGTAAAATCTAATATTGTAAGCATTATTTGCTGGCTTTACATATAGTGTATTTGTTGTGTCCATTGTAACCAATATTTACCCAAAATGACATTAAAATAATGATGCTTAAAATTGGTTACAATCAGACTTCATAAAATGGATACTTTGTATGTTTGTATATTTGGGTAAATTTACAAAAATAACAAAGTAATCGAATTGAGTTATTTTTACAGCATTACTGTAGATAGTGAAAAGCGTTATCATTTACATTACTATCAAAAGGAGGCAAAGTATTCTGTAGATTAAACCTAAGAAATAAATTAATGTAATTGTCTGACAGAAAGACAGACAGACAGCAATATTTTAATACCAATGTTGTGCATACCATAAGGGTGGGATGCCCGTTCCCAGTGGACGTGCCTTCCTGGGTAAAAAAAAATTGTAGCCATTTTCTTAAGTCATTGCTTTAAAAGCAGGACAACAACTGATTGGACTGCTTGGACCAATAGCAATCATTTTCTCCTAGCAATAATACTGTTTGGAGTTTTTTTCTGTGTTTACTAGTTTAATTATGTCAGCCCTTGTCCTTCGTCCCCTCCCTATTATCAGTTACAGCTACTTCTTTTTTGTGAATTTTTCAACTATGTATGTGTATAAATATCCTTATCTGTGCCTTAGATCCCCGCTTGAGTCACCTTTGTCACCAGTGCTCCTTGTGTTTCTGTTCTCCTGTATTCCTGTAAATGTTTCTTGACGTTAATTAAATAATGACCATGTGATTTCCAACGTCTTGTGTACGATTTAATCCATCACTCACCTCACAACTCATGACATATTCAGGCAAATAATTATTGTACCTCCTGGGTTCAGTGGCTTTTATGGAGCTGTTGCTGAGTACCTTGCCATAATATGGGACATTTTCACCTTTGATAAAAGTTCCTCTGACATGGAGTCATATGCTGCCAGTGTTGTAATGGTGATCAACCCTGTGATTAGTTAAGACAAAGAAAACAAAGGCTCTAAGACTCTACCCTTTTCATCAGCAGCATACAGAAAAGGCACACTTGCACGAGTCTTGTATTAAACCTACCCAATAATGGTATTTATGCTCCATTTGTTGGCTTATTACCTATCTAATTCTCTATATTCAGCTCTCAGATTCCACAGTCATATAGGACTATTCTCATTTGCCACAATGATATTCTCCTCAGCGAGACAAACTCATAAAGATAAGTTACTCAATAATGCATTCTTAATTAACCTGGGTAAAAGAACAGATGTCTCTTAGGATGCCTGTCACGAATCACGTTACAGAGTGGAAGAAAATCCAACAATTCTGTATGAAATCTAAGAACATGAGCAAATAAGTGCTATGTTATTTTAATATAAACCATATAAATAAATAAGACAATGCATTAGAAATTAAATAAGGACTAGATGAGGCCAAAATGAAAACAACAGAGATGACTATAAAGTTCTAAAACGGGGGAGCTATAAGCAAAAAGTAGTGTTTGCCTTGAGTATTAGTTAGCATAAATAATAAGTCCTGATCAGAATACACTAATCAGGAGGGAGTAGCAGATTGAATGTAAATAGACGGACAGACATATCCTATTTTTCTGAAATCCTATCTCTACTTATTATGTTTCAGGCAATTCTTTCCAACACATAAACAATTTCCTCCTCTGTGACTCCAGTTATTTACATTTCAGCATCTATCAAGTTAAAACTAAAATCCATTAAATCCTGCAGGCCGGCTTAGCCTCCTTCCAAAGTCAAACTTTTTATTCAGCACTTACTATTTCCATTCATTTCTTCTTATTCCTGTCAGAGATGCTTTGAAAGGTTTGCTGAGCAGGGCTTAGAAAAGGGAGCAGATAAACACTATGACATCAGAGAGTCCAATGGCTAAAACTGTTTTCAAGCTTCTTGTAAATGGCCATACCCTGCAGAATTGTGGGCTTGTGATTTCCATGCATTATCGAGAGAGGAAAGTCAAAGTGAGGATTACAAGGACCACATTATCACAGCTAGTCCAGAAGACACGGGAGGATCTAACTGGCATCGAGCAGCAAAGGGCACAACACCGATGGGCACAATACAGACTGAGATGGAAAGTAAAGAACATTTGAAAAGTTATGTGGACCCCTGCTTTGCCCCAGTGCATGTCATAACAGGTTACCAATGAATAATCGGTTGTTATGGGAACCATTTTGGCAGCAGAAATCAAACTTGGTTGCAACTTGCTCTTGTTTTGGCCACACCAGCAGCAAACAAAGCCTTTAGAATCTGTGGCTCCCAAATTGCCAATCAGCATGATTAGACTCGACATTGTGTTTTCCCAGCAGAGCGTTTGTCGTCACTCTATGTATTTCGTCAGCTCTTTCTCCAGCTCAATAAGCCTCTGTCTCTCAGTAGATATGCCTTCTGTCTGCTCACAGTTCTCATCAGTCCATCTTTAATCTATCCCGACTCCGTCACCGCCTCTTTAATACGACCTCATAAAACTATGTTTGATCTCTCCCTTAAGAAGCTGGGAGAATTAGCAAGATAAGAAAAGAGACAGTGAGTACTCCAAAACAACGTCAAGCAGCTCAGGTCTCTGTGAAATGGAGTATGTGAATAAATATCTCATTTTGAAGTAATGTGGTGAGGGTTCACAACACTCTATCTCTCTTTTCTGCCCGTTCTTTAAAACACTGTTTGCTGCTCTGATTTTAATGGCTTGTTGGCCACATAAAGAGTGACTCGATATCCACGACCCTTAGCTCAGCCTTATCTTACTTTTTCAGAGGGATGAGTGCTTACAAAGTTGAGTCTGAGCACATAAACGGGATTATCTTCTGAAACCTACCCCTACTAGCTACAGTGATATCAGGCATTCAAAAATAAATGAACCACAAGCGCATGAAACCTCACAGAAGTGGCTGTAAATAATACCTGGGAGGAAAGAACTAAATACTGCACCATCAAGGGATTAGGTAATTTAATAAACTGATACAAGTTCATTAAGAAAGTAGGGTTGTGCAAAGCAGCTGGTATTTGTATTTGTTGAGGGGGAAAAAAGTATTTGTGTTTGTATTCGAGTAAATTCCAAATAGGTGTACAAATCTATTTTTTTTAAATACACTTCCAATTTATGTTATATTTAATTATCCATTATAATTATTATGAATATGCAATATTGGTTGATGTTTTTTTATTTTTATCCAGCAATAAAGATGTAACAAGAAACGCAATTGAAAAGATCAATGAGCACAACAGTCATTACTTCATCCAACAGGGGCAAAACATGACACTCATGATAATTTCGTGCTTTTGGAGGGATTGATGTTTGTTGCGCAGGTTGACAGACAGTACTAGGAGAAGATGCTTTAGGTGCACTTGATTATGCATCGCAGATGTTGACAAATGTTTGATATCTGTGCCTCTGTAGTCTACAAAAGACAGAGTAACTTAAATGTACCAAAATAACTACCACAACCACACAAACTTTTTTTCACCTTTTTAACTGAACGTTAACTCTTTGAGCAGCCTATTGTCTAAATTACCAACCGAACAGAACTACGTAAACAGAGCACAGAGCGGACATAAGAGCTCCTGGCTCCCAAAAGTTATAAGCTGCCTCCGAATCCTAGTTAAGGTACAAAAGTCAATAAACAAAAATAGTCATGTAGTTAAGTCTTTTTGTTGCTTAGCCGAGCCCTTCTGTTGCAGTGTAAAGCAGCTGTGACTGACACCTCTTTACCTCCCGCTCCACCCCCCTTCAAGACTCCTAAACCTCACTCCTTATCTGGGGTGCATTAACTGCTGTCTCATGACGAAAGGCAGCTCTTTGATATAAATATTTAATTCCTGAATACAAATATTTTTCCAAGTATTTGTTCAAAATAAGTATTTGTAAAAAAACATTATTTCTGCCGTTCCGAATACCGCATACGGGTTCGGTTCCACCCTGACAAGAAAGACGTTTAATATCATCACAGCCATGATGGAAAACAAGAGGATTCTTCACTGAGGAGCATCAGCTAAAACAAAGGGTCACGACAGTGTAACTGTTGGCTGCCAGGAAACCAGTGAGCACAGTGAATTGTTAGTGTCCAGCACCTTCAATTTACTAGGACCGGTCCAAAGCAAGTGCATGACAAAATAAACTGTCGAATCAATAGGCTGCAGTGTGCGAACAGTGCTGAACAAGCTGTTTTTGTATGGGATTTATACACAACACATCACAAAAAATGAAAATATATGCACGTTTTGAATCTGGCCTTTGTTTTAAGCATGCAGCCTCTGATTATCATAATACATTATGATAAATAAAGTTAAAAGGCTGGCAGGCACACAGTGATTGTTTGCGATCCTAGCAAGAAGCAGTGGGCTAAATTCCTACTTGAGAAAGCGACAGTGGCATCAAGGAGTTTCCCAGGGGAGGAAGGGAGAGGGAGAAACAAAGATATATAGACACAAGGCCTGCATAGAGCACTTGAGAGAGATTGCCTTTAGAGAGGGTAACTCAAAGATAAGAGAGTCATCCAGTAATGAGGAGAAAAGAGGTCTGCCTGGTGAGAGTGAGAGTAAGAAGAGTGGATGGAAATGAACGGAGGACAT
Organism: Apricaphanius iberus; assembly: GCA_028564705.1. Lineage (NCBI taxonomy): Eukaryota > Metazoa > Chordata > Actinopteri > Cyprinodontiformes > Aphaniidae > Apricaphanius > Apricaphanius iberus. The sequence goes on from JAPXFQ010002076.1 coordinate 186,651, forward strand.
ATTGGCAAAAGTTGGATTAACTTTTTTCTTCACACACTTTTTTTCTGATATTTTTCTGCAGTCCATGGTTAGCATGGGGTAAAGAATAAAAAATCAAAAAAGTAGTCAAATATATTTTTTTTTACATAAATGTGGAACATTAAAAATAATAGAAAAACTAAATAAAAAGGGAACCTCTTCAATAAAACAATAAGATTGGAAATAAAATGAAAATGTAAACAGTGATAATGTTAAATTTATTCTGTTGAAAATGATAAACTTTTTTTTTCACACTGAATATTAAAATAGGTTGGGATGTTCTTATTAATTTTTTTTGGGATGCAACATTTGCCATATAATTTACTTTATTATGTGATTTATTTATTGTCATTTTTATTGCCATTTTTGGCAGGATCAGTCATCTGTACATTTATTCTTCTTCACGCTAGATATGCCTGTCTTCTGTAGCTTTACATATCGCACATTTTGCTAAATCTGACTGACTTTTTCTTATTATCCATTTTCTTATTAACACCATCTGAGCTGCAGAGCAAGACTGATGAGTTGTAGCATCGACAAGTAAAAGGCCATTTTACAAATGGAGCAGCTCATTTAAGCATTTAAACAACAGATATGATCTGAGCCAGTTAGCCTGACACTTATCTTCGGGCTGCTTGGTAACATTAACAACCACTGGCGCTACCTATTGGAGAATCTGAGGATTTAGTTCATTATCAACGGCATCACTAGCATCAGCTCCACCACCAGTGCCAGTTCTTTCTTATAGTATTTTTCAACAGCCTAGTAGTCCATGTTTTTATTAGCTTACAGTTTACTTAATTATTTAACCATCATTTTACCAAGACGTCCATTGAGATAAGCTCTCTGTTTTGAGAAGAACTTGAGTTGTAGCAAAAGATATACTGGGACAGCAGATAGATCTTTCACTTTATAGAGAAAAAGCGAGACTGCACCAAATGCCTATCCAAAGTGTTCTACATTTTAGTTCACAGCTTCAATACAAACTTGAACGTTACTACACATCTGTGTAATTGTATGCAGGAATTTCCCACATTTTAAAAACTACATTTGCTAGTTGATTTGATAATGCATAATACCCACAATCCTGCAGTGAATTTCAGGTCCTGTGTTAGAAATATTACTCATTTAGTTACAATTGTTCAGCATGTTAAGTTTGATATTAAAGTGTCAGCTCTTCCACTAATGAATAGATTTGAAAAGAAATCCAGCTTATAGTTGGGTAGCAGTTATTTTTTTGTAGCAAGCCTAATTTAAGTTCTGGTTAATGCTATTTTATTTGAACCTTTTGAATGCTGAAGTGTATTGATATTCAAATGGTTTAATAATAAATAAAAATAAATGAATGAATAAAGTTACCTCTTAGTGGTTTTAGTTTTCACTTCTAATTTAAACAATGTTTTCAATATTCACTAATTGGTTGTATTTATTGTTTGTAAAGAGCAAGTGGCTGAACCTGGCAGAATTACAGAAGAAGGAACTCAAGCCCACTCTGCAAAGAAGACTAGACAGAATGGTGAGTTTGAGTCCCTTCGTTTTCACTTTATGTGGGATTCCGTACCTTATTATTCCAAAAGCTTGCAAATAATAGTATTATTGCAATATTTGAGAACCATAAATAGTTTTGCATCACACATTTTCATACTATAACACACTGCATGTTCAAAATGTTGGACATTTTAAACATGCAGTGTTTGAACAATCATTGTGCCAGTTCTTCTTCAGCACATTCAGGAGATTCTTGGTGGACTCAGGCCAATTCATGGTCATTGTCATGTCCTTTAACCAATCTTGCACAATTAAAAATCTGATGAATCTTGACATTGTCCCCTAAAAATTGTATCTCCTATTGGGGAAGAATAAATTCACAGATGAAATAACCTGGTCATTCAGGATATTAGAATGGAGCCAGCCAGTTGATCTAATTCTATGGACACAATATTACTTTGAACCAGAAAAAAACTCATCTCGGGGTTAAAAGAGACACTTGGACCTCTTGGTTCTTTGGCAAAATCCTCTGTTAGCAACCTTGGCAAAAACTTTGATTCTAGTTTTTCTTTGTATAAACACTTCAAGTGTCAGATGTTGGATTGTGGACACACGCGCAGAGAGGAGACAAGTAGTTGTAAACCTCATTCGTTAATTCAGGACTGTTCTGGCTTACAGCAGAAACTAAGAAGCCTAGATCAGGAACATTGATGACAATCCGACAAAGGACAGGGGAACACAGAAGGGTATAAATACACAAGGGAGGCAATCAGGGAAACAGTCTGGGAAACTCTGGAAACCTGAACACAATTAAAGATGCAGAGACTGACAGACACAGGGAAAAACACCACTCTATGACAATAAGTCTCAGGTTTGTTTTTGTGTTTATCATTTGAGAAAATGCTAAAAAATATTGTGTGACATATTGTGTCACATCCTGAACGGGATATAATTATTCATGAATTTGTTGGATTACAATGGGATCATTGCAATGCACTTTACACATGTCCTTACAAAATCTTCCTAGAATGGTTGGAAGCTGTGCAAAAATGCTACCGCCAAGTTTTTAAATCAAACAAGATCCCCCAAGTTTTTACAGGTGACTTTAATCTTGATGCAACTACATTTGCTTCCAGTTGTAGATTGCAATTTAAGATTATATCTTCTCCTTGATGAGGTCTCCGTGGAGCCACCAGAGTTTATCAGAGGCCTATTGCACTTATACATGTCCCTGGTTGGGCTCTGAAGTCTTATGATCAGTGTCTGCTTATGGTTCCCCATACTAAGATGAAGACAGACTATGCTGTTCAGTGGGGCCCAGGATCTAAAATTCTCATCCTTTGGGCTTGAGATTGGTGGACTCTGTGCTGTGTTATGAACTTTTTATTTTGTAAGCACTTTGCAATTTTATGTTTTGAAAGGTTCCATATAGAAAAAAAGTTTCACTTACTTGCTGGTACAGAACCCCAGTCAGACCAAACTGCTCCAGTCTCAGATTACAGTATGGCGTCCAAAGGCTTTTATAGAAGACACTAGCCATGATTGACTCATCACAAGCTTCTTCCTTTCCTTTTTATTGTGTGGAAATGTTCTTACTTTTACTACTGAACCTTGTTTGATTCTTGATTAAATATTATTTTGTAACCACGTCTCCTCCTCTAAGATGTTGGTTTCCCACTATCCATCCAGGTTTTAATCATAACAGTAATGCTGGACATGGCAATCTCATTAGCTCCATAGACTTAGGATGCAATCATTGCCGCTTCCTCAGGATTTGTTTTCTGACATTATTTAAGAAACCACAAGCAAAATGTTTTTACTCTCTGTTAAACAGGTTGTTGTGAACTAAAACATAATCATCCATGCAGTAATTATCCAATAATGGTCTTATATATTTGCTTTGTTAACTAGCTGGATGACAGCAGTGTATGTGCTTTGTCTTTGTTCCCAGACCATTTCACAAATGTAATTTGCTATGCTTCAACAATGCTTCATTAGCTGCTATTGATTTTTTTAAAATTGTCATCATATAAAACAGTAGAAAGTCAAGATGTCATGTAAGCCTCTTAAAAATACTAGCTGAATATGCACAAGCATTGTGTTCAAGCAAGTATTAAAATCTGTTTTGAAGGAACATCATCCTATTATGTTTTGCTCTTATCGGCAAAACATAATAGGAAAATGAAATGTATTTTTAAGAAGCTATATTTGAGACTGCGTTTCTGTAACTGTGCTGGAGTAAGGTTGTTATCTGTGTCTTTGTGTGTTAGGATGAAATGATTCTCCTCCTCTTTAATAAAGTTTAATTAGACTATTAGTATTCCATCAAGCAACCAACTGGGAGACAATTTTGCATATTTGGAAGTACTCACAGAGGCTGGATTACTAAATAAATGGTAATAACTCTGAACCCACTCACAGCAGTGGTTATTTAGAAGGTATATTAAAATCATCCATGGTAACAAAGTTTATCAGCATAATATTACAATTCTTATATTTGCATAGAGTAAAGAGCAGGCAACATGGGCATACGGTACCATCTTACATCAGGTTGTCACAGAAACAACACTCTAGCTAGTTTTATAATTGTAATGTAAACTGTAAGTGTTTTTCCTTAAATGTGTCTTCTTTTCTGTAATGGATCGATCATAGTTCAGGCATTCAGGATGAAGTATTTGATCTCTGCCAGTAGAAGGATATTCTGTTCTTATGGTTGGGTCTGTCCTAATAGTTACCGTGAGCATGAACTATGTTACGGAAAAAATTTCATCTTTCTTAAAACAAGGATGAGCTGAAATCCTGATTGGCTTTACCTAATATTTTATTGATTTGATCTGCCATTCTTGTACAGGGGCAACACTCGGACTACTCCACACCCTCTCATGACTGACACTCATCTGCCCTTCAGGGAAAACAATATAATGTTTTCATGCATAGTCCTTGAAGGCTTAGCCAGACACTCCTCACTGCAGTTCAAAAGAACGAGGTGATAAGCCTCCTCAGTGATGTCTGTTTAAACACTCTAATATTCTATGTAATTAACATGTAACATGTATTAATCAATTTATTCACGTTACCTTGAAATATTTTAATCACAACTGCTATACATATTTTTTCTCCATTAGATTAGCAACAATTGAAAAACATTCTATTTTATAATAAAATAGAAATGCAAAATGTGACTACAAATGCATTATGGAAAGCTTGAGCGATTTGATTTGGTTTGTACTGCTTAAAACACACTTAAAACACAACATCATGTAGAATACTTAGAGAAACTTCTTAATTTACAGTGATATTGAACAAGAAAAGAGAATATCTGTTGGTAGATTTAAAAAAAATACAAATGTATGTATTTTACGTGTTAATCATAACACCTTTACTCGAGAGATAGAGAAATGATAAACTTCATTTTGGAAATTATCAATCTTCAGAGCCATTACATATGATTTCAATTTTTACTAAGTCTGTTAAGATTTCATTGTTTATTCAAAGTAGTTTACATTTTTTTTCTCCCACCATCATGCTACTAAAAATGTATTAATTATAAACGTTTAGTGAGCCTTTATTGAGGTTTTTATTAAAAACACAGAGCTAAATGAAACTGTAGGATATTATGTGGTTGACACAGGATAAGAAACCATTTTTAAAATTCAAGGCCATCAATACTAGCAGAATGTCAAATCCAATGTTGTTTTATAAGGAACGAGAGGGACCCAGCCACCTGCTCTACCTCCCAAGCCAAGCCAGAGATGCACCAATCAGTATTCCCGGAGTTTACATACTTGACCTGCCTGATATTCCGATGTTTAACTCTATAAGCAGTTTTTCAGTGTGGGTTAACCAAATATTCCTCAGACCGAGCCCCCCATCTTCAGATCCTTATGCAATTAAACATCTCAAGTGTGGTTAGAGCAAATTCAACAGTTTCTGCTTCAGCAGTTGATATCATGTTAAAGAGACAATGTTAAATATTTGCATGTCTCTACCTCAAAGTATGGGAGGAATTATTGCTGTGAAAACAGCACAAACTCAACATTTTATGAATTCTTTATTCATTTTATTCAACTTTTTTTTTCAATTAGGTCTTCCAAAGCTTTTGTACCCTACTGTTTATTCGGTGCATTAAATGCAGTTGCTAGAAGTTTTACTTTTCATTGATTTGTAACCTGAGGCATTCTAACACAGTCTCAACAGAATTTAAATATAGATCTGCTCAAACCAAATTTCTTTTTGAGTTTTTATACTTATCACAAACAAATGAAAGGGAAGCGCATTCCTAGAGAAATCATTTTATTCAGTTTGAAGGTTGGCTGGCAGCAACCCGTCGTAAAATTAAACCCTTTCTACTTTATGCCTACACATGCTGTGACCAGCTTACAGTCTGCATTACCCTGCTGTTATCTGTGTGTATATGTTTTTACCAAACCAACCCCATTTCATGCATTTCCTTTTTTTATTGAACTTTTTTCTCTTCTCCATTATGATGACAGAAATTGTCAAGTCACTTGAGGCAATGCAGGTTACCTTTGTTTCGACCGTGACAATTACAAACTTGTACCTAAAATGAGTGTCCTTTGCCAGGCATGTTGCCCTTAAATGCATCGTTGCTTTTTTGCTTTGAAGCCGTCTTCAAACACTGCTTGATTATTTGCTGACATGGGGTCCTATTAAAATTGGTCCGCTGCCAGCAGCAGCTCCACAAAGGGTTCTCTTTCAGGAATCCGTACAATAAAGCATGAGTGTGGATGTGCAGCTTTGTGTGCATATTGGTTGTGTGGCAGTGATGAATATTCTGCTTGGAACCGAGTCAATAGTGTCTCCCCCCAGATATTCTTTCGCCCTAAGCCACAATGGTTTCTTCCATGACATTCAAAATGGAACAGGCTGTTTATCTTCCCCATTCCTCAGTTACAACCACAATAATATGATTTGCTGATGGTTTCAATAATTAATTTTCTGGATGGGGAATCTGTTCCATCACCGCATTCTCCCAGAGGCCCTGTCTGTGCTTTCACACTCCATCATTTGTCTCTGACATCCATCGCCTCTGTGCCATTCTTGGGCCAAACAGCCAGACCCTAAGGAACACTCAGAAAGCGAGGAGTGAAGTGGATTTTAATCTCCTGTTGATCTGTTAGTCTTCTCCCTGCCTTCCCCTGCATCTTGGTTTCTTCAGTCACCCTCCAGGTAGAAGAAGAAACACCTTTTTAATTAGTTTATCAGAGCCTGAAAGAAAAGCTCCTTTTTCTAATAACGGTTCAGAATTTGTTCTTTTTAGGATAGTTGTCAAATCTTTTGTTTATTTAATCTCTAACTTTTTTTGTTTGCTATCAAGTGAAGCAACATAGAGGGTACAAAGTGGAAAGCGATAGTTCATTGGGGTCAATATAGAACATATGACCTGTTTTCAGCTTAGAATCAACTAATTTGAGCAGCTTCTACACTGACAGATTTTGTTGGTTGTTCAACCTGTCAGACCATCTTTGCTATCAAATACCTTTGTGTCATGTTATCCTTGAATCTGTCCAGAATCAGAGAGCACAGAAAAAGATTGTCACTCTCCAATTTAATGACATTTTTCTTAAGCGATATTAAAGGCTAGAAAAAGGTTAAAAAGAAAAAAACAAACTAAAGGGCTAATTTACTGCTGGCTGTAATTGTAAAAGCATATATACTTTCTCACAAAATGTAATTTTTTTCCAGGACAGTATTTGGAAAGCTTACACCAATTTGACTATGTGGAAAATAGCATATTTGCTCTTCTAGCTGACATTATGAATTCTTTGTGTTGCTAAGGACATTGTTATTGCACATCACATAAAAAAAACAATATGTTCAGGAAACCTTTTGGTTCTAATCTTTGTGCAAAGCAATCTAAACCTACGCCTGTTTGCAACCTTGTACCATTTTTTGCTCTGTTTAGATCCTTAACTTCTGAATAACAAAAATAGCTTTAGCATGTATTTTTATCTTATCCTCTTCTTCTTCAAATTAAAATTCTACCATAGGCACCAAACTAATACTTTCATGCATGTGGGTGTGCACGGAAAGATATACTTGTATATGTGAATAGCCAGTAGACAACCAGAATGGGCTTTCTTTTTTATTTTATTTTTTTATTTTTTTTGATAGTAATTCAAATTTTTGCTTGAAAAATACTTGCACACTGGATCATAAAGATGCTGCTCCATGCTTCAAATAACACAATGAGAGGGTTTAAAACAGTAATGTTGTAGCAGGACAAACTTAGCCTTTGTTTGTCATAGAACGACTTTCAGGAGTCTTCACATTTAAATTGTCACATTTTCTTCAACTGTTTTTGTGTTACGCATCATTAAAAAGGATGACATCAACCCTCCCAAACTGTTAACTCTAATATTCCCGATTCAGTTCAATTAAGGGAAATGATTGAACTTTGGTGTGTCAGTCAATACCTGCTACCTGTTGGGAAATGTATCTAAATTATTTCTCTTTTAACACAAATACCCAGCAATCTGCCATAAATCCTCTTCACCATAACACCTAACACCTCTTCCCCACAGTATGGCAAGTGAAAAAATAACTATTAATAACATGAACTAACAGCTAACTAACGTTTTTTTTTTTTTTTTTGCGGGGGGGGGGGGGCTGCAATTAATGATTTTTCTATTGAAGTGGACATCATGCATCACTAGCTATATTTTAACTGGTCTTTTCACCAAAATAGGCACAGCACTGTTGAAAGTTTTTAATCCACAGTAAATGTATTTACAGTAAAATATTTTTACTGTAGCTTATAATTTTTGGTACTAAAAATATTATTTTGCGGATAATTTTTAATTATTGCAGTTAAATGTTTTTTTTTTCCTGTCTACCACAGGCTAAACCTGTAACACTGTTGTAAAGATAATGAACGGTTAAAGGTCTACAGGAAGGTTACACAAAGTAATATCAAAGTCAAATGAGTTTGATGCTGATGAGAGTTCCTCTGAATGTCTGAAAAAGAAAGAATATACTGCATGTTGTGAAGTTGGATCTGAGTGATATGTGCATAAATGAAACCTGAATTACCTTATTTCCATTAACTGAGGTTTTCTTACCCAGCAGAGGTCAAGGAATGTATTTGTCACATACATATTTAGATACATATAAAGTCTAGACACTTGTTTTTACTGAAATAGAAATGTCTATGGACAATTGAAAATATGTATGTAGAGTGAAACTATCATAACTCAAACATGAAAGAGTTTATATTGAATAAAAATTTTGTGCGCATGAAAGACTATTATATAATAATTGTTGGTGCATAGAGAAAAATGTATATATTTACACATACTTTAACTGGACATTAGCTTGAAGGCTCTGTCTTTGATCTTCTTGTTCAGTCAGATTAATCTCATCCTTCTCACTGTGATCCAGCAGAGCATCGGGTGTGGGCTGCAAATGTATTTTCTTTTATGTGTTTCCTGTTTTCTCCAAGCATGAGCTACCAACCAAGAAGTATATTGATCTCTCTACAGCATTATAAAAGGAAATCTGGTCAGATGGCTGCTGGGTTGACAACAGCAGCAACAACAGCAGAGTGTTCAAAGCAAATACTATTACAGCAGCGAAAAGTACATCTGACATGCCATGGCAAAGTCAACTGAATCTTACAGTCAGATTGTAAAACTCATGTGGCCTCATTTGGCCATGAGGGAACAGTTGGAGTATGTCAGTGGTCATCTCCTAACAGTCTTTAACACAGATTACTTTAATGCAGTCTATTTATATAGCCCCAGTAAAAAAAACAAAAACAAAAAATAACATCATCAGGGCACTCTAAAGGGAAAACGTATCGAGATGCAATACAATTACAGTATATACAAATTAGTTTAAAAACTAAAGGCCGACCGATATATCGTCCGGCCGATATATCAGTCAGCCGATATATGGGGCAGATGTATTCAATGTTTTCTATATCCGCCATTGGCCAAAATTAGTTTTATAAAGATGGAAAAAAAAAAGATTAAGTCCCTGTGTGGCCAGTTGCAGCCACTACTTGACTGAAAGAAGGATCCCCATACACTCTGAACCACCGTGAGCCAGCCCACTCATATTTTACTCAAAGTTTGGTGTTTAACCATTGACAGCAATATTGTTATATATACATTAGATTTTATTATTTACTGCCATGTGGTAGTAGGCTTAACTTTGTGGTGATTTTTCTTTGATACTGTAAGTCCAGATTCTGTCTTGACCAGCTATTTGCACCATTAGTCTGGTTACTGTTTGCATTTATTTTATTTAGTATACTTAAAGAAACTAGATGTTTTTTCTTCTATTGTTCTAAAACCATTTGCACTCAGGTTACTATTTTGAGTTTGTTTTTATAATGTCTTATATTTGAAGTTCAATAAATATTTATAAAGACTTTCATTGACTTTTTAATTGATATTGCAAACAGTGAGTGCTCAGTTGTCTTTGACATTCAATGTGCCACTTAAAGGTATATATATATATATCCGCCTTGGATATCGGCCTTAATAATCGGCGACCACATTTGAAAAAGAATCGGTATCAGCATCGGCCTTTCAAATACTTATCTATATATACGCCTATATTTTCCTTAATTTATAAGCTTTGAGCCACTATTTAATCTGCCACAGAGTGTGCCAAAAATATCTAAAAGACTTGAGGTGTTTATCCAGGCCTCCAGCCTGAAACAGACATACTACAGTCAGACCAAGCAGCTTAGGATCAATGTGCTCTCGAAGGCACAACAAACACTCAGAGTTAGGCTGGAGGTCATGATGGTATGCCTCATTGATGTGAAAACTGGAAAAAGCTCAACCAACTAAACACATTTCTTGACATTCATTCAGTTTAGATTCAAGTGAAGAATATTTCTGCCCCTTTTTAATTATCTGCTTGTGTCATTTGCTTTTAACTCCAGCTAAACCTCTGCCAGGTTTTCTATCTGGCAACCACAATGCATATCGGTGATGGTGGTGTGTGGATAAGACCAATTCTCTTCTTTGTTAAAGCTTACTGTAGCATTAAAAAGAGCATGCACGATTAGGCTGATCACTGACTGCATTTTATATTGACTATAAAGTACAGTTTTTCTAATGTTTTTCTTCATCTAACCACAAGCACAGTGGAAGCTCCCCAAACAGGAGGTTTTCTGCTATACTAAGCTATTGCATTCAGGCCAGTATCAGAGAAAAAGGAGGACAAGGGAACTTAACTTTGAGGACTTTGGATATGTTATTATATATTGTGCATCTGGATTTGTGATTGCTTTTTTTCAGGATGCATATAGAGTGGTGAAAATGCATAAATTTAGACAGACCTTTCATCTTCAAAATTTGGCCCATTTTTTTGCTGTTGTTTTTTTAGGTATGCAGAACCTTTTCTGAACTTGATAGAACTGGGTTCTCTTATTTTTTTCACTTAGTCATAGAATAATCTTAAGTGTACACTTAGTTTTGAAGCTAAAGTTTTCTCTAGCTAAAAGGTACAGCTATTATTTAAAGTTAGACATTTTTTTTTTGCATTTTGATAAGTGTTAAGTGTTTTAGTTTGTTCAAGTGTTTAAAAATCAAAGTATACCTTGAAAAAGGTTGAATATTTTTATTAATAAATAAAAGTAAAACTAATACATTTAATACAAATTGCACTCCCCTGTTATTACTGCAAGTTTAAATACCCGTCTGCTTTTTTCAAGAGAAGTTACCATTCTTTTTTTGTTTGTAGAGCTTTACTCTACCCCTGAGTATTAAGCTCAAGAGTTGTTTTCAGCAGATTTTTTGGTAAAGGTTAGTTCACACATGGTATGGGCCTACGCTTGGGCTACATCAAAGCACTTAATTGCATTTGTTCTGAGTGAAATTAGCTCTATCCACTGAAACATTTTAGGACATGGCATTGAAAATTATTTTGTTTTCTTTTAATTTTATTTTGTTTTCATGTTATTTCTGTTTTAAAATTTCATTTGAGTTTTGTCTATTTTGTTTGCTTTTATTGGTTGTGCAGATTTTCATTAAGTCTGTGTGTTTTAAATGAACTTTACAAATACTTTAACTTAAATAGGCTGCTTGTAGGAGAAGCTTTACCAGACAGCTTCCATTGTCTTTTAGTTTGCACTTGTATCTGTTGCACAAAGAGGCAGTTAATGCAACTATGTGAGGTTTGAAAGTTTTTTGCTCACGAGTGACTTCAACTGAGGTAAGAAATGTTACTGTTATGTATATAGGGCTGGGCGATATGTCCTAAAATCAATATCACAGTATATTGTGCAAATTACCTTGATAACAGTAAGTTGACGATTCCAGTGACAATTCTGTATTTCTTTAGTCCAGTTTAGAATCAGAGAAGTGACCACACAGATCACTCGAGGAAGTGAAAGGGACTGTAAGCAAAATCTGCGATTTTAGTGTGCAGTCATTTATTTTAGACGGAAAATATTTTTGCGTTTAGATTGAGCACTGGTAAAATCAGCCAGCGGCAGCATCAAGTGATGAATCAACCTTCTGGACCTAATGGGGTTAATATGTGCTCTGGGCTTGCCAAGCCGCTGCATGCTGTATTAGAAACGTTCTCGTTCGACTGCAGCTCTGCTGCTGAGTTAAAGCAGTAACAATAATACGTGCTCCACGAAAAACAGTTGCTGGAGGAGTCTGAACACTTGCTAAATATAGCAACACAGTTGCTGCGCTGGAAGTGCTGTTCCCTTCCGGAAATCACATGATTGTACGTAGTCACGTGACTCAAGGCAGCGCTCATTTTTTAAAGGGGCACGAGCACAGCTAAACCTAAACAGATCTTTTCTTATTTTATTTATTTTTTAAATACCAAATTTACCGAAAAGGCCAAAATGATGTCTGTAAAAATCAATGATTTTGGTATCTGTAAATTTTCGGTATACCGCCCAGCCCTATGTGTAAGTTTAGTTGTGGTCTAAGCTGGAGTTTTGCTGCTGCTAAAAGCTGCTTCCCATCCATTAGTCACCTCTCACTCCATGGTTGTGTATGATGGAGATACAGTAGTGTGCGCATGTATGAACGCTATGTTCATACATGCGTGAATGTGCATAATGCCATTTCGAAGGCTGCCCTGGAAAGCAGTCGGGAAATCTTCGACCCAAACACTCACTATTTAAGTAAATTTAAAGGCCTATAGAGGCAAACTTGGTGAAAAGGCCTGGGCTCATTCTACTGACCAGGGCATTGCTGGAGCATGTATGAGGAGGAAATTTTTATATTTTTATTTGTGCTTAAACTTATGTGTCCCTTTAAAGGAGAAGCCATTCCACGTAGTTATAGAGTTGGGTTTACTCAAAAAGAAAACACTGCCAGTAATACTGGATTTAGCCATACTCATAAAAGTAATGGCAGAGCTGATTATTCCGGATCCCTGCTCACAATAAAATCAATCAACTTGTTCTAGGCACCAACAACACAATTGCAGTTTACAGATGAAAGAAGCAGTTGATCTGAAATGGTTTGACTGTTATTGCAAATATGTTTAATGGTCCTTAAAATGAACCTTTTTAGATAATGCTAATTAAAGAAAAAGTAGACAAAAGCCTCAGTTGCTATTTCTCCAAAGTCAACCAGACAAGTATGTGTTGAGCAGTCTAAAAGGAATAGGTAGGAGGAAGCTGTTCTTGACTCTGCTCCGTTATCAGCTAAAATTTTATGAGGAGCAGATGAAGTTTTTACATAAAATCAATAAAACTTTTTTTTTAAATAGGTGAGGCTTGGAGACAAAGTTTTCCTTGTCACTTGGAAGCAAATTTCTATGCAGCGAGATTAACTATATTGCTTGTGCATATTGATTGATCACACAGATGAGAATAACGTGATGCTTTAGATTAGGATGAGGGCAGAATGAAAGCAGATAAGAGAATCATATTAAGGAGAGTGAAGGAAGGGTGACAGCATGTGCTGCAGCGCTCCTGCATTACAATTGATCGGCTGCTTTAACCACCAGTGCTGCTCACTGAAGCTTTAAATAGATGGATAAAACTCTCCTTTACCCAGCTCTCTGTTGTTCACTGCTCCTCCCTGACTCGTTGATGCCTTCCTCATCCTTTCACATTTACTCCCCCCCCCTTCCTCTTTCTTTTATTCTTTATTGGCTCTTCTGTTTACTCCTGTTTCCTGTTTCATTTATCTCCTCCTCCTCAGCACTCCCTTGCCTTCAATGCTAATTTTTCTTCCTGGCTCCACTTATCTATCCTTTCCTCTTTTCTTGTCCTCTCTTGGCCTCTCACATTTTCTTTCCTTCCAAATTTTCATGAAATCTTTTTAAATGATCTTAAAAGTTGCTGAAGGATTTGCAAACATTCATTTCTACCTTCAGCTCCGGTTTAAGTTCTATTAACACAAAATGTTAACAATATGGTCACATAAGATGGCCACTCATACTCAGTCTGGTTCTGGTTCTGCAAAAGAAGTTTTTCCTTGCTACTCTCATCACATTCTCAGGAGGAGGGATTGCTGCCATGTTAACCACTCTATGCAGATGAGTGGCCTTCGTTAGATTGACTACTTTTGATCAAATTACTGTACACTATCATCCAAATTTGTATTGCAGCTAGGACCTAACTGGAATTGAGGTAAATGGATGTTGGAAAAAAACAACCACCACTAGATGTATGTTAATATCAGAGAGACGTATTCTGAATTTATACAAAATGCATACATGGTAGCCAAACCAACCTCGTGAAACATAGTCACAATACTTGTTCAAGTCTAACATTTAATTAGCCAGTGTCTTTATCCAGTTTTACAAGCAAAGTCCAAACATAATAACACCAAGACACGAGACTTCAAAAAACGTGTATACGCATATATCCTTGTCATAGCTGATTGAATCAACTAGGAATTCTTCTATTTAGCAGAAAATGCTTAAGGGGAATATCCAGCCATTAGTTTGTGACATGCAGCAAAACGATGATCCTTAGCACAGTAAGTCCACCCACCCCTGAATTGCAAAAATGTAAGTTTTTTTGGTGTACTAGTCAAAGTCCAGGATTAAATTTGATTGATATGCTGTCATGTGACTGTAAACCAACTGTTCATGCTCAAATACACTCCAGTGTGACTTATTTGAAATGCTGGTCTAAAATTCCTTCACGACGTCGTGAAATTCCTTTCGAGATATCCCCAAGTGGTGTTGACAGTTGTTGCAACCAAGGTCATGTTGGGTTGAATAGATTTTATCACCTACAAAATAAAATCATAGATTAATTTGAACAGATTTAAGTTTTAAAAACTTGAAAACTGAAAATTATGAAATAGCAGCCAGAACCTGAGATATATGGTACTACTGAGTACATCATTCTACTATGCCATGGTTTTGAGAAGTAGGTCTTTGGGAATAACGTTTTTATTGCATGCTTATTTGTACTGCCAAGTAGCTGGCTAAATCGAAGTAGCCACAGCTTTGATATGCTTATAAGAGGCCCACATTTTTGTTGTTTAGTTGATGCTTGTGCTTTGTTTCTGTACATATATCAAATTGAAATCAATTATAAAAAAATTTGATACATAGCAATTTAACAACTGTAATAATTATTCTATTGTTTTATCTTGGTTGTAAAGGAACCTATCTGTTTAGTTGGAACCGGATCAATTGGCCCATGATTTAGATTTTACTGTAAATATCCAGAAACCATGATTTGGAGAACTGTATATACAGCATGATACAAGTAAAAAAAAAAGTTAATAAAGATCCTGTTTAAAATAGGATACTTGGTAAATGTTCTATAATCTGTGGACACACCACAATGTTTAAGTAATTTTTTTGTGCTTTTTATGGGTTTATATAGTATGATAGGGGTTAAAAGACAACCTAAAAAAGGGATTGGGTTAAATACAAAAAAGTATGATTTTCATCAAAAGGATTTCTCTGAAACCCAACAAATCTGCTCAAAACCTCAAAATCTGCTTGAATGTCTTTTTTTCAGGCTTGTTAGAGAGAAGAGCCCTTGCAGTAATTCTGACTTGTCCTCCAATCCCCCCTTTAACCAGATACAAGCCTCATCCTTTTTTTTTCAATCTTTTTACTTTCACTTTGGCTGCAAGTTGTCTTCAGCTCTCATTTCCTCACAGCAGTAATGCCATTTTCAGCTAAGTGAAATGAGATGGGTTTCCTCCAGTGCTAGACAGATGGAGGTGAGGACAGGTCCAAATCAGCAGGCAATTGAGGCACACTCCACCGCAGACTTATCTCCTCTTTGCGCCAAGGGAATATGACAGATCAAACAACCTTTCAGATGTGCCTCTATGTGTTTATGCAGACTGTAAAGAGAAAATGTGTTGCTCGGTTATGATATATGTAAACAACAAAAGCTCCATTTCACCATTTTTGCTGTATTATTTGTTCATGGCTTTCATCACAGATGAAAGAAGCAGCTTCAGATGCAGGGTGTCTGTAGCATAGGCAACATATCATAGGTGAAAGGTAAAATTGCAGCATAGGATCGAATGTTGGCAAAAAATCCTCTCAAGCCTGTACTACTAGTCAGCTTGACTCGGATAAAATAGTATGTAAACATAAGCAGATTGTTTGATCAGATTGGAAATCAGGCGATTTTAACATCTGACACCAGCAGAAGCTCAAACACGACCCATTATATTCCTAATTGAGTCAAGGCAGGTATCATTCCCTGATGTTGGGAGCCAGATGGTAATGACTCATTTATAACACAGGCCTTTGATCTTTAAACTCTGTGCTCAGACTCATTTAACTTGGGGGTTTGAAATCATTTAGCCCATCCAGCTTGTCGTCCCTGGACAGAGTTTAAAACCCACTTTCTCTTTGATCTAATTTTACCAGCATTGCCTTTCTATTCAGCTTTTGCCCTTCTATAACATGTGTGTTGAAGACATTTCTGATAAAATCACTATGACCACTTGTGTACATTTCACCACCCAATCTTGCGATACTTTTATTTTGTTTCTTTCTGTTACTTTTGTTGTATTTTTCACCTCCTTTTACCTTATATTATCTGTGTCCAATCAATTAAACCTTTTTTTAGCTTTTTTCTTCTGTGGGTGTCGGCCAAAATTTTCAGAGTCTGTGAGTTGTTCTAATCTTTTGTAATTTTGAACACCAGCCAGTTGTTCTTGCCTGCATATGGTTTCTATGTCACAGATTGATTTGCAGAATGAGATTACGCCCTGAGAAAATAGTCCTCATTAAGCAGCTCACAACATAGAAAGCAGAGCATTTACCTCATCTACCTTTCACCATTTTTCTTCCCTGCCGTTCTCTCTGACTCATTATTCTTCTGCCTGCTTCAGTTAGTTGAAGGTTAGAGTCTGGGAGCTGTAAAACCAGGAGAACAGCTTGATTTTTCGCTGCATCCACTTTTAACTCCAGCATCACAATCTGCTGATTCTCGTGCTCTGCTTTTTTTTTTGCGAACTTACTTTTGCAGCTCAGAGATTACGTTTGTTTCTGATGTTCCTTGTTAGGCCCTGATGCCACCAAGGACCCGTGTCTGAGAGTTCGCTGTCCTCCTCATAAGGTGTGCGTCAGCCATGACTTCCAGACAGCCATCTGCACCATTCGCAAGCAACCTGAACACAGGTATGATACAGTTGGCCTACCTTTTGTTTTCGAATAATTTCCTACACTTGATTTTTTTTCCTAATGCATTTAAAGCTCCAAGTTGGAAATGTCAGTAGTTAAAATTATAAGTAATGCTATCCAACCAAAAAGTTACATTTGCTGCCTCACAG
Source organism: Apricaphanius iberus (assembly GCA_028564705.1). Lineage (NCBI taxonomy): Eukaryota > Metazoa > Chordata > Actinopteri > Cyprinodontiformes > Aphaniidae > Apricaphanius > Apricaphanius iberus. Next base: position 203,876 of record JAPXFQ010002076.1, read on the forward strand.
ACTGTATAAAGCTGCAATAATTGACTTCTTTTTTTAGTTAGTTTCTCAAATCAATTACGCGCTTAGTACTATATAATCCCTATGAGGAATATAATCCTATTTGTCCTATTTTGGGATTGAATGCGAGCATGCAGATGAATACATTTCAAACACTAAAGCACCTGCACAATCATAGGTTCTAGTTTTTGAAAGGCTATTTGAATACTATTTTCCCCTTATTATCTCAATTAATCTTGTATTTATAGCTTCTATTCATATAAAATCCATTTTTTTTCACTTTGCAAAGGTCGAGTTATTACAGAACCAATTATTTAACAGGTACACAGAAGATCAAGATACACCAAACCATTTCAGACAGAAAGCAAACACAGAAAAAAAAACTGGCCCAGGAGCCCTTTTCTATGAGAGAGATCTGAGTACTTAGAGTTTATGGTGCCTGCAGCTCCATTAGTGGACCTGTCTAGGAAAGAAAAATAGTTTAACATTGAAAGGCTGGGCAAGTAGATCTATGGGATGGAAACCAGAGACAGTAAGCTTACTTAGTCACAGCATTAGATCCTTTAGTGACTCTGTCTTGGAAAGAGTCAAGGTCAAAGATCTAATTATTGGGACAATCATATCCTCTTCAGCTCATTATACCCAAAATGTTAAAAAAAATGTTTCAGACCAGGAACTTTTTTAATTTAATGTAAGCAAATCACGAAGGTGTTTTCACCTCAAAAGTTTTGAAAATACATTCCCAGCTCTAAGTAAATAAATATTCTCCTAATTATCGTGTCACTGTGTTGATTTAGAGGAAAAAGCTTGACATACATGTAGTTCAATTTCTTAATTGGTACTGCAAGTATCTGAATGTGTAAATAAGAAACACACTGCAATTTTAGAGAACCTAAAACAAAGTTAAAAGGCTATGAAATATGGACAGTGTAGTGTGCTATGAAAACACATTCAGACTCTTTGAGCTTTTTCTCATCATGGTACAATGCAATAACAAATCATTTTTGGGAACTTGTGTTGCAGACCTTAACACACTTGTGCCTTAGGTGGAGGATAAATAACACTTTTTTTTTTCTTCTTGAAACTAAACTCTGAAAAGAGTGACATGCATTTGTTTTGAGCTCTCTTGAATCTGATAGCCAAAATGAAAAATAAACAGAAAAAAACATTAACAGCAAAAAATAAACTTTAGAAGTAACATTTAGTGATCTCAACAGCAATTCATGTTTGCTAATTTCTGAAGTCATTGTGGTTTGCAGCATACATTTTCCAGCAAATATATCCTCATATTTGTCCCTTCCAAAGTTTCCAAGTATGAAGGGTCTTAGATAACAAAATCTCTATGTCTTCTTTTACTTTTTTTTTTTTTTGCACAGCTCTAAAGGCCACCTTTTTTGTTTTGGGATGTAAGCTATATTTACTAAATAATGTAACTGACCTGGCATTTAAAACATTTACCACCAGATATTCTTTCAAAAGTAGCATTTTTTTGTCAGTCTTTTGTTGGTCATGTGAGCTTATCTGTACCTCTAAATGCCTTATCTAGATTAGTAATAGTATAAACCATACAGATTAATTTCAGCATTTTACAAGACGTAAGAAACTTGGCAACACTTCCTTAACAGGCAAATTTTATTTGAGATTTCTGCAAAACTAAAACAGAGTAAACAGAAAGTTTTCTACAATCTAATCTCAATTTTAAAAAGTTAGTGAAATAAATTACTCAGAACTATTGCAAAAATTTGAAGCTAATTGTCTTAAACACATCTGGTCCATAGGCTTTTTCTCATATATGTGAAATGTATTTTGAGTTGGAATCTTTTTGAGTCTCATGTATTCCACTGACAGATATCCGAATACATGTTTTTACTTCTTCTTAGACTACCACCTAATTCTAATCACAAAAACTTTTTGCTCCATCACCACCCAATTTGTTTGTGTTTTCAACCATTGTTAATTTTTAAAGATTTTCAATTTTTCAGTTCAACAAGCATTTTCTCCAAAAAGATATTGGCACCTGTTTTTTATTTGTTTTCTTTCTGCCCCTCTGTATCGAATGTAATTGATTTCCCCAAGTCATTAGCTCCCAAGTATCTTGGTTTTAATCCTATCCTTTCTGTTGCATTCATTACAAGTCCTATTTGCTGGTTAATATGTTAGATTATTCATCTGGAAATGGTGTTTTCCCAATAGAATCGTTCACTGAAGCTTGATGTATAAATATTTTTTTTTCCAACAGATAAATTAGTTGTACTAATTAGCATAGCACATTTATTGTCCTCCCAGAAGACAATTCTGAACTTGCTCTCTGCAAAATATCTCTGAAAATATTTGCTGAGATATTGTGCAATGCAGCAGATTTGCACCCTAGTGGGGGGTGTACTGTTTATTTAGACGTTATTCACTGCTTGAAGCCATTTATGCATGCAGTACACTGCTTACATTTGTAATTCTACCCAAATCCGTGCACAGATTAATTTCGGTCTTTTGTAAGGAGCTGTCAAATACAAAGAAAAAAAGGCCGATTTACTTACAGTATTCTTCAAACAGATTCCGACATTTAATGTTCCGATCATTTTCATTAGCAATAAGGTGTAATTTAACAACCAGGAAGTTCAAAGAGTTAATTCAGTGCACAGCTGTCCATCTGTTTGTTTACAGGGCCTTGAAAATGTATTCATACCCCTTCAACATGCCCATATGTTGTTGCTTAACAAATACAATCTTCACTGTATTTGATCAAAATTTACCATGACACATCAATACATAATGTAGTACATAGTTTTAAATTATAATTGTTTTTTACAATACAAACTTATAAGAGCAGTGTGCATCTATCTATATGTGTGTTTCCTATATAAACCTAATTTTAAGCCAGTTACCTTTAGAGGTCACCTGGAAGCAGCTTTTCTATGAAGGCTTCAAATATTTCCTGGAGAACATTAGTGAACAAACAGCATGATGAAGACTGCCGACCACACCAGATGGGTCAGAGATAAAGTTGTGGAAAAGTTTAAAACAGGACTAGGTTATAAAGATATTTCATCAGCTTTGAACAGCTCACAGAGCTCTGCCCTTTATCTTTTCTAAAATGGAAAGAGTATAGCATAATTGCAAACCTTCCAAGACACTGCCATGCACCTAAACTGATTGAGGCTGAGCAATCAGAGCAGAAACCAAAAAGCTAGAGTCTCATCTTGAGCTGCTCAGGTGGGAGAACCTGTTGACAGGACAACTCTCAGTCATACATTTCACATCAAAAAGATCACAAGAAGCCCCATTTGCAGTTATGTACAAGCCATGTAGGCGTTGATCAGATGAAAGCAGTATTGAACATTTTGGCCAAAATGTAAAAACCCTACATGTTCTTAATAACCAAAATTTCACATACTCCTGAATAAATTATTCCCACCATGAAAAAAGGTGTTGGCAGCATCAGGCTCTGGGGATGGTTTTCATCCATCCATCCATCTTCTTCTGCATATCCGGAGTCGGGTTGTGGGGGCAGTAGCTTAAGCAGATGGTTTTCAATGCTGGGTCAATGGTCAGAGTTGATGGGAGACTATTAGTGCCAAAAGTAAATCCATTTGTTCACTTCCTTCCACTTTATATTAGTCTGTCACATACATCCCAATGAAACGTATTAACGTTTTTTGGTTGTTCCTCGACAAACATAGAAATAAGTCCAAGTATTAGGAATACTTATGTAAGGCAGTATATATCATTTATCTACTATGCTTTTTTTACGCATCCTCTCAAAGATCTATCAAATATGCATGCATGCACAGATATACATTTCAGTTTGTGGAAAATTCAAAACAATAGACCTATTACTGAGCCTTCTTCATCTGCTGCAGCGGTTAATGTTCACTTATTATTCCTCTGTAAAAGGGTCTGTTTGGGTCTAATTTCATCCATGGTCGATGGATCAGGCAAGACTTTGTTCTGTAGAGCACTTAGATAGAAAATTGCAACGAGATTTGAATCAAACATAATTATAGTGGTTGTTGAAGAGGCCTCCTTGGACCAATCAGGATCTACTTCATCTGACCCTGACAAGCAGAGACACTTTCTACTTAGTAGAGAAATTATTCTGTTTGAATATTTTCAATGTCTGAAAAATAACTTTCACACACACAAGTATGTATTTAATGTATCCATTTTGGAGTGTTTGGCTTCTGGCTCTGTAATACTCTTTTCCTATAGTTTCATGTACATTCAGGTAACCTTTATAAATAATTTTACAACTCATTAACTTCTGTAATACTGTTTTTTTCTGTTTCTGTCCTCCACAGTGTGAAAGCTAGAAAAGGAAGTGTGGGTCACAAGCACAGGGTTGAATCTGGACCTCATGGTAAATGTAGGGTTTGCTCAGCGTCCCAGTCATCTCCTGTATGTGGCTCAGATGGACACTCCTACTCATCTAAAGTGAGTTTGTTCCTCAAATTTTTTTATTTTTTTTATTTAAAGTTATCATAAATTTTTATGTTGTTTTATTTATTCACAAATTAATTATAGAATATCAAACAATACTAAAAGAGCTGCTGATGAAGTTAATCAGCAAATGTTATCAGAATTCCTTGTAAATATGATAACATTGAACGTTGAATTTAAAACAACAACTCTGGTAAATGACTGATTGCAGAGGCAATTCTAAGAGGTATTTTCCTCTGAAAGTAGATGTCTTATTTTTGCTTTCTGACACTAATTTCTTAGGGCTAACATATAGCTCAGGATCTCCCCAGAACATCATAACAAACACTCACAATTTAATGATAGAATTGAGAAAAATCAAAGTATAACCTTTGTGATGAGTCAAGAAGTCAGTGAATGAAGGAAGATCAGAATTAGAGCGAAGACCGATGACCAATAGTGAATGTAAACGTTATGCATGAAGGAGAAGCTTTGTCCTTGATAAACACTCCGTAAATTATTATTGACATCAGCTTTTATGTCTTCGCATTGTCCTTGTCATTCCATTTGCATGGAAGGAGAGAAGCAATACACATGAGCGATATTAGACTTCACTGAAGTGCTGTACAAAGCTGAATCAAAGTCACACTTTAACTTGTACAGTGTCAAGAGTAGTGTGATTTCCTGCTTCAGTTTTACTCAATTATTCAAGTAGTTTAATCACAAATGTTGCCTAAATGCTTAATAGTGTCTTAAGACAAACAACCCCTTTTTGTGCTTCAAAACTTTGACAGGTAGACATGATTTCATTTGTATCTTCCTTTTTAAAATACTTTAATAAGACTATTGTCTTTTGCCCCTATTATCTACTCAATCTTAGCAGCAATTTGTTTCACAAAACAAATGACATTTATGATGTATTGTTGCAGCAAAGCCCTGGAGTTCCCATAGATAAGAACAAATACCGCTCATTTGAATCAGGACAGGGTATTGGTCAATGCAGGTGATGGTCACCCTTTCACCATTTTATACTTCAGCAGTTTTATTTGCTTCGTAACAGATATTTTTGTGCATGAAAAACAGCCATATGTGTCAAATAATTTTATTATTTCTTGTATATGGTTGAGTAATGATTATTTATCCCTAGAAATAAAAACTTAAAACTTAAATTAAACTGATGCAACTATGCAGCTCTTAATTACATGCGAAGCAACTGGAAGGAGGAAGGCAGAAAATAGCGAGTTGGGGGTACAAAATGGATACAGAAATTATGAGAGAGCAATTAGACCCAAGTCATTCAGTGCATGCTCTCTCTCACGAGTTGTGCCCAATTTGTGACGTGCATTATGATAAACATTATGGATGCAACAATACTGATATTGGTATTGGGGCCGATACCGTTCTAATGTACTCATATTGGTATCAGTTTGTTAATCAATACCATGGAACAGATATTAGAATATGGAAACTGCAATAATTTCACAAAAAATGCTTGTTTTTCACTTGAAATTTTACTTTTGTGGTAATTTCTTAATAATTAAGTATCTGCACTGGTACTCTGTATCTGCAAGTACTCAGATCCAAGTATCGGTATTGTATTGGTTTGAAAAAGTGGTATTGTTGCATTCCTAGTGCTTTTTCCTCACGGCACATATATTAGGTAATTCAGTACTGTGGATCGGTATCCGATTGGCAGATCGAAGATTATGAACCTTAGATATCTGTATTGGTGGATACCAATTTTAAAAAGTTGATCGTGCATCCCTAATAATCCCGGAATGAGAAGATGTTGGAATAATTTAAACCTGAATATGAAACAAGAGAAATGATTGCACTGGTATATAAGTACGTTTATGGACTGTGAACTATTCGGCACTCTTTAGTGGAAGAGGTGATGAATTATATATTCTTACATGCATTCTTACACGATTTTTCTGCTCCTTTCCCCAGCAAAACATTTCTGTTCTGGTACAACAACCTCTACTAAAATTGCATAAACTGAAACCTTATTAGGTTGATCCAACATGTCTACATTTAGTTCACTCAACAAAATTCCTTATTGCTAAATCAACCCAAATCAGTTGGGTGGAAATGTTTTTTTCTTTTGAGTACCTAAACTTGTGACTAATCTTTTTTTTTTTAACTCACAGGTAATAGTCTAGTTTGATGACTGTGTCAACCGTAATATCATACCACAAGTAAAAGGTCCTTATTGAATTCCCTACATGAGCTCTTTCATTTCAAATCAGTAAATTATTATTATTTTTATTTCTTGGCTAAGTCCACATAACAACAAATGTTCTTAATTTCAATGGGATAAGTAACACCAGGATTTCAATATTCATATCAAATATTTTCTTGTGTCTATATAGTTGACCATATTCTAAGATTTGCTAAATCCTTTGTTAGGACTGTGGCTGGTTGTCCCATGGGTTGGTTGTGAAATTGCTTATTACAGCCATTATAGAGAGCACTGTGTTTGATTTTGATATAAAACATCCATCCATCCACCCATTATCTATACTGCTTATCCTCGAAGGGTCGCGGGACGGCTGGTGCCTATCTGTAGCGGTCAACGGGCGAGAGGTGGGGTACTCCCTGTACAAGTCACCAGTCCATTGCAGGGTATCATACAGACAGACAGGACAAACAACCATGTATGCACAAACTCACACCTAAGGGCAAATTAACGAGGCCAATTAACCTAACAGTCATGTTTTTGGACTGTGGGATGAAACCAAAGTACCTGGAGGAAACCTACCCATTTACAGGCAAACTGTGACCGGCATTTTTAGGCGGACTAGAGTTTATTTGTTTGGTCCGAATCAGAGTTTGATTGCCCATTCACACCTCCCCAAATGAAGCGGACTTTCTGGGCAAACAAACTGGAGTTCAATTCAAGCGGACTGAACAGAACTGGTGTGAATGTACCCTTAGGATCAAGCACCACCTGACCATCAGTCCAATCACCAAGCAGGCCAGTTCTGCCTCCAGACCACCCGGAAATATCCCCTCCTCCTGATGGCCAGTCCACCCCAGCTTACATATTTCTCTAAGTTTTCCAAACTTTCATGGCAGCAGAATTTATATTTTTCACTTATTTCTGTTTCCTGCTTTTAGGAGAAGGATAACAAAAACTGTGTTTCATAAATATTGGTGCTATACATAAATAAACGTATGTAATTTACCTCAGTTAAATCTGTAGTGTTGTTGTCAGCAAACCTGCCTCACCTCTTTGCAAGGCAGGATGAACCAGGTTACCATAGAAGGTATGGGACCCCCTCAGCTTGTTGAATCCTCCCGAGGAAGTTCTGCCAAGAAATTCCCCTAAGCTGTTATCGAGAAAGATTCCTCGATTAAAAACCAATTTGGTTAAATCCAAAAACCAAGGATCCCTTAAAGCTGACGAGACTTAATAATTTGAAGGTGCACATACTCCAACTGAATTTTGATTGCTTCTTTAATTGCAAAGCTTACCAGGGATACAGGCAAAGTTGAGAGAGTAGATTGCATTAAAAATATCAAATAAAATGCATATTTCCCTAAAACTGTGGCCGAGAAGACTTTTGATTAAATACATTTAAATTGAGACTCAGAGAGACGCTGGTACCTATCTTGGCAGTCCTTCCTGTGAAAATCAATTTGAGCATTGAATGGAGACCTTGTTGAAATCCAGCATTCCACAACTGGCACCTGTCAGACCCATGAATCCAACAATAAGGGAACCCTGATGGTGAATGATGAAAATCCTAAAACTGAACAGAAATCTTGAACAAGAGTCCAAAAAGGTAAATCCATCAAAATTGTAATCCACAGCGTGAGGAGCAATTTCCAGAGTCTGAATCTAGAAGCCTCTGTTGGCCCGTGGATTTAATAGAACTGTTTCAAAACTAGTTTTATGGCTTAGCCATGCTCAAATAAATTTAGATAAAAACAAATATGCAGGCCATACTATTTTAAATGTTACTCATCTTTCCTTGTTAAAACCAATTTCCAGGATGGGATAATGTGGTGATCTCAAGTTATTTTGACAGTACAAACTGCACTTGCACACATACATAATTTTTTTCTGGCAGTGAACAGAATGGTCCCAATTTCTCTGTTCAAGAGCTTTGTGATTTATGCAAAAGCACATTCTCTTCATTCCTCTTGCTTCTGCTTCTCCCTTTTCTTGACCAGATCCCAGTTTATTATTTCTTGCACATGCAACATTTTGTTTGTACAGAGTTGAGGTTTAGGTTTTCGGATGGCAGATCTTTGATTTTGTTTGATTTTCTTCTAGCTATTTACCACTGTGTCTAGTCTTTCAGTCTTTGTGCAGGTTTAAATAGACTTTGTAACACTTCCAGTTTTATAAGTACTCATACCTCCACCTATGCTTTAACATTTTATTTTTCTGTTTTTACCTTTTAATCGTTCCTCGTTACTACTGAGACAACTAACCCTTTGTAACTGTGATTAGTAATTAATACAATTATAAGATGACGGTATTGAAACTCAAGTAAGCTCTCAGTTGGATATAAGGTTTACTTTGGTAAGCCATGCCATTAATTTCAAAAACTAAAAAGGATGTGAGACCTTGATGATGGATGCTGGACCTATTCATGCGCCCAGGTCTCCTCTTCACAGGAATTTTATATTGTATTTTTTTTTTATGCCAGAATACATCTTCCTCACATTTGTCATCCTAGAAGTATGAACCACCAAAGAATGACTCAGCCTTTGTGTTTAGAAAAGTCAGGATGTAGGTCTCCTTAATGACCTGTCTATCTGTGTTCAGTAGAAGGAGGAGAAGTGTTAAAGGAGAAACAAGAGGAGCAACAAAGGCAGGAGGGCTGGGACATCCCTCTGCTCGCTGCAGTAATTTAGGTGGAGGGGTTCAGCTGGCTGGTGGAGTGATGAGTCCCAGTGGTCCAACTTAAACTCTGTTCACCATTGAGCTGCTGGTCTCAAGCTTATTCATGTTTTATTATTACATTACATGCATCCTTTGTCACAACTACACACTCTCATGCACACTCAATATCCTATTAAGAGGGTGGTGCTCTTATCTCCTAAGAGGCTTCAGTTAAATCCATTACTTCCCTCCTCCTAAATCATCTTTTCTCCTGTCTCCTTGATTTTTCCGTCTCTCCTTTTCTGTTTTACTTTTCAACCACATTAGGTGTTAAAATACTTGTTCATCAAAACCACATTAACCTGTGGAGAAAGACAAACCTAAAGATTCATGGAGCTTGCCTGTGTACTGATGGTGATTAGAGGAGGTCATCCATTTCCAGCACTTTCTCACCGTTTCTCAGTCTCCCTTCTTCGACAGCTAATTCAATATGTTGGACGCAGAATAAAGCATGGCTCCACTGTCCGCAAATTTCATTAAGCAGCATTAGCCGTGTTATCAAAGAGGTGACAGGGAGGAAAATATGGATTTAAAATGACAATGTTAGAAATGAGAGCGCTCCCAGGATAGCACCAAGGCGTGATACATTTATGGAGGTTCACACACAGTAGTGGTCTCACACTTACAAATCTCCTCGTCATCATCTTGCAAACAAAATTTACATAACTCATTTCATTTTTCATTATTCCTTTTGGAACGGTCTTGTAATTGGATTTTTTTTCTTCAACATGTCCAAACAATTTCTTTCCCTCCGCTTAACTGAAATAAGATTTGTACTGTTAAATTACATTCAGAAGTGCTCAATCTTTTCCTCTTTCTTTGCATTAGGTTTGTACTGCAATAAATTATAAAATGTCACTGGGCATCTTTGCGTCTGCGGGTGTGTCTACATGGCTGACTAATGGACACATCTGTTCATAGAAGACAAATTACTTTTCCTGATTTAGCAAATATTCACCTTAATCAGCACAATTTCAAAAGTTCAATATTTAAGCATTTGCTATCTTGTAGTCAAATATTTTTAATTAGTTATGAACAGTTTTTTGTGGTAAATGAGCTCTCAAAGATTCATAGCATTTATTTTTAGTAGTGTCATATTTTTATTCGACTTGTAATCACTCAAAGATTTTTTTCTCCAACTATTTACTTGAAATTTATTGTTTTGAGATTCTCACAGATCATTGAATAAGGAGAGTCAGACGCTGGAGTGAAACACTAGTGGATCATTAAAAGTCAATGCTAAAATCTTTATAGCTGTTTCATAAATTTTCAGTGAATTCTCCTAGTATTCAGATAAATATCAGACTGTTTATAGCTTGCAAAATATAAATTAGGTAGTTTGAAGGAAATGGTATTAAATTTACACATATATGCACTTGTCATGAGTATAAATATAATTTTTATCTTGGAATTATAATGTTTCTGACTTGTTCTTGATTTTCTTTTTTAAGGTAGAAAGATTCAGCACCCTTACATGATATGGTGCCAATGATCTTTAAAATCTCTAAAACATATAAGGACAAAATCATACATTTACTATATTGCCAAGCTACTACTTGCTTGTCTCACTTTCAATGCACATAAACTTGAATGATATCCAAATCCTAATCTAAATAGTTTACACACCCTTACAGTTTTAGGAGCTTTAACTCTTTTGGGAACGCTTTCCACATAATTCTTTAGTGTATTTTTGGGGGGAATTTTAAAGGATGTTTTGAGAGGAGCATTTGCAAGGTCAGACACAGAGTTAAATGAGAAGGACAGGCTTGCACATTGAACTCTAGTTTATTCTCCTGGCAACTGCCAAACCTAGGTTCAGTCATTCGATTGCAAGCGAAAGAGGCATAATTCAGCACTCCAGAATACACATCTCCACTACTCTAGAGTCCAGCAGCAATTACCTTTTTCACCACAAGGCTTGGATACAGCTCGTCAGCATCAGTAACTCATTCCATGAAGCTTTCTACACACTGTTCTTCAACTACTCTGAAAACCACATGCAGTTTGGAGGCCTGTAGCTACTTATTGTATGCAGAAAGTTAGCAACATCTGCACACGTTGCCTCAGTATTTCCTGACCTTGCTTTGTGATTTTCACATAGCTTATCTCTTGAGGCTAAATGCAATTGCTTCTAATCACTTCCAGTTTTTATAAATATATTAAAAAGCTGACGGTTTAACGTGTTGTTATGAAATTTCTTTTAGAATAGAATAGAATAATCATTTATTGTCCCACAAAAAGAAAATTCAAATGTAACAACAGCAAAGTGACAGGTAATAGAAGCATTGGCTTCACACAAGTATTAAAAGTATAAAAACCTGAATTTGAGAATTAAGAAAAATGTGGGCATTAAGTATAAAAAATTATTAAAAAAACAAAACCGAGTAATGTGCAGTTTCAAAATTAAAGTGGCATACTCTGATTAGAATGTGCAATTTGTGTAAGATAATGTAAAAAATATTTAACAATATGCATAGAATGTGCATGTGTATTTGTGCATAAGAAAATAAACATATTTCCAAGATTTTAGTAGAATATTAACTGGGGGGAAAAACAGATAACAGCAGTAGGATGTTGTTCAGGTGAGTTAAACAGTGTAAAATGCAGCAGAGGTCTAGCATTACTGAGATTATTGGGAGCAGCATCATAGTGGACTATAATTTGCTCCTAAGTTAACTATTTTTTTTCACAAACGTTCATAGAAAGAATCTACAGGCATAGGTGCTTGAATTTATGCACCTGTGGTTATGAAAGGGAACAGAGAATGTTTATTTTTCACTTGAAATTTTTGTTTTGTGATATTTTTTTAAACTATAATTCACCATCATTTTTTGTAGCAAGCAGAGAAGAAAATATAACCTGTCTTCCAATTCATTGCATTTTTCTTGGTGTGGTAGAAGTATAGGATTCGGTACTCTGTATTTAAATTTAAGTATTGAGTTCATATCGGTTTGAAAAAAGGAGTATCGTTGCATCCTGTTGAATTAAAAGTTATCAAATAATTCTGTGCATGTTCAAAACAGAGACAAGGAACCAATTTCCAGTTCTTAACATTTATTTTGAACAGATTAACAAATTGCAGTTTTACAGAGGAATTTTGCCCCCGTCAGTTCCTCTGTGGTCCAGATTTAAAGAAATCTGAACAATTAACTGATCTTCATTTCACAGCTTTATAGACAACCGGGCCTCTAGGCGTTTCTAATCTCTCCAATCAGAACATTTTCATACAGTGTCTTAGCTCTTATTTGCTGTCAGAGAATCCTGGAGTCAGAAGATGGGTCGTCTCTGTTCTGGGTCAAAGGTTCATTATAAAGATTTATGGTTAAATGGCTATCTGCTTCTCTAAAACTTTTCTCCCAGTTTCTTATCTAAACATCCTGCTTTTACAGCTTGCAATAAAACTCACCCCAGAGTTTTATGACTTAAAAGCTTACCTGCATAAACAATAGTGACAGACCCATTTTTACAACCATGCAAACTATATAAACATTCTTTTACCTTCTGAATAATAAAAGTTTAAACATATATAGAATAACACCACAATTCCCTCTTTCAATCTTTTTTAAAAATAGATTGATATCTTCTCTGTAGTCTCCTTCAAGGTAAGTGTTTAAAACTTAAAATCAAAACCTGTAAAGCATTTTGAGAATGCAAGAAATCAAATCCAAGAAATTTCATCAGTTTAAAAACATGAAGTATTTCAGACTAAAATTCAAAACACAAACTATTAAAGTACCTTTTTTAACCTTAACTCCCATTAAAAAATGTAAATCTGTTAATCATAGATTCACCCTCTTTTGGCATTAACCAAAAAATTTATTTTAACAATTCCCACAAACTAAATTCAAAACCCAAAATGTATAGGAATGTCTTACATGTGAAGAGATAATTAAATCTGACTTGATACATGTTAATACTGTGGAAGAAGCTCAGAAAATCCATGAACATAGACATTATTACTATGTTATATTCTGAAATAAATCAAACTTAAAGTGGGAAGAACCCTGTGAAACAGAAAAAAATAGTTAGAAGTAACATTTTTGTTCTTTTAAAAGTTCATATCTTCTCTTCCGCACCGCTGGCATTCCGTCCAAGGCTGCTGGGAGCTGCATTCAGTAAATGTCTTTAAAGGAACTGTCTTTTCCAAATGAAATCACAATCAGATGATTACAATAATAATCCCTCTTTAATGGTAAATTACTCCCGTAATTGACCATTCCCAAACACAGCCACTTCATTCAGGTGCAGGAAGATGCGATCTGATGCCATTAAGAAGACCTGGTATGGAATCAAATGATTAATTTAACATTTATTCATTATTTCTAAATTCTTCCTTACAGCTTAACAAAACCCATAGCATGTGTCATAATAGCCAGAAATATATCCCATAAGTACGCAAAACTAACTTAGTTAGCCTGAGTTTTTCACACTTTAGCTGTCAGACCCTGTAAATCCTCCAAGTATAAATTAATAAAAACTAAACCTATAAATATATAATAAGTGTCCAATTTATCTTCTTTCTCCAAACCTGAGCATGGGACCAGAGCCAGGTTTTCCCATCCAGCACCCGACAGGCCTGCCCTGGGGGAGCAGCTCTGTGCTCTCCCCATTCTCCTCAGTGCCTGCTGTGGATAAAGCCAAGAACGTTTGTTAATCTCAGCAAATTGTCTCCTGCATTGTTGTGAAAGGCAGTTATGACAAGACATTCCACAGATAAGCAGACCAGACATTTCATCCAGTCCACACAAGCCTTTGGAGTGCATCAACAGTGGAGAAACAGCCATTCACGTCCCATGCCCTAATTTGGCAAATCAATATAATGTTATTTAGTTTTAGCAACCATACCCAGACTTGGTAGATCTATGGTCTGATCACAAATACAATCAAAAGTATCGAAAAACGCAGGTTTACCTCTATCAGTCAGTCTTACCCACTCTGCAAATTCTTCCATCACCCCCACAACTTCCTTCCTGGGCAATACATTTCAGTGTCAGCAGTCTCCAATTCCTTGAGGTGAAAAAAATATCTGAACATTAATCAGTAAGATCAGTAGGCTCTATGTTGATGTCCTGCAAAATATGGTGTCTGAAAGCAAACATAACTCTTATGTCATAATGTCGATTCCTCAGATATAAACTGCATTGATACCATTCACTAATTCTTTTCTTCAAAGTTTAGTGGTCTGTTCCCAAAGTAAATAGATAACTAAAATAAAATTGAAAAACAAAAAAAGGCTGGATTTTTCTGTTAGATATTGCTAATACACCACTAAAACATTGTGATAACAAAAATAAAGGCAATAACCATCTGCAAAGGTTCTATCCCCTTTTTTTTTCTGTCCCTATTATAAACAGTCTCTATGGAAAAGTGGCTCTCCTGGTTTCGCTTCACTGAGGTTGAGACGAATAGCTCATATTGAACTAAACCCCTTTGTAATCAGACTTAACACCACTTTTCCCCGACTCTGTCCCTTTAATCAATTAATAATTTCTGCTAATATAAGTATGCTACTTACATTGAGATAACTGTTGTTGATGTTGAAAAAGGTTACCTGTGAAGCTTCTCCCATCTGAGCAATTACCAATAACGATCCAGTCCCCATCACTTAGTATACTGGATCTCTATCAAGCTGGCTCAGACAAAAATTATCAAAATTAAAAACATCAAATGTTTAAAACAAAACCAGAGAACAGTACTGACTGATAACACAACATAGTTTACAAAAACAGTCTTCAGTTTGCTATACTTCAAATTCTATCCATATTTCTAAAGAAAAATCCAAGATTTAAATCACTGACAAAACAACTTCCCTATAAATATTGCCAAACCTAAATTATATATTTATTTTTTTAACACAATCCAATATCAATTCAAAGTACTTTTGCTTATATGATTCCTCTTTAAACAAACCCAAATGTGGTCACTTGCCCAAATATTCTTGATTGTAAACAATGAAAACATTTAATACTTCAAAAACATCTGTCCGATTCTGTGAAGGGAACTGAACATAGTCAAAGTGATTTTTGCAACTAAAACTCCTCTTAAATTTTCGTAGGATACACAATAGTCTAATTCCCCTCAGCAGTCAAACAAAACAAAACAAAAAATTCAATAAAAGAGGTTCAAGAGATGAGATTTCTCTAAACAAAAACTAGTCGCAATAAAATAAAAATAAAAATAAAAACCAGCATTTTTCTGTTCAGTATCCCCCTTTTCCTCTCAGGCTTCTTTTTTTTTTTCTTTTCTCCAATGATAAACACCAAATTAAATTGAAGCTTCTAGAGATGTCAAATACATTACCACTGAATTATGTTTTCTTTAATCCAGCTTCCCAAATTACCATTTTTCCAAAGTTCTAATTAATAAACAGACCGCAGTTCAGAAATCTGGGTCATAATCCAAATCAATACAAATATATAAATTTTGAGAGAGAGTGAGGAAAAAAATAAAAATAAGAAAAAATAAAGAAAATAAAATCAAAAATCTAAATAAATTGTCAGTTACAGAGTCCCCACTAATCAAATGATATATTCTGCCATTATTCTAGGATCAGATCTGTTCCAAAATGTTTAGGACCTGTAAATTTACTCTCAGCATCAAATAAACTAGCTAACAATCAATAAAGAACATCTGAAAGATTAATCTTAAATTTTAAAACTAAAACCGATTCTTATTTGTCAAAACAAAATGTGCATTCAAATATATGGTAAAAATTATTTCAATGTAGCTGGTCCAATCACATTTTGCCTCTACACGATCAGAATAAATGAATTTAGAATTTACTTCTTACTTCCAAATTAAACCATCATTTTGGTCACCGTGATATTCATTACTTTCAATCCTTAGACCAATTTAAATTTATCCCCAGCCTGTTTAAAAACAAACTGATTACTTAAAGATGACTCTGTGTTTTAATGTTTTCTTTTTTTTTTCAAACTCAAACATTCAAATCCCACTAGTTTATAAACTATCACTATGATAAGTGTTGTTTTGCATGGTAAAAACATTTAATTTGTAACGGAATTGAAATGTACTGGGTTACTTCTTGAGCCCCAGTTGAATTTTAATAACTCCAATAAGCCTTTAGTGTCCACAAAATCCTTAAGAATGTTCAATTGTGTAAATAATTTAACACCAGTCTCCTTTAGGTCATTCATTCAGAGACCAAGCTATATTTCTAAAGTCTATAGAGCCATCAGAAATAAGCCAAACATAATTTTAGCATAAATGATACTTATTTAAATCACAGACTCATTTTCTGTACCATTCAACACGGTGCTTATTAAAATAATTTAAACCAGTTTGTTGCTTTCAAATTAATACCGTTTGCTTTTCGTTAAATGCTTATAATTACTACTTATAGCTTTATCTTTATTTAGGCCAACTTAACAACTCCTGCTTAGATCAATCAAAAAAGCAAAAAATCCACCTATTTAAAGATTCAAAAATGCATCTTTTATTTTGACTATAAACGCCCCTCTTTTTAATTTTAAAGATGAAATCAAAAATTAAAACTACACCAAGTCAGAATCGACTCATGAGTAACTGTTATTAGTCATTTGCGTTTAATTGTAACATGCATAATTATCCCAGATAAATTTACATGCTCTCCTCATGGTATTGCTCTCCTCGTAAAACCAGTTAACCAAATTCAGCATGTACTTCTTAATCTTTAATCTCCGTACCGTAACAGTGCAGTCAAATGTGAAACACCTTAAAAAATTGCCCTTCGTAGAAAATGTGCTACAACATTGCCTAAGTTATCTTGAGGCCGTTTTACATCCTAATTAACCAGAAAAATTTAACAAAATCCAAATTCGTTTAAGTCTTAACAAGGCAATCGTCTGCAGGAGTCTGTAATCACTTTCTATCCAAAATCAACTTTTAGTTTGCAACACATAGAACATGCAGTTAGCCACCACCGCTAGCTTAACATAGCAGCCTAGCTCCACGTGCTACCGTTAGCTTCCTTTGTGAAACGAAAGCTAAAACAGTACAAAACGTACGGCGAAAACACTCCAGAAAATCGCAACACACACTTTAAAAAATGACTTACCGCAATACCAGGACTTAATCCGCACAATTTATACCACTTTACCAAACTTTAATTCGGCACGAACAAAAACAATCTCCTTTCGTCCACGCGGACTGAAACATATGTCCCCAATTTCAGCCGTCCCGCACAGCAAACACCGATTCAACTACGTCCGTTACAGCCCAAAACCATTAACAAAAAACACAACATTATAAGCGGTGGCTTTTAGACCTAATTAATTATTTTATCGCGGAGGTTTCAGACCAGTCTGTTTCAAGTTTCGTAGTCCGCTTTGAGGAATTTCCTGGCGCCGGCTTCCAGAAAACCCCTCAAAAGACTCGAACAGATGGCAGAAAACCGCCTACTACCACTAATTTATTTATCAAAACATATAGTCAAAACTGTCGTATGATAGCCGTACTATCAAGCAAAAAACTCACACAGTATTAGCTCCGCCATAGCACCTAGCTTAGGGCGGCCACCCAGATGTCCTGTTGTAAATGTTCACAACTAATTCTTATAGATATTTAATTTCAGTTATCCATGATATTCAGTTATATATTTATTTATCTATGTTAATTTATTTATCATACTCGAGTTCATTATTTATACAATAACATTTTAACCCAAAACGCAACATCACCAGCACTTCTCGCCAAGCGCCTGCGTAAAAAACATCTCACACACACATAGACACCCTTGTACAAGCAGAATTTAAAAAAAAAAAAACTAACCTCGTCGGAGCTCACCAAAAAACCCATGCCGGACCATTTCACTACTCAATTCGCGGTGCCCACGCGCGCGCTTGAGGAAGCGCCAGCCTCTCCAAAGTAATCCATTCCAGATTCAACCGAGTGCGTCCCAGGCACTCCAAAAATCTATTTTCGTTTGCCAGCTTTGAAGATTCTCTCCACCAGCATCCTGTCCGGAGTTGAGAAGGCCAATTCTCGGGCCCCGATCCGCACTTGTGGCTCCGATTTGAGTCGTTGAAGATATCGGTCCGTCTGCTCCACTGTCCGCCCCGGAGAACAAGCAGCCTGCACCGGGCACGCAGAGGAAAAAACTCCATCTCCCAGCATGCACCGGTGGTCCTCTACGGAGCGAAAAGAAGGACTAAATCCTGCTCAGAAACAGGAAAACAGACAGACAGCTCCAACACTCCGGGCATGCAATAATGAATCTGCTCAAAACAAAAAACAAAAAACATATTTAACTTGCATGACAACATTACCCAATGTTAGATTAACCAATCAATAGAATTAAAAAACTACGCAACTCTGCGCAAATTGTCAATAGAGCAAATACATGTCCGTTTATTAACTTAAAAAAAATAACTGGATTTTGGTCCAAAACACTGCACACAGTCGAGGTCACCATTTTGTTGAATTAAAAGTTATCAAATAATTCTGTGCATGTTCAAAACAGAGACAAGGAACCAATTTCCAGTTCTTAACATTTATTTTGAACAGATTAACAAATTGCAGTTTTACAGAGGAATTTTGCCCCCGTCAGTTCCTCTGTGGTCCAGATTTAAAGAAATCTGAACAATTAACTGATCTTCATTTCACAGCTTTATAGACAACCGGGCCTCTAGGCGTTTCTAATCTCTCCAATCAGAACATTTTCATACAGTGTCTTAGCTCTTATTTGCTGTCAGAGAATCCTGGAGTCAGAAGATGGGTCGTCTCTTTTCTGGGTCAAAGGTTCATTATAAAGATTTATGGTTAAATGGCTATCTGCTTCTCTAAAACTTTTCTCCCAGTTTCTTATCTAAACATCCTGCTTTTACAGCTTGCAATAAAACTCACCCCAGAGTTTTATGACTTAAAAGCTTACCTGCATAAACAATAGTGACAGACCCATTTTTACAACCATGCAAACTATATAAACATTCTTTTACCTTCTGAATAATACAAGTTTAAACATATATAGAATAACACCACAATCCTAAGAAGAATCACTTGTTTTCCTTTTTCCAAAAAATTGGGTTTTAAAATGCACTTAGAGCACCCTCAGGACTTATTTCAATATTTTGGGTCGAATTAATTTACTTCAGGTGGTGAAAGGAGTTGCATAGTTGACAATTAGGTTTTTTATAATATCTCTCTTTTTTCTTTAGGAGCTAAGTCAGATGCCTTTATATTACAAAATTGCTAATATTATTGGATTATTTGTTTTCTGTCATTTCAGTGTAAGCTGGAGTTTCAGAGCTGCTTATCTGGGAAGACAATCTCAGCTAAATGTGATGGACAGTGCCCCTGCTTACCTGGTCAGGAGTTCAGCAAACCATCACATAATTCGGAGAAGGCTGGTACGTACAGAGCATCCCTGACTGACTTTTATCTAGTTAGAAACAGTAGGTCAATTTAGCTGATCTATATCTGTCTTCCTTTGCATGTGATGTAATGAGTGCTTTGAACATGTAGATGATTCAGGGTGTAGGAAATTGGGGTAAGGAGACAAAAGGAAGACTAAAGAAGATTTATCTTTTTCACGTCACTTCAAGGCCCAAAAAACTCAGCATTGTGACTCCCTCCCAACCCACTAAAGCTCTTTGACTGGTTCTTCAAACTCATTGGTAATCCTCACTGTTTTTCTTTTTTTCCCCACTGTCATCCTTCCCCTTACTTGTGTTATTTTCTTCCTCTCACATCTCCAGCCTCCCCCCACTCCACCCCCATTTTTGTGACAGCTGCAGGAATTGGTGATGGAGTGAGTGTGTGTGTCTTATTGTTTGTCATGAAAATGGGATTTCAGCAGATGGATGGAGGGATTGTCGTAGAGAAATGCAATCTAAAAGAAAGCAGCACAGAAAAGGATGGATTGTTATTTTTACAGGCTTCCTTTATCTCAAACAGGGAGGTGGGGAGGTGCTGTTACTGAAATTTGTTGTGAATATCTGTTTGTCCCTCCATCCGTCTATCTGTCCCTGCTTTCCCTGACAGATCTATTTTAATCAACTTCAGATTAGGGAGTGTTTACATAGTTGCCAAAGTTCATCAAGCACATTTTAATACTATGTAAAATTGTCTCCTAATTAATGTTATTACTGACTTTATATTCTCCCCTAATAGTTTAAGCCTGAATAATTGAGAGAGATTGATGCGGTTATACAAAAGTGTTTAACCTGCTTGATTTCTATCACATTAATTCCTACCTCTCTTTGCTCAGATTAAACTATAATTATGTGTTCCATTTTCTGAGGGCATGGTTCTTGGAATAAACAGCACTCATTAATTTTTTCTCAGGAGAAACAAAAGTTTATCTACAAATCTTAGCTAATGAATAGACTTTTTGTACTGCTTTATTTTGTTGATTACATCCATTTATTTTTTCCTTCCATATTTCGAATTCTGCTCATTTGTTTTGTGTTTTACAGAATACAAATGACCCCACATATCTACCACACACACACACACACACACACACACACACACACAGATTTAAACATGGTTACATTTATACCCCCCTCCCACTCCCATGTGCAGACACACTCGGGAGCAATATTAAAACAGACAATAACAAGGACAATGGGTCAAGTATAGATGAGCCAGGTAAAGTAGGAAGACGTTCAATCTTTTGACCCATATGCAGAACACCACCTGGAAGACCAGGTATAAAAGGTAAATTATTTATTGGTAAACAATAATATGTGAAGATGGCACTGGAACATGGAGACTTGGAACACTGTTGAGGGAACAGAGAGGAGATGAGCTGCAGGGAAAAAGGTCCAGATGTGAGAAAGGATCTTTAATAATGGGTAAAACGGTCTGAATGAGCTTAGGTGGTCTTACATGGAGGTTGGTAGGTTAGAACGACGGGGAGGTAAGCTAGGAGTCCAGGATGTCTGTGAGAACATCCCGATGGTTCTGGAGATGAGGAGCAGTGAGGAATGAGCACAGAGGGTGGAGAGGTAGAGCACTGAGGTGAGGTATTTACTATGAACAAACTTGAAACCTTAAGGCACCCAGACGAGGAACTGAAGACCAGCGCTCTCTTTGAAGCTTCTGAAGACTTTCACTGAAGAAAATATCAGGAAGTGCACAGAGAGTTTAACAGGCTTTAATACAAGGAAAACAGAAAAACACTATAGATTACCAGAGGGTAATTAGGCATTAAAGATCTGACAGCCAGCTTCTATTATCTTCCACAGGTAATGAGCTCAGTAGGCGCACCTAGTAGGTGCATCCAGCAGGCTCTACCCCCAGCTTGATGGACAGCTCCTCAGCTCAACTGGGACATCTGGTGGAATTATCCAGAATATAGGAGAACAATCGCCTCCTGGCATTCCAGAAGATCTAGATCATGAGGATGATACATAATCCGACATGAGGCTATGGCCAAAAATGAGCGATCATTGCACCCAGGGTTTCCCTCCCCATCAACTAGATATTGCCACTTTCAACAATGATCCATCAGACCACATACGCTGGGTGTCTGTCGATGTCCAGGGTGGTTGGTGGACAGTCGGATGGAGGCCACAAGGTGCTGGAAAGGACCATTTCAATTTTAGAGACATGGAATGTGGGGTGGATCTGGAGAGGAGGCAGTTTAAGGTGGACTGCAGAGGGACTGATGACTGGTTGGATCTTGTAGGGGCTGATGAATCTAGGCGAAAGTTTGCACGACATTGCTTTTAGTGGGATATCTTGGGATGGCAGCTACACTTTCTGACCTGGGATATTCGTATGAGCTTGTTGTTTCTGATCAGAAAAGTGACGATTCTGCTCAGCTTGGGGTAGGATCTTCTTCGACTGGAGTATGAATTCTGGAAAGGGCCGTGGGCACTTTGGTGCTTTTGGACTGTCTTGGGTTTAGTCTTTTGGCTGTTTGAAGGTAGGCAAGGTTCTGATAATCGGTCCAAAATCAAAAATGGATGGATTGCGCCCTGCAACTAAAGGCGCCAGTGGCTCCTGACACTTCTGACAAGACTAGCAATAACACAGAATTAATTATTAATATTGTTGAGTGCTCAATAGTGAGAACCTTAATGTGTTCACTTGGTGTGTAAATTTAGGCTTTTTAAGGTATTCTATTTCATAATATGGTGCACACCAACTCACACAGAGATTCCACAGTGGATTTATAGGAGAACTGTGAAATTAGTTTTCTGTCATGTAGTTCACAGCTGCTGTGGAGGGTGCTGGAACAAATTAACAAGGTAAATTTGTTAAATCTGTTGTGACTTCACTAATTAATTAGCTCAAATGTAACTATTTCTCAAGAGTTCTGATTTTGTGTACCCATCAGTTTTTGTCTTCATCTCTGTGTGAGGGGGTTTTCCCCTCAAAATGTTTGAGCTTTCAAAAACTGAAGAAATGCATAGTGAATGTTGGAGAGTTTTTTGTTGTTATTTTGGATTATTTTTGCCTCACTATTCTTTACTTTTTTACGTACATGTATGGATATTGAGTTTTGCACAGCTCACTTGGTAAAAAAAAAATCTGCCCTTCATGAAATATTAAATACCCTAATTTATATTTATTCAGTTCTACATTTAAAGTAACGATCTCTACTTTATGAAGACATTGTTCAACAGCATTCCATGACTCTTCAAGGATAAGTGGCATACAGTAGTTAGTGGATGTATGGATGCTTCTTCACTTTTATTTAGTTGTTAACCCTTCACTGCCTGAAATAATTTACAACCCAGAACATTAACCTTAGATAGAATCATTTTATATAACTTTCCATCAAAATTTGAAGAGAATCTTTTCATCCCTGGCATTTTTTTTTTTTACTTCTTAACCTCTATTTATAGTTTATTTGTTTTGGCTTCAGGTTTGCAGTCCCTTAACTTTGCAACTTGTTGCTTTCAGTTATATTTAAATTGTCCTTCTCTAGTTGATCAAGCTTTTATCCGTTGTTTAATTTATTGCACAGACAAATAGCTTTCTCCAAATAAAGCATAACCTTTCGTTTTTTCACGCTGGACAAATCCAAATGATGTCTGAAGTTTCTAATTTTGATGAATGTCAGCTATTACTCCATATTTCTAAGATAAATCTATTTATGAATCATAATGTTGCATGTTTGATATTCACTGAAGCTGTTTTCTTTTTGTGGTTGTCCACAAAGGTTAGTGAGTTGTCACCATGGCACTGAGATGTAATTTGATCTGTCATCTCCCCTGCTGCAGCAATGCTGTCACAGCAAATATCAACACGTTCCCATTTAAAACACTGACTCAAGCTGTCAGAGAGATTCAACAGGAAAAACTGTAAAATCCCACCTCTGTGGCGATTATGGTCAGTGAGATTTTTAAAGTGTAAATACTTAATTTTTGTGACAGCTTTGGTGAAACAAAGACATTGAAAGAAAAAAACAAAAACAACTACGTCTGAACAGGATAAACCCACTAACTCGATTAGATTGTTTTTGGCATTTCTGTCCCTCAGCTCCACAGGCAGTACATATGAGTACAGAGTGTGCTGTCCTCTTCTCTGCCTCCACATTTCCTATCTTCTGCCAACACGTGCCAATTGTGTAGAAATGTTCTTGGAGTCCTTACCAGTGTTAAGGGTCCTTGTAGATCAACTTTAGTATCTCTTAAAGATGCTGTTTTTTTCTTGTTTTCTACTCTTATTTCTTTAGTGTGCAACAGTGACTCAGGAGATGGGAGTTTTTCTTGTTACTGTTGGGTTGCCTGATCCAATGCTCGTTTCGTCCGTCTCCGTCGTATCTTTGGGGAGGAAATAACTGTCTTGCCTACAGGTGGTGTTCAGTGGAGCCTGGTTTTGCCAATTGTATGGCAGCCTTGCTCCAGTCAGTCTGTCCCAGGGCAGCTGTTGCTACAATATAGCTTACCACAATCAGTGTATGAATGGGAGAATAAATTTAGTTTTTAGAGTCATCGGACTTGATAAAGTGCTGCCCTAAATTTAAACACAAGAAACTCCTGAATTTTTAAAAGGAGACAATATTTGTGATAAGGAAATATGTAGTTACAACTGATATATAAACTCCATATACAAATTCTTTGATTTTAACTGGCTTAACAATGTATACACACGTTGAATGTTATTTTCATCCGGATATTTTTGCGCATGCGTACAACAGTGGAGGGCAAAAAGCTTCCACACAGCTTTGGAAAGCCATGTGGTTGTGGTCGAACAAATAAAATTTAAACCATCTTTGTGCAGATAATCGAAAAAGTCACATCAGAAAGCTAACAGTATGTAGCGCAATGCTTCCAGACTGTTTATGACTGTTTACTTACAAGCTACGGAAGGAACCTCCTCGGATATGACCGCTGCCAGATCAGTATGGAGATTATCTACAATTATATGATCGTCATGCCTTGACTTTACACAGCAAAAACAAAGAAGAAATAAAATTAATAGGACAACTCACACCACTCGACTCTTCAAACACCTTTTTAGACCGATCAATCATCAACACGGCAGTTTGAGGAGTCACAACAACTGAGTTACCATTCAGCCAGCTTAACCCCCGACAGACCATTATTTATAACTTCACCAGATACTGACATGTCATAAACATATTCACAACCCAAAGACAACACATTACGGAGTTATGAAGCAATTTCACGGCGAACCGACAGCTTACACTGTTAAGGCTGCGTTAGCACTCTGTGTCGAGAACAGCTAGTTAATGACATCACCGTCAGGCTGAGAGCAGCACCACGGCTTTTACTATAAACATGCGCACATAAAGAAATAAAATGTTAAACTTACAGCCAACATGTAATCAGGCAGCCATTTGTACAACCAGTAACATGTAAGAGAGCTGAAATACCGAAGAGCTAGCCTAAAGAGTTAGCTTCCAGGCCGTTTTAAATAGCTAACAACCTACGGGTAGAAACTCCTCAGATATATCCACCGTCAGTTCGGATTACAGATATCTACATTATTTGATCATCATGCCTCAACTTTACACAGCAGAAGCAAAGAAGGCATACATATATTAACATCAACATACCTCCAATGTAGAAGATGAGCAGATTTGCTCATCAAACTGGACCCCATCAGCTGGAAAATGATCAAATGTTATTACTGTCCTTTTTTCTTCTATTTCTGCAGCCTACAGCGCTGCAAATGTTAATCATGCTGATAGATTTTCCTTCACTGCCATGTAGTGCTGATCTGTTGACTACTGTGAGTTAACAACAAGTTAGTGGGGCGATCCGTCTTTCTGCCCTCCTGAGAGAAGCTGGGAGGCGAGGAGTTAGGTGCTTGATGTCACGTTTCAATGTGTCTTTAGTCTGCCTCCTATGGAGCCCGGCAGGCGTCATTTGCAGAAATAATTTTAGTGGCAAGAATCCATACCCTCTGTTTGCTAAACCATGCGCACGGATTATGAATCCGTACCCTCGGTTTATTAAAGTGTGACCGTCTGAGGGGCTGTCGGCTTGATAATGTTCCCTGGTTGTCTTTCATATACAAGTTGCTGCTTTGGCAGAGGGGTTAACACATAGGGTTAGCCTGCGGTTTGCAGTTGTTCAAATCCTGCTAAAGTAGTCAGGTTCAACTTTTTCACACATCCATTTTTTTGGGGTGCCAGCAGGAAAGTAGGCTATAAACACAAGCTTTGTTTAAACTGGGGAAATTTCTCTGGCATTGTTTATTAATCATAGTTTTGTCCCCACCACATAAAAACCTGATGTAGAATTTTTTAACAGTGCAGGTCTGCTCACGGGCCTGGCGCGGCATGTCCGGGGTACCCGAGTTGGTGGTGCGCCAGGTTCCGGCCTCGGCCCGGGGGTCCTCGGACGCTGGCGGTGCCTGGGGCGTCTCTTATTGGCGGGGAGGCTTTTTACCATCTAGCACAGGCGCTCTTTTTAACGGGGTGCGCTTGGGACGGGAGGGGGGAGGGCGTTGAGGGTGAGGGGGGGCTAAACTCAACCTGGGTGTCTAGTGACATGTGTTTTGTTAGCAGTGTGAATGTTGGGGAGGATTTAGGTATGCCCCTGGCATGGGGGCTGGTGGATTGCCGGGGCCCCCATGGGGCTCGGCGGTACCGCTGCCGTGGGCCCCGACTGGACGTGCTGGGGCCTCCCACCCCTGGTGGATCGGGCCGAACGGGGGTGCCTATTGGAGTCAGCAGGGGAGCTGGCTCCCTGGGGTTGGCAATGGTCACCCCAGTTATTTTCTCCCCATCCCCATGCCTCTGTCCACCTGCTCCTTCATTCTACCATTCACAAGGCCTTGGGACGTGGGCACGTCACTGGGGTGCGGGATGGAGCTTCCGTCTTCGCTACCCGGTGGCGGCCTGGGTCCCGATTTTATTGAGCAATTTAGACACTACACTTGCAACATTTACAGGGAACGCACATGTAGGGACCTGGCGGTGTGGCGCCACAGGCGAGGCCCCCCCGTTGTGGGGGCCTCGCCTGTGGTGCCGGCACCCACTGGTTAAACGCATCTAGACACTGAGGGCCCGGGGGGGGAGATGGGGGTACCCGGCAGTATTCCCATGTCCCCCCCTCTGTTTTAAGTGCACATTAGAACAACACGCAACAACACCACATTGAGCTGGGGGAGAGAGGCTGGGGGGTCTTTCCACACCCCTGTTCGTTGGACCATCAGGGGTCGGAGCCCGGATAGAACATCACGCCGTCTGGTCGGGGTCCTGGGCTGGTGGGCTGCTCTTGCCGGTGTGGGGCCTTGGCGGTCTACTTGTCCCCGTCCTGGTGGGCAAAGGGGTCTGTCTCCTGGGTGCAGGGGCAGGGTTCTCTACTGGGGCGTCTGTCCCTGGGCCTGGGAGTATGGAGTATAGTGTACGTATGGGGGGTATGAATGAGGGTATAGCGTCCTTTTTTCGTATGTCCTGTATTTGTAAGAATGTGTACACATGAGAGGGAGGGTACGTATGAGTGTCTCTGTCTGTCTATGTCTACCTGTCAGGTTGGGTGTTTGGCTGCTCTCTGGCCTGATGCATCTTCTTCCCTCCCCGTCACTCCCCGTCGGTGATGGTTGCTCCTGCCCGCTGGTTGATGATGACTCTCGATGCATGGGGCTGGGGGTCCCGGTTGCGGCCCGGCTCGGTCCTGGTGCATGTCGGGCGGGTCCTGGGTGGTCCGGTGTGTCGGGCGGCCGCTGTTTCGGGCCGATGTCCTCCTTGGATTGACTGGGGCACCTCTTATGGGGGTGCCGGGGTTTTAGAATAGGTTGGTGCCGTCCGGTGGATCGGTGGGGACCGTGCCTGGCGCCCAGTCCTCCTGCCGGTTCCAGGACTTCAGCTGGCTGGTCTGTTCGCCTGGTGGGGCTGTCCGGCATTGGCTGGGCCCCTGATCTTGGCGCCCCACGTGGGGCGGGATCTGGACCCTGGAGCTGGAAGATCTGGATGTCCAGGTGCCGGCTGGGCGCGGCCTGGGGAGGGCGTACATCCCCTGTGGCTCTTGCTGTGGCTCCCTGGCGTGTGGATGTGTGGAGGCGGGCCGGGTTGTTGGCGGTGGGTACTGGTCCGGGGTGGCGGCGGCGTGTGTTGTCCGTCGGTTGGCTGCGGGTCCTCCTTGCCTGCGGCGGCGGCGGGGGGCCCTTGTCGGCTGGTCCCTGGTTGGGGCCCCGCTGGGGGGCGGGGTGCCCCTGGTCCCCGTGGCCTCCGGTTCCTGGTCCGGGCCCGCCCTGGCGTAGCCGGTTACCGGCGGAGCCCGTGGGCTCGTCACTGCGATCTCTCGGGCCCCAGCATCGCGGCTGGTGGGTGCTCCCCTGGGACTTCCATCTGTTCCTCTCTTGGTGGGTGATCGACCCTGCGCTGATCCGCCTGTGGACTCTGTACTCTGTGGGACGCTGGATGCATACATCTCTTGCCTCCTCCATGTCTGTGCCGATTCCTGTAGGACGGATTGACGGTTCCTTACACCAGCTATCAATCACTTGCATGGGGAAACCTTATTCAGA
The DNA here is from genome assembly GCA_028564705.1 of Apricaphanius iberus. NCBI lineage: Eukaryota > Metazoa > Chordata > Actinopteri > Cyprinodontiformes > Aphaniidae > Apricaphanius > Apricaphanius iberus. Next base: position 232,080 of record JAPXFQ010002076.1, read on the forward strand.
CCTGCATGCTCGCACACACATAGGTGTGGGGACATAGGTGAGGACGGACATATCTTAAGCTGAGGTTATCATCATTAGTTAGTTGTTCACAGGAGCTTACCAGAAACATTTGTATTATGTTCATTAATCAATGCTTGTGTGTAGTGAATGTGTAATTCTTTGTTTATTCTACCAGATCCGAACTATTGGTTTGGTTCTGTACAGTTTGTTGTTTTTGTTTTGTATTACTGTTTCTCTGCCGTCCGGCAGAGGTGGAGGACTGGGATGTTTTCTTGTGTTCTTTATTTGCCTCCCTGTCTTGTGTCGTCGGTTCGCCCCTCTGTTGGTCCGGTTTCTTTTCTTCACCTTCTTCCTTTCTCCCTTCTTGTCTCAGTTTAATGTCCATGACGTCAGGAAATTGAACCCACAGTAATCACTAATAAAGATTTTTCATACATATACATCAAGTGGCGTACTACAGCGAAGCTGTAATACTCTGCTTGGGAAAGTAAAACTGTTGGGCTTGTACTTGGTACTCAGACACCAATTCTGAGTAGCATACTGCTAGACAGGACACGTTAAAAAAAACAAAACAAAAAAACAAAACAGTGCAGGTCTAACATCCACTTATGCTGCCAGTGCTATTTTTATATAATCAGTATCCAAACTGATATTCCACTATTTTAAACAGTTTCTTTATGTGTGAATGTTCTAGCATTTTTTGCAGGGATTCATGTTACGTCCAACAAAGACTTGCTTTTTAAAGCGGGCACTGTATCAACAAGTAACTGGCTAACTCATATCTCTTAAATGTAAGGTATTTATCCTGTGCCACCTGCTCCATGCAGCTACGCATTCTAGGGGCCGAGATGGGCATACGCTTTATTTATGGCCCATTTCTAGGTCATTTGTTTTAGCCATGCAACACGTTTTGCGACTGACTTGTCTTCAAATATTGCATTTGTTGTGCATGGACCCTGCCAGGCTGCATACGTGGCTACGTTTAAAACTACTTTCCTCCAGGAACCCAAAACAATATACATAACTTACCTCTGGGATCAATAAAGTGTGTGGTAATAACTGCAAGGACAGGATTTGATCAACCGGCGAACGGTGTTCCAGAAGTTGGTCTTGACCGCTCTGCCAACAGAGCAACTTAATGATTAATTTGCCAGGACACACTATTAATCGGATAGAATCCCCCACACTGTCACACTTGATTTATTAATCTGTGCGCACGGTTTAGTAAACCGAGGGTACGGAACTTACCACTCAAAAAAGCTTTTTGCATCTGACCCCTGCCGGGCTACGTAGCCTCCACTGTTTAGGTAAAAGAATAGGTGATTTTATCCGCAGAAGTCAGCAAAATTCAAAACTCACTATGTCAGAGCACTTGTCACCTAGTTAATGGGTCACATGTGCCTGTAGGTCAAGTTGTTCATATAAACTGAGTTTATGGGATTTAAGAGAGCACACAATTGTTCCTTTGTCACTGATTTAGATGTGTTCACTAGTAATATCTAATCAATCTAATATCTAAACTTCTTAAAAGTATACATAGAAACTGGGACCACTAAATGGAAATATGCACTAATGTTATTCCTGCCCCAGTTTTAATCATTTTAGATACAAAAATGTGTCTTTATTAGAAATGGTGACAACCAAGAAAAAATAAACAATGGCACAAATCAGAATGTCTTTGTCTATGAGGGGGAGGCTGTGCTTGGGTTCTCAAGAAGAGCATACCACTGGAAATCATGGATATAAAGCAATCTGCAGGCTAAAGGTGATTTACAAACCAAAAGCAAACACTTCATCAAAAAAAAGACCGCTCTGTGTTTAGCTATAATTAATAAATTAATTGTATACACTGTATAAGTTTATCTTTGGGATGGTTCACTTTTAGACTAGATGAACACTCATGTAATTGTCCATATCTTTAATTTTCTATTTGAATGAGGTCTGATTGATCCAAATATATACAAAGTTTCTCAGTATGTAGTCTCCACAAAGATTTACGTAATGATTGCCCTTCTTCTTTCACGTTCCGTACACATTTTGAACCTCTTTTCAAAAAGATAATTTGACAAATGTCGATGATTAACCTATTCTGGACATGACTTTCAGACAGTGCTCTAAAGCAATGCTTTCCTTTTTTCCCATTCATTTCAGTTTCTATTCAAATAAGTTTCTATTTTTTATTATATAGCATCAATTCAAAGCTGAAAGCAGATTCAAAGCAGATGTCATCTTCGGGTACTTTAAAGGAAAAATCATACGCAGATTCCAGTTTAAAAGTTTTATTTATAAAAACAAAAAATCCCAGGAGATTGCATATAGTCATTGACATACAGTTGTGCGCAGTTTATGCAGACTTCAACCTCAGCAATCCTCCATACTGAGAAAACATGTATTGACAGCGGAGAGGAAAAACTCCTCTTTAACTAGAAGAAAACTCCTGCAGAACCTGGCTCTGTACGAGCGGCCATCCGCCACGACTGTCTAGGGGTTTGAGAAATTAGAGCAGAGACGCAGTAAAAAAACAAAAGGTATTGATGTAATAGTATTTTTTATATTAAAGAAGAAAATAGTTGATAAGAGGAGTTCAGTTACTGGAAGCATCATTCCAGTCAATACTCTCATCAAACAAGACATCACAGCTGAGAAGGATGTCAGACCAGATTCAGCTTCTAGGGTGAGAAAAGAATTACGAAAGAACAAAGTAAAAAAAAACAGCAAATAATGTAATTGGAGAGTAATAGAAGATAAATATAGCAGAGTGAACAAAATGTTTAGTCTGTCAGCCAACAATCTAAGCCTATAACAGTTTAACTATAAAGATAGCTCAGGATGACCCAGCCCGTTAAAATCAGATATGAGAAAGCCAAAGCTAGGGAGAACCGTCTGTTTGAAACATCTGTTTACAGCATTTACCTTCAACTGGCTTAGTCTTTTAGCTACTACCCCTCTTCTACACCACCACTCATCCAACGCTTGGCTAAAATCAATCTGTTTTCAACTATAAGCTTAACATAGTGGAGTACATATTCTTGTGGTACTCCACAATTAACCCTTGATGTAAAGATTGATCATTTACATGAACAAAACGGAATTTGTTTGACAAACATGATTTAAACCAGCTAGGGCTGTTCCTTTGATCCCTGCAACATGTTCAAACCTTTGGGAGAGAATATTGTGAGCTGCTGTGTAAAAAGCAACACTGAGATCTAACAAGATCTGGAAAGTTATTTTTTTCCATGAGGACCCCGTTGTTTGTATCCAAGACAAGCCAGACCCCTCAACACTAAATCCTACCACCACACACAGTAAAAGTGAATAATTACAAACTTTTATATGCAAAAAATAAACAGTGGTTGTAGGGTTTTGGTTTCTTAGTATTCCCATTTTACACTGCAGGCCATATAGACAATTTTCTTTTTGTCTCTCAGATTGTATAAATGTAATATTTACAAATAATTTTGTTAACCTCCGCACAGACAAAAGTTTGTGGACCTCCTTCAATGTCTGCATTCCAGACCCCAGGTTGGGAACCACTGCTCTACAAGTTCCTTTCACACTAGTATAGCACTATCACCATGATGGCCTACCCATCTTCTTAACATCCCTAGATAGCATGTGGCAATGTGTCCCCTCCCATCATGCTCCCCCACCCTGAACCCTGATACATTACCTCCAGGATGATTAATGACCTTGTTATAATAGTTTTGTGCTTGCTGAAAAAAACTGTTTTGGAACTCTTTCACAAGTAATGAAGAGACTGTATTAACTCCTTAATACACGTAGAAGACGTTTCCAAGAATCTGCTAAGACAATCCATCCATTATATGTTCTTTATAATATGTTATGTTTTGCGTAAGTCTTAATTCATTGTGAAAGAACATAACAAAATTTAATTGCAAAAGAAGAAATTGATTACTTACACCATTATGTTTCTTTTCCTTCAAGGTCCATTATACCTTATGTTTTTCAAACTTTCATTTTGTCAAGATGAATAAAACTTGATATTTAAGATACGCAGATATTTGTGACTTCCTTGATATCCATTGCTCAGTTAAAGTTGTATTTGTAAAAACTGGAAGTTTTCAGGTGTTGTTGCTGAGATGGCAGCATATTAAAAAAAATCATTAGAGTTGACCCACTTGAGTAACTCTTTAAGTCTTCTTTTTATTAATCTCAACACAAACACTGCAGAAATATTGTAATTATCCCTACAAAAATAACTGGGATGTTGCCTATTTACCTAAGCAAAATCTGAATTAAATGTGTGATCCTTTTCTCTTTAACATCAAATGCAAAAACAGATCAATGGATGGATGGCTAAATTCCATATTGCTGCAGCCCCCTGATAATATTCATAATGAATAGATCAAAGCATTAATCAGCGTTGGATACAAGCTCACTCAGATTTGCTTTAAGGATCTGGATCCGTTTTTCTTACTTGTTAGACAACCTAATATAAAATTTAACCTAAATCCCACACTAAGTGAAGGATCTTGTGCATAGAAGAATAGGCTCCATTAGGGCATCGTCACAATATCCTCTGGGTGAACCACACACACCCAATCCCCAGATAAACCCCTAAATATGATTCCATTGATATGAATTTTAATAGTTTACAAATAGATTTGTTATAATAAAAGTTTGATAGATTTCAAATTATGTTTTAATGTTTATTGTGGAAAATTCCAGTCCAGTTTTGACCAAATTTAGTGTTTTAGGTTTAGAATGCAATGATCAAACATGTCCTGCAATTTAATTGAATCCGAACCTGTAACTCTTATTTGTATCATAAGCCATTGATTTAGATGCTGACGAAACAATATTTTCTTACTTTGCTTACATTCTGCCCAACAAGTTGGGGTATGGATTCCCAGCTTTAAATATCTACAATAGAAAACTTGTTTGGATTCAAAGGACAGATGACAATTTTTCTTCCTCAAGGCTTTTTACATCTCCTATGCCATGTCATCCTGAGAAATTAGCAAAACCGGCCATTTCAAATACTGATGCTGTATGTCAACTATGTTTTCATAATGAATCCCACAACCTCTAATATAAACTGGAGCAAATTATGACACATTCTCACTCCTACCTCAACTAGTTTAGTCTCCTAAAAATAGTGTACCACTGATGTACCCAGTAATGTCCAAATTGTTGTCCAGGGGGCATTTGCAGGCTTTGGAATGATTAAACTTTAATTAAAAGGATCAAAACATTAAGTTCCAAAAGAAGATATTTGTTGAGAAAAAAAAGTAGGAAAATGAATACCTTTATTTTTACCTTTTTTAGTTTTTGATCTGCAATGATTTACAGAGCTATTTTCTGCAAAACTCAAACTACATTGTATCCTGAAAATATTGCACATTTAAGAAACGTCACAGAATTATTTGGAAATGTTTGGACACTACTTCTTTATACTGACTTATAATGTTTAATAAAATAGAACAAATCAAAAATGAGTAAGAAACTGAAAAGGACAGGGAGAAAGTTTGGATAAGGCTGAAATAGTGGGACCTCCTCGGAGTTTAAATAGAGACCGTGACAGCATTAAATTAATGGTAATTGATCAACTCTTAGGCCATGTTCGGATAATGCCTTAAACGTAAAATTATTTAGTCTACACACACACCCCCCCACCCCCGTCATCCACACTAACCCAGCGTTGTGTAAAGTCTGTGGACAGTTATTATTAGCTGGGTAAAAGGGCCGTCTAATTCTTAATTCAACGGCTAAATGAGCAGGTCTGGACAGCTTCCTCGGTTAATAAAGGAGGTGACGTCAATCAAATGCTGCCTTCCAGGTTGACGTCAACAACGCCACATTACGAGTCTCGCCATGAAGCTTCTTTTGCAAATTCAGACATTCAGCCAGTGTTCTCTTTGGTGGGACAAACAGATATGTACTGTGCTGTGGAGCTTCTCGTTTATATTCTGTAGGCACCTGTAGTGACGTAGATCATACGTGTCAATTAAGTAACCCAGAAACCAAGAGGAAGGCGGCATGGAGCTTCTTTCTTGGGAGAACTTGTAATTTGTCTTGTCAATAATTACTTGTGAATGCTGAATCAGCTGATTTTAACATGGTCCAGTTGTGGCTTCCTCATCATGTTCCACCTGCCGGTTGATCATAGGTGTGCAGCTATTCGCATTCATTCGGCATGGAAATTCACCTTGCCCTTGCCAAGCTTCATACAGCTACCCAGATCCATCACACTTCTCTATTACTTAATAATTCCCTCTAAAAGACATTTAAAATCAGCTCGTTCTAAACGAAGCACCATCTTCCACTATTAAGCAAGTATTAAAAACAGAAAAGGCGCTCTCACTTATAAAATAACAGTTGGCTGCTTTTTCCTATTCGAGGCAAGTTGCCATTGAGTTCAACAACTCCTAAACCTCCAATGAAAAAGCTTAGCATGTGGAGTATCCTTTCAGGACAGGGGATATGTCGGCTCCTTGTCATTTAAGTTGTATTGAAAATCATGTGTACATTTCTAATGATTAGGCTGAAATAGCTGGACCTCCCAACAGTAGGTCTAACTGAATAACCTGGTTTTGGGCACTTTTTACACATTTTTTCTTGTTTGCTGTTTTCTCAGGCTTAAACCAGAAAAAGCAGGAACAACTTTTTTTTTTAAACCAGACTTCCCTCTCTTCCAATAATCCCTGACATCTGTTACATATTTCTTATAGACTTTAATAAGAATGCAATTGCTGTCACAAGAATCCCTAACCAACATGTGAAATGTGGTCTGATCTGAAAAAGGTGCATAACAGTATTCCTATAAAGGTTGAAACTTGAACTGGCTTTCCTCTGTCCCAATCATATTTATCTACACCTGTCTCTGAAACCGAGGACAGAGTCTATTACTGATCATTATCTGGACTAACCTTACCTCACTGCCTGTGAGTTTGCTCTGGGAGGTTGATAGCTTCGGGCACAGAAAAAAAAAAGACATACCCTTGTATCTTTTTAATGAATCTGACCTTCTTCCTCTTCATATCTTCTACCTGACTTCTGCGGTTCGTTTTTACCTGCTCCCTGTTACGTTGTTAAGAAGTGTCATCCTGTATCACTGCATCCTATCATTCGATCTCCCTCCCTACCTTTCATTTTGATTTTATCAGACATCTGAAGTCTCAAGGTGATTACCGCCCACTTTTTCTGTTTGGAATAACACAACTTGATGTTTCTTAATACAAACTTAGCTGATTACTTAAACATGACAAAAACACCAAGAAAAAAATTCAAGGCTTGTCACCTGATCTTTAATGATTTATTTGAAAGTTACAGGCACATTTCTGTAGACCTTACCAATCCTGGATAACTGAAATAAAAAAAACTCTTACACAAAGTTTAATATATAAAATGATTGATGTGATTAGGGATGATGCAATTTTGGCTGCTGAGGTTTGTCCTGCTGTTTGACCTGTTTAGCAGCATGGAAAGCAACTGGAACTGCTTAATCTCTAAATAGACCAGAATTTTATGGATTGGCAAGCTGCAAACACCTTCAGTCAACCTCATTTCCTATAGATCCCAGTTTGCATACATGAAAGACTGCATTCAAAGATCACTCCAAGTTATGGAATTAGTGTTTTATATCTGAACTAAAGCTATAATTCCCATAAAATGTACGTTTTAATATGACACCCTTGACCAAATTATTTTCACTATGACAAAAGTAAAACATTGTAAATTCCTTCTGTGTGAAAAACTGTGTTTCTTTTGTATAAGGAAATACTATTAGAACATGTTTAAAAGCTCCAGAAAGTTAATTTTGCACGATATACAACCTTTAACAATTTAGTGTTCTAGACACAGGAACGGGCTTTGTCCTAATAGAAAACTCTTGCCAGATGTCTTTATTCCAGCATCAATATTTTTTAACATTATAGATGCAAAAACAGCATTTTAAACAAGGCTGACTTCTTTTGTTTTTCACTCTAAAATCTAAAAATCTTGCATTTTCTTACAACAGGGTATAAACTTTTTACCAATATGTTTCATCACCTTTGGCTATCTACCACAACACAGTCATTGCTGGTACTCCCGGTGGTTGCCATGGTGAAAAGATCAGAAATTCATGCTCCATTTGAGCCCGTTGTTTCACGTCAATAACTGATCACTGTTTTCCAGAACCACATGAGACTGTAAAGGATTGCTTTCATTTTCTTTTCATAATGTTTTACAAAAATTTATTTGTAATGTAACCACAGTAACAGTTGAAATAATATAAATTACCTGCTTTAAAAATAAGATTACTCACAGTGAGGTTAGTATTAAAGACTTCACCAGTTTTCTTAATAAATATGTTTCTAATGGGGTTAATGACATACATTTCACTCCAGGTGTTGGTAACATATCAAATAATCCACACTTATAAAAATATTATCTCAGATCTATCCATAAGTTATTTGGAGCCACAACCGCAGCCAAATAAACTTACTAGCAGTAAAGTAAATGATGCATTCAGTGGCGCTCTCGCATTTTCAAGTGATGCTAGATGTAATTCGAGCATTCCTGGCAAAAGCCCAACTAAAGCCATGGTGGTCAAAATGGGGGAAAAGATCAAATCTGGCAACACTAGTCATAGTGTCGAACGGCTTAGGTTTCTGGTATCAAACTGCAAAGTATGCAGGCAAACTCCAGTGATTGCTTCAGCAGCTGTAATTTGGTATCAATGCCTGAAGCTGCATATTCGTATGACAACCTAAAATATTTTTTGCAAAGGTTAGTGATGATCCAGGTGGGAACATTCTCACACTTTTTATAAACTTTTACTAGCGGGTCTCAAAAAACAATGCCGCACATCAACAATGTCAACAGCAAACTTGAAACATCAGGCTGGCCAGCATTTAAAGGTCTGGGAAAGTCACTAAAGAATTAAGACACTGCAGCGATGTAAAAAATAATAAAAAATCCTCTACCACTTTTTATTGTTCATTTGGCAGGGCCTATATCATGTTAGTTAAGTCATTTCTTACAGTTACAGTGGTTGTATCTGACATGATGTTAGCTGGATTATATGTTGTGATGGGTTTCATAAAAATGATCGCTGCAAGGATAAAAGCTTTCCATTTAATGAATGTCAGTTTACAATACTTTGCATATTTATAAAAGAAAGTCGCAAATAGCCTAACTGGCTGTGGCTGCAAAACAGCTAAACTTCATTTCAAATGACTAAATATAAAATCTAATAAAATGTAAAGAGATATTACTGCATAAAAACTGTTTGGTTGCTGAGAGGTAGCAGTGTTGTGCCAAAAATAATTAAATACTTTATTTTTTTCCCAGTCAGTACCTAATGTTTAGCCTTAATATTCCCTCTGTTTTCCTGTGGGAGTAGCTACCAGGGCATTTTGTGACATTTAATCAACTTAAATGCTGTTTTTATGAGGAAGCATTCCAAGTATTTAGAATGCAGTACCAGGATTCAGAAAAGTAACGGAATATGTTCCGTTACTTAATATGTGCTCCCTTCCAAATTTGAGATGAGTCTAAAAACTATCAGAAGAGTTCAAGTAGCAATGATTACTTGCAGATATCTACAGAAAGAAATGCAGTTATAAAAAAAGTACAATTCTTCCAATCCTTCACTGCAGACGAAAAAAAGTTTAACATTTTGGCATGTATATTTTTATAGGTATTTAAAAATGTACTTTCTAGTCAGATAAGACCAAAAACTAAACACTTTGGATGTTACACACACTGGTGGAATATTGGAAGAGGAATGAAGTTTGCTCAAAGATTGACAGGCCCTCAGTTTAGAAGCTCTGCTCAAAATGACCCATGATCAAGTTGATGTGACTAGTTCCTTAATACAGAATAACTGGAAGCCTGTTCAATATTTAATCCCTGTGTCATTTCATTCAATTACACACAACTTAATTTATTATCCAGTTTCGGGGGTTTTTTTGTGTGGCGGATACTTGGGTCCTTACAGAGAGGTGGTGTAAATTTCAATTGCCTTTCTATAAATTTACTTACTACAAAAAAATTTGCAGTTTATTTCCATATTGTATGTCTGTCTCTTTGAATCAAATGTAAAACAAAGAAAAGATTTAAGCCTCTGATGGAAGTAGAAGCTAAGTTACTTTAAAACCAAAAAGCCGCCACTTAAGTAAATGCCTTGTTATTTTGATTTAGACAAAATAAACAATGTGCACTAAGTGTGTAATGCATTAACTTATGTTGATGGGATATTACTTTTTCTGTTATTGAACTGGAAAACATTGTTTTACTGTTTCTAGTAAAAATTTAATTTTCTAAATTCACTTCTGATTTCTAAAACAGTTTACCAACACGTTAAAGTGTCAAACCCCCATGGAACAATTGAGACACAGAAGATACTTTCAAGTTCTCATTGGTTGGGGATGTGCAAAGAAAAATAGGAAATAAACTAGTCAAAGCAATGAAAGTAAGAGAAACTGAAAAGTGGGAATTATCAATATGATTTTCTTGGTATAGAAATGAAGTAAGGGTATGCACAGCCTTGTGTGCATACCCTTGCATACCTGGTGTGACGAGTTTTGAAACTTGGACTTTTGATGAAGTAAGTAGGAAAGAAAATATGAATATCCACCAGAGAGAATTAGGCAGGCCTTTAAAGGGAGTTAAAAACAACTAAATCTCTGGAGTGATTTTGGCATAATGATGTGGAGATAAAAAATCAAGAAACCTTTTTATGGGCTAGGCAGGGGTGTCCAAACTTTTTGCTACTAGGGCCAAAATCATCGAGTTGAAAGTGCCCATGGGCCACAAAAATAAGATTTTAACATAAAAAAGTTTTTTTTTTTTTTTTTTACCTATTTAACAGTAAATTAAACGTGTAATATTTTAACACAACAAATAATAAATCTTGTTAGAAATAGAATAGTTGTAGAAAATTTTTAAAAATTGTAGATTCAAAATACCCAGCTGTGTTATTTTTTAGCTATGATTGGTTGTCTCACTGTTGCATTAGTTTTTTGTGGAAAAAAATATGTTAAAAGATAAAGAAATTGTTTTGTTCCATGGATCATTTTCTAATGCTTTTGATTTGTCAACAAAAAACTATGCTCTTATATAGAAAGTCTCCATCTGTATCAGTTATTTGTGTTGTGGTGCCAATTGCAGAGAGTACCAATCTTATGGTGGTCAGGGGCTGTACAAAATCAGTCCAGGTGCCGTAAATGGCCCCCCATGGCCACTCTTTTGACTCCCCTGATTTGGCTTTTAAATTCTTTTTTTGTCTTCTGCTCTAAAGTGTGGAAGTAAAGATATGAACATGACATATAAAGACATAAACTCTGAAACTTTATCTGGTTTTTCTTTAAGGATTACAATACACACAAACTTACAGATAAACGCACACACAGAGAGCCCACCTTGTAATTCCAAAGGTAATGTCACTCTGAGTGCCTACGAGATAAATGTTATCTGTCGTCTGTTGCACCTCCTGTCTGTTACCTCGGGCATTTGCTGTTTTATAGAGGCAGTCGCGCAGACGCTCAAACCATTACTGAGAAATACCATGTGCGTCTCCTTGTGTATGCAGGACACAATTTTAAAAAAGGTGTGAGGAGTAGGACTTACCAGGGAAAAAAATATCCACACACACACACGAGTAAAGAGCTTAGCTCAACATTATGTCTCTTTCATATGTTTGTGTTCTATAGTTGTCTTTGATGTCCAATAGATTATTTGATCCTCTGTCAGAAGTCTGTTATCCAGGTCTTTTTGTAAGTAATCACTGCTCTGTTCTATTGATCTGAATGTGGTGCACAACATATATGTGCCTCTTATGTGCACCTTGCAGAAGTGTTGTACATCTATTTTTTTTTATACGTCCTACCTCAAACATTTGTGCATTGTAACTGAACTGTATTTGATGGAGTGATACGAGTACAGTGTGGGTGTGAAGTAGAAGAAAAAAAGTTACATGCTGTTTGGGTTTTTTTGACCAGAAAAATCAGAATGGTTGTGTATTCAGCACCCTCTAATTGGATACCTCGAAACAGAAATACATTGCAACTGAAATCTACTTATTCTTTAACTGAGTACATCAGTGTATAATTTCTAAATGCTGCTCTTCTGGGAAGGTTTCAGATATTCCCACCAAGCTATCAAAATCTCTAGAGTGCTTTTCAGACCATTTGCCAAAAATGGAAAGAGTATAGCACAATATGGCTGTCAATGTTACCTGACCTTGCAAACAAAGGTAAGGATTAACTATACATCTTCTAAGAGGTTCAGAATAATTCTGTAGGAGTTGTAGTAATGCCCGTTTTCCACTAAGGTTGGCTCAGCCTGGGCTGTGTCGGTTTAGCCCAGCCTAGAATGGCCTGGCTGTGTTTCCATTACCATCTCAGGAACACAGCAATGGGCTACGGCATGGGCAGGCTCACCATACAAATTAGTCAGTTTTCTGATTTTCCAGAGATATCACTTTAACAGCGCAGTCAGTTAATAGGTCGGCACGTTGGGTTCCTCTTTAGACTGAGCCAGAGGTATATGAAAAAAAGGGTGGACTTGGCCCAGACAAAGGTAATGGAAACCTGCTAAATACTAACTGAATCTACCCAGTCCGAACTGACCCCATTAGAAAAAGGGTGTAATTCACAACTCTATCTGGTGGTTTAAAGAGATGTATGCATAAATAGAACTGAATGTAATAAGAAAACTGGAAAAAACTCACAATGGAATGCGTAATCAGAGAGAAACCGTGGCAAAATACAGGGAGGTCCAAGAGATGTTACAGAAGGAGCCCGTGGAGAGCAAGTAAATCAGAGAGCTTAAATGTACTGGGGAGTAGTGGAAGTGACCGAGGGGGAAACCTGATGACTAATTAGTGTAAAGCAGGTGCAGCTGAAAGTGAGAGAGAAAGACAGCATGGAGATTGATGGACAGCAGCTGGACAATGAAGGAGAATGGCAAGGAGGAAACGGAGAAGAAAAACCAAGTTAGAAAGTTAGAAAATTATCTTAAATGCAAAACATAGGACTAATACAGAGGGGAAACTAAGAATATTGAAATCTAAGTAAATAAATAAGAACAAGGAAACACAAGACAAACTCAAAGTAAAAGCACTAATGAATATGAAGAAGAGGAGAAAAACTGAAAATACAGAAAACATCAATTAAAACACTAAGTAGAGAGAGAAAAACTCAAATCAGAGAACATAATCTTAATGAAATTTAAAAAAATAAAACATAACTAGTAACTACAACAGAAAACGATAAGATAAGATAAGAAAATAACTAATAAGCTCAAAATAACTCATAGAAAGAAACAGGAGTATAAACATCTAAGGATCCTAACAATCAGGAGAAAGATATTACTCACTTCTGCCAATGAAAAGTGAGAATTATCTATGGCTGCGTTTACATGCAGCCAATAACCCATTCAAAACTGGCATGTTAGCTATAACCCAGTCACGCATTACCCAGGCCTGGGCGGTATACCGGTTCATACTGAAAACCGGTGTTTATTTTCGTTATGATATGAATTTTTAATATACCCCTATACCAGTGAATAGCTCGGACAACTTCTGGAACTTTTAATGAGGGGAAGTGTTTCAGCCAGGACCAATTTCATGGCTACACGCTCTTCACCACAGTGTTGAAAATAACGTTTTTAACTAAGTACAGCTGTTGGCAGGAGCGAAGCACACAATTCTGATGAAGTAATTCCAAAAAAGAGGAGCCTCGTCTATAGTTCAAAAAGTTTATTGGCTTTAAAAGGTCAGACGAGAACCGAACGGCATACCTTTTACAAACGCTATTGAGAGTAACCAGTAGGGGGAAGTGTTGAGCGCTATTTGACCATCCGTAGGTAAACGCGGTCAACAGCGGCAAAACCAGTAGGAAATAAATCAAAAATAGCGGTAAATATGTTTTACATACCATCTACGATACTTCTTTCATCTTTTTTTTTTTGTTATCTGAATATTAACCAGCTAAAAACCACCTATGGTCGCCGTGTTTATTTTACTTCTTCTTTGGCAATATCTGATCTGAGTCTATAATCTGGCCCCTAGCGGGATTCTTCAGTACTACATGCAAAGCAATTAGAAGATGCAATTTGTTGCTTATGCCAACGTGAGGTTTAAAATAATTATACTTTCAGCCTTAGAACATCAAGAATGTTTACTAGAATCACAATCATTTTAATTATTTTCATATCTATCACGTGTCTGGAAAAAAACAACATAATGCAGTCCACATGGCAGTAAAATGGGCTATTTAATGCAAATTTTTATATTCTTTATTCTTATAAGATAATGTGGATATGAATGGTCTTGTATGGAAAAAAATACCGTTAAATAGCATAAAACCGATATGTTTTTAAAAAAATACTGTGATATGAACATTTTTCCATACCGCCCACCCCTAGCACGACCATGTAAACATTGGCAAAAACCTGAATATGCTCATATTCTGGTTTTTAAAAACCTGAATATTACCTCTGAAGTACCCTTTTTCTAACCAACATATTTGGTCATGTAAATGCATATCGGCATAACCCCATCAAAAGGAGCATTGATTTATGTTCTGCGCATGTTCTATTCGCAAGGAATCTTTGTTTTTTTCAGTAGAGCAACTTCTAGCATGAGCCGTCTGTCATACAAATCCCACATTTACGGGAGTTAATCTCTCTGCTCTCTCTCTCACTCTCTGCTCACGCATGTAAACGGTTTATTCTGAATGTTTCAGAAACCCAAATAGTGACTTTAACTCAACCATAACCTGAATATTGGTGGCATGTAAACGTAGTAAATGTGGGAGAAAAGAAACATCACACATCTCCCTGAACACGTTATTCTTATGGTAACAAAGAGTGGTGACAGCATGTATCAGAATGGTCCAGTAAAATTCTAAACTTCGATACAACTGGAAATCTATGAAAAGACAAAAAGATGTCAGTCAGTGTCTGGTGTTTTATCCAATCCAGCTGAGTTTAAGCTATTTTGCAAAGACGAATCATCAAGGCTTTCACTCTCCAATTGTGAATAGCTTTAGAGACATAACACAAAAAACTTGCGGTTATGATTGATGATATGAAAGTAGTTCAATAAAGAATTGACTCTGGTGGGCCGAACACATATGTTCTGAATTGTGAAACAAGTGAAAAAAGTTATTCCTAAATAATTTTTTTCGTTTGTTTCTAGACTTAATTATTTGACACCAGTTTTTGTAGAAAACTGAAATCCTGACCCTCTCCGCCTTTAGACTGTACTTCATTACAAACTTGCAGAGATTGGACAGGCAGGCTCTGTGCAAACTGGAGAATGAGTCTGCCCTTTGGATTCATCTATCAAGCTCTAAAAAGGAAAAAGAATGAGGGGAAAAATGTGTCACTCATATGCAGGATAAGGAGAAAAGATGACAGAGACTAAAAAACAATGCAGAGTCTGCTTGATTCAGTCTACCTGAAACAACCAAGGTTTTTCATTCTGTTCACTGGTTTATATTTTTGTTATCAGAGATGTCATTAAATATATAGTTCGACTGGTGCTCTGTGTGGGTAGAATGATGAACAGAAGTATCAACATGCATGGCCCTGCTGCCACGGCTTTCTTTATGGTTGCATGGAGGAGTGAGAGCTAGAATAAATGTACCGACACACATTTATCTACAAAACGCATCAACCACTGAGAAAATGCCATTTATTTTTATTTCTGAGCCAAGCGGGCACAATTTTCCAATAAATCTTTGTTATATGAGCTCAACTCGGTTTCACATACACTTATTTGATCAGGAGCTCAACTCCAAATGGATTGAAATGAAAGCAGACAAAGAAACAACAAAATATTCACTAAATTTATGTGTCTAACAGTCAAGAGATAAAAGAAGCCTAGTATGTGTTATCAGACTTTGTTTGCTCAGGGAGAAGAAACAAAAGAAAGACAACATTCATAAAGTAAATCTCTGATGAGAAGCGAGTAACAGTAAGTTCTTTTCTGCATCGATAACGGAGAGTGACTGCATCCTTTCTCATTATTTTGTATTTTTGTGTCGTTTTGTCTGCAGGCTGTTCAGATGCAGAGCTCCACAGTCTGGCTGCCAGACTGAAGGACTGGTTTGGAGTTCTCCACCTCGATGCCAACAGAGACCTCAAATCCTCTGACAGTTTTGACTCCACCGGACGTGAGCGCTTTACTCTCCCTCTGTGATGCTTTTTTTTTTTTCCTCTCTTTGTGTCTATGAGTGCCATCTATTTCTCCCGAAGACACACAAACACACAGGCGTTTTCAGCAAGCAAAGGATGATATTTATGTCGACAGTGACCCTGCTATGTTCCCTGTTATGTCAACATGTCTTAACACATCTCAGCCCTGTCACTGTCAACACTTGCATTCACTCAGATCTAACACTGCTGCTGAAAAAAAAGATTATAAAGGATCCAGACATGTTCTTGAACTTCAAATATATATTATATTTATATATTTAGCTCATTTTTCTGTTTCCTCCTCTAGATTTTGACACCAGCATCTTGCCTATTTGTAAGGACTCACTGGGCTGGATGTTCAACAAGCTTGACATGAACTTCGACCTGCTGCTGGATCAATCAGAGCTGAATGCCATCTATTTGGACAAGTATGAGCTGTGCATGAAGCCGCTCTTCAACTCCTGTGACTCCTTTAAGGACGGGAAGCTATCCAACAACGAGTGGTGCTACTGTTTCCAGAAGCCTGAAGGTAAAGTAGGGGAGGGGCAGATGGAGGGTAACAAGGAGACTGCTGAAAGCTAACACACATACAGAAATCAAAGGGGTCCTAAGTTACTGTCAGAGGGTTTTCTTGAAGGTGACTTTTTTTTTTTTATTACCACTAGTCAGACTAATTTAATTGAAAATTCAAATATTGATAAATTGCTCCAAAATTTAAAAACTTCATTTCAGTCTGCAGGCAGTTGTAAGGTTATTGCAGCCTTGAAGACTCATCAAATAGTTTTTCCCTGGCCCTTTCCTGGCCTTCCAAACACAATTCTACTCCCCCAGGTGTTACATCTGCAATAAGCGGATTTGGAAAAATGCAAGTCCTGCTGGGGAATAAATTAGAACACCTGCATATTTATTTGTTCTTAAAATTGTCAAAATTATATGCAGCGATATCACACGAGATGCACATGATCAGTGTGATCTGAATGTCTTCCATGTACAAATGAGAAAATTCAGAACTCCCAGCATGCCCTGGTTTGGTCATCTGAGCAAGTTCACAGTGAAAATTGATCTCAATATGCTAAAATAAGTCTTCATAAACTCTAAAAATGATTTATTACGTGACCGATTGCAAGCTTTTGCTACTGTCGATATAGAAATAAATAACTACATACAAAGAAACTTAACTTTTATGGGAATTGTGCAAGGAGAAAACCTTTCCTCTCCAAGGAAATACATAAGGGTAGGCTAAAGTTTGCCACAAAAAAAAGTAAAGAATTTTTGTATAATCTTATTATGAAAGAGCAGTGAGCAATTGAAATATTTGGACATAAGAACAGAGAACATGTTTGCAATAAACCAAATACATAATTCCAGAAAACTTGAAAGCAAGATCTGGCCAAAATGATTAAATTAGGGAAGTGTATATAAGGATTTGGAATATGTGGCAAAATCTGCAACAATTTAATGTGAAAGCAGAGCTTAAGGATGTTACTGAAGATCTTTAAGATAAAGGTCTTAAGACTAGCTACTTGGTGGTTAGGTGTCCTAATGTTGTCCCCAGGAAAATAATTATACCACAGATTTTGTATTAATAAAACAATAAACATTTCTTCATTACCCTCCTCTTATGTACACAGAGGAGTTAACACCAGATGGGAGTTTTCGACAAGGAGCGCACAATAATGAACCAATATGATCTCATCACTGGGTATTTTTTGCATGCTAAATAAACATTGAGGAAATTGTATTTTACATGTTTCCAAAAATAAAAATAAAAAGTTGGTGTATTTGTAGATGTCTTTGAAAATTAGTCCTGACATGGTAGAAATGTAATTAGCAACATATCTTTGCAGAACTTGGCCAGAATTTGGCAAAGTTTGTGACAGCGACAGGTTGAAAGACCATAATATACATTTGTAGCTGGCAAAAATTTATATCAACTTTACAAATGTGGTCAATTTTGGCCTGTAAGTGTGTGTCTGCAACTGTCTTTAATTGATAAGGTTTTTGAGTCCAACTTCAATTTATACAAGTTACAACAATTAAACAATTATAAACAAAAAAAGGCTATATGTTTTAATGTGTTCTTAAGCAGAGTTGCAGGTATGTAGGATTGGATGTATTGGAAAAAAATAAAACAAGCACTGAAGCTCCCATGGGGGGAGATTTGAGTGTGACTACAGCATGAGGATTATTCAGTGGAGGTGGGGGCGAGGGATAATTTTAGAAACAGAATGTAAGGAGTAACAAGAAAGGTGTATTTAACCTGAGGAACTGTTTCAGGTTTGTTATGACTTGATGCAATGAAGCCATTTTGCATCCTCTTTCATTACAGGACTTCCTTGTCAGACTGAGAAAAGCAGGATCCAGAATCAGAGTCGGAGAAAGAGCCTTATCGGTCAGTCTAAAAAACGGATAGCCAACATTCACCTTCTGATGTCCTTTGTTAAATTACACACACTAAAACACCAAACATATCTCTTTTTAATATTTTAAAAATTTTCAGATTTTAAAAGCAAACTATAAAGCACATCACCAAGCATTTTGTATAAATGCCACTATTAGCATTGGGTAGGTTTTCTATTGTTGTCACAGCAAAGACACTTGAAAAATAAGCTGTGACTGGGTTAAATGAAGGTAACAGAAAACAGGTGTGTGTGTGAATGAGTGAGTGTAGATCCTTGTTTGTGTCTATGTTATTGAGAGTGACTGCCTCCATTAAGCAGGATGTATGGTTGTTGTCCTGCAACCTTCAGAGGAGTAATTGATTGTTAAACTCCCCCTGTGAATACACAAAAACTTTAGTTTCTACTTCCGGGCACAAACGCATTGCCTTTGCTGAGCAGCAATCGGATTAAATGCCCCTTCCTTACAAACTTAATGTTCTCAACCTTTTCATTCTTCCTTCCCTTAACTTTATTTCCTTTTACCTTTTCTTTTTCTTCCTCTTCAAATGTTGCTAGGCTCCTATATTCCTCGCTGCACGGAGGAGGGCTACTACAAACCAACTCAGTGTCATGGCAGCACCGGCCAGTGTTGGTGTGTGGACAAATACGGCAATGAGATCGCTGGGTCCAGAAAACAGGGCAACCCTAACTGCGGTAAAACCATTAGCAACTAGAAAAGTACTGAGAGAGCGCAGACCTCCACCAAGGCAGCTCAGCCCCCCGTCTCCACATGTTGATCTCACCTCAGAATTCTAATCATTCATTCTTGGTTTCGCTAAAGACATTCCTCGAAAATTTCATCAAAATCTGACTTTGAGTTTTTGAATTATGTTGCTAACTAACAAAAAACAATTAAGCAAACCCTGGCAAAAACATAACCTCCTTGGCGGAGGTAATACAGCATGTGTAATACGAATAAATGCATACTATTAACTATTCTGAGGCAGAAACACAGCATGATGGTGTTGTGTCATCCTCATTGGACCTCTGTTTATCTGATTGCCTCTTTGTATCGCTGGTCAGATTCAGGTACACATAGACATCCATCTTCACTTCTTCTTTTGCTTTATTATTAAACCACTTTCTACTATATTAATGTTCAGAAATCAATCAGTCTCAGAATCTGTCAAAAATCCACAAAAGGATTACTCTTACTTTTCTGGAGAACGTGTTTATTGCATAAAAAGCATAAGTCACGTTTCTTGTTATTCTAAATCAACAGAAATTGACACTTTACTAAACATTAGAAGAATCATCAAGGAATAAGTGAAACAAAAGAAAATAATATGTAATTTCTAGCTTTTTCACAAAAATCTTCACAGAAATACACTGACTCGGTCTAACAAGTCTTCTTGAAAGATTCTGAAATTTGGTTTAAGACACCAAACTAAGCTACAGAAGGGGGAACTTACTGTGGGGGGCATCATGTGAGACTGATTAACCTATCAGAACCAGACATTATGGATTGTGACATATATTGTATAAACCCAAAAATAAACTGAATATTTAGATTTCAGAAAGACCTCTCAATCTAAAAAATGTCAACAAAGTATTACTGTGGGCATCTCCTAAATGTGGCTCTGTACACATTGAATCATTTCAAACATTCCTTTGGACGAAAAGCAGGATTACATTTAGAAATTAACACTATCAATTATTTGTCATTATCCTAATATTTCACTGCTCTCTAGGTCCCAGAGGCTGTGGGTGGACAGTGAATTAGAGTTGAGCTGAAGTGGGTTAATAATTTTGTTGTCTTCGTAGCTTTAAGAACCACAATGGTAGGATCATTTCCCCTTATCTTTATTATCAGCCAACAACCCCAGGTGCTCCCCGCAATCACTCACTTGGGACATTTCTTGTCCCTCCTCTTTTAATGTTCCCCCCTCAACAACATAGAAGCCAAAATACAAACTAAGAAAAATAAATGCTACAAAACAAATTTGTAAGTATAACAAGTGTATCTCATAATAGTAATTATTGCTGTATACACAAAATAATGTATTACTGAATATCATAAATTACCCTTCATACAAAATGAAAACTAGTCTAGTCCGAATTAAAGATTACATAAATCATAAAAAACCTACTCAATCATTTTATTCATTTGCATACTAGCCAGATAAGATAAACAACTCCAGGTAATCTTTTATTTTCCATTTCATTTGTGAAATCAAAATAGATCCTGACAGAAACTCAGATAAAAAAACTTTACACAAAACACTCCAGCAAGCTAAAAGAGCATCATGCAAAAAATATGTTTTGATTAGATCTATTCCTCTATGGGAATACTTTGTGTGACCTGGAGAAAAGCAGTTAAATAGGTTTTTATTTTTAAAAAGTCCGGCAATGCTCCACCTATCATACTACTAGACTGTGAAGTTTTTCAATAAAGTCAAAAAATGTCTAGAAACATAGAAAACAGCTTCTGTAGGTTTGCTTTTATTTTTTGTAAGACTTTTTCTGTTTGACTCTCTGTATTTCTTTCTCACCTCTATTTAGACATCTGTTATCATTGTAAGGAATGGACATTGGGCATTCCTCTACCGTGACAGTTTCTTCTATGTCCCATTTCATCTGCTTTTTACTTCTTTCCCACTTTCATCTTGGAAGTCAAATGGAAATATATCACTCGCAGCAGATAGCAATGTGAAAAAGAAAGTCTTAGAAATGTGGTTTAGGAACAGAAAGTGAGCTGCAGAGGAAACAGACAGACTCCATTCATTTTACCAGGTTGGGGGGGGCGGGGGTGCTAACTCCAGCAATCTTTGGAGAAGATGTGGGGTACACCCTAGATAGGTCACCAGTCCATCTCAGGGCGACACAGAGACACACCGGACAAACAACCATGCACACACACACTAATAATTAACCTAACAGTCATGTTTTTGGACTGAGGGAAGAGGCTGGAGTACCCCGAGGCAGGCTACGTATGCACAGGGAAAACATGTAAACTCAATGCAGAAAGACACCAGGCCAGGATTTTAATCCAAGACCTTCTTGCTGCAAGGCAACTGGACTATCAAATGCACCACTGTGCAGCCAAACTGATAAATAAGCAGTAAAATGCTTTTACATTTTATGCTAGCTGCTGGGATTCAAAATTTTTTTTCAAAAACTGACACTTTGGTATAAATCTTTAGCAGAGGGATTTCACTGTAAAAAAAACAAAACAGAACAATAATTGGCTAGTAAAAATCCATGCAGACATAGCGATTAACAATCAAACAGTAGACTCAGAAGCACACATTACAGCTCAGTCGAATGCCAGCTTGGTCTAAAGCCCGTAATTGCAGCTTCCAATGTTGATAAGGTGTTTATCCAGTCACAGAACACATACACACACTCACAGATGCACTCATAGACAAACACAGACAACACTACTCCTTTGTCTGTGGTGTAACAAGCTCATCAGACTCAGCCTGAATGGCTTCAGGCTATTGCAGCTATGAGTTCTCCCTTTCCTCTGTGCATACAGAAAGCCTCACAGCTCACCACTCATTTGGCTTAAATACAAGAAATGGTGGGGTTGAAACAAGGGGAGAAACCTATTTTTGGAAAATCAGTGGGAAATACCATACTGTGTAAAAGTTTTGAGTCATCCCTAAGTAATTTTTTTTTTTGCCTTCTAATAGGCCATTAGTAGTCATATAATGTGCCCTGGAACAATAGCTCTCAAGTGCTTTCTGGAGTTCTGATCTAATTTTGATTCTGGATTTTGGCTTCCTATTCAGTTCAGCTTCTGACCACTTTCAGATTAATGTTTTGTTAATCTGTTCCCCTTAACTGAATCATTTAGGCAAAAAAATTTTCACACTCAAATAATGAACTAGAGCTGGATGATAAACAGAAAATGTACAGATTCTGAAATTTATGAGTGTTACTAATGTCATTTTGCCTGTTTTCATTTGTTTTCAAGAATGCTGCTGCATTTTGCTAGACCCTGGAAAGTAGAGCATATCACCCCAATCCTAAAGTACTTCCACTGGCTTCAAAATACTTTACTAGTTTATAAATCATTGAATGGCTTGGTACCAAAGTATGTTGAAGACCTGTTGTCAATATACCAACCCCCAGACCGTCTTCCAACTCGAGTCTACTCATCCCTAGAATTGGAGCCAAACATGGAGAAACGACTTTCAGTTTCTAAGCTCCTCTTATCTAACGTTTAGACGACAGCAAATCTGCTGAAACATTGAGTTCCTTTAAATCAAGGCTAAAAACCCATA
Source organism: Apricaphanius iberus (assembly GCA_028564705.1). NCBI lineage: Eukaryota > Metazoa > Chordata > Actinopteri > Cyprinodontiformes > Aphaniidae > Apricaphanius > Apricaphanius iberus. The sequence goes on from JAPXFQ010002076.1 coordinate 254,902, forward strand.
TGTTTAGAGCTGCTTTTGAGTAAATGATGAACAATAGTTAAAATGTCATGTTACATTGTGTCATATTTCTTGTCTCTAATGTTGTATTTTATGCTTTTATTGTTTTTCCCAAATTATGAAAAGCACCTTCAATTGCCTTGTCATTGAATGTGGGCTTTACAAATAAACTTGCCTTGCCGAGACATACATGTATTTAGTATTTAAGCATTTTGTAGAAATCAGACAATTTCAAAAATAACTTCTTCACATTTTGTCAGTTGTATCTAAAAAAAAACACATATTATCTTTCTGAGATGACAAACAAAGACAGTTTTGTCAAATAAAAGTTTGGTTTTACAAAACCAAGTAGATTTCTAACGTATTACTGTTACATACAAAAAGATGATAGAAAAACACATTAATTGGTTATCGGTCCTGAGGCTGAGAGAGAGAAACTTGTACCAAAACTAAAATCATTGTCTTTCATTCATTCTTTACAAGTGAAGAACCTGGGCTTGATTTTTGACTCTGAGCTGACTTTTATTCCACACATTAAAAATATTACTAAAATATGTTTTAATCACCTAAAGAACATCGGCAGAGTCCGCCCAATTCTCTTTCCACTAAGCTTCCTTAACACTTCAGAACTATAGGCTGTTTGGCAACATGCAACTCATTGTAGTAGCTCATGCAAAAGAAGCCCTATATTAAATGCCTCCTGAATACTGTACTTTTTACATGTACATTATACATGGATATAAATAATAAACACCTGAAATAAAACACCCTCTTTTAAATGTTCTCTTATAGTAGGATGACAACTTGGTACATTTGAGATGATCAACAGAAGGTTGCTTTGATTTTGATACTGACTATATAACTTTCAGATACATTTTATCTGCTGGAGATAAGATTTTAGACCTGGGACATTGTGCTGTTAAGGTTATAACCATACGCACAAGTAGTGGACAGAAAATGACAGAAAAAGCTGCCAAGACCAAAGAAAAACTTTTAAATACATTAAGTAAACCTGAGGAACCATAAAACCAGACCATTTTAAAAGGTTAAAAGAAAGTCTGTCTTCTTGTAAGTGAAAAATAAAGTAGACGTTATTTATTTTTTTTATTATGTCATATATTGCAGTGCTTGACTTGTCCTTGCCTTTGTTTATTGGTAATCTATTCACAGATGAGGACCCAGAGACATCAGGGGATTTTGGTAGCGGCGGTGCTGTTATTCTCCTCGATGACCAGGAGGAGGAGCCAATACACAGTGACCGTAGCAGGCAGAAGAAGAGGCGAGGCCGAATCCACCCCCGGGGAACTATCGAGGATGACGAGGACGAGGATGAGGACAAAGATGATGAAACTGGCTATATCTGGTAGCTCCACTACATCATTTTACTTTGCCATCAGCTGACCAGAAAACTCTGTTAACTTGACGCAGATCTGAAGCCATTCCAACGTCTCCTCCTCCGGTTACTTCGGCAGCGGTCCATCCTTTGACTCTGAATCTGCTCTTTTAATTCCTGCAATTTATCCAATCCTTCTCTTCACTGAACCTCATACAGACTTTTTAAATCCTCAATTTCCACTATTTTGTCAGATAAATAAAACAGAGTGTAAAACATTTTAAACAAAACTGTCAAGACCCTGTAAGCCTTTTGCCCAGTTTCGTCCATATCCTGCTTTTTTCCTCCCCCAAAAAAATCTTCAATCTCTAAAAACTTCAAATATAGATATTTATTTTTGTTCTTTTGTTCTGTTCTTGTCCTCTTTCTCTCCTATTGATGTGAGTATTGGTGTCTCTGGTCAGTCTGTAAGCCCAGATACATTAGCTGATATATTGGATGTAAATATCTTTCCTCTAGGAAGGTTTGATTGTGGATTCTCCTCCCTGTTGTTTGTCGGCCGCTTATTTTCGTGTTCTGTGTTCCACTTCTGGGCTCCTTCCAGTGTTTTCTGCAAATCGCTGCCAGAGTTTAAAGCTCTGATATACCCCACCTCCACCAATACCGTTCTCCTCTACTTCTTTCTCTTTCTCTCTCTCTCTCTGTTAATTCTTGGAGGATTGTAAATTATTTTTTGATTTGTTTTATTTATTTTTTTTCAAATTTGTCCAGAAAGTCCAGGAAGCAATGAGATTACTGATGTATTGTTGTTGTCGTTGCATGTTTCTCATCTTGTACCTGTAAAAGAGAGATTTACCTGGCCAGGTCCAGCTCTATGCATCTCAAACTGAAAGTGATGCCTATTTTGGCTGCTACAATACTTCGCTGTTGCTATGTTGATGCTGTCTGGTGTCCTTTCAGTTCGTCTCCCAATCTCAGGAGGTATGAATTTGTATTGCAGAGAGCTAGTAGGCCTGGAGTGCAAATCTGTATGCCTCGGCCCACTTGTATTTTGCTAAGTGGTCCATAGGGCTGCTAAGGCCTTTTGACTGTGCATGGACACTGGATGAGGTAGAATCTCCTGAGCTGGGAGGATATATGACGTCCAGCGGAGACAAGAGTTTGCTCTGCCTCCCAACACTGGATATGTTCAGTGAAATGAAATCAATTGCGTGAACCTTTATTTATTTTAAAATTTAAGTAAAGTGGCACCTTGAGTGTCTTTTGAACCTAAAGTGTCAATGTCAATTTGTCTCTTATTTGTTGGCTTATACATTACATCCACAATCAAAAGAAAATCATGAATGAAAACTCATGAAAAAGTTCACCTCGAAACCATAAAAGATGTTCACACAACTTCCTCTTTCTGGTCCTTTCTCATTTTTCTAATGCCTGGATTTCTGTGCAGTCGAACATTCAAAGCCCTCTATCAGCTCTGACCTTTTCTAGCCTTGAGAAAGCAGCATCCCCTTTTAGAATTGGAAACAAATGGTTGCAGAATAAAATACTCCTATCATGTGCCTCTTTGAGAGAGGAGAATGACAAAGTCGGCAGCAACCAAAAAGAACACAAGAGGCTTAATGAGTGTTTTTGTAATGTCGTTGGCTAATGGGACAGCTGACCTCGCTGTGCTGAAACAGCCGTGCTCAGCACTCTGAAAAAACATCATACCAACAATCTGAGGCTAAAAGGACAACTGAATTTTTCGGCTTAGAAAAGGCTTAGTCAGCAGTCCTCTACAGACACTGTCAGAGTGAATCAGTAATTTGCTTCACATGGTGCTACAAAGGGTGCATCAACTCTGTGACCTTACCCATTCAACTTATGTCTCCAGATCTCATGAATATAGCTGATTGTTTTTTGACTTAGTAGGACATTTTAAGTTAGATTCTGGTCAGTGGTTTGGTTTGATTCCTTTATATACTTGAAAGAAAAAGTGCAACTTACCAAGTAATAAAAAATTAATAAAAATTAAAATTGAATAATTTTGACAGAATATGGGAAGAGTCTGATGTACTCGGGGACAAACACTGCAGCCAGTGGTAACCGTTTCCACAAAGATTGACCCAGATTTAAAGTCAGGCTTCTTCTTCCTAAATATAAAATGCAAAAGTTGTAGGCAAATTAAGACATGCCCTGCATCCAAATCCTTAGTATGTGCTACACGCTACATAGTAGCTGCGTAGCCGACGAGCAAGAAGTAGGCATGAAATCGGACGTACTGCTCCACCATTTTACCGGAATGGTTACATTACGTTGCCTGTGGTCCCGTCCTCGGAAGCCAACGCCACTCTTCTATGATTTTGAGGCTTCCACTGAATTGTGGGATAGCGTAGCATGCATTGGATTTCACTTTGGTGGTAGTACACATCCGGGAACTTTATGCCTACCAATCCATACTAGAGATTCGGATCTACTACATTGCTCGTTTACTTCCTTTCGCCTACTATCTAGTAGGCATAGTAGGGGTATTCGGATGCAGGGCTAGTGTTAGAGCACTATAACCTTGCTCTGCAAGATATATTCTCATGAGATTTGGAGTTTTCCAACCTGAGGAGAATACATCTTGTACCACTCCAATCAAAACCGTCCGACCTCCGACCCATTTTTGACCAGGCTAATCGTTTGTCAGCATTGTGCTTTGGGGCGGGAGTTCAGTCTTGATGATCATATCAACCGCCCAGCTAAGACAAACAAACATGGACACGCCGGTTGACGCTCGCATAGAAGCGACTATTGAATCGGTGTTAGAGGAACTGGATACTATTTCTTCGTTAAAAAGTGAGTCAAGGGAAGCACTTTGTAAAGTGAAACAAATATGGCCGCACCGGTTGACGCTCGTGTAGAAGTGAGTGCCAGTTCAAAGTATTCTACCAGCTGGCACTCCCTCTTTTAGACGGTTTCTGCTGCCGAGATTCCAGATCAAAATGTGTTGGCTCGACACAGAGCGGGGCTACACGTAGATAAGAGCACTATTAACTGATATTACATTCAGTACTCACTTTAGTTATTACGTCAGATCACTGTTTTGCAAGCCATGCACATAAAAATGTATAGGCTGCAATAAAAAAAGGAGCCATTTATTTAACTGAGAGTGTGGGGAAACATTTACTATATGGTCTACTAGTTAACACCATTAACAGTATCTTTAGTTTGTGGATATTTAAAACTTCTGAACACAATCACTGCAGTATTTACCTGCTTAATGGCTGTATATGGAACATGAGAATGAAAGCAACATCTAGTTTATAGGCTGTAGTTACAACAACAAAAACATTATTCTAGCTGTTCGGTTTCATGGTTTGCTGCCTGAACTGTGTCCAGTGATGAATATATTTTAAAGGAGCTTAACTGAGAGCTAACGTTAGCAAACTTACCAAGTGAGCTAGCTTACCAATCCAGAAGGAAAGTCGCTGTTTTCGCGTGTGTTTGATGCCATAAAAATGTTTTATGTGGGTCCATTTAGTGTAGGCTTCACCTAAAACTACTCTAGTTTTTGTTCTTCTGCGGCCACGCCTCCTCTGAGATGGCTAACAATATATCTGGGTCTCTGAAGCAGCTGCTTGACTAGCTGACTCCATCATCCTTCCCAGTGTGAGCCAAGCTGCGCCAAACATATAGCTGGAACATAGAGAACGTATCTGTCAACCTGCAACCCACGGCCGCTACTGGCTGATAGATGTAAACATAATGTCATTGTCATGCCCGATTTAAATGTATATTTTATTATATTTTAATTCAAATATAATTTCTTGAGGAAATGTATTTTTTCTAAATGTAGCTTTTTATGAAAATGTTCCGTTTGCAATCTTTAAATGGTTGCCTCATATCAAAAATCTATAACCAGACGATTAACAAACTTAACAAATTTAAAAATAGAGATTACCAGCTACCAGTGCTAAGGCTATATTTTTGCTATTTTCTCAAATAGTGGAGAAATGTAGCAATTGTTGCTGCTTGTGTAAAGTTACTGTTAAATTACAATGTTCTCAAGTCACTAGATTATGAGCTGGAGCCTTAGCAGCAAGTACCCATTGTCCCAATCTCTTTATTAATCTAGACATGTATTGTGTGGTACTCTCTCAATATGTTTGGAGCTCCGTCCAAACATATTAAAAATAAAATGTATTTTGATTTTAAAAATCCTGCAGCTGGAATTAAAACTCTGATTCGTTCTGAGACTCAGAACGACTGTTTAAATATGGATTTTCTAAGAAAGAAGTACAGTGGTGACATTCAGATATTCTAAAATCCAATAATCACCTTTTTTGAACATATTTTGATTATTTTTATTCAGTAACACATCTGTTGAAGAGTATTCATACTCTTCCTGTTGTTCTCACACATACTCTGACACAAATATTCATTCTCACACACACACATTACAGTTTCTATTTTCGCTTTCTTTTTTCCTTCTCACTTTCCTGGAGTGAGCTCCATCTTCATCACAGTAAGGGGAATGTGTGGTTATGTTTTATCCTCAGGGCACTTCATTGCTCTGTTTCACTTCTCTATTAGCTCCTTCGTTATTGTCCACAGATGGCCTACATGCTGGATGGATTCTCAAAACAATCCAAAAACCCACCGAGATAGGAGATGTTTGGGCTCAGTGTTATTAGTTTTAATGCAAGTTGGTCATTTTTTTATAATTATTTTGTTGGTTATTGTTCTTTAAAGTATATTTGCAGTTTAAATGGCTTATAGCCCATGATTCTTATTCAAAAAAATATATTTTTCAGTCGTGATTAGCTTGTTTGCTCAGTTATATTCTGTTAAGCAAAACATTACATATTTTGGTTCAAATCAGTGGTACCTTTCATCAGTATTTATTTATCCAACCAAAGTCACTATTTTGAAGTCACCTGTACTTCAGTTATATTCTTTCCTGTCTTACATTGACAAATATTTAAAAGAAAACAAAAAACTGAGCCCAAAGTTGAAACAGGATCTCTGACATCAAAGATGTTTGCTACAACAGTATAAAGTAATGATCGTGAAGTTTTTAGCTTAAATATGATCTCATATGATGAAGACTGTGTTGGCAATGTGTCCTGTGAAGAGGAAGAAGTCAAAATGCAGTATTTCTCTCAGGTTGATGCATGGACATAAACATTCAACAACACTTAGATATGAGAGGAAAACTACATAACCATAAAGTCCCATGGAGTTTATCTCCAAACTATTGCCATTCTTTTTCTTGTTTATAGTTCTTTGGATCCTTGTATATGAAACATTTCATGCAATAAAATACATGGAGATTTAATCCACATCCATGTTTTCCATGGTTTTAAAGATTTTATTTAGCCTTGTTTTTTTATGTTCTCTTCATATCCTATTTACCTAAAATGAGTCACACAAATCTATGATGCGTTTTACCAAAGTTTGCTTAACTGTAGAACAAAGTTGTTTTTTTTCTGCATGAAAAAGCAAAGGTTTACCCAAATATAAAAAAATGAAACAAAATTTCTTCTGCTGATAACCACATTAAAGACCTTTGAAACTTTACAGTTTCTCACTGCTAACTAGTGATCGTCTAAATGGTTCGGCTGTTGATCTGCTCAAGTCTTCCCTCAAGGCCAGTGTCTGAACTGTGAGGTACGCTGTGATTCTCAACCTCTTGCTCTTTCCCTTGAAGCAGAGACTATGCATCCGATTTGACAATTTTGATTTGTCTTGTGGAAGAAAGCGTTTTGAATACATAACACTGTTTGAAGACATCCACTCTTTTCACCTAATGGGCCTCATTTATCAAACTTGCGTACAACCAAATCAGGGTGTAAATGTTGCGTACACAAAAAATTTACACTTTTCGGCATTTATCAATCTGTACGTGAGCGTACAATGCGCATAAAAATATACACCAAGTCAGGAGGTGGTGTAAATTTTACACCCATTTCAACTTTCATCGCAACACACAAAAAACATGCATAAAATTCAAGATTTAGACAATATTAAACATTCCCGTGCTGGAAAAATTATGCCTACACCTCTCACATTACAAATATGCAATTTCATGAAGTTATGTTTGGGTTATGTCATGATCGTCTTTCATATCAAATAAAAGAGGGGCACCTCGCACACCACAGGGCTCCAAATTGTAGTTGATTTAAAAAGTTAGTGCCTTAATTGCTGCAGTTAGTGTGCGAGTAGTCTTTTTTTTCTTTCAATATTACCCATGTTTTTGGCTGCTCAATATTTTTGGAACGGCTGATCCCCTTTTTTCTGTCTGTCATTAAATAAGGTGCAAAATGTCAAACTCTAAAGCCTCCCACAAATTGTCTATAACTGAAGGGGAAAAAAAGTTTCTCTCTTTCTCCAATAATGTGGCTTAGATAAAAATAAAAACTTAAATAGACCTAAAGTGGCAGTGAAACAGTTACTATGTAAACAGATGTGAAAATAAATAAATAAAAAGAAACTAGAAATGTTCTATGTACAACATGATGTGCAATGTATGTATGTTACAGTTTAGATGTTTTTATAAGCTGTGGGTTGTGCGCAAAATGCGCACAGCCGCGGCATCGTGTCATTCCGGTCCCACTGCATGTGCTATCCATACTGGGTGTTCTGGCCACCAGCTGTGTAATATAACAATGAATAACTGCATGTCATGCTTTAGGTGACAAAGGTTGTTGGAGCATCTAATAACCCTCCGTTCCAAGCGCACACAAGAGGCACCATGGAGCTGGGTCTGCCTGTGACCTATTTTCTGCTAGTGAAGTTCCTCTTTTTAACAATCTTGGTCGTCTGCCGTTCAGCCATGTCGCAAAAAAAAGGCGTGGAAGAGGCGGTTGGTGAATATTTATAGGCGTGACTTTCATTAATACGCTCGTCTCATCCGTGACATTTATCAACAAGCGCAGGTCTTTATATCTGGGCGGATCTGACACGTTCATAAATCCCACGTTGGGTCTTGCGTATTTGGAATATACACCCAAAATATACACCGTTTTCTGCGCAAGTTTGATAAATGACGCCCATTGAATCTACCCCAATTTTGTCTTAGAATAGGGTCCTTTGCTCACAATATCCTTTAATGCCTCGCTTAAATGAGCTGCCACACCTTTATTAGGCATATTTCATTTTAACTTTTTTTTTTTAAAATCAAAAACAGTGTTGAGTTTACACTATAGAGCCTTACAGAGCCTTACAAGAAAACTGAAAGTGTATGAAGTAACAGCTGCTGCTATTTTGATCTATGCAATATCACACGTTTCGTCTAGAGAAATGTTACCCAGTTGACTGTTCTGGGAATTAAATGACAGATTTTCAGTTATTTGAAACTTTAATTTGAATGTATATATTTGGAGAGACATAATTGAGGATGCAACCAGCAGGGGATTATATTTAGTAATTTAGTTCAGTAATCTACTCCCCATGTTAAGACAAAGTGCATGAGTAAATATTGCCTAAAACAGTATTGTTCAGCTAATAAAAGTTACGACCCACTTAGACAATGCATTTGAAAATCAATATGTATACAAATGTTTTAAGAATAACCTTCCCACAGCAAAAATGGGTTGGAAAGATCACATATACTAAAGAAATATTACATTGGTTTTATTCGAGCAAAAGACCTGACCTGAGCAAAAGGCAAGAGAAGCCGCGACTCTGCTAAGGGCAATGCTTTGCATTTCCTCGATGCAACCTTGTCACGTTCACAGACTGCCACTTCTCGAGTGAAATGTCCAAGTGGCTCACTTGTCGAAGTTCAAAGCACACTCTCTTTTTTTTCTTGGTAGTTTTCATTCTAGCCGCACAATCACAGAGCGATTTAGACCTGTGACCTCAGGGGAACGCAATTAACAACCCGGCAGGATAAAAATCCAGCAGTTCTCTAAAGCCCGAGGACCAGATTTGAGGATCAGTGCTTTAAAGTCTGCCTATGTAAATGGCAGAGACATTGTAATAAGTAGGGATCATCTCTACCTAATCCGTCACAGCCCAACACCTCCTGTCACCTTCTGTGTTTCATGCTTGCCTACCACAGAACCAGCCAGCTTGTGAAGCATGTGAACAGATCAAGACCTCCTTGTTCCTGCAAGCAGTCTATGAAAGTCCAAGAAAAAGTATTTCAGAATTTCAAGTTACACTGGTTCAATTAAGTCCCTCTTGTTTCATGGGTGCAGTGGTATGCTGATAAATAAGTTATGCCAAATTAAAATTAGATCACGTAAGAGGCCAATGAGAGCAAATGAGCCTGGAGTAGCTGAAGTTTCAAATTTGTTTTTCCTGGTCTCATTGCTGCTGGCGTACATTACAAAATTAACAACTCCTTATCCACAAGGGATTGTAACACTGCTGTCAATGTGAAACAAATCATTTTTCATACAACACAGACATTTAAGACAGTGGGGCACCACTGCCCTCCAGTGGCATGCTTTCCTTTCTGAGCACCCACAGAGCACAGATTATTTAACCTGAATGCCCAAGAGATAAATTAAGCTAAACTTTGCCTTTCATTTACAATAAAAACAAATTATGTGTGGTTGCACCTCAGTAAAAGTATGATTGCACTGCATTGATTCAGAACATTTATCTGAGGGAGTTTTGTTATCACTCACACAATTTTGGGGGGAAATATCAATTTACAGCTGCATACAGAAGTGGGTAAAAAAAAAATGCACAAAAATCTTTTTTATTAAATCCCAGCTTTGGAAAAGAATGAATACCTCCTTGTCTTGAGTCGTATAAAAAGCTAAAAGCTTTGGAAGATGGCTCTTGATAAGGCACTGGATGTAAATGTGTACAGTATGTTTCTTGCTTCTCAGTTTTTTGTCAATGGCTGCATTGCTGTGTAATTAAAAGCTCAGATCCAGTTGGCGACTCCTCTCACCAGCGGTTACTCTGAGCTGCAGCATTCACATCCAAAATGTGTGAAAGTCTGCCACTAGCGCCTCCTTCCAGGTAGCCGGACTTCACCGGTTGTGCATCTGAGAGCCTCCTTTTACTCTTGTTCAGATCTGGGTGAGGAAACAATTTCTCAAAAAATGAAGCCAGGAGAAGCTTTTGATTTCCTATGACAGCTTTAGCAGTTCCTTACCTGAGATCGCCAATAACATCTTGCGTCTGGCTCCAAAAGTGGAGACCCCAACTTCCTTCAGGTCCTCATCAGACAGAGTAAGAAATGTCTGGTAGTCAATCTGTGTGAGTAACAGAAAAATTCTAGATTTTAATGCTAATTGAAAACTTTGAAAGATGGTCAGAAATAATTTTGTACATATTCACTCCCTGTAGTAGCTTCTCAAACCAGTGTGCTGCATTTGCATTTGTAAGTTATGAGTCAACAATGTGATTCTCTTTTTAACTATCTGCATGCACCTTACCTCCTGTTGTTCAAACAGGTCAATGTATTTGATTAGGCCAAGTTGGACGAGCAGCTCAGGCAGGTCATCCGTCAAACGGGGGGAGGGGCTTCGCCGAGCACAGGTTGACTCCCTCCTTGCAGAATATGTGCCTTCGAAGAAGCAGCCGGCAACAGAGTTTTCCACTAGACATCAAAAGTAGAGTTTTTAGATCCAGCAGTGTTTGCCTAACTTTAAACGCAGGTGTAGCTTACATGACTTGTCATTTCTGCTTCTGTTCAGTGAGGATGAAAACACAGAGAAGGAAGCTTTAGAGGATGGAAAGGGAGGTGAGGGTGTGGACAGGGAGGATGGAGAGGACGAAGAGACAAGCTGAGATGTGGATCCACGTCTGTCCCTCCAGTTCTCAGAGTCACTGCCGATACACGCCTTCCCAGTCTGAGTAGCCCAACACTAGATGAAAAGAAACACTGAAATTGATGAGTCATGTCTCCTGTTCTTCTGTCTTTTTTGTTTTAACATCCCTGTGTAAATGGCTGTGAACTCTCACAAACTATATATACTTTTCAAAAACAGCAAGTGTTCCAGTTTTTAAGCAGTCAATTCCCATTCCCTCTCCTGTCACGGAAAACTTTACCATAAGAATGTAATGTTCAACTCATAATTATACATCCAATTTTTGAAAATTGTGTAATTTAAAAATATATATTGTTTCTCTGGCTTCATTGATATGATGACGTAGAACTTTTATCATTTTTAAAAACATGAGTTGGTTGCATAAGTTTCATTCTACATAATACAGCTCCAAATATATAAATAGGAGCCTAGTAATGTTTACATTAAGGTTCTTTAGTAATTCTAGTGAAATAAGGAGTAACTCTGAATAGTTACCTGGCACAAAGACAAGAATTTTCTTTAACTACGGTTTAGGTGTGGAGCTCAAGCTCAAGTCAGCTTGGAGAGTGACACTCGTTTCCAGCAGCTCCTACTCAATGATTAGCTTGAAGACATTGATGTCCCTTTGAGATTTTGGGTCAGATTGTTGAAACTTGAAGACAGCTCAGTGTTCCAACAGGACAATGACCAGAAGCGGACAACAATTCTGGTTTTGGAAGGCTTGCATTAGACCTATTGGATAGTTTTCTCAAGACCATGACCTCAACTACTGTTTGAAAACCTGTGGATTATGTATTTTACAGGAAACCAAACTAATTAATCAAGGTTTACCAATACTGCAAAGAGGAGAGTTTATGCTGCCACAATCGTATAGATGGCTACTAAATGCATTTGATTCAGTTCCAACTTGGTAAGGTACATTTAAGAAATGGAAGTATAGGTATATTTTTGAATAAAGCATTAGCCTATAAATCATTAAAACCTATACACCAAACATTTTTGTCTTAAAAACAAGTAACATGCTGCGTAGTATGCCATTCTACTCTGGAAAAAAGTTGTAATAAATATTGAAAAGAGCTAAATCAATATGACTTTCATCCCATGACGAGTGTATGCAAACTTCTTAGTATTTTAGGAATGAATGTTTGTTTTCTCATTAGTAAAGTAGAGTATTCCTCTTCCTTATTAGAAATTCAACACACGAATAAATAGCTGGCGTGTGCATCATTTAAAGCGACACAGGAAGATTAGGGAAAAACAAGTCAGGTAAACAGGTTGGAAACAAAATGCTGAGCTGGCTGTGATGATAATATCAGATTCCACGTAACTGAGCATCCAAACTGGCAGCGCTTACTCATGCTGAGAGATAAATGCTTCACACTGTTACGGTAACAATTGAAGCTGTAGTGGAGTGAAACTGCACACAAAAAAACTACCCCTAGTGCAAATGGCACAAAGGTAACTAAAACAATATTCCTGTACAAGGAAAAAAGGATAAAAAGGCTAATATATTAGAATCCCTCATTGGAATAATGTTACATTGAGTTATTTTTGTTTGGCAATGTGTTGCTGGATTTCAAACAATATTAACTAGGCTACTTCTTTAAACAACAATATTATAATATACTTTTCATGCTTGATTTACATTTTTACATTTACTATATTGATGGAATTGACATCCCTTAACTAAGAAAATAGTAGGGTACTGTGGAAAATGGGATGGAAATACGATTTTCTAAGTATGTATAATAAGTATAGATATGGAAGAAATATAGTCTCATCAGAATCGAGCTCATTCTAGACATTGTATTTATAACTCTGAACTTTTATCCTGCATAATTCTGTCAGAATTTTTTACTTTAAATTTGCTAGCAAAAAATTCCCACAGCAAAATTTCACCAAATTTTCACCTGCCAAAAAATAATCGGCAGAAATTTGCCTTCAAAAATTCGCCTGCAAATGTGGTGAACTCTTTATGACCCAAGCAGAACTGGTCTATGGAGAGCCTTGCCTCTCTCTATTAAGTCCCATTGTAACGAATTGTGGTTGCAGTTCCACCAGAGTTTCAGTGGGGGCGATCACCGTGAGTGCAACATGAATTGGAATCTATGTAGTTAGACGGCTAAATTAGTCTATTTCACCCGATTGGTATTGAGAAATCTCGGATTTGATTGTAGGTTTTGCTAGTTCAAAGTGGGTTACAGGTGAAAAGTTGAATGAACAAGTATGTATGTCCTTTCATTTTCTTACAGGTTGAGTTGTTGCTCATAACACGCTAGCATTTTGCTAATGAACGCCCATTGGTCAGTGAAGGACTGATTATGACCACATGTAACGCTTGACGGCATTGTGGCATTGGAAGCACCTCCAAAATGTTAAGGCAGACTTTTTCGCCCAAGTTTCTTTTTCAACTTAACTTTTTTTGGGTTGCTGGCACTTTTATCTGCCTATGGAATGGAAAAATAAGGATTGCCATAAAGCAGTATCTCTGGTCGTACATATGATGTCATTGACATATTAAAATACTTTTTAAAGCAAACAAGTGACTTTAAAAAATATGACACCCAGCAATTTGTAATTTCTCATCATCATCATCATCATCTTCCGCTTATCCGGGGTCGGGTCGCGAGGGCAGTAGCCTAAGCAGAGAGGCCCCGACTTCCCTCTCCCCGGCTACTTGGGCCAGCTCCTCGGGAGGAATCCCGAGGCGTTCCCAGGCCAGCTGGGAGCCATAATCCCTCCGGCGGGGCCTGGGTCTTCCCCTGGGTCTCCTCTCGGTGGGACGTGCCCAGAACACCTCACCAGGGAGGCGTCCAGGAGGCATCCTGACCAGATGCCCGAGCCACCTCAGCTGGCTCCTCTCGATATGGAGGAGCAGCGGGCTCTACTCTGAGCCCCCTCCGGATGACCGAGCTTCTCACCCTATCTCTAAGGGAGAGCCCAGCCACCCTACAGAGGAAACTCATTTCAGCCGCCTGTATCCGCGATCTCGTTCTTTCGGTCACCACCCAGCGTTCGTGACCAGAGATGAGGGTAGGAACGTAGATCGACCGGTAAATTGAGAGCTTTGCCTTCCGGCTCAGCTCTCTCTTCACCACAACAGACCGGTACAGCGCCCGCATAACTGCAGACGCCTTACCAATCCGTCCATCGATCTCCCGCTCCATTTTTCCCTCATTTGTGAACAAGACCCCCAGATACCTTAACTCCCCCACTTGAGGAAGGACCTCATCCCCGACCCGGAGAAGGCACTCTACCTTTTTCCATACACCGTTCATATAGGGACCTAACAGCCCATATCAAAGGGCCTGGTACCCCATACTCCCGGAGTACCACCCACAGGACACCCCAAGGGACACGGTCGAATGCCTTCTCCAAGTCCACAAAGCACATGTAGACCGGTTGGGCTAACTCCCACGCACCCTCAAGGACCCTACCGAGGGTGTAGAGCTGGTCCAGTGTTCCACGGCCAGGAAGAAAACCGCATTGTTCCTCCTGAATCCGAGGTTAGACTATCCGTCGGACCCTCCTGTCCAGAACCCCCAATAGACCTTACCAGGGAGGCTCAGAAGTGTGATCCCCCTATAGTTGGAACACACTTTGTGGTCCCCCTTTTTAAGGAGGGGGACCACCACCCCGGTCTGCCAATCCAAGGGAACTGCCCCCGATGTCCACGCAATATTGCAGAGCCGCGTCTGCAACACAGCCCTACAACATCCAGAGCCTTGAGGAACTCCGGCCGAATCTCATCCATCCCCGGTGCCTTGCCACCAAGGAGCTTTTTAACAACCTCAGTGACTTCAGCACCAGAGATTGGAGAGCCCGTCCCAGAGTCCTCAGAATCTGCTTCCAAACAGGAAGGCGTGTCGGTGGGATTGAGGAGGTCTTCGAAGTATTCCATCCACCGACCCAAAACGTCCCACGTTGAGGTCAGCAGCTCACCGCCCCCACTGTAAACAGTGTTGGTGGCAGACCGCTTCCCCCCCCTGAGATGCCGGATGGTGGACCAGAATCGCTTCGAAGCTATACGGAAGTCGTTCTCCATGGTCTCTCCAAACTCCTCCCACGCCCAAGTTTTTGCCTCAGCGACCATCCGAGCCGCACTCCGCTTGGCCTGCCGGAACCTATCAGCTGCTTCCGGAGTCCCACAGGCCAAAAAGGCCCGATAGGACTCCTTCTTCAGCTTGACAGCATCCCTCACCGCTGGTGTCCACCATCGGGTTCGAGGGTTGCCGCCGCGACAGGCACCGACTACCTTACGGCCACAACTACGGTCAGCCGCTTCGACAATGTAGGCACGGAACATGGCCCATTCAGACTCAATGTCCCCCGCCTCCCCCGGGACGTGTTTGAAGTTCTGCCGGGGGTGAGAGTTGAAACCCCTTCTGACAGGAGACTCCGCCAGACGTTCCCAGCAGACCCTCACCACACGTTTGGGCCTCCCAGGTCTGTCCGGCGTCCTCCCCCACCACCGGAGCCGACTCACCACCAGATAGTGGTCGGTGGATAGCTCCGCCCCTCTCTTCACCCGAGTGTCCAAAACATGCGGCCGCAGGTCCGATGAAACGACAACCAAGTCGATCATCGAGCTGCGGCCTAGGGTGTCCTGGTTCCAAGTGCACACATGAACACCCTTATGCTTGAACATGGTGTTTGTTATCGACAATCCATGATGAGCACAGAAGTCCAACAACAAAACACAGCTCAGGTTCAGATCGGGGGGGCCATACCGCCCAACCACGCCTCTCCAGGTCTCACTGTCACTGCCCACGTGAGCGTCCCCAAT
Source organism: Apricaphanius iberus (assembly GCA_028564705.1). Classification (NCBI taxonomy): domain Eukaryota; kingdom Metazoa; phylum Chordata; class Actinopteri; order Cyprinodontiformes; family Aphaniidae; genus Apricaphanius; species Apricaphanius iberus. The sequence goes on from JAPXFQ010002076.1 coordinate 270,758, forward strand.
TTGTAATTTCTTTGCATCTCATTTCAAATAAAATATTCAAATTACTAGACACAAAATTACATACTGAGGAAAGTGGATTTTGAGGGTAGGCCTGGGCGGTATACCGGTTCATACCGAAAACCGGTGTTTATTTTCGTTATGACGTGAATTTTTAATATACCTCTATACCGGTGAATAGCTTAGACAACGTCCAGAACGTTTAATGAGGAGACGTGTTTCACCCAGGACCGATTTCACAGCTACACGCTCTTCAACACAGTGTAGAAAATAAAGTTTTTAATTAAGTGCAGTTGCTGGCAAGAGCGAAGCACACAATTCTGATGAAGATTTTCCAAAAAAGAGGAGCCTCGTCTATAGTTTCAAAAGTTTATCGGCTTTAAAAAGTCAGACGAGAACCGAACGGCATACCTTTTACAAACGCTATTGAGAGTAACCAGTAGGGGGAAGTGTTGAGCGCTATTTGACCGTCCGTAGGTAAACACGGTCAACAGCGGCAAAACCAGTAGGAAATAAATCAAAAATAGTGGTAAAAATGTTTTACATACCATCTACGATACTTCTCTCGTCTTTTTTCTGTTATCTGAATATTAACCAGCTAAAAACCACCTATGGTCGCCGTGTTTATTTTACTTCTTCTTTGGCAATATCTGATCTGAGTCTATACTCTGCCCCCTAGCGGGATTCTTCAGTACTACATGCAAAGCAATTAGAAGATGCAATTTGTTGCTTGCGCCGTTAGGTTTAATGCATCAAGAATGTCTACTAGAATCATAACAATTCTAATTATTTTCATATCATTCAACTGTGTCTGAAAAAAAAAACATGATGCAGTCTATATGGCAGTAAAATGGGCTATTTAAAGCACATTCTTATATTCTTCAGATGAAGATGAGTCATTGATAGGTCTTCCAGTATGACAACGATCGAGACACACAGCCAGGGCAACTAAGGAGTGGCTCTGTAGGAAGCATCTCAAGGTCACGGAGTGGCCTAGCCAGTCTCCAGACCTGAATCCAATAGAAAATCTTTGTAATGAGCTGAAAGTCTGTGTTGAAGAAGATCTGTATAGAGGAGTGGGCCAAAATCCCTGCTGCAGTGTGTGCAAACCTGGTGGAGAACTACAGAAAATATCTGATCTCTGTAATTGCAACCAAAGGTTTCTGTACCAAATAATGAGTTCTGTTTGTCTTATGTATCAAATACTTATGTCATGCAATAAAATAGAAATTAATTATTTAAAAATCATCCACTTTGATTTTCTGCATTTTTGTTTTAGATTATGTCCCTCACAGTTAAAGAGTACCTTTGAAACAGATTACAGACCTCTACATGCTTTGTAAGTGGAAACCCTTTAAAAATCAGCAGTGTATCAAATACTTGTTCTCCCCATTGTATAGAGCTCCAGTGTAAAGTGGAAGTTGGTATGCTCTGATAAAACTAGAATTCCAGATTTGAAGAACAGTGGCTGAGGCACTACACCTTTCATGACTCAGGTACATACAACACTTTGTGGAATTATTATGATACAGGTTTATAGCAGGTTAGCTTCTATGACAGCATTATATGATGTTGCCATATACTAATACTACTCTATAAGCTGTGATTGTAGCATTATCCTACAGTCTTCTTAGTTTTTCGCTCTCGTATTAATATTAAGACATAGGTTTGAGTAGCCTAAGTAGACATAGTCTAAAAATCAAGCTAACTGACAACATGGATTACAGGAATTACAAGAATTCATTCTCAATAGACTTTTTTTTCCCTTTTTGATCATGATTATTAAGTTCAAACTATGAAAGTAGGGTTTAAGGATGTCTCAGTTTGCCAACATAGAGTCTAACTTAACCAACCAATCTGAGAGTCTTTGCGAAATGTTGGATATTACTTTTGTGGTAGACTGAGTTTAAATAATTTTGAATTGTAGTAGCCTACTCTAGACTAAAATACTAGTTACAACATCTTTAAAACTAATGGTGTTCCAACAACATATTGGTGTTTGACTCTAGTTTTTTTTTTTCAGCACACACTTAAGTTTAATTATCAAAGTTAGCCTTCATCTCTTTTTGCACCTGCTGCTGATTGCTGTTGGCACTCAGGTAAGGTTTGTAACAGCGCCGGCTGATGCTGCGGAGCTCCTTGATAGCCTCGGCTGGCATAGACTTGGAAAATCCCAGGCCACTCCAGGTGTCCGTAGGTGTGCGCACTTCTGTAACCACAGGCTTCCTCTGCATGGCTGTTCACCCAATGTAACACAAAATTCAGGAGAAAAATGTTTTAACTACCAAGCCAAAGATAAAACACAGTAAATATATGCTGTGTTGAACATTGGTGTTTTTTGTCGACAAGTCATTTGGTTTAGACAGATGTAATTTGTCGCATTGTGAATTTTATATATTTCCAATGTTAATAGAAGAATTAAATGCAATAACATTTTCAGTAAAGCAGAGCTGCTTAGAAAAATTGAGCTCATTATCATTATAAATATGCATATCTATCAAGAAAATATGTTTTCTACTCCCTTATATTAAACACAACCATAGTTAGTTTTTGCTGAGCTTGTCAGTGATAAACAGTGGGTTTCCTTAGCATATGAATGTGTTTCATAAACTGCAACAGCACTTCTCACAAAGTGAAATATCAACATGATTATAACTGTCGGAACAGTATTTAAATGTGCACACATGTATCTGTGTGACTAAATGCCCCATTCATATACCCGCATATGGGTGTTCCTAATGGCTCTGAGGCAGATGGCCCATTCAAACTGCTAATTCATATTCCCATAAAACAACACAGAGGGAATTTGGCAGCGTTTGGCTGCAGATATCCTCAGGATCTCTCTTTCGGCATGACGGATGAATCAGCGTAACTCTTCACTGGTGTGTATGGGATTGTGTATTTGCAAGGGTGACTGGATCCATGTGTGTGGTGTCTGGGTTGTGTATCCAACTTGTGTGAAGTGGGAGTGCCAATGCCTCTCTATTATAACTTTGGCACTGTGCAGCCTATAAATGGGCCCCCTTTATCAGTCGTCCTGGCAGTGGGCAACTCTGTAATGAGCTTCCTGTATGAAATCACTGCCTTTGCTTTGAATGTCACTGTGTCACCTTCACTCAAAAAAAAAAACATTTCCACATAACTGATTTGGGTTGATTTAGCAATAATGAATTTTGTTGAGTGAACTAAATGTAAACATGTTGGGTCAACCCAATACATTTAGGTCGCTATAAGGCACAAAAATAAACAGCAGGGGATGGACTCAAACTCAGAAAATGGCCTTTGTTTTCTGAGCATCTGCACTAACCACTTTGCTACACAATAACTCAAAAATGTTGTATATAATAATATACGTATATGACTTCATTCCCAGTGTTAACTAAAAAATATTATAATAAGTGAAGGAATTGTATCATTGAAACCATTCTAATCCTTTTTAGTTAACACTGGAAAAAAAGGTGTGCCTTACAGCAACCTGATTGTATTAGGTTTACCCAACATGTTTACATTTAGTTCACTATCAAAATGCATTATTGCTAAATCAACCCAATTCAATAGGATGGAAAGTTTTTTTGTTTTTTTAGTGTTACATTACATTCCCAGATAAACAACAAATGCTGGGGTTTTATATAATTAAAAACATTTTATGCAATGCTAAGTCTCAAGTTTGTGTAGCAAACAAGTTGAAAAGATGTGATATTAAAATATTTTGAAAGGTACTTTGTCCTTAACCCGACTCATATACTTACATTATCACTGTAATTTATTTAACCTGCAGCAGTCATTGAAAGTAAGACTTTGTGTTAAATTTTGATAAAATGGTTGATATCAATTTTACTTGACATTTTTTATATACCATACTTTCTGGACTATAAACCACTACTTTTTTCTCATGTTTTTTTTATCTAACGGCCTCCAGTGGGCCTCCTTGATCTATGAATTGTACAAGTCACATCTTCACCTTTGTGCCTCTGTGCCTTTAAAAAAAGAGAGAGAGAGAGAGGATGAACATTGAAAGCAAAGTTGAACAGACAGACATTCGAAGAGCGGGGCAGTTTGCGAAAACAGGTCATCATGCACAAACTCTCATTATGGAAAACAAACTAAGAAATATATAAATATTACTGCTTTTAAGTTAAAGGTGGTCGATCTGGCTTTTAAAGAAGGAATTAGAGCACCAGCAGCTTCACATACTGTTAGCAGCTTTGAATGAAAGGTGAGAAGTTGCAGAAGCTAGCGTGAAAACTCTCTCAATGCAATAAGAGGAAACAAGCTTTCAGAGGTAATAAAAGCAGATGGCCCAAACTTTAGGTCTTTCTTGAAGATTGGCTGAACACACAGAGACAGGACGGCTGAGGTGTTTCCACGGTGTTCAAAATTACATACAGTAATTAAACGTTAAAACAGCTGCAACTTTTAATTGTGTGCGGCTTGTTTATGTACACATGTGTTTTTTCCCTAAAATAGGCTGTTGTGGATTATAAGTGTTCCAGTTTTTAAGCAGTCAGTTCACATTGCCTTTCCTGTCACGGAAACCTTTACCATAAGAATGTAATGTAACACTATCCCTGGAAGTATCTGGCCTCTTTAGAGTAGGCAGCTGGTAATTTCATTTAGGCTCAACAGAGAAGATTTTGTAGAAAAGACTTATTTCTTGGTCTTCACCTTCTGAGCCCATTTTGAAGTAAAGCTCAAGTCACTGTGGAGAGTGACACTCGTTTCCAGCAGCTCCCACTCAATGATTGGCTTGAAGACATTGATGTCTCTTTGAGATTTTGGGTCAGATTGTTGAAACTTGAAGACAGCTCAGTGTTCCAACAGGACGATGACCAGAAACAGACATCAATTCTGGTTTTGGAAGGCTTGCATTAGACCTATTGGATAGTTTTCTCAAGACCATGACCTCAACTACTGTTTGAAAACCTGTGGATTATGTATTTTACAGGAAACCAAACTAATTAATCAAGGTTTACCAATACTGCAAAGAGGAGAGTTTATGCTGCCACAATCGTATAGATGGCTACTAAATGCATTTGATTCAGTTCCAACTTGGTAAGGTACATTTAAGAAATGGAAGTATAGGTATATTTTTGAATAAAGCATTAGCCTATGAATCATTAAAACCTATTCACCAAACATTTTTGTCTCAAAAACAAGTAACATGCTGCGTAGTATGCCATTCTACTCTGGAAAAAAGTTTTAATGAATATTGAAAAGTGCAAAATCAATATGACTTCAGAATCAGAAGAATCAGAATCAGCTTTAATGGCCAAGTATGACACATACAAGGAATTTGACTCCGGCAACTTTTCTCTCCAGTACAGAACTTAAATAAGTGAAATTAAAACGGAAATAAAAATAAATACAAATAAATAATAAAGGATAATATATACACCAAACCAGGGTTATTGTACATTAAGTATATACAGCTGTGCAGAGTTTTAGTTTATTGTTCATGTGAATGGACTCACACTCTGTGAATACACAGAGTTCATCAGAGCGACAGCCTGGGGGAAGAAACTGTTCTTGTGTCGGGTGGTTTTGGCGTACAGCACTCTGTAACGCCGGCCTGAGGGGAGGAGCCTAAACAGATTGTGGCCAGGGTGTGAGGGGTCAGTGGTGATTTTTCTGGCCCGCTTCCTGACCCTGGCCCGGAATAGGTCCTCAATGGAGGGAAGATCAGTACCTATGATCCTCTCTGAGGACCTAACTGTTCTTTGCAGTCTGTCCTTGTCTTGCCTGGTGGCGGATCCGAACCAGACAGAGATGGGTGAGGTCAGGACAGACTGGACTATTGGTGTGTAGAATATGGTCAGCAGTTCCTGAGGCAGGTTGAACTTTCTGAGCTGACGCAGAAAGTACAGCCTTTGCTGGGCCTTCTTCCTTATAGAGTCAATGTGGGAGGTCCACTTCAGGTCCCGTGTGATGGTGGATCCTAGGAACCTGAAAGACTCTACTGTGGGGACTGGCCTGTTGGTGATTATGAGAGGAGATGTTGATGGGGGTCTCTTCCTGAAGTCCACTGTCATCTCCACAGTTTTGAGCGGGTTTAGCTCCAGGTGGTTCTGACTGCACCAGAGGACCAGCTGTTCCACCTCCCTTCTGTATGCAGACTCGTCGCCGTCACGGATGAGTCCAATGACGGTGGTGTCATCTGCAAACTTCAGGAGTTTCAGAGAAGGGTCTCTTGACGTGCAATCAGTGGTGTAAAGGGAGAAAAGCAGTGGGGAGAGAACACATCCCTGGGGGGCGCCGATGCTGAGGGACCGGGTGCTGGATATGAAGTAACTCAGTTTCACCTGCTGCCTCCTGTCAGTCAGGAAACTGGTAATCCACTGACAGGTGGAGGGAGGCACGGTGAGCTGGGACAGTTTTTGGTGGAGGAGCTCTGGGACGATGGTGTTGAATGGAGAGCTGAAGTCCATAAACAGGACCCGAGCGTAGGTACCTGCAGAGTATAGGTGGTGCAGGATGTAGTGGAGAGCCATGTTGACTGCATCGTCCACTGACCTGTTTGCTCTATAGGCGAACTGCAGGGGGTCTAGCAGGGGATCCGTGATTTCCTTCAGGTGGGACAGCACCAGTCGCTCAAAGGATTTCATGACCACAGATGTCAGGGTGACTGGTCTGTAGTCATTTAATCCTGTAACAGGGGACTTCTTGGGAACCGGGATGATGGTGGAGCGTTTGTGGCAGGAGGGGACCTCACACAGCTCCAGAGAGTTATTGAAGATCTGAGTGAAGATGAGAGCCAGCTGGTCAGCACAGACTTTCAGACAGGATGGAGACACTCCATCAGGACCTGATGCCTTCTTAATCCTCTGTCTCTGAAATAGTTGGCGCACATCCTGTTCGCAGATCGTCAGCGCAGGCAGGGGGTCAGGTATGGGGATGGTTGGGGTGATGCTAGGCCTTTTGTGATGGAGATGGTGGGGGAGGTGGAAGGTGTGAAGGTTGTTTCAAACCTGGAGAAAAAGTCATTGAGGTCCTCAGCCAGGCGGGGGCTCCCCACAGGGTGGGGGGATGGTATCCTGTAGTTGGTGATGGTCTGCAGGCCCTTCCAAACTGCATAAGAGTCGTTGGCAGAAAAACGCTCCTTCAGTTTTGCACTGTAGTTCCTTTTTGCTGCCTTCATCTCCTTTGTCAGCTTGTTCCTGGCCTGCTTGTACAGGTCCCGATCCCCACTCCTGTAGGCCTCCTCCTTGTCCTGGCGTAGCCGTCTCAGTTCTGCAGTGAACCATGGTTTGTTGTTGTTGAACGTGCAGAAGGTTTTGGTCTGCACACACATGTCCTCACAAAAGCTGATGTAAGATGTCACAGTGTCAGTCAGTTCGTCCAGGTCTGAGGCTGCTGCTTCAAAGACGCTCCAATCATTGCAGTCAAAGCAGGCCTGTAGCTGCATCTTTGACTCATCTGTCCATCTCTTCACAGTTCTTACTACAGGCTTAGCAGATTTCAGCTTCTGCTTGTAAGATGGGATGAGGTGGACCAGGCAGTGGTCAGATAGTCCCAAAGCAGCACGGGGGACAGAGCGATATGCATTCTTTATTGTGGTGTAGCAGTGGTCTAAAGTGTTCATGTCCCTGGTGGGACACGTCACGTGTTGTCTATATTTAGACTTTCATTTAAAACAGCTGCAGCTTTTAATCTGGTGCGGCTTATTTATGTACACATGTTTTTCCCTAAAATAGGCTGTTTCGGCTTATCATCAAGTGTGGTTTATAGTCCGGAAAGTACGGTAATTTGTTCATTACAAAAACTTGGAAAATGTAGAATATTTGCCAAGAAACCCGGTTTGCAGAACCGTCTTTGGTGTGGAAATGGCTATAGTTGAAGAAGACTCAAAGCATTTTAGTATCAGATAGGTATGTAAAAAATGAAGAAAATTTAGCTACTTTGCTATTTCGTTCTGCTTTAGTTAACTTATGCACCACTTTTTCAGGTATTGAAAGGTGCTGACTGCCAGCCACAGTTATTGACTGTTCTTTTCTTTTGAGCTTCTAAAATCTGTCTTTTATGAAGCCTGCTGGATTTGGTAACTCCGACCACGTTTTCAGAAATCTCAGATTCAAGGTAAAAGTCTGCATTTTTGGAGGAATACATACAGACGAAATATTTTTTGCTGTGAGTGGCTCAAACTTCATTAATTGTGCTTATCAGTATTATAAGATTCTAAGAACTATACATTTCCCCAAAGAATTTGCCGTAGTTTTAAATTGGTAAAACCTTTTTTTTTTCAGAAATTCCATCCTCACGCATGCAATAAAATGCTGCCTGCACAATTTTTTTTTATGTTAAATCTGTCTGTTTCTCAACTGCAAAATATTTCCAAACAAAAAAATAATGATTGAACATTTAAAAGAACTAACCTCTTGTTGCCATTAGTTTCTTCTTCTCATAGTCATAATCCTACAAAGCACAAACGGCAAATAAAAAAAGCAAACAATGCATGAAATTGGACACACACACACACACAGGTTACTCGGGATAAACAACATGAACCTAATTTACTGGAGAAATAAGCACTCCCATGAAACTTCCCGCTGCTGTGGTGGTAAACATGTTAACACAGTGCACTGTAACATTTGAAAGAGAGATGACAAATCGGAGTGGGAGGAAACAAACACAAAAATCAATTCTCTAATCAAATTCCAACCTGATCAAGAATGTGAAAACCAACAAACGCAATACAGCCTGGATGAAATGTTCCTGCTATTTTCAGTTTATCTCATCAACTTCTGTTGGCATAAAAAGCCTAATCTTTTTCATCTTCTCTGACATGGGGGTATAGGAGTTTTGATTGTCTGTCCACAGAGAATTACTCCTGACCGAGTCGTTGTTGAAAAAAAGTCTGCAGTTTCAGCTTATCCTCACCTCAGCCTTAGATGAGTCAGCGTGAACATTTCGAGGCAGAGGAGCATCTCTCCTCAGGCTGTTCCTCAGCTCGCTCCACCCTCCCTCTGTCTCTGTGTTCAGCAGCCTGACACATCCAAACACACACAAACAGTGGAAGGATTTAAAATACAGTATTTGCAACATTTGATGGTTCTTTATTTATTTTCTATATTCTAACATTTATCATTATACAAGAAATTTGAAAGAATACAACGAAAAGAAAAGTACCAGAAATGTTACAGGGGGCTCATAGGAAAGCAGCTATCAGCTTCATGTCTTTCATTGATTACAGGGATAAAAGGTGCACCTTGATGTGTAACAAAAAGAAAAATCAAAAGAAGAGGAGAGAAAAGAAAAACAGAAAAAGGGGTTGGGGAAGTAAAGAAGTATTCATTTTCTGGGCTAGTTGCCCACTTTTCCAGATAATCTAGAAAGGATTGCCAATTTTTTCCTAAAACAGCCTTGAAGAGCCTGCCAGCGAATATCTAATCTTCTCAACTGTTATTTGTAACAGCACATCCCTAGGCCAATTTTTATGCAAAGGCGGATGCACTTGCTTGCATTTAGATAAAATAAGGTGCATGGCTGAAACAGTAGTAATGGCAATTACACGCTGTTTTGTTAAGATAAAATTCAGTAAACTTAATGAAGGGGATGCCAAACAAGGCTGTGTATGAAATCAGGATACTATTCAAGCAAAGAACCTCAGAAAGAGAGTTAAACACATCATTCCAAAGCATGGTTGGCCTTGTGCAGGAGCAAATCATGTTTTTGTCGGACATCTGGTGAAAGCTGACATCTATGACGAATATCATTCATAGCTGGATTCATGTTTGCCACTCAAGAACTTGTATAGTAGGCTGTGAAAAGAATCTTGCATTGTCATCTACCATGCCTGGAATATATAGAGGAGGGTACGGACTGACTCTAAAATTACATTTCATTGACTGTCCTGTAACCATAAACTAAACGTAGACCTAAGACGAGTGAGTCTAATGGTGTTGGTTGGTTTCAATCAGGTAATATATTGTTGAAATGGCAACTTTCTGCACCAGGTCTAGAATGAGCGATGGGTCCATTAAATACCCTGGTGGGTGATTGGGAAAGTGAGTAAAACAAGCTTCAACGAAGTGTCTAACTTGAAGGCAGCATGCTCCGTAAAGTCAGTAAACGTGTTTCCTTATTAAGGTCTCTGATCCGAGATTCACAAAATATAGAATCGGACGTTGAAGGGAAGAATAAGGGATTATTAAAAATTTAGGCTATATTCTTTCAAATAGATTATCAATAATTGTGGAAAGAAAAACTCCTAAAACCATACATGGCTAAGTTAGATAGAAAGGAAGTGAGAAACTTATTACTGGATAAGTTATTTATTGGGAGTAGCTCACTCGTGCACTGTGAGACTGTTATTTATTTACATGTATTTAAAAAGTATTCATACCCACTTAAACTTTTTGACTCTGTCATGTTACAACCACATACCTGAATCATACATACCTGTCTGATTGGGATTGTGTGATTTTACAAATAAAGCATAGTGCATAATTGTAAAGTGGAAGTGAAATTATATATATTTTAAACACTTTTACAAATAAAAATCTTGAAAAGTGTTTTTAAAATGTTTTTTACTTTGAAACCCCTAAAAGAACTATAGTGCAGGCAATTTCCTTCAGAGGAAATCTAGATGGATGTTATGGGTCAATGTTCAGCATAAAGGGAATTTCTCCCACTTTTGTTACCCTGAATTTACCTCTTTGTACCATTCCAAAGATGCAACTAGAAAGGACAGAACATGTGTGCTTACATTAATTATGCTGCTTTCAATGATGACTGATCGTTCATCTGGATACAACATGTCAGTTTCCATATGGCTGACCAGATAGATTTTTCATTTATGACTCTGCTGTCATAAATTAATGCTAATTGAGTTCCACTTTTGAAATCTTGGGGAAAAAATGCTGAGGATTAAATGGCTCACCTGTAGGTTAGTGCCTGTCCTGTGGAATGGCGTCTGCCTTGGCTGTGTGCTTTGCTGATTTCTGGACCCTGGAGACTCCCCCTCCTACCATTCAGACCCACCCTGCTCATGTTGTTTGAGGCTTCGCACACTTCATTTGGAGACATCCTCACAACCTCAATGCGCTCTTCCTCGGAATGGTCAGACTGACACTCATTTTCAAGGATCTACGGGAGAGCTCAAAAACACATTTTGTATTCCGCTGAGATTATTCTGTAAGTTTTTTAGACTTGAACCTTTTTAACACAAACAGTGACTGACCTTTTCCAGCTGTCGACTATCTGTTCCCCTCGGGCCTGTCCTGCCCTCATCAGTTGGAGAAGTGAGGCCCGGTGGAGGTGAAGGGTGGGATTTAGTGCCAGTCAGCACTTCTGTAGTTTGAGCAGGTGCAGAGCCTGATCAGGAAGGTGAAAAACATGCAGAGTGAATTATTTCAGTGTAGTCAAACTGCACCAACACACTCAATTCCTTAGTGAGGGGTTTGTGCACTAGAAAGACATGTTTGCCGGTGTAAAAAATCGTAATTGACTCAGCTTCAGTGTTCCTGGGGGAAAAAAATTCTGTCAAGACTGTTACTTTTGTTTCATAGTTTTTAGTTGTTTTGAGTTTTGTAATAGTAATTTTCTTATCGTTTTCAAAAAGTGTTAGTTTTGTTTTACTTTTCTCATTAGGATTATTATTATAGTATTTATACTTATGTTTTCCTTAATTTCTGTTTTTCTCCTCTCCTTGTTAAATCCATTTTGATTTTACTTTGAGTTTTTCTGATGCTTCTTTATTTTTATTAATTCACCTAAATTGAATAATTCATAGTTAATCCTCTTAGTTAGTTTTACCGTAGGGATTTAGGATTGTGTTCGATCTGGTCTTCTCTTCTGTTTTAATGTTTACACCTTTGCTTTCCTTCTCTGTTCTTTCACACCCAACAAAAATATAAACGCAACACCTTTGTTTCTGCTCTGATTTTTCATGAGATGGACTTAAAGATCTAAAATTCATTCCAGATACACAATATTACAATTTCTCTCAAACGTTGTTCACAAATCAGTCAACATGTGTGATAGTGAGCACTTCTGCTTTGCTGAGATAATCCATCTCACCTCACAGGTGTGCCACATCAAGATGCTGATCTGACATCATGATTAGTGCACAGGTGTACCTTATACTGCCCACATTTTGGCATCAGTCCAAGTCAGTTATGGTACCTGATACTACCTGATCTGTTATTTTCAGTTCTTTTATAATTTTTTTTTCTTTTTTTGTTACTATGAAGAAGCTGTTTTATTCTTTTTATAATATTATTATATACATTTTCCTACCTCTCGTTGATTTTTTTTTAACTAGTCATTTAGGTTAGATGTCTTACTAATGTCTTGTATACAGATCATCTGGTCATTCCCATTTACTCATTACCTCAAACACATTTTTTAAGACCCATTTCCACTTTTTCAGAAGCCAAGTTAGATTTCTGTGCAGATTCTTTAAACAATTATCTGTGTTATGCATACTTTAGGGTAATAAAGAGTTGATAAGCTGGAAGGAAAACTAACCCCAAAAATAGTCCTGCTTGGGAAGCATCACTGTGAACCCTCAAGGTTTAACTTTGTACATGTTAGATACTTAGCATTTCAGATTGGTAGATTCTCAGCCTTATGTATCAGTCATTTCAGCTTAAACTTATCTAAAAATGTTTGCTCTTATTTTTATTGTAAATGTTTCTGAATAATAAACTGGGATTGTCTGTGGAGATGAAGGGAGTAAGTCAAGTGAAGGTAATGTTTTATTATGTAAGAGATTTTAGATGCATGCTTAAACATTTTTGTTCCAAAGCAGAACTAATGTAAATGTAATAGTTCAGAGGGATTTTGTGCTTTTAAAAGAAAGCTAAAAAAAGGTAAAAAATATATGACTGCTGATCACCAAGTGGCTGTCCCAGATTGAGATCTTGTTCATCTCTCCTCTGGTAAAAAATGCTGTGAAAGTGTGTGACCATGAATTATATTTAAAACTTGTTATAGTTACCACTTTGTATTCAACTTTTTTTTAAATGTTTGGATGGCTGGACATCTACATATATTTTTCGTTAACTTACCATGTTCAGCGAGAACAAGCTGCTGCAGCAAAATGTTGAGCCAATAGTTTGCCAGGCCAGAGCTAGGTGATATGAGGTCAGGGTTCACTGGGGTTATCTTTTCGGTCTCACAGGAATCAAGTCCTAGGAGCAGTCGCCGGGCTTCATAAATGCAGGAGATGTTCCTTTCCAGACCCTTCACCACCACTGACTAATAAATATACGGCAAGACAGAGTTTGTGATCAGTATTAAACCCGCTGCAGCAGATGGATGTAATACTGTGAATTAATTTACACCTGAATTTAAAAAGATGATATTTCCTAAAAATATGATTTGTTAAATATTTTTTTAACAGTCCTTGCGAAATGAGCCCAAAATCATATCTGGTCCTAGACTGAATGCAGGTTTAAACAGATGGACCTGAGAGCTGACAAACCAGCTGGCTTATTTTTGTGTTTTACCATCTTTAATGCTGTCTCGTGCAAAATAGAGCATATTTATTTGGATGACTCTCACCTTACTGGTCTGTTTCACTTTAGGCTTGACACTAATGAAGACTCCAAGGTTTTGCATCATCTGAGTCAGTTTGCAAGGATCTTCTTCCCTATCTTCCCGCATGTCAAACATCAAACACACTGGCAGGCAATCCTGGATGTGTGAACATGTATTTCACAGTAAATTGAAAAAAAAAAAAAACACAGAAAAAATTGTGATTTTCTAGGGGCAGTTGCAGAAGGCGCAAAATGATGTAGAAACAACAAAAGAAGAGTGTGCATGTACCATTAGCTGCTGCCGAGCTAGACACACTCCGTCAGGGCTTCCCTGAATGAGCAGTGAGGGGGGAGTTTGAGGGGCACTAAGGTCTGGCAGGATGATCTGCGTCTGGGTCTTGTGCATAACACTCAGAAAGTTTGCACCATTCTGTCCAAGCAGGAAGAGATGCTGCTGAGCAGTGACATCCAGCTGGCTGCTCACTATCCCGCCTGAGGCCTCTGACCCAAGCAGGAGCTCCATCAGGATGCATGTGGCCTTCTGTCAGGAGATGATATATATATATACACACAAAAGTTATAGGCTACTATGGACAGACACAAAACTTCTAAAAGATATGAACAGTGCTCTGGGTGAAAGTAACCTTGACAGCAGATGCGTTGCCTTGCAACCCCCAAACTGTGCAGGAGCTTCCGTAAAAGGGTGTCTGGGACTGAGGCAGTGGCGGCACAGCCCTGAAGCTCACACTGACCCCCAAAGTGTGCACCACCTGTTGGATAAGTGGAGAGCCTGCATCTGGCAGAGCCTGGGGTACCACAGTGACTGGCAGGTCAAAGGTCAGTGACAGTGGCTGGAGGTCCTACAGTATGATGAAGGCAAAAGATGAACATAAACTCAAGACAGAGTACAGGAAAATGTTGCCATTTTGACAACTAGGCAGTGTTATTTGTTCTTGTCATTCCATTGATCACAATATTGATCTACGCATCTGACAGCAGGGAAGAAGATAAGTGTTGAGATAAATAAAGTCCCTGCTCAGATTGATTACTCACTCTTATCCACCTCCTTGCTTCTTCCACCCCTCCTATGGGCCCAGCAATGGAGACCTAAAAAAATCAGAGCGATAGATAAAACAAAATCTTTTTCCTGTATGCCAGTGTTTGGTCTCTCATTTCCAGTCGTATTCAATAAAGAAGAATGTCTGTTCCAATGAGTATCTTGTCAGATTAAAAGTGCCTTTTGAAAATAATCTAGAAGCATGTATTAAATTTCATTAATCTTGCATTTCTGTATTAAAAATGTTTTATTTATAATATATAAAATATGCTAAAGTAATATTTTAATCTTGAATGCTGTTTTCTATTTAGCTGGAAGCAAAAAATCACAACTGAAAAGAAGTTTTTAATGGTTATAATACATTGTATTGTACCTCATTGTACTGAGGTACTTAAGTAAATTCACTTTCAACAATGTTCTATTTTGCCAATTATTTTCCGTAGTCAACCTGATTGCTCTTCTCTCCTGCAGCGTTGTGACGATTGGAGTCAGGGAAGTGGATGTGACAGCATGTGACCTCCATCACCTTCTTTATGTTCCCACCACCTTTTCCGATAACATGGGAATGCTCTGTGAAAGCCACATCTATCTTCAAAGTCACCTTGTTCACCTGTTGTTCAAACAAACCAGAGGCTGCATCTTTACTTTGGTACAGAAAGTTTAGAGCTTTCACTTTTACTTGAGCAACACACAAACAATGTGTAAAAACTCAAATGCATCTACACTAATCTGGCAAAACATTATGATCACAAACAATTGAAGTAAATTACACTGATTATCCCTTTATTGTAGCACCTGGTAGGATGTGATATAACAGGCATCAAGTGAACGAGTTCTTAAAGGAAGCGTATTATAAGCAGAGCAAATTAGCAAGAATGGAGGACTTGAGAAAGTCTGTTAAGGGGAAAATTGTAACAGGATCAAAGGCAAAGCAAGGCAATTGTATTTATATCACACACTTTCAAAACAAGGCAATTCAAGGTGCTTTACATGATTCAGTGATAATGATACCAAATACATGGTTACAGAAGCCTGATTAGAGAAAAACAGACACAATCAATCAATAAGAAAAGATGAGGTAAGGAACAAATTTATGCAATATAGATTAAAAACAGATAAAACACAAATGTATGCAATATAAAGGGTAAGTGCCTTTCCGAAACAAATTATTCAAACTGGTTCAAGGAAGGAATAGATGTTGAACAGCAACAAGCTGTTTGTTAGGTGGAGAGTAAAACCCTGACTCAGACAAGCTGCTGCAACTAAAATTACTGAAGATGTTAACAGTGCTTCTGATTGAAATGTAAAAATACAGAGTAAATGGCTTGCATTTGTATAGCACTTCCTCAGTCAGAGGACCACAAAGCCCTTTACGCTACAATAGCTGCATTTACATGTGCAAAATGTCTTTAATCTGGTCATTGATCGGATTAGAATTTGACTCTGTACATGGCCCTAAAACAACATCCATCCGATTATGACAAGCGTTTACATCCGCCACATGTTCGTTCAGATTAAATCATTTTGACATGCGTAGAACTATCTGAAATACCGGAAACGGCTGAAGAAGAAGAATCAGCAGACTTCCGTTGTGAACAAACATGGCCATATTCATTTAAAATGGAGCGGTGCAATCTTCTTCTTAGTGTGCTTTTTTTCCCGGAAACACTTTTACATTTACAAGCCAAACAGTATAAACTTTTTCAGTTTTGTTTCACGTACGCCATGCTTTCACTCAGCTTCCGTTAACGCCAACGTAAGGTACGTCAACGCATGAGGTAACAGACATGCGCAGTAATGACCTACGTTCGGAATAAGAGTTTACATGTGCAGCGATCGGATTACCCACCTGTCTCAATCGGAATGAAATTTGGTCCGAATTAATTTAATCCGGTCAGAGTAATCTGAATGGCGTGTTTACATGAAGCATTTTTATTCTGATCAAGCTTTTGATCCAACTACTTGTGTCCATGTAAACGCACCTGTTCAGTCATTCACTCACACGCCAATGGTGGTAAACTAAAATAATCACGGCTGCCTTGGGGCACACTGAGAGAAGCGTGGCTGGCGCACACACAGGCCCTCTGACAACCAGCAGCAGGAAGGAGGGTGAAGTGTCTTACTCAAGGACACAACTACAGAGAGCAGGGGTTTGAACCAGTGACCCATCGGTTACAGGACAAACTCCTAACACCTGAGCTACAATCACGCTGGTAAACTGCAGTTTATTGCTGCAGACCAGCCAGGGAGGCTATATGCAGACATCTGTCTTCCGGCGAAAGCAGTAAAAAGAAACACATGAGCAATAAAGCTGAAATCAATCAACTGAAATCCAATTTTCTTTTACATCACCTGTTTGGCTGCATGTACCTTCCCTTAGCCTGGGAATTCATGGCATAAAGAGGGAACATGGGAACAATTCAAGCTGTTACAAAGCATAATGCTTTGGACAATGTCCTGCTGGGAAAACTCGGGTCCTGTCATTCAGGTAGATTTTACTCTGACACATACTGCTTACCTAAGTGTGGCGTATATTAGTGCTACATGTATATTATTTCAGGGGTTCGGTTAAGTCTATCTTTAGAAGAGTGACAGCTGTCTTTCTGCTGCAAAATAACACTATTATGCAAGTGGTCATAATGTTATGCCTCATTTCTGTTTATGTGCACACTGCTGACAGCTCTTACCTTGGGTTCCAGCACTTCTAGTATCTTCTTTTTTGCTTCCATAACATTGGGTCTCTTCCCTTCCACCTTCACATGAGGGTCTAGTTGGAAATCACAAACTATTCTCAAACGTTTGCTTGAAATGTAGTAAATAGGCAATGGTGATTAGAGTGGAGGAGTAAAGGACATGCCAGGAAAAATAAATCACTTGTTTGAATGGAGTATAAAGACTTTGGCACCTTTCTTTGACTTGGCTCCAATCTTTAGTTTGGATGGCCATTTCACCTGAGTGCTTGTTTCTCTTATTACCTGTGAGAGATTACACAGGAAGCAGAGCACACACTCTCATTGTATGCACAATTAGGAAACACACAGTCAGACAGTATATTGCTGAGTTCTCAGAATACAAATGTACATTTGCATTTCAAAGGTTGCAATTATCAACTCCATGAAAAGTGTAAGGACTATGTGTGGAGTTGGAGGCAAATATTGGGACTTGATATTTTCAGTTATCTGTAAGGTGGTGAGTGTTTTTATGGCTTTGATAATAAAAAGCTTCCAAAGAAGATTAACTCACTCGCTCAAAGAACTTTTCTCCTGTCTCACATCCTTCTGGAGCTGAAAAAAATACAGACATTTTAATTTCGCAGAATTTCCTTTAGAGACTCAAATTAAGTTTCTTCATGATACAGTTTATTCTGCCTCAGAACTTATCGTACAAATCAAAACTTAGGGGTTTTATTACAGTTTCTTTCCCACCACATGTTGATGTGCTCTGGGGCAAGGCACTCCAGCTGCCTGCTGATCAATGAATCAGTGTATGATTCTCTGTGTGCCATGTAAGGTAGATATGTCTACAAAGGCACAACTGTATCTACAATTTATTCATACTGCAGGCAGTTTAAGGTTTGAATGGCTCTTGATTAACCATCCTGACTTGTACATGTGAAGAGAGTGGAGATAAGGATTATGACAAGGAGGTCTTTCAGCCTAAAAGAATATGAGCTCATCACATATAAATCATTAGAATACAAGTGATCATATGCAAAAACCTTATCAGCAATTATAAGAAGACTTTGAGTGGGGTAATGTAAAAAAAACACAGAATTTGACTATTGAGAAATGTATTAATTTTACAGATTTCCAGTCAAATATACAGCTCTTACCATGAAAGCATTCAAAATGGATTTTGGTACAATTGGAATATAATTTTATATTGTTTTTTTCTAAAACATCAGTGCAGCCTGCGTCTACAAATTTCCCCAAAACCTTTGATTAGGTTGTGTTTTAAAAAATAATTCAGGATTTATTCTACCACACGTTCCTTCCAAATAACTCTGCAGTTATAAGCTTGGATATTGTGCTTAATATTATTATTATTATTATTATTATTAATATTATTATTATTATTAATATTATTATTATTATTATTATTATTATAGTATTTCCTATGATTCTGCTGGTCATAACATGTTTATAACATTTTTCATAAAACTATTATTTCCTATTGGGCTTAAATAATATTAACATTTGGAGGAACGGAGTTTTGGGTTTTCTGTATCAAAAAAACGTTGACATTAACAGTTCAAACATATATTACACTATGTGCATTGAGGCTACATTGTATCAGTACCACTTCTAAACCTGAATGAATTATATCAATTAACATTTAAAATGTAGTTTCTCTATGCCCAGAAACTGGGCATGTTGAGGACAGAATCCTGCAAACTACTGTATGAGAGGGTCAGTTGTTTGGCATAGTTTATTGTTCTCTTCACTAGTCAACTTTTTAGAATATAACACATGTACAAAGTCAACATTGTTGAATCTTTGCCAGCAAAGTGGAACAAGAGTTTACTGCAAACATATCCAAGTTTAAAGGACCATCGCTCTATTCTGACATTTACAGGATTCAAGAGAAGCTTAAGAAAAAGGCTCCCCTCCCTCGCCTTGTCATCGCTATGGGTTACACAGGCCAGAGCTGAGGAATGGAGAACAGAGTGAGGTAGAGCGAAAAAGTGGCACATCAGGAAGACGACTGCAAGTCACATTAATGACACGTGCTGTTAAAAAAACCAAAAAAATATATTGTGAAAAAAGAACAGTTTGTGATTCAGCGTGAATTGCAATGTGATGGAAAAGTTTGAGACACATCCCTCACAGCCGACCCAGGGCTCCTCAAACACAATCCAACCTGGAAGCACATTACAAACAAGCGACGGTTATTGGAGCTGAATCATTTTAAGCGCCGCACCATCATGAGCAAACATAATCTCCAGCTGCCGCACATGAGTGAAAGAGTTTCCCCAGTGACGTGAGGGAGGCATTTGTCATAAAGCTGCCAAGAGGCGATAACTAACAGGCGGTTACCTCTGCATCCCAGACAGAGAGGCTAGAAAGTGAAAAAGGGACTCCTGAATGCATAAGACTCATGAATCACAAAGCTACAGCAACAGAGGTTTAATGCATGGCAGCTAGTGATGGCAACAATAAGCAGCTGGGGGCGGTGACAGACACTGGTTCAGGTAGATAACAGGTGCCAACACCCAGGAGGGCCAAGATAGGCATCAAAAGGAACAATCAGTTGCTTATAAAACAGAACCTGAAGATGTAAAGATTATGAGAGAACTAGCTTTCTCACTCACTATACAGCATAGTTTCAAGCTTTTTCCTGTCAATCCTGAATCTCTCCTCCACCCACTCCGGACCCAAGCTTTGCCTTTTTACATCCTCTCCAGCATGGCTTTCTTCTTCTTCTTCTTCTTTCTCCTCTTCCTTGTCCTCCTTTTCCTCTCTGGGATCAGTCTTTACTGCTGAGTCCGGTTTTAAGCTAGCTTCCAGCTCGGGCTGCTGGGGTCCTACGACGGCCAAAGAAACAGAGGAGCTCTCCTCCATGATGTTGGTGGTAGTCGTAGCAAGACTTAGCCCTTGTCGGTGTTTGTGGATATGTGTGACCAAGGAGACAGCCAGAGTGAGAGGAAAAAGGGGGAAAGGGGCCCGAATCCCACTCCCCCCACCGTCTTTTCTTTGACCTCTCCGCCTCTTTTCCCTCAATATAATAGACAAATCAAAGTCTTTCTCACCCCTTTCAGCCCGCTTAAGGCATTGGGGAATTTGTTGCTGTTGCTTTTATTGCAAAGATGCTTAAGGTAACTACTTGAGCAACATCTTGTCCAAATTGGACAACTCTAGAGCGATTTAGCGCAAGACAAATCCAAAGAAACCTATAGTTCAATCCCATAGAGGATCTGAAATGAAACTGATGTCTTAGCACTCAGAGCCAAACACACACATCACGCAAAGCACCCTCACAGCAGTACACACAGCTAACAAAACAAACAGGTCATCCAGCAAACCACTACCCCTCTGTTTTTGTCTGTAACGCCATCCCCTACAGAGCTGCATGATTTGGAGGTCTGAATGAAGAGGAGTTAGAGTTGTAGCAGACCACGAACCCTGAAATTCACCCACACAACACAGAGTACCTGGCACCCTTTAAGGTTTTTCGTTTTTGGTCAATTAAGTACAACATAACTGCAAAGTTGTATTATGATAATTTCAGAAGTAGCCCACTCTACTCTGATAAAGTACAAATAAGTTTGGGGAAATGGAATGATTTGAAAGTTTATGTAGCTACACAGATGCTTTCCATCCAATCTGAGTTAGCTGGAGAAATTTAGCAAAGATCAGTGAAAATGTTTTGGTGTGTAAAGCTGGAATATTTGTGGCATTATTTGCAGGAAATGGTTGTTCTACAAAGTATAAGGACACTTTTCCAATGTATAATTTTTCAAAGAAAAAAAGGTTGCAGTTGTATGGCTGTAATGTGACACAGTGTGATAATTCACAGGAGTATAAACGCTATCACTGGTGTAAATGCTATCACTAATAATACTGTATGTTGTCTGTTGAACATGTTTTTGTTATGGCTGAGTGGGACAATTTTCCGTTGTTTATTAGAAATCTGCAGCTGTTCGTTTTTTGTAATCTGTTAATAAAAGATTCTCTGTCTGAGCACTATCATAAAATCTCTTAAAATTATGTTTAAATTAGAAGGGAAATAAGAAAAAAAACTCAAAGCAATAAAAATGTACACAAAACAGTGAAACATGCACAAAGTATTTTTTTTATTTTTGCTTCGACAACCAAAATGATCTAACTGAGAGGCAATCAATAGAGATAACAAATGACCGAGGATGTTGGAGGGCGGCACTTTAGTTACATAGTTTAAATGGTTCCCTTTTTGCTCCCTTATTCAGGTCGACTATATTTAAAGGGTCAGTCTGATCTTGCTTCAAAGTATGTCAAGCATTTGTAGTCAGTCCCTTTCACTCTGATATTACAAAGTAAAATACAGAGTAAATTAATGAGCTTCAATCAAGTGTTGGAATCAGCAATCAGTTAGTAATCGACACTGTCAATAAAATTAGACATAATTTGATGTAACTGATAATTGCGATTAGGGCTGTGTTGAAAAAAAAAAAATCTAATTGATTCACAAGTTCAAAAATTGGTTTAATTGTTTAACATCATTTGCTCTTTTTTAACAGCTAAAATAAGCATTAAAAATCCAGACAGCTGTTTTAAGGCTTAGTTCTGAAAGTGTTAATACAGATTTTTTCCTGGTCAACTGTTACTCAGTGTTACGTTATTGAATCACAGGCATATAATATAGATGACTGCTCAAAAAAACTTTTTAATAGCACTGATACATATATATATTGAACTGGATCAGGCTGAATCGGATCACATGGGAACGGGATAATCAATTCTAACTCTTGAGAATTGGACTCAAATCGATTCTTGACATTTGAATCAATACCCAGCTGTAATTGCAATGGATAATGAGGACAATTTTGTCCCTAATTGTATAAATTGATGCTCTGCATGAGTCTGATGCATGGAGTCTGTAGCCTGTTCAGCCCATAGAAAATATGAGTTCAGCCCCACTATGATACAAACAGGTATTTTTGATATGCTAGCCCTGAATTTATAACATTCTTTGAAAAAAAAAAAAAAAAAAAACAGGTTGCAACAATAACTAAAAATCCTGCAAGAAATCAGGAGGGAATACTGGGAACATTTTATGGTTTTGATACGTGGCACTATTGTATCAAGTCACCTTTTTGACCAAAAAAATATGTTCAAAGTAATGAGTGTGTTGATGAACTGTGTATGCATTAAAGGAAAACAAGATTTTACAAACAGCTGCATGCTTTTTGAGTCCCCTTTCTTTAAATTTGTAAAAATGTATTATCTCTAATACAACATGAAGTGTGAGCCAGAACAAACTGCTCAATTAGTCGGTCCTGAAGGGAGTCGTTTTTCAGCTCAGCCCGATGTTTTCCATATTGATCTGACAAATGTAGCCTCAGGCAGACCAGTAAACAGTTTCTGGCTTTGCAGAGACCCTGCTAACATTACATTCTCCTGCAGGCAATTCGCCCGAGGAGGAACTGAAAAGACCTGATGATTGCGTCACCATGACAACAGGACAAGGAGTGAATCACTCCCGAGTTAGACATGACATCACAAGTGCATATTTTATCCTTTGTGCCCCCCTGTTTATTCAGACCCATCTGACTGGAAGAAGTTGTGCTTCCAGTAAGACGTTGGAGACTGCGTCACACATGTAATCACCCGGGAGGGCAGAGAGAAAAAAACTAATCAGCCTAAATCCATGAAAGAATCAGACTTACTATTTTTACCAGTCTGGTAACTATAGAAACTTTGGTAACAATAGAGAAAAGAAGGAGAATCTAAGTGTGTATTCCTGTCTATATGTGAGTTTGGATTTGCTGCCTGGTGCTGCAAATACTCTTCAAACAACAGAAAAATGAATTTAATAAATTCTTTAATAGATTGCTATAGAAACGTTCTTCCCAAATCTTTAAACTGAAAGTGTATAACAGAGAGTACATCATACAAGGACATCTGAAATTATAAAACCTCTCTTCAGAAAATATCCCCAATTTCACAAATTTTAGGATTATTTTCCAATTTTGGTTAAAATATTGAAAAAATATCAATTATTTATTTAAAACAGGGGCAATACGTATTAATGAACATGTACATGCAAATATGAAAGATTATAGCCTAGATCTAATTTCCATCTTTATTCCCTTGGAGAGGTTGATAAAATAAAATAAAAAATCAATGAAACAACAGTAACAATAATTCAAAAAGTTCGCCATCATGGTCAGTATGAGCAGGAGGAGTGTCCTTAAAATGTGTCCTTAAAAACAAAATGGGGCAAGAAAAACAAAAAAAAACAATGAAAAAGTATTGTGGATCATGAAACATACAGGCTATAGGTCGGGGCTGTACGTATTTCACTTATGTTAAATGGTAAAATTTAGTATAAAAATGTAATCACCTTAAAGTACTTAAACATATAATCAATCGCAAAAATATTAATAAGGAATAGGGAGTCGTAATGATAATAAAACAGTGATGTTCGTACACAAATAATTAGCTGACAAATATACAAGTTTAGTCAAAGATTTGGAAACAGTGTTTTTTCTTACAAAAACCAAGCTTTAAGGT
Organism: Apricaphanius iberus; assembly: GCA_028564705.1. Taxonomy (NCBI): domain Eukaryota; kingdom Metazoa; phylum Chordata; class Actinopteri; order Cyprinodontiformes; family Aphaniidae; genus Apricaphanius; species Apricaphanius iberus. The sequence goes on from JAPXFQ010002076.1 coordinate 294,502, forward strand.
TTTTGGTAAAAGGTCAAACTTGGAAGTTTACGTATTGTGCTTAGTACTGAATTACAAGTATAATTTATTATATATATTTTTTTTCTATCAACCCAAAAATTTATTAAAAGAAAATGTGATTGTTAAAGACCTTTTTCTGCACTCAAACTTTTTCACACAGTAGATTAATATGAGAATGAGAAATAATCATTCAGGTAGTGCTGTGTTTAAGAAATATGATTCTCAGGATGTTGTTTATTTGCTGTGCAAAGATTTTTAAGCCATAATTTGCCTCTTGTTGTCCTTCTCTTTTGTAATTTCCTTATTCTTTTGGTAACATTGTAATAAATGTTTCTGACTAAATTGCATCGTGTTGAAATAAAGTATTTTGCTGCAATGCTGAAATCTACTGACGTTCCCTGATTTACCAATGGGTGGCGCAATTATTATGCATTGCACCATTTTCTCAAACTTTCCCCGTTGCGTCACCTGCCGCACTTCCGGTTTGCAGGTCTTCCTACAGATCCCGTGACAGCTTTTTAAAGTTACGAACTGAGGGGGATAAACAGCGACTACTGTCTGCCTACTGCACCGGACAAGCACTTATTTAGTTTTAAAAATGTATTTTCGGTAATAAGCCTGTAGTTAAAGCTGCACCAGAGAACGAACCGAGATGTGGAGAGTTCAAGGTTTTGTCGGAAGAGGTGAGAGAAATGACATTGACTACAGAGTAATGAAAGCCTTTTCTGTTTTCTACTTTTGTCTTGTGCTGTTTTATTGTCAGGAATTTACAACTAAATTTGTACAAGTTTTGCTTCATCTGCATCTTTTTAACGTTAGCACGCAAAACTTTGCATTACAGCTAGTCGCAGCTCGTCCTTAATCACATGTGCAGGCAGGTTTATTTTGATCCAGTGAAGACCACTTCCTGTCTTATGCTAAATGTATTCTTTCTACCAAATTTAAACGGCGAAGTGTTTTGCTTTCTGGCTCTATACGGTTTGAATTCTTAATTTACTGAAGCATAAACCCGGAATAAACGTTTTATTCCAGTATTATTTGTTTTGTTAAGACTTTGTTAAGACACTTCGTGCATTACAAGAAAAATATTTTAAATTAAAGATGTTGATGAGGAAAGACCAGGAGTAAACTTGCTTATTTTTACAAACACATATTGGATTTGTATTGGGAAATGTTAAACTTTCAACAATTGGTATTAAAACATTAATCAATAGAAGAGAATAACCCATTATTTTCCCTAAAAGGCGAACTTCTCCTGTAACAGCAGCAAAGCGGCAAACGATAGAAGCGTTCACGTTCACCCAAAAACAGAATTAAGAATTTGTAAATTAAGGACAAATTTACAATATAAAATACTGTGCGGTTATTAAAATAAAGTGTCATACATACATATTAGAATTTGCAGGATATTAAAAAAAGCGAATGTTTACAGATAGAGCAAATTTAATCAAAGTCTGTCTATAAATGTTGTTATATTGCTAAATAAGAGAAAAACCCTGGAAAAAAAGTCAAACATATTTAAAATTGGTTTAAAGTCAGACTAAAAATGAAGTAGAACTACAGCTACAGTGACCTTAAGCTTATAATAAAATAAGCATTAATTACTAAAATTGAGATAACAGCCAAAATCAATTCATATAAGTTTTATATTGGCTTAAAAAAATAAAATGTGTGACTTCCAAAGCTTTAATGTGTTAGTGAAGAACAACCAATGCTTTTAATGATGCAAAAAAAGTCAAAAGGGTTGAACTAACTAATTATTGTCGTTTTAAAACGAGAGTACTTCTAAACTGGTTCTAAAGCATCCACCTTTACATCAGAATCAACTTTTTGTATTTTTACGAATTCATTTAAAAAGTCACAAGCTTTCACAAGTCACTAGCTATGTCTCAGTGCTACAATGTGACCCAATGTAAGTTGGCTCTAAAAGCCAGAAAAAACAACTGACAAACAAAAAGTTGAATTAACATATTTTGTGTTTTCAAAAGGGAATAAAAATGTCTACAAAATTGGTCTTAAAACTATATTTAGGGCTGAAAATGTTAGTTCAGTTTGGATAAGTTTAATTTTTTTATGTGTATGTATTTGAAAACATTTGAGGTTTCACAAACCTAAAACTGTGTTTAGCTAATTTTCCCTGGTGTATGAATTTCCTGCATTTTTCTAATAGGATTTTTAGTAAATAAACATTTCTATCAAGCTCTTTTGAAGTTAAAAATATAATGAAGATATAAAAAACAGAGATTTCACAGATAGCAGCCGGTATTTTTTTCACATTGCTGTTGGGTTCCTGTGATTTGGTTCAGAAACGGAGATGCTGCAGAAATGTTAATTTAGAAAAAATCCTGCTGTGGTCCCTTAATCTTTTCCACACACATATTTGTAGTTTTATTACCTATGGTTATTAAGTATATTCTGTAACTCTATGGCTTTCTCAAGTTGTTTATCCACAAATTAAAAACCTGAATATTTGAGTTTAACTCACTGATTCTTGCTGCTTCCCCCTCTCCCCCTCCACCACCACCCCTCAGTTCTCCATCGGTACCATGGCAGCAGTACTTTAAGACTTCCCCAGAACCACCATGTGGAGGACGAGGTCATCAGCGGCTCGGCTGCTCTCTCCACTTCTCGACAGTCTCTCGACAACAGGTGCCTTCCCCTTCATCGCCTCTGTTTCTGAGAGTTTTTTTTCTTTTTCCTTTGTCCATGCTTTGACAACAGGATTACTGGTTTTATAATAAAAGCTCTGCACCTTTGAACATTTTTCCTTTACATTTCAAATTGCTGGTATGGTTATAATTTAAATCAAGGACGTTGACATAGCTTTAAACTTTAGAATGAGCTCTTTTCCCTGTCTGTTACTTTTGTTCTCGGTTGAATCTGCATTGATCCTGGTTCAATTCCAACGGTTTTCAGAATCTAATTTTATGTTTTTCCTATAAGCAGTGTTAACAGGGAACAGAATACTTAACATGATAATCCCTTAAAGTATACATTGTTAGATTGAATTAAAGACAGATGTATCATTTTTGTTTCTTTCTGCTGTTTTTTTTGCAGATCCCAGGAGGACGATGGGGAGAGGAGGAAGAAAGAAAAAACTTTTCAGTTTGGGTATGCCGAACTTCCAAGTTACACGGCTCTGGATGCTGTGGGATGGGTAGGTCTGTGGTTGATAGGTGTGAAAATATCAATAATTACCCAAAGATATGTTTATTTTCTGGCTTGCATTTTGACAGAAACCGGCAATCGGAGCACTAATTTTAATCGTACTTAGCAAGTTAAAACTTGGAATTGAAAGCTCCTGAGCTTAGTGCCACTTAGTCGACCACTCCAGGAATAATTTCGGGAATTACTGGCACGGATAGCGTTGAGATGTTCTTGTGACGGTGGGGTTTCTCCACAGGGAGCAGTGGCTGTGTTGTTCATGCATATCTGCAGAAGGATCCACTCCAGGTTCTCTTCAGGCACCGAGCCCAGTCCCAGTCCTGGAACCCTGACAGCTCCCTCCTCCCTGCAGAAATGCGGATACCGCATCCTGCTGGAAATATGTGAGTCTTTCTGGCTCCATTGCAATAGTACACCCACAGCATTAAACTCTGATATTACATAAAAATCACTGCCAAAGTCATGAGATGTTTAACAGCCCTTTTTCCTATACCCGTGTGCGATCAGTATTCCAAAATAGCAATGTTGTTTGTCGTCAACAGTATCGAGACGTGACGTCGTGCCCAGGGGAAGAAATGTCTTGTGTCTGCAGGCTGTGCCAGACATACAGAATCAAGATCAGTCCTCAAATCAAACCAGCAAGAGCAGTGAGACTGCGGACAGTTCCCTCTCTGACCACCAGGAGGAGCTCCTGGGCAAAGATTCACTGACATCCGGTTCGTTCTGAATTTTAATGTCTGATTCTGTGAAGTAATGAAACTCTGCATCTTTTAGTACACCATTTGATTAGAGGTTTAACACTTTTCATGTCTCTGACGCACAGAGGAACCACATTTGAGTTCTCCCCTGCAGACTGTGGACAACCAAAAACACACAGACAATAGAGACGAGGTGAAGCTTTGGGAAGATTTTCTACTTAAGTATCCATAACCAGATTATGCTGAGATTTTATTTTGATTGTCGTATTTTTATCTGTGTCAGGAAGTGTCAGATAAGGAGAGGCTTACAGAAGCAGCACTCAACCTCAGGCATGTGGGAGACTCCAGCGTTCCTGTAATCCTGAACATCATTGGTAAAGATTTACTGAGGAATTCACCTCAGAATATCACATAAACCTGCATGTACATGAACCTTTGCCCATTTTTTTTTGTCATTTCTTCTTCTTTTCAAATTGAACATCTTTTTCTGTGTATCCAACAGGTCTAGAAAGTGCCAAGAGTGAGAACTATGAGGAGGCTTTTTGCTGCTTTCTTACTGCAGCTCAACATGGCTACAACAAGGCGCAGTTTAACACGGGGGTGTGCTACGAGAAAGGAAGAGGAGTCAGCAAGGACAAAGAGAAGGTGGGACCGTTGATATTTACACCTTTATGCCATAAAATTAAAAGGAAAAAACATTTTTTAAGTTAAATCATGCCGGTCAGGGAGATTATTGGAGGAAAAACCAGAAACACAATTCTTTAAATAAAAATATACCAATGTTTTTTTGTATGATTTAAATCTTAAACTTTTTTATCGCAAAGCCAATGTTTTTGATGCACTTGCAATACTTTGGCAACATTTTACCTTTAATCTCCTTTATCTATCATACTGTCATTTAACTGAATGCCTTTTATTAATGTACAGAATCTGAAGGCGTAAAAGCTCTTCTATACCACAAAAAACATTATATTTAAAAAGCTTTCAGATAGACAATTGCACCAAGTTCTTAATCTAACACAAAAGTCATTTACATGAACACTTTTGTTTAAATTTGTATTTGGCTATTTTGATAGATATTTTATATATATGCGATATTATATATATATTTTGAATATGTTTTTAATATTTTTAATGATCCATCTTTTTTCTGTAAGGCTTTGCATTACTACAAGCTTGCAGCTGTCAGCGGTCATAAACAAGCCCAGTATCGCTATGCAAAGCTGCTACTGACCAGCAGGGGGCATCAGAGTACAGAGGAGTTGAACACAGCCATTAGGTTACTGGAGGAAGCAGCTACAGCTGGACTCACTAAGGTAGAAATCATGACAATGTTACTTTAAATGTTCAAACCCCCCCCCCCCCCCCCCACCCCCCCCACCCCTGTAGTTAGAACACATAACAATGTTACGTTATAATAAATAATCTACTTTATACTCTTTTCTTTTGGATTTATTGAACTTTTATCCTGTAACCCAAACATAGTTATATTCTTTTCAACAAAAATGCATTTTTGGGTACCAATAAATAGATTTTGTCTCCACTAAACTAAGCATGATTACTCAGTAACACAAGCCTGTTCATATCAAAAACCTCTGTCCCATTAGTTTCCACTTTTTCTTCTGTATCAAACATTGTATAATAAGGAAAAATAAAGACAATATTTTGACCCTATTCAGAATTTAAGTTTTGCCATCACAAACATAATTGGTTTATTTAATCAGTTTAAAGGTTCACACATATATTATAATCACTGTGCCTGTTTTGCATATATTGTCCACTTGATGGAGCAGTAGAGCAAATAAAGCGCCATGGTGCCTTGGTTCATGAGTCGACCAATTGGATGGAAAGCTTCAGTGCCTCACAAGGCTTTGTCTCGCCATCACTGCCTCTGGTGTATTTCTTCAGCTGGAAACCTGTGAAATCTCCCATTACTCCTTTTGTCTGTTTGTGCAGCCTGGAGTGCTGCAAGTGTTAACCATACTGCCTAGATTTTATTTAACCGCTTTTTAGTGTAATCTGTCAACAACTGACTGGTAAAAACTGTGGAAGCCCTGGCTTTTCACCCTTGGAAGTTGGGAGGCAGGAGTTTGGGCGGTGATGCTGCGTTTCAACGTCCCTACGTCCCTATCACCATTAAAAGCTCACATTTAAAAACTTTTTTTTTTTTTAAATCATTGAATTAAGTTTCTACAAAGAAAAGCATAAAGGGTTATCCAACTTTAATAAAACAATTAGAGAAAGCAACCTAATATGCTCATAATTGTTGTTTGAATAATTAAGAAAAAAATTTAATGATACAGTAAAAATAGGAATTTATTGTGGGCCAATGTCTGGAGTTAAATGGCCCATAAACATTACACATATTGATGTACAGACTAGAGCTCTTAAGAACAAACATATTCATGGAATCAAATTATTAGACACAGCTGAATAAATTTACTAGGGGAAAGGTTTTTATCATTTAGTTGATGATATTTTTTTTAAGATCTTCTGCCATGTTTAAACATGTTTTATAGTTTTCAGTCTGCACAAATAATCTACAGTTTACAACAGTTTTTTAAAGTTTGGTCTGTCTGAATAAAACAACTATTTCTGTCTCCCGTTTAGGCTCAGATTTGCCTGGCTTCTTTCTACTCTCAGGATCCTGTCAAAAATGAGCGCAGGTCCGTTCAGTACCTGAAGATGGCAGCAGAGAGTGGAGTGAGTCCCCTTCTAGATACTTCTAGTGTTTATCAGCAGCTTTCTCTGAAACATCCCCTTCCCTATCCTGGTGGTCTGAACCAACCTGCATTAGAAAACCACAGACATCTGTTACTTTATGAGGCCTTTGTACTACTTTTATCTTTAGCTTTGTTTATTTACTACTGTGGGTATATAAATATTTTTGCAGAATTTCACTGTGTTGATTCAGAGTTGATGTAAAAGTTTAGTTATGATGTATTTAACTGACTGAGGTCATGAAACTTAAACTCTGACCGTCTTTGTGCTCAGGACAACTCTGCCCTGTTCCTTTTGGGTCAGTGTTATGAAAGCGGCTTCGGCGTGCAGCAAAATCTAAAGACAGCAGTTGAGCTCTACAAGCGAGCTGCACAAGCAGGAAACGAGCAAGCAAAGAGCTTACTGACGCCTTCTGATGCTTCCTATTACAAGGGTAGGTTCAGCTGCTCTGTATAAAATATGGTTTAGTCTTATTGATGAATATTTGTGGCTAATGGTACCTTTTATTCCTCTCTTTTCACACTTGATAACCTAGATATAGCGATGCGCTCCATCCGCTCAGCTCCGTGCTTCTCATTGATCGACAGCTGCCGCCAGCCGCTTTCGTCCCTTGCCAGTCGTGTCCAGTCCTCCTCCCACAGTCCTCTCCTTCCTCATTCCTGGAGCACCGGCAGCCTGTGTGCACCTCCGTCACCGTCCTCTACACCTCTTCACCTCCATTCCCCTGGCACAGAAAGCGGAGGATGTCAGTGGACAGTAGGGATAGGATAGGTGGCGAATGAACAAATGTATTTCAGAGTGTGAGTGTGACATTGCTAAGAGGAAAGGGTCAGTGTGTTGTTTCCGTAAATACTGAGGTTTTGTGTTGCTCAGTAGGTAAATAGCTGTTTACTATTCAGTGGGTTGTAGGTCCAATTCCAACTTCCTCCTGTTACATGGTTATGTGCCCCTGGGCAAGGCACTGAACCCCTCGTTGCCTACCGAGCTCAGTATTGTGTTTGAATGTGTTTGCATTTGAGAATGAGAATGCAAGTCCAGTGTAAAGCTCTTTGAGTGGTCAGTAAGAGAAGAAAAGCACTAAATAAGTTCAGTCCATTCACAGTTTAGATTAGTGTTTTTATATAAAAAGCTTTTTATCTTTTTTCAGACTGTTAATGTTTATATTGGTTCTCTGATATGCTAAAACCATCACATCGCCTTTGGTTGGGTTTCCGTTTCCACATAAGTATGGAGGATTCATTTCATAAAAAGAACTAGACTTACCTGGAATAATGCAGGAAGTTACAATATCTCTACTGTTTTGTATCCGTGTCATATTTCAATCAATAACTGTTTTGGTTAATTAGTGTCTCTTATTGTAAAACAACCATTTCACAATTGTTTTCTCAGCCAAACTGTTAACCAGCCAATGCCAGTGTGAATTTTGAGAATGTTCTGTGAAACGCACATTTTGAAGAACAAAATATATATATATATATATATCCAACTTTGTTTGTGGGTTATTTTGTACTTTCTACATTTTGTTTAACATCTACTTAACTGGGCCTGTACCTGTGCATGCATTGGTTCTTTCAAAGTAGGCTACTCTGGCTTCCTCACAGAACATGTCTGTTGGGTCAGTTTTGTCTTTCTACATTTCCCTTAGCTATGAGTGTGTGTGTAGTTGTTGGAAAAGGACTGCAGGAGATGGGCACCACTCCCTCAGCAATCCTACAAGGACAAACGGGTATTAGATGATGGAAGGATGAATAAATCTGGCCTCACATTCTGATTTTAATGTAAAATGTTTCTACATGCCGATGAACATGTACAGTTCCCATGCAGTAGCCAACTATTCATCTCATGCAAGTGAATGTAATACTTTCGCTGTTAAAAATGGCTTATAATTACAGATAATTTTGGAAGTTAAGTCTGGAGAAGGGTGGGAATCCTGAAAAGAGAAGAATTTTCTGCCAGCCTGCCTCTTTAAAACAGCCGTGTGTGTTCAGTGTGCTGCGTGATGTAAAAGCCTGATGATGTGTGATTTCATTACCTGAGTTGCAAACCAACTCCAGCAGATTTATTATTACGGCTGCGTCCGTCCGCTTGGTGCTCCCAGCCTCTTCCGTTCGCGCCTCCTATTGGCCGGCTGCGCTCAGAGAGAGAGAGCTCGATAGCGCCACGCCGTGCATCTCCGGGGATCATCTGGCGCAGAACGCACAGTTCGGCCGCCAGCAGCGCACTGAGCCGCCGGGCCGGAGAGGGAGGAGACATGGTGTGTTGCAATCTGATGCGGGCGGCCCGGCTCAAAGCTACGGGCAGGACAGGTGCTTAAAAGCAGCGCTTGAAATCTGCCTCTCTCAGTACGTTGTTTGTCGTCGTCGTGAGAAGGGAAGGGAGGCGCGGGCAGCTGAGCGAAGCGAAGCGGTGAGTGGATGTAAATAGATGCTCTGACTGGGATGCGCTCCCCTCCCAGTGCGGCGGTGGCCAAGGTGCTGGAGAGAGGGGGAAGAGATGCGAATGTTCTGCTGTGTCTGCCCTAATAAGTGCCGATTAGATTTCGTTATGACATCACTTTGAATTCTGGGCATTTTAGGTGATCGGATAAGATCATTATGTCTCTGGTGTATTAAGGAGGGAGTTTATAGAGGCTGCAAGAAACCAGGCGCAGGAACCTCCACCCATGACATCATCGACTTTTGCAAGTTCAATTTCTCTCCCCAGCTTGGGCTTTCATCTGTTGCGTTTCTTTTGCTTCCAGAAACAGAGCAACTCAGAGCTGAGGGAGGGGACAGTTCATTAAAGTCGGTTTCCTGTAAAATGTGTCATGACCAATCCGTAAAGCCTGTCTTATTTATTTATTTATTTGTTTATTTGTTTATTTATTTGATTAGCTCTTATTATATTTAGTTGTAAACACTCACGTGTGAAAATTAATCAAGAATCAACAAAACATTCTTAGGTTTTTCTCTACAATTATGGGGAAGAATATTTGATTTTCTATGTTGAAGATATTAGGTTTAATCTTTTCAAGTAACCTATATTTGTGAAAAAGGCCATTACCAAAGGGAAAATTGCTTTAAGTACAAAAATTCTAGTGTAAGTTGCAGTTTCAAGGAGTTAAAACTCAGACTGAGAGATGGTGTTCAGTGATTCTGCTGGTAACACATTTCCCCACTCTTAAACATCTTCCCCTGTCACAATGCACAGCAGATTTATTGAGGACGACTCCGCAGGAAACATAACAGCTTCTTTGTGTTGACTGTGCCCCACTGTCCTACAAACTGCTGTGTCATTCTGCTCCTTTTCTCCCTCTAATAACCATCCTTTCTCCTCCTCTCCCCTCCTTCTGCTTCCTGTCTCTGCCCCACTTAGCCCATAACTACCAGAGACCTGTCTGCATTGCCAAGGGGAGGGTTTCAGGTGCAAAAGGCTCCTGTTTGTGTCTTGGTGGTTTAGTTTGTCCACCTGGCTAGTAACAATGTGAAATTGAAATATTTGTTCTTTTTTACCAATCGTTTATCTTTTCTATCCATGTAACATTTTATATGTACAGTAGTACCTGAAGATATCTCTTGAACCTTTTTCAAATTTGTCAAGACGCAACCAATAGCTTCTGCATAATTTATTGGGATTTCATGGAATAGACTATCTCAAAATAGAGTAGAAAGAAAATATGATTTTAAAACTGACTTGCAAATAAAAAAAATGGTGGCATATATGTGTTGGCAGCTCCCCTGACTCCTTGTAGAACCAGCAGTCACTATGATCTGAGCTGCAAGTCCTTTGTGGTATAACTTTACTAGCTTTACACATCTGGAGACAACTGTGTCTTCATTCTTCTTTGCAAAAATATTTCAAGTTCTGTCAAATTGCATTGAGGGCATCTGTAGACATCAGCGTTCATCTTATGCCACATCCGCATTTAGATTTAGGTCTGAATGTTGAGTGGGCCATTATAATACAAGAATATGTGTTGATATAAAACCATTGCTGTGTATGTCTGTCTTTATGTTTCGTGTCATTGTCCTGCTAAAATGTGAACACAGATCCTTGTTTTAAGTCTTTTTTTTCCCATAAAGATGGATTTGTTTTCCTGACCCTAGTAAAGAAGGCACCCATCAGCATTATGTGTGTTGTACAGATGAGACTGTGTCCTGAATGAGGTTGGTGTCAGTTCTCCTGCTGATATGCAGACAGTAGTAATTAAGTTTTGTTAAAATCTGTCCAGAACAACTGTTTCATGTCTGATGGCTTTAAGCAAGCTCTTACCAGGTGTTCTTATGGCTTTGTTTTAACAATAGCTTTCTTCTTGCTGCACTTCTGTAACGGTCAGCTTTATGGAAAGCACCATTAATAGTTGTCCTGTTAATAGATCTCTGCATTTCCTCCAGAGTGGCTGTTTCTCTAATCAATACTCACTTTATCTAGTCTTCCATCTTAGATATATTGTACTTTTGTAGTTTAGCCATACTGTGTTTCTATTCCAGATGTTGGCTAAAACAGCCAACATGGAATGCTGAAATCTTGGTAGATTTATTTTTCAACCAAACCTTGCTTTAAACTTCTCCATGACTTTATCCCAGGTCCATCTGCTGTGTTTGTTGGTCTTCACGATACTCTCCAGTCCCTAATAAACTCGGAAAAAAATCCCTAAGACTTTCACAGAGCAGCCGTATTTATAGTGAGATTAGATTACACACAGATGGACAATTATTTATTGGGTAACTTCTGAAGGCAAGTGGGGGCAAAATGTTTTATTTAGTGAAATCAAAGTTAAAGGGACTGAATACAAATCCTTGACTTACTTTACACATTTGCATTTTTGTAATACATTTTGAAAACCATGTAAGATTTCCCATTTACTTCAAGTTCATGCTCCTTTTTTGTCTGTCTCATCAAATCCTAATAAAACACAGTGAAGTTTGATGTAATGTGACAAAATGGGAAGATGTTCAATATAAATATTTTTGTATGGCACTTTAAATTTTGCATCTGATTAGACTTAGTATCTTCTATTATTAGACTAATATTACATTTTTTATCCATCCATCCATCCATCCATTTTCTAAACCGCTTATTCCTCAAGGGGTCGCGGGGGGTCTGGTGCCTATCTCCAGCTGTCAACGGGCGAGAGGCAGGGTACACCCTGGACAGGTCGCCAGTCCATCACAGGGCCACATAGAGACAGACAGGACAAACAACCAGAAATTGTATTTTTATCCAGAGTCAAGAGTTGGCCTGCTAACTTACTTAGTCTTTAATCTGCACGACAATAATGGTTTTGTTGTGTCATATGACACCTTGGTGTAGGGTGGTTGAACTTGCTAACTCTGTTTTTGAGACTAAGAGACACAGATCTGCAGATGAACACAGATTCAACACTAACAGGTTGTTGTGTGGCTCAGGGGGCCGACATGACCGCCACCCCGGCAGAGGGGAGCAGATAGAGGCCCCGCAGCAGCATAATGCACCGTCTAGATATTTGGCTCTTGTTTAAATTCTCCTCCTGCCCTTTTCCCATGATCAAATCGTGCTTTAAAATCTGCCGCGTTTGTGTTTTCCATATCTCTAAGATAAACAGGCTGTGATGACTGCAGCAATGTTTGAGGCGGGTTTGTTTTGTCATTAGGTGGCCGGATAGTTATCTGTTTGGCTCGTGTGTCTGGACATGTTTACCTGACTACTTTTCCAAAAGGGTTACAGGAGGGTTAGTTACTGATGCAACCCATATTTTGTATGCATCGCGCCTTTGATCAGAATGATTTTCTGCCACTCTCTTTTCTGCTATCAATCCGTCTGTAGTCGGAGCTGATCCACCCAGAGATAAAAGAGACAGCTAGTTAGCAGGAGCTGACTGGCACCTCTCTTCCCCACAGGCCAGCTTTACTCCTCAGCTCCTTCTCTGAAAGTGAGTCCTTATTGAATGAACCAAGGATTTGACGGATTCTTGATATCATGTTAGCCTTTTCAGCATCGTGACTTTGATGCTATACTTTTCTCTCAAGAATCTGAGCCAAAATGTCTTAATATTCTCCTTTGAAGTGTTTTTAAGCTGCAGCCATCAAGCACTGAATTAATAATTAGAGATGCACTGATGAGAGATGTTGTGGACGATTTTCAATTACCAATTTGGAAAGCTCTGAGCTGCAGATATTAATTTTCAGTTGTTTTTTTGAATCATCAAAATCTTAATCTAGTATAAAGGTTTGCATTTACACTTAGTTGACTCTTCTGTTGGTTTACTTCTCTCAACAGCTACATCCCGACTGGATATTTCTATTCAGACATGATGTCAGTACAAACTCCTCCCCTCTCACGTTCTGGCTCCTCCCCCTCTACTGGGGGTCTGGCAAATCGCAGTACACCCTCGGCCACCCCTCCCACCTCTCTCAGTCTTCGCTCATCCTACAACCAACTACTTGGTCGCGACGTCATCAAGGAGTCGATGGAATTAGGGAGCTCGGCCACCTTGCCCAAGAGCCGTCAGAGGTATGCAATGAACAGTGTACGGAGTGCCATGGGGATAAGCGACAACTTTACTGTGTCCTTTAAATACCAACCTGCAACCAGAGGAAGAGGACTCCCAACCAAGTCTTCATCTAGTTCTGCTCTCTACTCTTCTTCTTCTACCTCCTCCTCCTCCTCGTCATTCTATAACACCACTAACCCCAAACTGGCAAAGAATGGAGCCAACCTGCAGAGGCGAGCTGAGAGCCAGCAGTTACAGCTGAGCAGGGCAAATACTGTAGAGAAAATTCACAATGATCTCTTCAGTAATCCCACTTCAGATTGGACAGAGTCTGAAAAAGACAACTCTCAACTTCCTTCGTTTCGTAGAAGAACCAAAAGCTTTTTGGAGTATCATTGCAAATCCTGGGATCTGGACACCAGTTGGGAAAACAAAGAGGGCAAAGAGGAGGATAAGCAGCTGCCTGCTTCAGAAAAGGAACAGGAAAGCTCTGCCAAAGAGAGAGACAGTCAGAAAGAGGAGAAGACCAATATCAAACAAAACTGTCATGAGGAAAAGGATAATGTTGAGCCTGTCGTGGAGGAGGATGAGGAGGCAGATGAGCCCACCCCAACACCGAGACAACCCCTGCTCCCAGTGGTGGTTGAAGCGCCTCTTTCCTCCACCTCCTCCTCCTCTGAAAACAGCCCAGAATGGGTGCCAGACAACCTCAACCAGCTCCAGAGTCAAGCCTCAGTACCAATCCAAGAAGAGCTATGTCCCCAAGTCCAAGCTAGTCCACGTAGTCCTGCAAAGCCACCTCGAACCTCCCAACCCCGAGTGATCAAAGTAGAGTTGCACCCCAACAACGAGAACCAGTTTTTGCAACAATACCCACCATTTTCCCCTAAGCAGTCCAGAGCTGTTGAAAGAAACACCCCTCTCAAAAACTTCACATCTCCTCCTGTTCAAGAACCTAAGCCAGAGACGAGCCTACCTAAAGTGGGCCTAAAAATGGATATGACCCCTGATACACCATCAGAGGATGAAGACTCCAGCTGGACCACCCTGTCCCAAGAGTCACCCTCCCCACTGAGTCCAAAAGAGACAGGTTTGATATGTTTATTCCTTTATTAGATTATTTCATTATTTAAAAATTTTAATATATATGTCAGCCTTTAATCATAGCCTACTTCAAATACACTATATTTGCTCTCGATCCTTCTACCTCCATCCAACTGTTTGATCTGTAGTTGTGGAAAAACACTCTTTCGCTAAGAAAGGTACTACAGCAGTGCAGTTGGAGGCTTTAATGCCCCCTTGAGCAGCCTTATAAGGAGGAGAGCAAAATACGATAGAGAGAAAAGGATGCTGCAGAAAGAAGGGCGTGAAAAAGCAGAGAACAATTGGGTTAGAGGGGATTTCAGGTATGTAGTCAAAGCATTAGCTAGATAATATTAAGGTATACAGAGTAACATAAGGGCAGCAGAGAGAGAAGTCAAGACAGATTGACTATTGGGCCTTACCACAGGGTATGAGCCCAGGCTTTGCCATGACAACAGAAATTGAACAGGAACAGACTGACTATTACTGAAATGCATCTACATTCTTATGCATGTGTTTGAAGTTTTGTATTGACGCTGTACTTGCATCACAAGGCCCTGTAAAGGTTATGTATGAGTGTAGGTATTTTGTGTGTGTTTCCATAATATGTTCGTATGTAATATATGTGACCGCATATCCGTGTCATCTATCAGCAGATGTATGGAGTGAAGGGGATCTGCCCCCAGGCTGGCGGGAGATCGCAGACTCATCCGAAGTCTATTTCTGGCATGTTCCCACTGGCACTACACAGTATGACCGACCCGTTGCCTCTGGAAACCAAGAGACCACTGCTAGCAATGAGCCAGACTCGGAGCATGACACACAAAAAGAAACACAGGACTCCTTAAAGCTACCAAATGAGGTAAGAGGACTGTTAGATATAAGACATCATAGAGGGAATTTTATCATCTTTGTATTTCAACTGTGCTGTGAAAATGTGTTTGCTCTCCTTTGAATTTTTTAAGGGTTCTAATCACACCTACACTTAATCATCAAACAAATGTGAATGTCAAACAAATATAGCCATAGGAATTTAAAATGCAGTGTTCAAATTTCATTCCAGAAGACATGTAGCATAAAAAAAACAGTGTGAAGTATAATAAAATATATAAAAAAATAATAATAAAAAAGGAAAACATCATGATCTATCCTAAAGAAATTCAAAAATCATCCCGGAAATTGTTATAAAGCAGTGGTGAATGAAAATCGTTAACCATTAATAGGGAAGCTACCATTAGTAGGCAATCTTTTCATGTGAGGCCCGCCTACCAAAACTACTCCAGCAGTGAAGTGATGATACATCCAGGAGGTCACAAAAGAAACACCAATAACATCTAAAGTACTGTACCACTGAGTTCTCTCAGTTAAGGTCGGGAAAATAGATGATTTGATTTGTATTAATACCTGAATGTACCATAAATGTACATTAGCATCGATAAAACTGGAAGACAATATTCACACTAATTTCCTGGTCTTCCATTACTGGCCAGTTGTTTGGAAAAAAACAATTATCCAAAGCAGGAAAACTGCAGAAATGTATCACGTTGTTTACACTGAAATTATAAAATAAGATTAAACCTGGTATGATAGTAAAGCCTCCGAAGTCAGTGATGATTAAAGGACCCATGTGCTCTCTGGGTGTTGGGCCACTATGCTGTATGAAGTCCAATGCATATCAAAAATATAGTTATAGAACTGGAGTTTGATTTAAATTGGTAAATCTCTGTTTTTTTCTAAAATGCTAACAAAACCCAAACACACATATGGGGAAATGACTGAAACCTATTTCAATATATATAAAACAAAAAAGGTGCCTTTAAGTAGAGCTGCAAGATGTCATTGCTGATAAACCAAGTACCTAACTTTGTTTATCTTAATACTTCATCTTTCTTTCTTTCTTTCTTTCTTTCTTTCTTTCTTTCTTTCTTTCTTTCTTTCTCTCTCTCTCTCTCTCTCTCTCTCTCTCTCTCTCTCTCTCTCTCTCTCTCTCTCTCTCTCTCTCTCTCTCTCTCTCTCGCTCTCTCTCTCTCACTCCAGCGCCCCAGCAGTTTGATATCCGACAGCTCAGTGGAGCCGGTCCCCTCTCCGTCTGCTTCCTCCCCATCCTCTTCCTCCTCCACGCCCTCCAAAGGCATCTCCTCTCCCAATCCAGTTCTCAATACCCCCACCTCCACGGCAAAAGTATGTTAGACCTTACATTTATATGTTGGTGTGTGCTGGATAAATTAACATGGTCTTTAGAAATGGTATTAACAAAGAAAAATGTGTCTCTAATTAAATTTCAATGACTGAAATCTTACTCAGCTATTACAGAAAAAAGAAAACCAAAACTATCTTTAAAGAAATTGTTAGAAGCAAATATTTTTTGCATCACCACTTAATTCAGGACCTGAAGGACTATCCAGTGTATCCGGATCCCAGTCTTAAAGCATTTGAAGGAGCTACGCTCCGCTACGCCTCTCTCAACCTCAAGTAAGTCAGACAGACACACAGCGACCTGTAGGAATATTGGCACTCCTGGTAAACATGTGTAATGGCTGTTTTAGATATTGAAGTTTAAGACACTCTATTGTTAAAAAAAAATCATTTTTTTCTCAGCTGACCATATAGCTGGATCATAGAGACCGTATCTGTCAACTCACAACTCGTGGCCGCTACCGGCTGGTACATGTAAACATAATATAATTGTCGTGCCTGATTTAAATGTACATTTTATTAGATTTTAATTCAAATACAAACTTTTAAGGAAATGTAATTTTATTCTGCACCCCTCTTAAAGCCTTGTGGATGTATTTTTTTTAGTGTAGCTTTTTATGAACATTTTCCATATACAACCTTGAATAAAGTTACATGTTATGTTACTGTATGCAAACTATAAGCATGTTTGATATTTTAGTTGTTTTCTATTTGAGTGGCACAGCCATAGCTGAATATATATGTAAAGTTGGATTTTATTTTTAAACGCCACTTATGTCTCATGATTCTCTGCAGCCCTCCAGCTCAGCTTGAGACAGTGGACCTTAACAACACTTTCTCTGATCCAGAGGCAATGGTAAGTTTGCACTACCATAGTTAGAATTTATCTCAATTCTGGATTTTTTTTAGGGCTAATTATGTGCTTTATACCAGCAATATGTTTCATAGATCTGAAATCTGGTGGGATTCTTGCTTAATTTTATCAAAATGAAACATACCAGCTGGAGGGTTTTACACCTACTTTAGGAATCTGGCAACGTGTCACTGAAAAGTTCAGTAATAAAGAAACAACCCAAAAACACTTAGAGAGCGACCATATGGGGAGGTCAGCTCATTGTTCTAAACTGTTCTAAACAGCATTGCATTTATATCGTCTTTGTTGTAATAACACTAACAGGTCAATAAAACTAGAAACAAATCAGAGAAAGCTTTTAAAGATGCACAAAGATGATGATATGCACAAAAAAAGACTAAAATGCGAAAACCTAGTGAGTGTGCCACTGGGATGTGGCTGATATGAATAAAAGGTGATGTGAAATTAAAAAATCCTCCTGTGGTTCATGACTGCAAACAAACATTGATTTTGTAAATAGTGAATGCTGATTAAAGAAGAAAGCCCCACACAGCTTATGATCATGTGCTATTCTACATGACATGAAAGACTTTAATATTTCTTAAAGTACGTTTGATGATGTGCCACAGCACCAGCTTTTTTCTGAAAAGTCTCTCTGGTGTCATGTTAAAAAGTTTCCAAAGACACTCTCAGTAACGACACAAGCAGCGGCCATCAACCTTGTCATGCATTAGTTGCTTTCTTGTAGATATCACCTGTTATATGAATCCACATTATTACGCTGCTTTACAAAGAATGATACAAACAATCCATCCAATATATATTTTTCTTTTATTTATTGGTTAATGCGAGGGAATCACCAGGCTTTCTTTGGAATGATGTAATCCTGCTCTGTGCTGCTGGCGTTTCGTTATTTCTCTCTCTCTCTCTCTCTCTCTCTCTCTCTCTTTGTTGCAGCTGCAGCGCCACTTAGTGGTCATCACTTTTTAGAAACCATTTGTATTAAGATTTTTAACAGCCAAGAGTGTTTTGGCTGCCCCCTTGTGTCAGCTAAACCACCAAAAAGAGATGATCTATGTCAGTGGGAACAGCTCAATAAGCAGAAGATGAAGGGGAAGCTTCAGTATTAAATGCATCTACAGTACTTAACCACATAATGATAAAGAACTAATTCATTGGGCTAAAGCATCACTTAGCTGAATTATGAAGAACACTTAAAGACAAATATCTTGACACCAAAAGTAAAATTTAAATTGACATAATTAAATCAATTTTGTTAATTCAAACTCAGTTCAAATTATATTTTTTTCTTAATTAAGAGGCAATATTTGCAAAATGGAAAATGATCTGGTCAGTGGAAGAAAGGAAAAATTGTTAATTTTATAACTCGTTTGTTTGATTCATGCAAATTCATTGGTTTTAGGGCCTTTAACAGCCATTTTCTTTGCAGAGGGAATCTCTTTGATGAGATAGATGAAGAAACAGAGTTAAGAGAGAAGATAGAATAGGTTTAAAACAGGCAGTTATCCTGCATAACGTTGTACACACACAGTCTTTTATATTTCATATGTTTTCTTCTTCACCCAATATCTGCTAGTTAAGAGGATTCATCGGATCAGATCTCAGAACAAATTGTTAACATTTCAATTTCACTGCTGTATCATACTTGAATAGCACAGATCAGCAGAACAAAACTTGTTTTGTCTCTCCCAGTCATTTCCAGTCCGATCTCTGGGCTGGGTGGAGATGGCAGAACAGGACCTTTGTGAAGGGAGGAGCAGCGTGGCTGTCCACCACTGCATCAGGCAGCTGTCCTACTGCAGGAGGGACATAAGAGACTCAGCTGGAGTCTGGGGAGAGGTCAGTATGTCAACTAACATCTGTGCTAATAACAGTTTATCACACTCTGTTTAATTCAGGTGAATATACAATATATTCTGCACTTTAGCAGATAGTTAATGAAAATGATGGTGACAATGGCTACTTTGACCATGTTAGAAATAATAAAAATAACAAATAAATAAAAAACACACAAGATAATAATAAAAATAATACTACTACTAATAATAATAATAATAATAAATTCTTTCCCTTTAATTTAATATATTTAATAACAAAAGTCTATCTTTTATGATCTACAAAACAACAGTTTAGTTTCTCACACCCTTCTGTCAAGATGTGATGAGGAAAGAGGAAAATTAAGCTGGTCTAGTGGCTGCTAATAACTTTAAACATCAAAATTGCATTCTCAGCAGCATTAATGTTGAGACTACATAACACAGTAAATACTTAACAAACGTAATGGTGACTCCTTTCTAAAAAGCAGATAATGGGCAACACAATACATTTTGAAGTGATGGCTAATTGAAGCATTAAGCAGTCATTTTTCTTACTTCCTATTGTGGCTAGCTGTGCTCCAGTGCTAAAAGTAAATTATGCATCTTTATATGGATGTGAATAGCTGGTAGAGCTTCCTTAATGAGGAGGAAATATGATTTTTAAGTCAACATTTTGAAGCCCAAGTTAGCAAAAATGATTCCATTGTTTATGCATTAAATAACTTACAGAGACTGGAGTATATCTGGTTTGAAAGTTCAGATTCTATTAAAAGTTGTTGGTACGCCACGAACTAAGCTTCATATTAACCTAGCCATACTAAATGACAAAAAGTTGCATTGTTCTCCATTCTTCTCATTAAATAAAGCAACACACGTGTAGTAAGATAACATTTGAAGTAGCTGGCATCATTCAAAATGTCCTACTAGATGAAATCACATGGTTATTACGGCTGCAGACAAATATGCACAGAAAGTTCCACATGAAGAAGATTGAAAATCAGAGTCTTCTTGCTGTGAGCTGATAGAGTAAACCATTGCAACACCATGCCTTGGTACTATTCTGCGATGAAACCAAAAAACATAGTCTTTTCAAACATTTAGAAACTATTATCAATTTGAGCTGCAGGTTGAGAGTCTCCCTGTGTGCATTATTTCAGGGTAAAGGCATGCTGTTAGTGCTTCAAGATCGCATGTTAACTCTGGTTGACCCAGATGATCGCAGTTTGCTTCACTCTCAACCAATCAGCAGCATCCGCGTCTGGGGCGTCGGACGAGATCACGAAAGGTAGGATCACACTGCAGAGTTTTTTATTTAACTGGAATCATTTTCAATACTCACTTCGGGTATTTGCACACTGCATGGTGTAGTACAAGGAATGTGACGCTAAAAGGTTTCAGATAAATAATTTAATCATGGACTATAAAACACTATCATTGCAAGATTTTGGATTTAGCAGTCTTGCTCCATTAGAAAATGTTCTAAGCCATAGTCAGTTGGTAAAATGGCACATTTGAACATAAAATTATACATTTTACATCCAAATTATTTTTTCTCTCTTTTATTCACTTTGCCAGTTTGATTTCATATAACCAATGATTTGGCTTTACTTAGAAACTGCCCTTTTATTGAATAACCTCTTTTATTAACATGTTCCCATTCACAAGGCAACATAATCGTTTTGCTCCCATTTCCTGACATGGAAAATGTTTATTATATAAAAAAAACACCTCCACAGTATTTTTTATGCTGGAACAACCCTTAATACACCCAGACTGTACAGTTTATGTCTGTACATTCATTATCCAGTGTTTAGCAAATTTAATTACCTGCTATGATTTTGAAAATGAAGGAGGTATGAATGGGAACAGATATAAACATAGGAGGACCACAGAGTGAAAAAAACATGAAAGTACATTCTTCAAAATTAATGTGTGTGAATGTGTGAGTAATATTTCTGCTGATGGAAGCTGAATCAGGATTTTTATCAGATCACAGGAGAACATAATTCACCTAATTAATATTCCATCTGTATTTGCACAAACTGCGTATAAAACACACCATAATTATTCTTATTTTCAAGCCTTCTGCTCCCCAGTAATGACCCCATGTGACCCTCAGTCATTTACAAATGTCCCATGGTCTTAAACTTTTAGTATTGAGTTGACAATGTGCTGAGGATGATATTCCTGTAAATAGTGGGTGGTGGAATCTAGGTATTAAGTCAAAGATCCCAACACAGGATTTATCTGCATGCAGTGCCCTGAAAAAAATGTATTTAACCTCTTACAAATCTTTTAGGTTTTTATATATGTTTCAGATCTGAAAACAAATGTATGTATCAAACAAACGTAATCAACACAAAATTAGGATTTTATTAATGGAAGATATATATCCAAATAAACTTGGCCAATTTGAAAACGCAATTACTTTCCTTGTTAAATCATAAATGAACTGTAAATGATCACATTTTTATTGAAAATTAATGGATACTAGAGCCTAATTATTTTCAGATCTCTAGAATCAAGAAGTCAGTTAAACAAAACTGTTTGACAACATGTAGCAGTCAAAACAAAATCTGAAAAAGCAACAACTGATGTTTTGATTTAGAGAAATTCACCAACAGATAAATCACATATCATTAATAACACCTGGAAAATGTCACTAAGTCATTTCTTAGTAACTGATGTAGAAGCCTTCCTGGGAGTGGCGAGCTTACCAAAACTTTTCAAAGAGAACACCAGCAACTTGTGCACAAAGGCTCAAAAGGACACAGCACAACATCTAAGGCAATACAGGCCTGCCTGCCCTAAGATTGGGTCAATGCTCATGATTGAAGATGCACCATGGAAAGACTTATATGGACTAGCAACACAAAAGTGTAACTTTTTGCCAGTGAATTATTCTGTAACATCTACATCAACAAACAAATTTCAGAAAGACAACATTCTAATTGGACAATTGGATAGCTATTCAACTAAATCACTTAATGCATCATTTGAACACTTAATCTTGTATTTACTGCAGTTCTTGTTTCATCCCAGTAACATTTATCAGAGGATCCAAAGCATGGGACAAAAAAGTGAAGCAGCTGAAATCTTTCAGTGAGTGGATACCTTTTTTTTGCAGTTTATATTTGAATATTTGAAACCAGCAAGTCCACGTCTTAGTGGCTAAAAAAAAAAAAGATTCTGGAGTGACCCAGACAAAGTCTGGTCTTAAATGTGATTCACTATTACTTTTTGTGGCCTTAGACACATTATTGGCTGAATTAAAACTATTGTGGAACCAAGAGTGAGGCACAATTCCTCCACAGTGATGCAACATGTAATTACCAGTTAACACAACTGATGAGGGTTGTTGCCACCCTGGTCAACCATTTACGAGGCTTGGGCCACAGCTACTTTTGTCATATAGGCCCAAGTTGATTTAGATAACTTTTTTGTTTTCAGAAATAAAATAATTGAAAAAACAATTAATTTTCTTTGGCAATCTTTGTCTAATATTAAAATATATTTATGATCTGAAACATTTAAATGCATGAAAAGTAAAGCAGACAAAACACTACAAAAGTATAAAACAATATAGTTCATAATATTTACAGTCTGTACATAAAAAATAATATATATATATATATATATATATATATATATATAATATATATATAATATTATTATTATATATATATATATATATATATATATCCCATTTCCCTTCCTTTCCCTTTTTTCTCCTTTCTTTCTTCCTTTCCTTTTCCTTTTCCTTCATTCTTCAATGCTGACATGTTTGATTTCCCAGAAAATGTTGTTTCACACCCAGACAAAATTTTTAAGTCTTTACATAGTTTTAGTGCATTAGGAAGTTTGTTGCATGCTGAGATAGTTTTAAAAGAAAATGCAGATTGTCCTAATGCTGTTTTTCATTTTGGTATGGTACATTGGCCATTGAGTGTTGACCTTGTTGTTCTGACCATCTGACCGGATGCTAATTGGACAAACCTTTTTAGTATTGGAAGTGCCTCATTATTAACAATCTTTAATAGTAATTTTGGATTGGCTGACTTAACTATATATCCAAAATTGAGCATTTTATTTTTGGTTAATATTTGACAGTGGTATTACTGTTGTAATTTCCTATCCTGAATCCTAAGTACTTGCTTGTAAAGAGATTCTAAAAGTTTTACTGTTATTTGTTGGCTTGTGACCAGCATGAATAAGTGAGGTAATATAATTGCATTGAAGTAGGTTTTGGCTCCTTGTATTGTCAATTAATTTCTTATAGATTTAAATGTAAACAGGTTATATTTTATTGTATGGCATACCTGTGTTTCTTAAAGCTTAGTCTCGAGTGTAAAATGATGCCAAGGTATCTGAACTCATTGACATTTTAATTTTTTTCCCTTTTTACTGTAATTAAAGGATATGTTTTTTTGTTTGGTTTTGTTGAGAAATACATTGTCACAGTTTTACTGACATTTAATGTTAGACATGAATCAGTTAGCCATATAGAAATGTTGTCCATTGCCTTTGATAGTTTGGTAGGTACTTGTTCATGGTCCTTCCCATCCGTGTAGATAACAGTGTCGTCAGCATACATCTGGACCTCAGCATCATCACACACGGATGGGAGATCATTTATATATAAACTAAACAATAATGGCCCCAAGAGGGATCCCTGTGGCACTCCCATAGTGCACTGTCTCAGTTGGGACACTGTTTCACTGACACGGACACACTTAGAGCGCCCAGCTGAATAGGATTTAATCCAGCCAAGGGTATTGATAGACAAATTATATTGTTTCAGTTTGGACAATAACTCCAGATGATTAACAGCATTCTGTTCTCATCAGTGGAGATATGAATCTCAGTGTTTTTAGTATAGATGTCCAATGAAAATCTTTTAGCTAAATGTAAATCTAATTGAAAGCCATTTTAAAGATCTGCCACCCAAAGGTCTTAGAAACGAGAGAAATTGTCAGTATCTGGTCTCAAAGTATTCAGGTAAAAATTGAGTTAAAATAGCATCTATGTGAAACCCATATTCTCATTTCACTCTAATTGTTGATTTTCTCTTTATCATTAAAGCACTGCTGTGCTCTCCCTGTTTCATTTATTCTTCTTTCTCCCCTTCGTTCCATCTTTTTAGTCTCCTTTTTGAACATTGTAGTGGCATTAGCTGCTTATGTGTGAAGGAGATAAAGAGGAAAGAAGAAAGACAGAAAAGTCCCATCACCCTCTAACGTCTCAGAGGACTAAGAGAACTTTCAGCTGCTGTCTATCTCAGTGGTAATGGATAAAGCGCGTAGCAGCGGCAGCAGGAGGAGGAGGAGGAGGAGGAGGAAGAGAGGGTCAATCCAGGACAGCAGCCTTTCTTATGTCTTATTTCCTCACTGCCATCGCTTTCTTCTGTAATAACATTACAGCTGCAGCGCTCTGTTAATTCCCCTTTCTAACCAGCATATTGATATATATCATTATACCCTGCAAAAGTTTTAGGCAGGTGTGAAAAAATGCTTTAAACCAAGAATAAAAAATCATTTATTTTCAACAATCAACTAAATGCAGTGAATGAAACAAAACAGAACTCTAAATCACATCAATAGCTGGTGTGACAACACTTTGCCTTCAAAACAGCAACAGTTCTTCAAGGTTAACGTTTTTGTAGAGTTTTTGAATGAACTTGTGTGCTCTGAAATCTTTGTCTAGAAGAAACTGTGTTGTGCGTTTTTGCTGTGCTCAAACCATATACATTTTTAGCCCATTTATGGGTGCTAAACCACCACCAAACTGAGTCAAAGGACCTCCTAAATTGCAAGTATTATTTAAATTTTTTTACTGTGTAGTATGTTCTTTAAAAAAATAAAACTAGAAAAATATAAAAAAAGAAATACATTCTTGCTTGAAATTAGATACTTAAATAAAAAACTAAAAATAAAATATTTAAATAAAAAAATAAAGCAAATACATTTTTTTAAATCCATTTTTATACAGGAAATGTTTTTTCCGACCCAGCTTTAAATTCATCATACACGTACTTGGTAATCGCTTGCATGGAACGAATCTCCGGCCAATGGTATACTGCTACAGAGAGCTGCATGTTCAGCAAACCAGCAGTAGGCAAGAGACTTTGCTGTTTTTACCAAACAAAATGTAAGTTGAGTTATGGTGTTGAATGTAGATATTAGCTAAAATGACCAATTAATAGGCTACATGTCAATATGTCGTGTTAAGATACTTACTGTCACCTGTAACATCCTGCTGGAGCATATTGCAAACTGATGACAAACACAAAGGCTTCGTTTTTCAGTATTAAAAATATTTTCTATAAAAACTCTTTTTCTGAATTAACCAGATAAATTTTAAATAAAAGAAAAAAAACAGTTTACATAGTTTAGAGATGAATGTTTCTCAGCATCTGAATCCCAAACGAAGTAAAAGTGATTTTAACAAAAATTTTATTTCATTAACCATGTTTGAGAACCTGTTCCTTTGAGAGGCACCCAGAGAGTTAAGCCCACCTTGGGCTGGAGCCAGGTACCTACTCTTCGTTACTTTAAATTTACAGTACCTACAGAACATCACCTGAAAACAACACATTGGTATTTATTAATTTATTTTCTATTTGTAAAAAAAACGAAGAACACATCTTGTAAGTATTTTCTTCTTAACTGTTAAATGCCAGAAGAACAAAGCTTCCTATTCATTATTTGTTTTAGTCAATTCAGAAAAAAACTGATTTTTGCATTCCGTCATGCATTTTGCGTTTTGACAACATCCTGGATCTTGTGAAGTGTACCTGTAAGAATTGATGCTGGTTTGAAGGTAAAAGATAGATTTAAACTAGGGATGTTCGATATTGGCTTTTTTACATCCGATATACCGATATAGCCTAACTCATAATTTACGATACCCATATAAACCGATACCGATATGTGGAGACCCTCCCTCATAAAAAACAAAAACTACTAAACCCTTTTAGGTAACCACAATAAAATATCTTGTATCATGCATACTTGAGTTTTAAAAATTTAGAAAATGTAATAAGTACTAGAATTTTAGTTAGAAAAAGGTGCAATTTTTATTTCGTCTCCAAAAGTAGCTGGAACATTTTATCACACAGAGAATACTGACAAAGGCCC
This sequence comes from Apricaphanius iberus, assembly GCA_028564705.1. NCBI lineage: Eukaryota > Metazoa > Chordata > Actinopteri > Cyprinodontiformes > Aphaniidae > Apricaphanius > Apricaphanius iberus. The sequence continues at coordinate 320,643 of JAPXFQ010002076.1, forward strand.
AGCACATTATACCTTTGTGGCTGATGACGTCAGCAAGTACGCCCGATAGACGGTCAAGGTTGGTCCAGAAGAAGCCTTTTGATATATTGAAAGTTATCTCAAACAAATAATATCTCAAAAACTAAACCTCAAATCTGTCATATTTTTTACATTCTGAAAGAGAACAGAAGTAGCTGAAGAGTTTGATATATAATATGTGTATGGTGTGAAAAACTCATCTTATAAAAAAATAAAAACCGATAATTTCCGATATTACATTTTAATGCCAATATCGGCCGATAATGACTTCAGGCCGATAATATCGGACATCCCTAATTTCAACCAAATATGTAGAAACATATGAGCTGTATTACATTCAGTGATGAAAAAAAGACAAAATCCGGCTGGGAAAAATTGGTGTCCTTGTCCACAGCACCATACGTCCCATGTTTGCCATAATGGTGGCACCCTAATCATCTCCCCTAACATTTCACACAGATTGAGCAAACAGAGGCCATCATCTTTAATTATTTTTCTTTGCTTAGTCTCATTCAGATACTTTGCCCCATTCTTATACTCTCCTCTCTTCAGGTCACCTAACAGGTTTTAGATTACAATTCAGTAGAAATATCTTTTATATCCTTTATTGTCCCTCAGTGGAGAAATTATGATGTACCAGCAGCATATATATATATATATATATATATATATACAAAAAGAACTATTAAAGACATGACGGAAAATGTATAACATCAAATGCTGTGTAGTTATTAAAAGCAGCATATTCTGATCCAAAGAACTGTACAGCTGAGTAGGATAAATAATTTTTTTTTACAAAATGTGTATTTGTGCAATAAAAATAACAGTTTAATTACAAGAGGTGACAATGAAACTATGTAAACAACAAAGATGTGCAAATGACTACAGGACTGTTATTTAAAATTTAAAAAATTATACAAAATCAGACAGGCATATAAACAGATAAGGTATGAGTTTGTTGGAAACAGTGATGGTTATACAGTCCTACAGCTGCTGGGAGGAAGGTAGCACTCTTTGTGCTATTAGTATGCAGCAGTCTGTCACAGAAAGAGTTCTCCAGTTCATCAACAGCATATACAGTACAATGGTTGGTAGACACTGTCCAATAGAGATGTTACTGCAGCCAGAGTCCTTCTCTCTCCCACCCCCTGAACTTGGTCAAGGGGACATATTAGCAGAGAGCTGCCTTCCCTTTAATCTTACCTCACCACTTCCTTTTAGCTGTCTATAAGCTGCTGGTCCAATAAATTACCAGAGAATAAGGTTGATGGTCCAACAGAGTAAAAAAATGTTTTATGTAGGACTTAGGCCTGAGAATGAGATGGCCATGATGAATGTTAATTTTGTGTTTCATTAACAGTTTCTGTGTTGAGTTTTCCTTGGTTTTTTGAAACCTTTTATGTCAAAAGACCCAATGATGACCAATTTTCCATTTTCTGGTAGACTCTAGCATCCTATTTTAAAAATGCCCTTGTATTTTAAGCCAAGAGTTAATTATGCATGAAATAGGACCACAGAATTGCAGATCTATAACCATAGCTTAAGCAGGTCACCATAAAAATACAGATGGGTGATAATTAGCCCCAGATAATATTGTGATAAATTATCATTCTGTCACTTTGAGACCATTTTCAACTAATGCAATAATAATGCATGTACACCCTCTGAACAATTAATGCATTTCTAAAGAAAATGTACCACTGTAAATCAAGAATATTTGTAATAACCAATATAAATGATAAAACAACTGAAACAATTTTAAAAAATGGATGAACTCTGTAAACCAAATTACCCTTAAGAAAATGTTAATCACCTGGCTCAGATAAGAAAAAGAGGCAAATATACAAGCAATGAGTTTTGTAAAGAAAAAGTGCAATCTAACAACAAAAACATTCAGTTTGAATAAAGTAGTCTTACTTTATTCAAACTGAATGTTTTTACTCTGCCAATATACAGTAGATGTAAGGACCAAATTCAACTTTTTCATCCAGTCTCTTTGGTAGAAAGCAACCAAACTGCTTGGTTGTGTTTTGTTATACGTCTTGGAAATGTATTTGTGTGTTTTTGTTGTAGTCTACCATGTAAGAAAAAAAGAGCATGTTTTGTGTCCAGTCCCCACATAAATTGTGACAGAAGTTTCGCTTGCATAAACTCTCCACTAGAGGGCATGGGCATCAAACTTTGTTCAAACTGAGCAGCTGAAAGTGCCTGACTAAACTATCCAAACTCTACAAAGTTTGTCGCATTTCTTCACCTTACAACCCCCAACGTTATTGTATTGATTGGCTAAAACTGTGCATAGTGACCTGGAAGAAAAATTACATATGGTTTTTGCTTTTTTATTATTATTTTTTTTTCAAGATCTGAAAAGCCTTTCCTTTCAAAACCCTTAGTCTATACTTTGTAGAACCACCTTTTGAACCAGCTGCAAGCAACATCTCTGCTAGCTTTTTACATCTAGAGGTGAACATGTAGGTGTGGCAGTGGATCAGTGGCAGGAATAGTTTTCTTGGGAATCTGAAAGTTTTGGGTTTTATTCCAGCTTCTTTTTCTGACTTGCATTAAAGACTATTGGAGAGGCACTGGACGCTGGATACAGATCTGTATCATACTGTATAAATGTGTAAATTCAGCAGGGTGAATGAGACTCAAAGGCACTTTCAATGGTAGGCATGACTAGCGAAGCACTCTATACGTAAAGGCAGGTTACCATTTCTTTGGAAGGTCTCTTAAACTCAGTCATTTTAGACTGATAACAGCTTTGAACAGTTCTTGCCAGCGATTCCCAGTTTAATTTATGTCTCAGAAATATGTTAAGAATTGTTGTCCTGCTGAAAGGTAAACCTCTGGCCAAGTCTTTTTGAGTCTCTAACAGGCTGTCTTCCAGGATTGCTCAGTATGCATACGATTTAAACAACAGAAATTGTAGGAATCAAATATATGTTTTTATACAAGCATAAAGGACATCTCTTCTATCCTTCATCTCTCGTGTCATCCTCTGTCTGTAGCCATCCATCTGAGGCATATTCCCAGTCTGGGAATATGAGTGTGCTCCCTGTGTCTCTCCTGCAGCTTGATTCAATATGAATGAGTCCCCCTGCCTCTAGAACAGGGCGGGGCAATGCCGGGGATAAGAGGAGGGGTTTGCACCTCAATGATGAAGTCATGAAGCTATATTTGTAGCACTCAGCAAATCTCACGGGTCCACGCCCAGTTGCACTTGCACGTGTTTGCATATATATATACGTGTGTGATGCTGCAAGTGACTTTGAATTGATGAAGTCATAGGTCTATATCTGGAGCACTCAGTGTGTGTTTGTGACTGTGTGCAGTAAATGTGTGTGTGTGTGTTTTGTCCCACTCAAAATCCCATCATTCTGTCTGTGATGCTCTTGTGCTATTCCCACTCTTTGTCTGCAGCGCTCTTATCAGCCTCCCCTCATTTGCCATTGGCTGTGAACCGTTGCCTCTTGTTCCATCTGTCTTTCTTTGTTTCTCTCGCTGTTGCACTTTAGTAAGGGAGACGCAATCTCTGTTCTTTTCCCCTAGTTTCAGTAAGGCAAGAGAGGGAGAGAGGGGGCGATAGAAGAAGAATAGATATTCAAGGCAAACAGATCAGAAAGTGTGCATTGCAGGAGAGAGATAGAGAGGGCTGGATTATTCCCGCTTGCACTGAACACCAGGACTTAGAAGGAGACTCTTCGGATGCCAGAGTTGTGGAGCGAGAAGTAGGAAAAGGAGGAGGAAGGTGTGTCTGAGGGAAGGGGAGGAGAAGTAGCAGGGGGAGGGGAAGATAACGGAGGAAAGGACCCTCAGAGAACTAAAAAAAAAGGAGGGAAAAAGGGAAAGAAAAAGAGAAGAAGCATAAGGAAGAGGCTTACCCCAGGGGATCTAAGGCAAAGCGGCTGAAGCAGTGTCACAACGCTGGTGGAGCTAACGAGGACAGGAAAGTAGTTGTTGCTATCCGGGCGAGGATGTCAGCCAGTGTGAGTACTCCATGTAGTTCAGCCATCCTTCTATTCTCCTTATCAACCACTCTTTCTTTTCTCATTGTTGGTTCTGACTGTTCTCTCTTGTGAATGTGCTGGTATTCTGAGGTGCGTGACATTTTTTACTAATTTGCTCCTTAGATGCTCCTGCTGTCTCTGCTCTCACCCATCCATGCTCTTACCCCATTCAGCCATCAGTGATTTTTGGTTCTTGGCTGCAGGTTTGCAGCCACTGATGCAAGACCAGATGCCCAGGGAGTCAGATATATGGGAGAGCAGACCAAGTATGCAGAGGCAGGATTGAGAATGACGAGATTAAATAGGCTGGATGTGCTGCGGGGGCTTTTCAAAGTGTTTGTCATGGCTCTTTGGAGCTGTTTGATATTAGACTTGGCTTATTTTTTAGTGTGTTGGGGAGTGCTGCTATTTTTAGCATTTGCATTTAATTTTGCTCCCTGATAGAGTTTCACTGAGGATGCATGAAAATCATATGAAAATATGCATTTTTCTGCATGCAAGCTTTTCCCTTGTCTACCTTGTTCTTATATAAAGGAACGTTTCAGCCTTTTTCAAAAGTGAGTCTCTGTTAAAAATCTTCTGAGCAGTTAATAACTTACCTGTAATATATTAATATATTTTATTGATTTTTAGCAAAAAAAATATCCAAATTAGCTGGTCTTAGAGGTTGATGCTTATGGCTAATATGTTGGAGCCATGAACAAAGTGAGCTTCTAGCACCTTAAAACAAGTCCTGCTTACAAAACATCATGTGAGTCAATGATAACACCTTTTATTGACCTTTAACCATCATCACATTTCCATTGGGGGTTTATTCACAAAGAGGCTGATGGGTATGTACACAAAAATTGGAGGTAATAGTAAAATTTTGTAAAAAGTATTGATGTAGTATTCATTCACAAGATAAGTTAACTTTCACACTGCATTCCCTTTATATTAGACAGTTACTCTGACAAGGAACAGTTAATATGTTCTGTTCTCAGTCTGTGTTTTATTTAGAAATATTGTGGGCGCACTAGGCTAGCTGTTAGCTTCATCCTTCAAAACCAACCAATCTCGATTTATACATAAGGACAATGGTGTCTTCTGTAGCCATAATAAGGCAGCATAAAAAAAATATTACAGTATTCACTTCTATCAATGTTTAACAGTGCAATGTGTTTGCAGTGTTTATCTCCTTTACTCTCACAGCTAACACTCGTGTCATTCTCAGTAGGGTAGGTGTTTCACTTGGGAAGATCATTGGTGGTGCACGGCCTCCGACTTCCGTTTCCAACTTATAACAATTCTCAGTTTTTGTGTAAATTACCAACCAACACAAACAAGGCAGCTGAAAGATTCTTAAAATATTGTGTTCTTAAATTGCGATGATATTTTATTTAGTCTGAAGTTGTTAAAGATTCTCAGACTACTTATTAGCTTCAGCTTGAAGGACTTACTGCTAAAATTGTTCATCATTGTGGTTTTTTGGGGGGTTCAAAGTACTTTTAATAAGTTGCCACGGAGAGTGCCAGAGTCAACATAGTTTTCAATGGCTGTTTAAACCATACAGGTTGACCCCCACTTTTTGCTGAGCACTGCTGACCATTTGGCTTAAAGAAAGCTACTATAAATTAGTGTGTTACATATTTTCAGGCACAAAAAACATGAGCTGGAAACTAAACGAGAACTGCTAAATGAAATCATATATATTTCTGTTAAAAATGTTTGTGTATATACCATGTAAACATTGATTTTGTCCTCGTTTAAAACACTAAGAAAAGCTCATAATTACTGGCTAGGAGACTTATGTCATACACATTAAATAATAACTGCTTAAAACCTCTTAACAGAGCCTCACTTAAACAAATGTGAACTATCCCTTTAAGGACAAAAACCCACAAAGAAGAAATAGCTGAACCAAAATAATTTACAACACAGTGGAACTGCACCTTCTAACCTTAGTATCCGTGGCATTTAACACCTAAAACGATGTTAAAAATCTATTAATTCTTTGTTTTCGTTGACTTGATGTCTGCCTTTGTTGCTTTTTAAGCATTGTCTCTGCCCACTAATGAATCGTGTGAGCAAACATGTAACGCCACACTTCTACAAATACACATTGCTTGCACATTTCATTCATATTCATTAGTAAGCAGCAGTGGGATTCTTGCCTATTCCCTGTAGCTCTCACTTATTACCCACAGCTGCTGACCTTCGGTGGACAGCTGTGGCATATAGAGGAGAAAAGAGGGGAGAAAAGGAGAGGAGCCACACACGCCCTCCAGTATTATACATTTTTTAAGATCTCAACACATTCCTGTAATTTCCTCACATTTATGTCAATGAAGTGAACTTTTCAAAGTGGTTTTATTTGCTGATGTCAATTCCTTTCCTTACCTTAATTAACATGCAACATGTCCTTCTGATGGTGCCCCAGGGCCCAAGCCTCAACACCTAGACCTATTTGATAGATGTCAGAGTGATTGATGGCCGTTGCTCCCTGCTCCTGCTTCGATCTCTGCCGCTCCTTCCCATCAGCTCCTTTCATTTACCCACAATCCATCACTCCAGCTTCCTAGCTGCTCTTATTGAGGTACCAAATTCTCATCAGTGGTTACCAGGTCGGTAGAGGTTGTGTCCCCTGCCTCTCCTTCTTCCTCACATAGTCAGATGTCACCACATCTTTTCTGAATTTCAAATACTTCCAAAACTCCTTTGTTATCTCACAGGTTTCCCATCACCTCGGCCTTTTTCCTCTCTGGCTTACATTAGCATTGTTAGGGGCACACATGCTATAATACATGTCTTCCTGAAAGATTACCCCTCCTGCCCTCCCTATAGATTTCCTCTCTAGCCCCGTCTGCCAATAAATCTCTTCCTTTTAAAATCCTCTCTGGCCGGGCTGTGGCACATAGAAATTTGAGGTGATGCTGATGTCTGCTGATCGTTGTAGACTGAATACCGCTGGAAAATCAGACAGCCACTGTATCCCTGTTGTACCCCCTTAAACAATGGGGGGAGATTAATTTTTATGTTGTAACTGAGTGTTCCAGTACTGTTTCTTTTTATAGGGAGCTAAAGACTTTTTTTTTTTATGAGATGATAAATTTCATAATCTTTATTTAATAAATTCCCTTCCCTTATTTAGCAGTCACAGAAATAAAGTGCAGTTAAATAATTGACCTGCTGGAACAAATTGAATAAAACTAAACAAGCACCAATAACATTTTCTTTTGCCTGATATTCCAATCAATGATTTTCTTCAACTTCATATTTACACATACGTTTCTCTCATCAATAAAAATCTACTAATCTATTGGAAACATAATCATATAGTACATTTTAAAGTAAAATTCATCTAAATTAATTAAATCATATTTTCTTAACTTTTTTTGCAAGATAAGTCGCTTATAGTTTACTAACTTTTGATGTTTTTTTAATCACAAGAGACACCCGAAAGAACAGCTGCATCCAACTTTTTATGTGAGAGGAAGAAGCTCTAAACCTTAATGCTATTTGTTAGAATGTTAAATAATTCATTTAATGTAACTGTAAAGGAGACATAAACTTCCTTTCTGCTATGAAGAAAGATTATTTATTTATTTTAGAGGGGGGAAGCAGTCGACATTACACAACTCTGCTGTTAAACACAATTGTACTAAAAAAAAACAAAAAAAAACAAAAACACAATTGTACTGTTTTGTCAAAACAGTAACGGCAGAGTTAAGATTGTTAACTACCTTTGGCATCTGACATTTAGCAGGATTAACATGATTAGCTGTGTTAATATTTCTAACTTTAAACATTGTCCAAACTGTTAGCACAAATTTGACGGAAACGTAAGATAGTTTGCCAACAGGCTCATCGGTGATCACTGCGTTCCAAAGGAAGAGGTGTTTCTTTTCTTTAAAATTTTTACACCCGTTATGCCTTCTCTGATTAAACTTTCTAGAAATCTCACTGAAGATTACAATAGCTTTATCAAATTCCCACCTTGTTTTTTTTAATTTTTACAGCTTAGGAATGTTTACTTTTCCAAAAATGTCAAACTGAAAAGGACACTTTACTTATTTTTTTATGACATCCTCTTTTTAAAATCTGATTAAAACGGAACTCTCTGTTAATGAATATTTTATCACCTGAATAACTTATTCTTGAATACCTTTATTTTTACCACTCAGTAGGTCTGTGACCTGCACAGCTGCACATTGTGACATTTTTTGGAGCACACAGCTCCAACACAAAAGCATAAGAAAGTGTGAAATGTATAGAGTCCGTACCTCTGTTGTTCAGCTGAACATCACCATGAGGGCTAATTAACCTTGTCTAAAAAGGTTCCCTGATTTCTGACTACTATTTCACTGGATTCTGCCCAGAACACACAAAATGCTTCATTAACTTCTCAGTGGAAAAGTAGTGCTTTATATTACATTTAAAAGTGTGGGACTGAATGATGCGTGTTTCTTTTTTTTATATAAATCAATGCTATGTTGAGGCACATGGTGCTTTCGGGTTTAGAATGAAGGGTGGGGGTTTTAATTTCATTTCTGTTTCCTCTTTTTTTATAGAACTCAAATCACATGCAATAGACTTCTTACTTGGTGGTCAATGAGACCAGGAGACTAATTATGAAACTTTTTTTCAATGTTATAAATATAATGTATTTTTTAGGGGTTTAATCAATTTGAATGGTTTAGTGAATTTTACACAACTCTGTAATTTTATCTTTGCCCGGGCATTAATATCTCTGGAATTTCTTCTTACATTAAAAGCATAAATCTCAATATATTCTTCTCAAAATGTGTTTGACGAATCAACAGCTGGTAGTGCATAATTACGAACTGAAATGAAAATCACACACACATGCTTTTATCTTCAGCCTCCCTGAGTTAAAAATTTTGTAGAACTGCCTTTCTCTCCATCTCCCTTCAAACTCAGACTGAAAGGTGGGTAGCCTACCTTTGAGGAGCAGTTTTCAAGCCTTGCTGCACATTCTCAATTTAGTTCTAGACTTTGACTGGGTCAAATGGATGACATCCTGCACATTTCACTTCTTGGAAAAATCCTGATCAGCATGATGCTGCCACCACCATGTTAAGGATGGTATGTTTAGACTGAAAGTGAAAGTTCATATTTTGAATTAAAGATAGTATTTTGCATGTTGGCCAAAACATTTTTCCTCGTGTCTGAGCTCATTTTTCCACATTTTGCTGTGCAATTAGTTGATTTTTGAAAACAGTTTTATTTAGAGTAATGGTGTCAAACCCCATTTCCCAAGTGTAGTTGTCCTGCAATTTTCAGATGTGTTTGAAATTCAGCATACTTAAATCACATAAATTGGTAATTAGCAGGATTCAACAGAACCTGTGTGCTTGAGAAGGTAAATCAGATTTTTGATTCAGGGCTGGGGTATGGCTGATCGAGCTCATCTAGTTTCTGGTCATCACGTCCAGCTCCACGCCACTCTTTCTGGGCTATCCCTGGTTCAGAGCGCATGACCCGCACATTTCCTGGTCCGCACAGCGTATTCTCGGCTGGGAACCGGACTGCTCAAAGCGATGTTTCCACCCTCAGCCGGCGGCTCAGCCCAAGGCCACTTCAACACCAACCAGTGAAGATATCCCTCCACCCTTTTTTTCGTAAAGAAAAAAGAGGGGACGCTGCGCCCCTGCATAGATTACCAAGGTTTGAACAAGGTTACAATAAAATATCGTTACCCACTGCCACTCCTAAATACTGTGTTGGATTATTTGTCTCAAGCAACCATTTTCACCCAGCTTGACCTCAGAAATGCTTATAACCTTGTTCGCATTCGCGAGGGGGATGAATGGAAAACAGCATTCAGCACCCTCTCTATTTGATCATGCCATTTGGTCTCTGCAACAGTCCGACTGTGTTCCAACGCCTGCTCAACAACGTGCTACGAGACATGCTCGGACGCTGGGTGTTTGTTTATCTGGATGACATCCTGATCTACTCCACATCCGAGTTAGACCTCGTCCAGCATGTCCGAGCTGTTCTCCAACGCCTTTTGCAGAACAACCTCTTCTGCAAATTGGAGAAGTGTGCTTTCTACCAACACGCCATCACCTTCTTGGACCCCCAGAAGGTATCAGCAGTGAGAGATTAAGCCGCTGCCCAGCACCCTCAGACAACTGCAGTCCTTCCTCGGCTTTACCAATTTCTATCGGCGTTTCATCAGGAATTACAGCACCATTGACCCAGCTAAAACATTCACCGTTGAGGTGGACGCCTCGGAGGTTGGTGCTGGGGCTGTTTTATCACAACGAGGTCCGGACCTCCTGCAAATTTACGCCGACGCAGCAGCGCTATGGGGTCAGGCAGTGAAGTGGGCTCTGGAGGAGCTGCGCCCTCTGCTCATGGGGACATTGGAGCCATTCCTTACCTCGACAGACCACCAGAATCTTCTCCACATCTGGAATGCCAAACAGTTGAACTCACGTCAGGCTCGCTGGGCACTCTTCTTTGAGCATTACAACTTTCATCTGTCCTGCTGCCCTGGTTTCAAGAATGGCAAGGCCGACGCTCTCTCCCGCCAGCATTCCCAGACCCCCGCCCTGCTGCAGCCAGATGCCTTCATCTTCCCTACCGCTTCCTGGCGTCCCTCCAGTGGCCACTGAAGGACTCCATCCGATCGGCCCTGGCTCCACCTGCCCCAGGGCCAAGTCCCCCATGCAACCACATCCCGGTGCTCTATTGTCCTCTGCCAGTTCCGGCACGCCCATGGTCTCATATCAGGGTAGACTTTATCACGGATCTTCCCACCGTGGATGGCCTGAACACCATCGCCACCTTTGTGGACCGGTTTTTCAAGGCAGTTCACCTTGTCGCCTTGTCTGGCCTTCCAACAGCCAAGCTGACTGCAGAACTCGTCCTGGAGCATGTGGTGCATCTGCACGCCCCTAATTCGTCAGCATAGTTCTGGAAGGCCTTCTGCAGACTCATCGCGGCGAGCACCAGCCGCTCATCCAGCTTCCATCCAGAGACCAAAGGTCAAACCGAGAGGGCCAACCAACAGGTGGGCAAGTACCTCCGGTGCTTTGTCTCGACACAATACTCCACCTGGACCCGAGTACTGCTCTGGGCCGAGCTGTCCCTCAACCTTCAGGTCTCCTCCGCCACTGGCATGTCACCCTTCGAAGTCTGTAATGGCTACCAACCGCCCATTTTTCCCCACCAGGAACTGGACGTGGAGGTACCTGTGGCACACTGTCAGGAAGGCATTAGAGCCTACTCAAACCAGCTGCACCTGATGTGTTTCCTGAGAATCCGTCCACTCTCCCCTCAGCTTAAAAGACTCTTTCACTCACCTCCACTCTGCTCAGTCATCGTCTTCACGTCGTCCAGAGCTCCTGATCTGTCCTGACGCATCAGTCCTTCCCAACCAGACCAGTATTTCCTGATCTGTCAGCTAGTCCAAACCAACCACCTGCTCGCCCTTAGCTCCATGTCCTACTCCGGGAGACCTCCTCCATCTTCAGTCTCAGTTCCCAGACCTCGACATTCCACCGGCCGTACTTGAGGCATCGCCTGTCCGTGTCTGGTGCTTGACAATCCCATGGTCACCTTCCCCTATCCAGTGGGGACCCTGACAAAATATGTGACATACTTAATGTAAAAATCTTTTGTCAGTTTGTCTGCTCACTATCCTGATCACCTGCTGTGTAAATATAAATTTAAAGGAAGATGAGCAAATATAGCCGTATTTCTATGCTGTGCTAAAATATCAGCCAATATAATCATTCAGTTGTGATGCTGTAAACCTTTTAAATAATAATCCTAATTGTTCTGCAAGGTTGCTTGAAATTTCTCTCAATTAGACAACATTTTGGCACTTCCCAGACATTCTGCCTAGGAACAACGCTGTAAGGGATTCAGCGTACCTGGGGACTACAACTGCATGAACATGTCTGAGCATTTCACGTGTGCTGGAAACATGATTTATGGCGCATGCAGCTAATTAGGTTACATGCAAACCATACGATCCAAATCACACTGTAAGTCGAGCTTGGAATATCTTGACTGCAGATTTCTGCATTCTCCCACTCTCTGCTGTTCACACACACACACACACAGATGCACACACACACACATCAATAGGAAACATGAATGGGGATGTCCATCTGAAATGACATCTCACTGAAGCTTTGTGTGAGAAGAGAATATTGGAGTTTCTGAAAAAAAATCACTTATTCCAGGGTGGTGTGATGTTTAAATGATCAAGAGCAGTGAAAACTGCAGGACATCGTCCGTCTCCCACCTACCCAACCACCCCCTCTGACATCTCTCACTTAAATACTCCTCTGCCATTTCACCATTCCCACCCAAGCATCCCTGCTATTAAATATGTAATAAAACGCAAGGATTGTTGACACATGGCTGCTTCCACTGCATGCCGCCCCTCCCTGTCTTGATCGCCTCTGTGCCACATCGAATCCCTGGAATTGGGTCAGAAAGCTGCATCAATATAAACTGTGTATGAGGATTTGTGTTTTTCCCCACACTCTCTACGACACACTTTTTTTTTCCCCATCAGCTTTGTAAATCGAATGATGCAGAGTTATAGAGGCTCTATCAAACGGAGTCAAACCAGCTCCTGTTGTAAACAACATCAGCTATTTGCTCGGATCACACAGCCAGAGCAGCGTGCCATTTAATAAGCCATAAGCAACCGTTTAAACATTCTATTCATTTTGAACTGGTTCTCCTCTGCTCCTGGCGATATTAGCGATGTTGTGTGATTGTGTCTATCTGTCCGCCCTCGAGTGAGAGCAGAGAGAAAGGAAATGTGTGTCACAGGGTAACAGTGAGGGCCTCCTCTGGCCCCCAGGTGCTCAATTTGCTGCTCATCTTGGTGTTGTAAACACGTTTACTGTGTTGAGGGGTAATTGCACACAGACAATATACATTAGAGTTAATGGCTGTGGGCTGTGACTAATTCAGCAGGTCACAGAGGGGTTTGTCTTTCTCAGTTATCACATTATGGACAGTAGACTGTTGACTGTAGCTTCTTTTGTTTAATTAACAGCAAGAGTCATCTTTAACCACTTGTGACTATGCCATATTAATATTAAAGGATTAATAAAATATTTTAGAAAATAAGGTTGTCTAATATCTTAAAAAATACTACTTTATTTTAGCTTTTTTTGTGAGTTTTAACTTAAAGATACATTGCTTTATAGAAGTATATATAACTAATGTATTTTATTAGAATTTACTCAAACGGCTTAGAACTGCAATTATAATTCTAACTCTTTTTACACACATTTTACATTCATAGAGATTAGAGCTGGGTATTGATTCAAATTTCAAGAATCGTTTTTATTCCGACTCTCAAGATTTCAATTTGATTATCACGATCCGATCCAATTTGAGCTGATTCAGTCTGATCCAGTTCGATATTGGTATGAGTCAATGCTATTAAAAATGTTTTGTTTTTTTAGGTATTACCTTAATTCTGACGCAATGATGCTAAACTGAGTGAGTAAAAGGTCACCGGGAAAGACTGTATTAACCCTTTCAGACCTAATCCTTAAAATGGCTGTCTGGATTGTTCCTTCCTATTTTAGTTGTAAAAAGGGACAAACTATGTTAAACAATTACACAGATTTTTGAAGTTTTGAATCGATTCTTAAAATTTTCTCAAATGATTGCGAATAAAGAATGTTTTTTCAACACAGCACTAATAGAGATTAAAACATCTCTGTGAAAGTATCTGTTTCTCCCCTAGATGTTCCAGTATAGCCTGAGATTCTCAGTTTGAATTAGAGCTGGACTTTAAACAGGGGGTTTCTCCACTTGCATATCACTGAATCTTAAATTGGAGCCCAACGGTTAGAGCCCCCTTTTAACCACTGAGAAATACATTTGGAACAGTTTCTAAATAAAAATGTACTCATTTATAAATTATTTTAGCTTTTGAAGTTGTTTTTGTGAGAAAATACATTCTCCCCCAGACTGGAAGTGACATGGCAGAAGGGAGTCCAGTTAGCTAGATCCATAGAGAACTGGAATTTAATGCTGGCTCTGACACAAAAGAAACTTTTAAAGTTTAAAAATACACATATGATGAACCACAACGATACAGCTATGAGCTGTTGAGCTACGGAGAGCAGAGAATGGGGGGGATTAATGGAGATCCATAACATCACTGGAATTTTAATCCTCCGGTCACAAACACCTCATTTTTCATAGCCAGAGGAGTAGATAGCTTCAGCTGCACAAGACTCAGAAGATGCTGTCATTTTTCTTTCTTCTTTTTCTAATTTTTTTTTTTTTTTTGCTTGAAACCTGTGGACTTACCCTACCCTGCTCCAACACAACTGAATCAAATGGATGGTAAATGACCGGACGTGTGTAAAACTTGCTTGTATGCCATTTGGTTAATTCAACCTTTTGATTTAGATGTGTTGGAGCAGGGATAACATTTAGATTTTTGTATTTCTTTTTAAAATAAAATAGTTTTAGTATGGAAAGCTGCTTTAGTTTGCAGACGTTATGTCTTATTCTGGTATCTGAAAGATAAAGCCCAGGATTTCTGAAAAATAAATGCTATTTTTATTGAGTTCTCTTTATATATCACATTTCTCTTTATATATTACATTTGATTTGCCACAACACTGTTGTGTTCTGCTTTTTGAATCTATAGAAAAAACAGCCGTACTATAGATTGCAAAGTTTGTTCCAAAAATCTGTATTACAAACTTCAGCATTGTATTGTTTCATTATTTGTGGAACATACAGATAATACACCTCAGCTATGTAAATGTGTTTCTCTCTTCACATTTACTTCCAGACCACGGCAAAGCTGCTGAAACACTGAGTTCCTTTAAATCAAAGCTAAAAACCCACCTATTTCAAAGCTGCTTTTAAATAAGCGATTAATAATAACTAGAATGTCATATGTTTTAAATGTGTCTTGTTACGTAATGTTGTGTTTTATGCTTTTACTGTTCTTTTATTGCTTCTTTTGTTTTATCCCCTAATCACCCAACGGATCTTGAATCGCTTTGTTGTTAAAATTCAGTTTTCAATTCAATTCAGTTTATTTATATAGCGCCATTTCACAACAGATGTCATCTCAAGGCACTTTACAAAAAGAGTTATTACAATACAATGTTTAGTGTAGAAATTACAGAACCACAGAAGATTGCGTCGTGGAATTCTCAGCAATCCCTCATACTGAGCAAGCATGCAGCGACAGTGGGAAGGAAAAACTTCCTTGCTATAGGAAGTGTGCTATACAAAATAAGTTGCCTTGCCTTGCCCCTTTACACCATTGTTTCAGAGTAGCAAGCTCATCTGATTTTAATATTGGATGTGGATTGGAGCCATGCATGTCCAGGATCTTGGCCAACAAAATGTTAATACTGTCAGTAATTAACATTAGTAAACACTTTAGCAGCAATCAATAACATACACTCATGCACATGCTGCTCTCACCTGGTTCTTGTTGCTTTTTTTTTGTCTACTTTTTGCTGACTGCAGTACAACAGAGCTTCCTGCTCAGACATTTCAGATCAGTATTTGCTGGCACGGTTAGCATATGTATATGCATTAGCATAGTGACCAACGCTACCCAGACTGATAAGCAGCTTGATAATTGAAGTCTGCGTGATGCCACATCCCTCTGTACATTTGTGTGTGTGTGTGTGTGTGTGACAGATGGTTTGGCGGAGACATCAGTCTCTTCTGAGTGATTCTGGAAGCCGCACAGCAGACGGAAGATGTCGGAGCAGGTGGGGAATAGGGGGAATAGTTACATTTGAGTTGTTTTTGCAGCAACAGCAATAAGATGCTTTGATTTTTACTACATCATTTCAGCATCAGATACGTAAAATCAAACACATGAAACATTTTGCAGTTTTACGAGTGGCTATACATAAACATTATCTGCTCCCTGTAAAAATTGTGTTTTGAGCATATGTTGGGCTACTATGAAAGAGCAGCCAATGTACTGTATAAAACATAGAGGAGGTTTAAATGGTTGAAAAGTTTCTTAGGTCGAAGCAAAGATGTTCACATGTTATTTTTTTCCAAGTCAAGTCTGAGGTCTCTCTCGTCCAATTCAAGTCTTTAGTGACTGAAATTACCATTCTCACAGGCTCCATGGATCCATGATATGTACTCTGGCTAGACCAAAGAATAGCTGGAGGTTAGAATTCGAATCATTATCCTTAAATCTACTTTACCATAAGAATTATTCATATTTGTATATTTTTCATACTATTTTAGTAATTATGCATAAACAGTAAAACCATTAAATGCAGTAAATTATTACAGAGGACCTATACATACTGTGTGTAGCATTACCGTGACAACCAATTTTACATTAACCTTAATTTAGAAATGACATCATTCATCATTTACTCATTTTATCTACAATTACCAGCTTACTTTAACTCCTGATTACATTAATTAAAAACTGTTCATGAAATGTAAATCTCAGACTCAGTACATTTACATGCACATCTAAATCGAGCGTTTTGGAGTAATCAGAGTTCTTTCCCCCTGTTGCGAGTCCCAGTTCACATGTCACTCAGGAAATCGTATTTTTAAATGAAGTACGTTCGACTCTGTGATGATAGATGATGACATGCGCCCCTTCTTTTAGCCTCAGAGGTTAGCCTGGAGCAGCACCAAGGCAGTAAAAAGGGACTGGCTGGAGTGAAGCAGACGGAGTAAAGGCAGGATACGCACAGTCAAAATGCAATGTCTGTTCATCAGTCCAAAAATGCACTGATTGATGGTCTTAGCCACCATGTTCTTCCTTTACTACTGCGTTGTTGTTGATTTGCGCTTCTGCATCTTGTTACTTCCCGAGGTGGTGCGAGAGTATGGGCGGGGGGCGGGGATTGTAGAGAAATGCAATAGTCCAATTTGTGAAACTCCAGTTTGGTTCTATTTCAGTCGGACTAAGGTAATAATTGGATTTTGTCTTGCTGCATGAAAATGCACTGACTGAGTCTGACTGAATCTTGAATCTCTGGAGTTTGAGCCCAAGTCAAGTTTAAAATTATTTATTTCAACCTCTTTTGGGTGAGGCAAATAAAAAAAAAAAAACTCAGAATAACCGAAGGGTGTAGTGAAGTAAATCCTTGTTATAGTTCTTTTCTTAAAGGGGAAGTTCTGTTTTTTTTCAACCTGGACCTTATTTCTATCATGCATTAAAATCCTTTACTGACCCAGACAAGTTTGGAGCCACTTGAAGTCCTCTGTGAGAGGTTTATATCCATTCACGATCAGCGTATATCCATAGAATGGGAGTCCTGGGGGCATGACTCTCTGATATTCCCTTGTGAGTAACGAGCATTTTTTTCAGGTGCTTTGTTTTTGTCTTCCACGTTGTTTGACAGGCTTTTAATCCATCACTACACTAACATGCATTCTCAATGATGTCACTGCCATGTAGCATCCCAGTTGTAGTCTGAGCAGGGCTTTCAGTCTGTGCTTAATGGCGGTCGGTCAGACAGACAGAACTCACTACTACAAATATCAACATGGGTTGCGTTTGCGTGTTTTAAAAAAATAAAATAAATAAAAACGGCCAATTGGACTAAGTTCAGCTTTCACAGGCTCCCTTTCCACTACCTGCTCAGACTACAGCTGGAATGGCAGACTGCTAGTGGACTGCTGCAACGTCATTAATACCGCCAGTTAGCGTAATTTGGAGTCCATCCATCCATTTTCTAAACCGCTTAATCCTCTAGGGGTTGTGGTGGGGTTGGTGCCTATCTCCAGCTGTCCACGGGCGAGAGGCGGGGTACATCCTGGACAGGTCGCCATACCATCGCAGGTAATTTGGAGTCAGTTAGATTAAAAGCCTTTAAAAAGCCCAGATGATAACAACAAAACACCTGGGTGATGCTCCGCGCTAGCGATTCATAAAAAAACAGATTTTTGTGGCAGATAATTACTTACTTCGAGGTGGCATATGCCTAACCCCCATGACTCCCATTATATACATATCACTGATTGTAAATGTATATAAATGTCTTCCGAAGGACTCCAAGTGGCTTCAAACTTGTTTGGTTGAGTCATGCATGCTATAAATAAGGTCCAGGATAAAAAAAACAAAAAAATTGAAGTTTATCATACCTTTAGAATCTCATGGCAGCCCAAGCCTAATTTTTACAGATTGAACGTTAACATTCAAAAACAAATAAATCTGTGTCTTCAACTAAGCCATCTGAAATGAGAGAAGCAATGGCTGTGCAGTGTTTCCGTATGCAGTACCAAGCTTCTCCTTTAGCTGTACAGTTCTACTACACATGGTGCTGTCAGTGCTATCGTGGTGGGTGACTGATGTCAGAGCTGCATATGCTGACAGCCCTGTGTGACTTTCACAAACCCGGTTTCAACCCGCGTATTTGCAGCCGTGACCTCATTTAATCATCGACTCGTGCACATCCTCTCTGGGCGAGCCTGCCCCACAGCCGTCAGGATCAAAGAGAGATTGGTAGTAGTGAGTCAAGTCAACCTTTATTGAGCTCTGAAAATATGTGGAGCACAGCGAGAGAGAAAAAAAGGCACAGGAGTGCAGAGAGTGTTGCTTTAACTCATTCCCCTGCTTTGGTGCTTTCATACCTTTCATCTCATGCCTCGTGTTTTTCTCTCTCCACCTTCTTCTACACCATCTAGGCCTCAGAGGGTCTCACATCTCGTTTTCCTTTCTCTCTCCTCCACTCCCACCTTTTCATTTCAGCTTTCTGGCCTCCTGCCTTTCTCTTTTCTGTCTTGAGATTTTATGTATAATCTCCATAGACTTTCCTAACCAAAATCTGTTTTGACATCTCTGATGTCTGTCATTCATTCTGAGGCTGAGGTTTGGTTAACTGGGTTTCTAAAACCCACACAATGCCTAATTGAGGCAACAAATGTTGACTTTTTGTATAGAGCTGATAGGTGACTCGTAGATGTGTGATCCTTAAAAAGATGGGTGTATCTTTAAGGAAAGCTTCAGGATATTGTTTGGTGTGAATATTGGCAAAAATATTTAAAGCAAATCAAAAACAGTCATATCCACAGGTGAAGAACTGTTCATTCTAAACTGTTTGCCCCATACATATTTTGATAGGGCATTCATCCTATCTGTCTCTTGGAAAATCCCACCATTATCTATAATACCCACTTATTCTTGCAGGGTTGTGGGCGTAAACTAATTAGTTTTAAGTCATATATCTTCTTTACAAAAAAAATCTAGTTTTTTTCCAATATCCTGCTGGTTGTATCTCTCAGCACAGTTCCTCCTAAACGTGCATGTACTATGCTTTAGATAGTTATGCTTTCAAAATCACATACATTTTTCATCATATTGTTCTAAAAGTTTATAATAACTTTAATAAAACAACAGAGAAAGTCCTGGAGTGAGTAGAGTTTCTTCAAGCTGTCGCATTGCTCCAAGCCATTTTAACATTTAATTCCATTGCAGGTTTTTTTTTTAATGAAATGTCCATTAATTAATTCTTCCAACTAAAAATCTATATTTTATATGTCTAGAATTATTTAATTTCTATCAACAATCTATTGTAGCCATTATTTTTTCTATTGAGATGAGGGATTGTGGGACATCATTAAGTTTTTTTCTTATTATTCTAATTCGAGATATCTTGAAATTGAATATCTGCTGATAAAAATGCAATGTTAATATATTTACTAAAAGTTTTTACAAGGAAGGATTTTACTTTAATGAGTAGGAATTACATTATTGGAAATTGTACATTTATGTAGGGTAGGGTTGCTTTTTTTTTTTAAAGGATTGCTTTTATTAGTTAATTTGTTAACTTTATGAAAGACAAACGTGGGCCCATAGCAAAAAAATGAAACAAGCTTGATAGACTCAGTGTTACTCTACAAACATCAGAACTGTAAATTGGGAGAGAAAAAAATATCTGTATAATAAGGATTTATATCTAAAAACTTTATCTAAAAACTATTAAATTCAGCCGGTGTTTATTATGTAATGTTTCAGCAAGGCTGAAACCTGGGGTAAACAGTGAGGAGCATGAAACTCATTGTTTGAGGGATTTTTATTACAGGGAATGTTAATCATTATTATATCTGACAAACAAAACCTTTATTCATTCCCAGAGGAGAAATACACAAATTCTAGGGATATTCATCAACTCAAGATAACTTATAATAAAAATATATTCATATTAAGAAAGCAGAGAAAATGGTAAAAGGCCTAATGAAATCAGACTGGTATTCTAAAAGTCCTGTGAAAAATAGATTGTAGTAAGATTTGGATATGGAACATGAACACGATAGCAACATCTAGTGTATTTGGGTTGTATTTGCTACAACAGAAAAAAACTTCCAGATGTTGGGTTGCCTGGTTTGCTGCCGATAAGCCCAGTGACCAGCCTGAACTGTCTCCAGTGCTGAATGTATTTTAGAGGAGTTTAACTGATAGCTAACATTAGCCAAGATAGCAGGTGAAATAGCTTACCAATCCAGGAGTAGAGTTACCGTTTCCATGTGTGTTTGATGCTGTGGAAATGTTTTGTGTGGATCCATCTAGTATATACCTAAAATTACTCTAGTTTCTAATCTTCTGCGGTCACTCCTCTCATGGACAGATAACAATATCTCTGAGTCTCTGAAGCAGCTGCTTGACTTGCTGACATTTTTCCCAGTGCCAATCGAACTGCGCCAAACATATAGTTGGATCATAGAGACCGTGTCTGTAAATCCCCAACCCGCGGCCGCAACTGGCTGGTACATGTAAACATAACGTCATTGTCGTGCCCATCCAAATTTATGTTTTATTATGGTTTATTTCAAATATATTTTTGAAAGGAAATGTTGTACTTTCATTCTGCATGACACTAAACACCCAGTGGAGGTATTTTTTTATGTAGCTTTTTAGGAAATAGTTCCATATTCAACCTTAAATAAAGTGACAGATTAAGTTCATAAGTCAGTCTGTAGAGCATGGCGGTGACGGCAGCCTGTCACTGGCATTATTAAAGCAATGTCCTTTATAACCATGATTGAAAACCATTAGACATAATAATTACAATACTGATGTGCATAAGCCAGTTTTCATGTCTAAATGATCTTCACCGTGTTCTAATATTATTTAAATCTAAAGACAAAATCAGAGTTATTGAAATCCTTTTTTTTATTTCTCTATCGTACATGGATTCCTTTCATGGTTCCTTTTGACATACACAATTTTACCTTCCTGGGCTTTGAATTTCCACACAGTTGCTTCCTGGATGTCAGTGCTGTTCCCTGCTGCTACTCTTCATCATCACCTCACTTTGTTGAATTACTTATGGCTGGCTGTAGTGGCATTTCCAATGAGTGATCACAGGCCCGAGGCCACAGAATGATAGCTCACTAACTTGGATGTAAAAATAAGCCTGAGCAGGGTTAAGTTGGTGTACTTCTACCTGAGTGTTGGCAAATTTGGGAGCAAAAATATTAATGTTGAGATATGTTTAATGTTGCTGCAGTCTCACTGCAAAAGTCAAATAAGGTTGTGCCAAGGTTTTATTTAAAAGGCATAGAGTTGCTCTGGATTTGATGGGGTTCTTTTTTCTGTAAAAAGGAATTTTTTAAAATATCGGAGGGAGAACTGTGGCTGTCTAAAGGGAAATGGGAAATAGGATTTAAAGTATTGAGTTTTATTCGACTTAACCAAAATTACCAGTGAGTGAATTAGACATCACCACAGAATATAAAACTGAATGTCACAATCTTGTTTTAAAGTTTGATCACAGAGAAAAACCTATGTAGAATGTCTCGAGCTGTTCTGCTGATTTAGTCTTCTATATGTTTCTGGCTGTGTGCATGTGTTCTTCTATGTGCAAACAGAGGATTCAATGTTGAAGCAGCACTAAAGATAGGATTCTTATATATATATATATATATATATATATATATATATATATATATATACATATACGTTACTTCACCCACAGATTAGCTTTACTTACCTGTTCATTAAAGGCAGGAATGTGTCAGAATTGGCCCTTCTTTTGTTTGGCCCTTATTGACAATGAGATTTGTAGTGTTTCTCTGAACATTTTATTTTAGGCTGGCAGTTCTTTGTGTGCATTTCCATGATGGAATCCAAAATTATGTTGTTTATATTTAAATTCCATCCAGTGATGGTGAGATGGTACTTCTACTGCAGGTATATTGTAGCTTCAGGGTCAATAATCAAGTGATGCAGATCGATGCCGATGTCAACAGCAAAGTTCAGAATGTGAATAAAACTGGTAAAATCAGAGGAATGCGGCATTAATCTCCGATTTTTTGATAGCTGTTGTCATTTAAAAGCTGAGGAAAGTCTTAAATCTCTGTGAAATTGTATAAAGCTGAGAGCTCTAGTCACAGCAATAAAAGTAATGATTTTCAGCAATAAAACCTTCCAGTGATTATGTGACAGTGGTTAGACCTCTAATGTGTGTATAGTCACTTCACACCATGTGGATCGGTGTAACCATGACTACCTATAAACGATAATCATACATATATGTGAGTAAACACATCTGTGTTAGCGGACTTTTGAGGGAAGGAGAATGAGCTACGGTCAAGATTACAATCTGGTGTTCAACAGCCACAATTTTTGTATTATTTCAAGACAGTTACAATCTGAAGCTGAATACAATTCACTTCATTGTCTGAGGAGCCTTGAAAAAACCCACAAATTTTTTCCCCTGCTTCATTCAAATCTAAGATATGTCAATAATACCTAATTCTGGGGAACTGTAAGAAAGTTGTGAAAAATTATTTTTTATGTGTGTGTCTCTGAACATAAATGCTGTATATTATGATAATCCTGGTTTAAAGCCATAAAAAAAATGCTTTTATGTGTTTCCAGTAAAGGTTAGCAGGTTATATCAGTATAACACTTTAAAAATAGATATTCAACATGACTTTAGTTTACATGATTTCGTTGTGTATGAAAAAATTGCAGTGACTTGTGCTTTATGTCTCAAAATGACCACACACAAAAATCTAAATTATGGAGACGTTGAATCTTGAAGGTGTTTCAAACAGAATGCCGGAAGTATTCAACCAATTAAAGATGCGTAATACCCTCCAACCTCAAAATTACACTTAAGGTTCTTCAAGCTTCAAGGTTCTTCCGAGTTTTTGTACTTTCTCACTGGTGCTGTTTTTTGAAAAAGATTAGCCCTAGAAAACTACTCTGGTTCCTGGAAAGGTTTCCCGCTGCAGAAACACACCTTTTGTTGTGTTTCCGATAATAGACTAAGAGGCATGCTGCACTGTGGCACATTATACCATTTATATGAATCATCTTGCGTTGGATCTTGCTTTCTGTCTGGGGCTTCTCTTGCTCTCAAAAGAAAAAAAAGTGAGCAGAGGATTGAAAGACAGAGAGGGATGATGAAAGCAAAGCAAAGATTAGAGAGTGAAACCAAAGAGATGGATAAAAGAGACGGAGCTGAGTTGAAAGTATCTGCTGAAACAAGCCGTCCTTGTGTGCACCTATGTAGCTATATGGCGTCACATTGCACAGGACAGATGTATATTACAAGTAAATATCACTGAATGATACAGCACAAACAGCTTTTTCACACATGACAGAATGATTTTCTGACTAAGAATATTGAATCTATGTTTCTCTAACCCTTTACCTTCTCTTTTCTTGCACGAATCCCCTTCTCCCATGCTTCCTGGGACACAGAGAAAGGTAACTGTTTTCATTGGTCTCCTCTAAATGTGATCCATCTCCTCACATTGTCTTTAAATGAGTGCTGCTGCTCATCTGTGGAATCAAATCACGTTGGCCACTTATAGGAACTCAAGCAGAAGCTTCATTTTTGCCACAAGTCATCAGGGGTACAGCAGATACCATAGGTGGTAAATCATCACCTATTCACACTGGCTGAAGGCTGTTGCCTATCAAGAGTTGTGCGCTGTTTGGGTACTTTGTGATCCCTTAGAGAGGGTACAGGAGTCATAAAAGATGCATTTGTGGCATGAGAGGCAAGGCCACTCATGCGGCTTTCAGACAACGCAACCGTCAAACGTCCCTGAAAGAGGGACACGTCCTATCACTTTCCTTCCTGGCCACAGGCGGAGAGCATTATCGACCCAAATTGTGTGAGCACACAATTGAGCAGCGGAGACAGGCCGGGTAATGGACTCATAAACACAAAGAGCCCGCTGTGATAAATGCCAGCTGTAGTTGCCATATTTCTGTTTGTGTCCATGGTTTCTTTGGCGTGTGTGAGGAGATGTTGGTGTGCATCTTGAGTCCCTGCCATCCAGTTGGCTTCCTTTCAAGTCCCCAAACCCTGATGCTTAATTATCTATTGTCAGTTTTGTTCAAAGCTGGAAGCACATCTACCTACTTTTTTGTTTTGTTTTGCAGCTTGTCTCACCTGTTAATGAGAAAGAAATGTGTGTATTTTTCATCTTCAACCTGTGTGCTTGTGTCCTACCTCCCAGGTGTTGCTGCTTTTTATCTGCCACCCACTCTCAGCATAAAGTTTCTTTCTCAGTGGAGTTTCTTCCCTGAAGTCTCCTCTCATCACTTTTTTTTTCCTAACCCACGTGGCACTGTTGCGATGTTCCTAACATGCAGTTACCATACATAGACACCTTTGTTCATGCATGCACATGATTGAAACTGTGTTATTTAGTTCAGAGAAACAAACTCAATGCCATGGTTGTTTCAAAACAAACCAGTTTTAATTCTCCGAAAGCCTCGATGAACAATATTTTACCATAAACAATGGAATTAATTCCAACTAAGAAATGCCTAGAAGAGATATAAATTCACCATGGTGCAAAATGTGGTTGCATTTTTGTTTCTTATTGTCTGTGAAGGTAGCTATTGTTAAAGCATTTACAAATCAAACAGGTGCAGGAAGAATAATTGGGAAGTTCTTGCTTCAAGATACAAGACAGATACAAGGACAAACCTTTTTGATGTTTGCGAAAAGTCGCCTACTCCCACTGTCAAACCGAATGTCACGGCACAGCAAGGAATCACTGGTGAGCAAAGGGAATTATGCTAGCGTTATGACAGCACATACACAGGAACAATACACATGTAATTGCTGGTATATGGGTTTACAGAGACAGCTAGGAACAAAAAATAGAAGAAGAAAAAAAAGGTCTGTAAACAAAAAGCCTAGATCAGTGGAGATTTTTTTATTATTTTGAAACTTTATTTTCAGTTGCTTAATGCTTAAATGTAAAGACAAAAGGACTTCAATGAGTTGAAAACAGCTTTTCAGTGAATGTCTAAAGAAAGTAGCAAATATCTTAATGAAAATTTCACAAGTACATGAAAAAAAAATATATAGTAACCTCCTGAATTAGTAGTGATGTGGCCGTAATGAAAAAGCATGTTATGCACACTTGGTAAGTCTTCTTCAAGCGTGAGCTTTGGAGATTTGTTTTTATATCTTTTTACATCCTTCTCACTGTGAAAAAGTAAAAAAAAAATAAAAATAACCAAAATTATTATTTTGTCAATTTATAGTTTATAGTTTAAAATCATTACTTTGACAGTAGGTACATAAACTTAGAGCCACTATTTTCTTGCAGCCATTTCCCTTATCTCGAAGAATAAAAACACATCCATCCTACTTGAATGGCATGGCCTCTGTGTCAGGTCCTATTTATGTCCTTAGAAAACTGACAGATGAATTACTAATTCAAAGCTTCTAGATGTGCCAATAATTTAAAACTATAATGTAGTAAATGTGTCATGATAGGAATGTGTTTTGGTTTTTTTATAAGAAATTATGCCTCTATGATAAAATATTTATTTAATGACTCTGTTCCACATCTGTATCAGGACTACCAACACTCTGGAGGATGCTGTATATAATTGTTTTTTGCAAAGAGACTCAACAATAGCTATAATAGTCATAGAAAAACATGAAAATGCACTTACTCCTTAATAACCACCGTTAGGCATTATCTACATGTAAAAAAGAGATAATGGGATTTGTGTTGTTTGTGGGTTATTTGTTGTAGCACTCCTTAGCAACACAATGTTTTACCATCGAGGAGGTTGTTTGTCTCCTTAAATGGTGCCATGTTGGGGAGGAATATGCATTTGTTGGTTGAGTAGCAAAGTTGATTGTATGGTTTGTGCCGATCTAAAAACAAAAATAATTTCTACCAATGCCGAATATCGTTTGATGTAGGGAGTGTGATGGTGTGGAGCAGCATCTCATTCACTGCAAAAGAAAAACCTTGCAATTATTGGTGTCAATCTCTGTCGTCTCTCTGAATCTCTGAAAAGAGATTCTATAGGTAGTGAAAAAACCTAAATAACTTATTAATGAAGAAGTCATTAAAAGTCACACATATCCTTATTTTTTATGCTAACTATGCTACATGATGGCCACTTAAAGATCCCTTAGGAAAACACTCTTTTAAATAGACAAGATACCTTTTGTACATATTGGGAGAGGTTTAATGCAGCATTTCTTTCAACCTTTAGAAATCAATTTCCAATTCAAAGTCTGGTGAATCAACCATTTTATACCTTAGTTTATATATATATATACAGTGTATATATATATATATATATATATATATATATATATATATATATATATATATATATATATATATAGATATGTATGTATGGAGAGTGTGAGAGACTCAAAATAAATGTTCTAGACATTTAGTCAAAATGACAGTAAAATGTGCAAGATCTCCAGCTTCTTGATGTTAAACACTCAACAACCTTTATTAAACTTAGATTTTTCAAAAGAATCACATTTCTTTTGGGAAACGAATCTGTTTGGCTGTCCACTGTGAAGTTACATTTGGAAAACTGATTTTGAATTCACCTGTGATCATCATGTGTCTTCTATCCATGCTTCAGGGATTTTGCCTATGTGGCCAGGGACAAAAACACGCGGGTGTTGAAGTGCCACGTGTTTCGATGTGATACTCCTGCAGAAGCCATCGCCACAAGTCTACACGAAATCTGTTCCAAGGTGAGTATCCTACTTACTTGTGTTTAGATGAAAATTGTAGGTGCATCTACTTTTAAAGGTTTCAACACTTGGCTACCTTTTACTTATTGAGTCTATCACATCATAGAGGGATTTTGATCCATGCTGTAAGAATCTGTTTCACTTAATCGAGGCCTGCATGTTGGTTTCTTAAAGCTTTCTTAAGGTTGCACCAGAGCATGAATTAAGCCATATAAACCAAGTAGACTCCTTTCTTTATCATTCTTTCTATTGTAGATGAGATTAATCATTCTGGTGTTGCATAAACCTCAACTTTATCATTAGATATTCCTGATGAGTTTTTGGAATTAATTCTTTTTATGGTTTCCTCTACCAGAGCCAGTCTTCCCTAGTCTACCCAGATTGTACTAACCCAGTCTCTTAATCAGGCTCCTTTCACTAGCTTTGAGCCCATTTCTCTTTCCTCTCTGTAGATTCTAGTCTCCTCTATGAAAACTGCTGCTTTTCTGGAAGACATTCTTACCCCTCACCTTCTAAAACAGATTTTCCCCTCTGTTGGTCCGTATGTTCTGTGCATCATAGGTTCAGGTCTGTATACTGGTGTAGTACCCCATGCCTTGAAGCATGCTGTGGTGCAGCCACTTTTAAAGAAATCTGGTCTTAAAATCATGGTTCTTCCTATATTTAATCCCATCTGTAAGCATCCCTTTCTGTCTAAAGTAATTGAATGGTTGATGTATGAACAGTTATCTATGCGTTTAGCAGAACACAAGGTTTTGGATGTCTTTCAGTCCAGTTTTCAATCCCTACATTGTACTGAATCCTCTCTGATATGTGTCCTCAACAACATCTTCGTTGACACAAACTCTGGCTGTTACGTTGTACTGCTCTTGGACTTGTCAGCTGCCTTTGACACAGTCGATCACAACGTTCTCAAAACAAGCCTGGAGGAAATTTTTGACATAACTGGTTCAGTCCTATTGATTTAAGCCCTATTTACTTGACAGGACACAGCGTGTTGTACTAAATGGGATTTCATCCCGTCCTGTTCTCATTGGGGATCCCTTAGGGTTCCATTCTGGGCCCCCTTTTTTCTGTCTGAATTCTTCTGTTGAGCTCCATTTTCAGGAAACACTCCATACATTACCACCTCTATGCCGATGACTGCCAGGTTTATATGCCCCCCAAACCCCAACAAGCCATTCAGCCTCTCCTTGGTTGTCTGTACGATGTCAAATGTTGGATGGGCACTAATTTTCTCCTCCTGAATAAAAGAAAAACAGATATCATGTTCTAACCTGCTGGTTGTAGCCTAATTCAGCCTCCAGATCGTTCATCTCGCCCTTCAAATCAGAAGACTTTTGTAACACATATTGGCATAGAAATGTACCTGCAGGTAAAAGCTACAACAAAGTCCTGTTTTTTCCACCTTTGTTGATTTTTCAAGTTGAAGTCCATCCTCTCTAGAAGGCATCTCGAGTCTGTGATCCACACCTTCATTACATCTACATCAGATTTATTCACTGCAACTCTACTGCATGTTAAAACTACCTTGGCCTACCTCCAGTTGGTACAACAGCAGCTAGATATCTGACGCACACCAAGAGAAAACAGCACATCATACCAATATTGAAATCTCTCCAGTGGGCAACTGAATTTATATTTAAATTTGGATAGAATTTAAATTACACCTTTTTGTTTTTAAAACAATACATGGTCCCCCTACCACCACCACCACTTGTCCGACCTGCTCTCTTTCAATCAACCTCACCAAACACTCCAGTCATCTGGTCATTTATTATTAGCTGTTCCTACAGCTCATTGTAAATCGGGGGGGCTTTTCCGGTTGGCTGCCCAAAGCTGTGGAATAATTTCCCTTAGTCAGGGGAGCATCTTCTGTATCCTTTTTCAAATCTCTCCTAAAAAAAATTTTTTTTCCTGTTTTAATTCTTAGCCTTTAGTCTTTTTTGACTGATCCTTCTAGATGATCCCTCTGTTTTTATTTCTGATTTGTTAGAGACTTGTATTTTTATTATTTCTATTTTACTGTTTAAGCACTTTGGTCAAGTGTATGGTTGTTTATAAAATGTTATATAAATAAATATATGATAATGATGATTATGATTAAAACAAACTTTCTGGCAAGCCTTAGCTGTTGGACAGATGGCATTAAATTTGACTCTAGAATGTATTTCTTGCAGGAAAGATAATGGTCAAGTCCATGAATGCATTGTTCTGAGAGCTTGTGGGTAGAAAATAAGCCCAGATCATCACCTCTCCACCTGTATGTTTTAAAGTTGGTATAAAGTGTCTGTGATATGCTCTGTATAATTTTTTTGTAACATGGTGCTTTGCCTTATGGGTAATCATCTCTACTGGAGTTTCATCTGTCCAAAGAACATTTTGTCAAAGCGCTTGTTGTTTATTTAGTTTAACTATTCTAATCCATGCTTCCATATTAATATTTGATAGAAGAGGCTTTCTCTTGGCAACACTTCTAATACAAAGTAAACATTTTTTTGCTTTTTCCAACTATGAGCTTTAACATTTACATACTAACTGCGGGGTGTAAAGTCTGAAATAGGGCTCCTGGTTTTTTTTGCCGTTTCTTTGTGCATTGCAGTGTAAGTTTTGGTAGGACATCCATTTATTAGAATATTGACATCTGTCCTAAATGTTTTCCATGTTTTAATCATTGTTTAACAAGGACCTAACAACATCTACCAAATTAATGGGGCTCAACAATTGCTTTACTGATGTAATTTCTGATGTTTACCCATTTTGACATTGTTCTACCATAGACGTATATGCTCTAGATGACCAAACTGCTAATATACATGGTTTTTAAGACGTTTTCAGATTTCTAATGATCAGTTTATCAACTACATTTGATAACCAACACCTAGCTTTTTCTTTCCATCTTTAGATTATGTTTAGCATGTTTGTCTATGTATGGTTAAAAGGAGAAAACCATAGGGATGGAGGGATAGAAAAAGATGGAGTTTAAAAAAAGCTTTTCCGTGTCTGAGTGGTAGAAAGAAACTTTCTATAACTGTCCACCATCCTGTTCATGTAGATGAATTGTCTCAATTTACTTCTTGTGTTTTCTTACTGTAACTATTGTTTTTGTCCTTACGTTTTTCTAGTTTGGAGCAATACTTATTTCCGTATAAACCCTTTACAGCTAGATTTATTCTTTTTTTTGTGAATAGTTTGCATGTTTGGAGTTTTTCGAAGAAATAATGCTGCAGAATTTCTTTTGAAAGTAAATATGATGTACTCATCAGAGATACTTCAATGCGTGGCTCTGCAGGAGAGAATGTAGGCTTCAATTAATGAAATGAATGACATATTGCCTTTAATTTGAGTTAAAAAACAAGGAAGTCAAAGAGGAGTAACACATTAAAATATACATGTAGAAAGCACAACCAAACCAGGATAACATCACAGCGTTCCTAGCTGTTGTTTAGTATCCATAGATATGCAAAACTATTAAAAAGTTGCATATTAGTATGAGATCTCACATGAAGGAAGGTCAATTTCTCCTTCACAAACAGAAAGCTACAAATGCTAACTTAATCCTAATGCCTGTTATTAAAACCTTCTACGAGTCATTGCTTCAGCCTGTGAAGCAATGATGATCCTTTTTGGATGAGCAAACACCAAAATGGGATTCTGTAAGACTTACATGTAAATATTCTGTGTGAAAACAGCCTGCTCTGGGTATAAAAAATTTCCTAACTCCAGGTTTAACACACAGTATTACTCAGGAAACTGCTGTAACTTATATAGGCAGGAGTGTGTGGCCTCATTTGAATGTCCGTGAGAACTAGCTCATCCTCCGGTCAACAGTGCCCTTGTGAAGGATGGGCCATTTAGAGAAAGGAAAAAGATTTTCATTCTTTTTCATAATGTTCGATTTCTCACCCCAAACCAAAGAGAGTATCTGTATCAGAGAGAGCGAGAGCACACACAGTCCCACAAGTCACAGCCTCGAACTACCTATTTTAAACACGCTGGTGGTTTTCTCTTTACTGCAGGGTACAAACTCGGTGACCTGAGCTTCGCAGCTGAGCAGCACACTGAATTGAGCTCTGGGTTCCGCCTCAGAGCGAGTGTGTGTCTTTTAGGCTCCCCTGTTAGCAGATTTGCAGACACACCGCCGACTTTGATTAATGACGCCTGCAATTTATCAAGGCTCTGTAGAGAGCGCATTGGTTCGGTGCAGAGGCCACGCAGAATATTCATCTCTCTTTAAACAATGCACATCTCCAAAAATGAAAGATGTGGTCACAAAATCAGATAAAGACAATAACCTATCTTTTTTTATCTCTATGAACAAAGCAGGTTCTTTTTATCAACTAGAATGGAAAGAAATCACTCAAACCATTTATTCTCTCACAAGCCACAAAATATATTATACTTAATATCAACATTTGGGGTTAAGATGATAGGGATAAAACAGAGCAACTTTTCTGTACTCCATATAGCTTCCCTGTTATCTATTGAAAGTTTTGCTAACTCTAACTCTTTTGAAACCAGCTTTCCTTTAAATACCTGCTCCAAATTCATATTCTGGTCAGCACTTTATTCAATGTTTGTTTTGTTTTTAATATTTTCCTTCTGGCCTGTCTTTTACCTCCTGCTTAGTTCTTTTTTCTTTTTCTTTTTTTGCTTGCTGTTTCTCACTCTGTCTTTATGAACCCCACATATTCCTTTCTTTTCAGATTATGGCTGAAAGAAAAAGTGCTAAGGCTGCAGCTGGCAGCTCCTCCCAGAATGGATCTGATGTGCCCCTACAAGGTAAACACATGCACACATTACCATCACTTCAGAGGATACTCAATAACATTTCCAGAATAATTAGTTTCATTACCATTTTGTCGTCCACCCTTATCTACTATTATCCAAAAGGTTTTAACCTATAACTAATCATCCATCCACAAAAAAGAAACACTTCTTTAATTTTCTTTTGATTTTTTTATGTATTTAGAAGAAATACCTGCCGGTGCCGGTGCTTTGCACTATTCATTTTTTTATCTATTCCCACTGCTAGTTTGTATAATTTCTATGTAATTATTGGAAACAGGAGGAACTGATTCAGCACAACCAATCCTCTGTGATTACCTCAGCTGGTGTGGATGTTGACTGATTGTGAGGGGAAAGCCACACAGGGAATCAGAATACAAAGAACCATATCAGCGTTTCACTTATGGAGACAGTCAACCTCATTAAAACCCAATATCAGTTTCTCTAGGGAAATGCCTGGCACTCCAAAGCTCCCACCTCGACCCGAAGATCAAATATAACCAGATGATCTCTTACATCTTCAAAGCTTTGCATGCTTGAACTCATAGGTTTGTCATTTGTTTAAATTTAGCGAACAATATTGTTCACTAAATAATGGATAGACCAGATTATTACCTCTGAAGCACTGGTTCTTAAATGTCTTAAACCTTAAGTAGTACCACTTCAATAAATACCTAATTTTCCAAGCTCCACCCTCTTGGCATGGAAATAAAAAAACTATTGCTACTATAATTTTGTATTACTTCTCTTAAAATTAGAAGTTTACTAACATTATAAAAACAATGCATATAAACAACAAATTAAAGCCAAGATGATGATGTCAAGATGAAGCTTGCCCATCTGTGAACACTTTTCTAAATTTAATGTACAGGGATGGCAGCATTATGTTAAGGGGTTAGAATTGATCTCATCACAAGAAAATAACATGAGTAAATATTGAATCAACATATCAAGATTTCAGCCAGTAAATTTAAGCGTAAGCAAAAATGAGTCTACCAAGTAGATAATGACTAACAATTCAGTCACAAAATGGCTTAAAAGGAAGGAAAAGTTATTTTTTAAGTTGCCATAGCAAAGACCCTAATCTCAATACCATAGAAATTTAAAACAAAAAAACAAGCATGCCAGCAAGGCCCACAAACCTGAGGCAGTTACATCGGTTTTATCTGCAGAAATCAGATCGGTTCCGTAAAGAACTTCACAGAAGCTTGTGGAAGGACATCCAAAACATTTGAAAAATAATAATGATATTTAAAGAAAGGATTTAAAAGAGATAACTTTTTATTCCTTTTTTTAAATTTGCTATTGTCTCCTTACCAAATAGAAATTATGAAGATCTTCACCGACCTTAAGAAGGAAATTATATCAAGTATATTAATTATATAGGAGGGGGTTGGTGCCTATCTCCTGTAGTCATTGGGCAAGAGGCCATCTACACCCTGGAAAGGTCAACAGTCCACTGGCAACATGGAGACAGAAAAGACAAACAACAAAGACTCTTGTCTAAGGCCACGTCCACACTAAGCCGGATAATGCCTTAAATGTATAATTATTTAGTCTACACCCCCCTATCGTCCACACTAACGCGGCGTTGTTTAAGGTCTGTGGCCGAATAGCTGCCACGAGCTTTCTAATGTTTTTTTTTTTACTTTCTTTTGTCAGTTTTTGATTATTTCAAAGCTTGTGTAGGATTTCACTTTGCCATGTCAGAAATCAGCCCAACCATGTCGAGCTAATACTCTACTGTGTCAATGTCTGCTTCCTGAGGGTTGAAGATCTTAACATGTGTGCTGATTGATGTGCAAATGATTGCTTTGATCACTTGTTTTGCTATGCAGTCGTCTCTGCCCATGGGCCAAAGTATAAACAGGTACCAGCAGGGTTTGCACGAAGTCCGTTCTTCAAAATCCAGCAGGCTTCTCCTTTTTTTTTTCATGCTCTAATCATGTCAACAGCAGAACAAAATATTAAAATATTCATAGTTTGTTTATTTCTCTGCTTTAGGCAAATTACTGTGTTTCTGTTTGTGTGTGTGTGTGTGTGTGTGTGTGTGTGTGTGTGGACTCCTCTGTGTAAATGTCAGATCTTGTCCTCTGATAAGCTGTTGATGTTCTGAATGTGTATTTTCTCTCTGTAGAGTTTCCAATGCCAAAGACCGAACTGGTTCAGAAGTTCCATGTGTTCTATCTGGGTGTAACATACGTGTCTCGTCCAATAGGTAAAACTTGATTCACGTTGAAATCCCCTCACTCATCAAAAACATTTGATGTCTTTTTAGTTCAGTTCTCATATGTCTAGTTTTAGGTTTGAGATTCCCATGTGTTTTGTCTCCAGGTATGGACATTATTAACGGGGCCATAGAAAACCTCCTGTCATCTACAGGCAAAGAAGAATGGACCCCTGTCATACTAAGTATTGCTGACACCACCGTGGCTGTCATCAAAGAGAAGGCAGGGGATTTTTGTTACTATCCAGGGATTTGAAATAAATAAAAGATGAGAATAGGCTTATCAATTAAAAAGAGAGGCAGATTAGAGCTTTGACTTTCCTCTTTGATGGCTTCACAGGGGGAAGAGGAGGAGGTGCTGGTGGAGTGCCGTGTGCGTTTTTTGTCCTTCATGGGCGTGGGACGGGACGTGCACACGTTTGCTTTCATCATGGACACTGGGAACCAGCATTTCCAGTGTCATGCCTTCTGGTGTGACCCAAATGCAGGAAGCGTGTCTGAGGCGGTACAGGCAGCTTGTGTGGTAAGGCCTGAAACTAAAAGTTTAGACCGCAACAATCCTCCACATTTTTTGTCAAAATCTCTGACCGTTCCATGCTCCAATTTTCAAATATTAAATAGAAAAACATTTAAGCTGTTTGTGATATTAAAGGCCATATGGAGTTTAGTATCTGTGTGAAAAAGAAATTCAGTTCTAATAATAATAAAAAAGTTGCGTATTTTCCAGACTATAAGCCGCTACTTTTTTCCCATGCTTTGAACCTTGCAGCCTAACCACGATGTGGCTTATTTACGGATTTTTACAGCTAACGGCCACTAGAGGACTATGGTTTGTACAGGTTATGTCCTTCACCTTACGGGGTACTGAGCCTTTAAGAGGCGGGCTCCAGCAGAATATAATGGAAACCAGAAGAGGGAGAGAGAGGAGAAAGTTTGTGCGAACAATGAAAGCAAACATGTAAGAGACGGACATTATGAGAGGGAGACAGTTTGCAAAAAACAGGTTTTCATGCACAAACCCTCACTATGGAAAACAAATAAAGACATTGAAATGATGTCGCTTTTAAGTTTAAAGCATTCGATCTGGCTTTCAAAGAAGGGAATAGACTAGCTTCATGAACTTTTGGCAGCAATGGATCAATGTTAAGACGTTGACGACACCAGCATGAAGAACTGTCTCAATGCAATAAGAGGAAAAAGGTTTCAGAGGTAATAAAAGCGGATGGGCCAAATTTGAAGTCTTTCTTTAAGTTTGGCTGAACGCACAGAGAGAGGACAGCTGAGGTGTTTCCACCGTGTTGATATATTAATAAATATATATTTAATATATTTCTTTTCAGTTTCATCTTAAGTTGATGTCCTGATCCATAGTACTGTTCTTCCTTATTGAAAGACCAAATGAAAGAGAATTAAGAGAACAGAGGAGAAAGTAAATGAATTCTTCAGCTCAATTCTCATTTGAGTGCTCTTACTTACTCACACACTTCTCTTCTCTTCATCCTCAGCTTCGATATCAGAAGTGTCTGGTGGCGAGGCCGCCCTCCCAGCGTGCTGGTTCCTCCTCATCTCCCTCTTCAGACTCAGTAACACGCAGAGTAACCACCAGTGTTAAACGCAGCGTCCAGTCTCTCATAGACACTCTGAAGCCCAAGAAACAGCCGTCGGAACTGCCCCAGCAATGACCGTCGCTACTCACTGCATTGCACTCCACCCCAGCCTGGATGCCACTCTCACAGTCACCACAAAAACACTTAATCAGTACCAGACTTTGTAAGAGATGATGTACTTACTGTATATCAACTATGACAGCGGATGAAGGAAATCGACTGACCGTATTAAAAAAAAATAGAACTCGCTCTGTTGATGTGTGATGGAAGGTAAGAGTTCACATAACTGTTCAAGCTATGATCTTCAAGCAGTGCTTTGTACAAGTGAAAACATCTCCTGGCTCTGGATATCTTTGCTTGATGGATTACATGGAATTTCACTTGGTGGAAAATATCACATTTCTACTCTTGGACTGCCTATGGAGCAACTCATTGGTACAATATTTTCCTTTCATCTCTGTCCTAGTCTGAACTTGATGAGGAGCAACAGTAGCCTTCAAGGACAAAAAAAGGCAGTTGTCTAGTTGTTCTCACTAAAGATTTACACATGAGGAACAAAAATCATCCAAGATCAAACAGCTGAAACCCTCCATTAACCCACAGCTGCACCAACAACGGTATAAAACGTGTCCAACAGACAAAAAAGCAAAACCATTTCACGTAGAATGAAGTGATTGTATTAATGATGTATATGTAAATGAATTTATGTAGGAAGACAGAAATTCGGGCACAAGATCTGTAGATAAATACTAATAGGAGATAAGTGATTGGGGAAGAAAGATGGGACTAAAGGTTGGTCTGTTTATTGCATGTTTTCTTGAAGGGGAATGATAAATATGAGTTTGGTGATAGTATTGATGAGAAAACGTGTGAACACATACACACACACACACACAAAAGAAAAAATAGAAATGCTTTCTGCATAACTCATCTTCACTTGTCCATGAATAGATTTACACTGGCAGAACAGGGTCCAGCCCTTAACTGAAAGTCTACTGCCCCATGTGTGAGAATACAAATGATGGATTGTATTTCTTTTCTTTAGCTTCTTTAAAGGATAGGTTAGGAAAACTAAGTAGTTTTTAGTGCATTTAAAGGCTTAAGATTGTAATTTTTTATATTACAGAAAAATGATTTTAAGATTTCAAGAATGTTGAATAGCCTCTGTTTAAACTTGACAAACTGCTCAGGAAACTGTATGAGGATTGCAAGAGGTGCAAGAATTTCCAGATTCAGGCTTTTATTTTGGTAGATGTGAAGAATTCGTGGCCAAAAACGCACCACAGCACAGAATTGTTTGCTGTTCTTTACATGGCACAGAAACAAATCAAATTTGTGCCATGCACACAAAATTTGCTGTATTCTCCTCATCCTAAGAAGAAAAAAAAAGGTTCAGCCAGTGTACGCTTCCCATGAAAATACACATGCAAATCCACAAGCACCCAAAAATATGCAGTAACAAAAAAATAAAAAGATTTATACAATGTTCCTGTGGCGAGGTTGCCATCACCTGCACTCAATGTGAGCTCTTTGAATGCAGTCTTATTTAAGTAAAAATCACACAAAACAAACAATAGAGATGTAAATCGTTTCATTTCTGTTTGTCACCCATCTCTACACCATGTAAATGTAATCTGTTGTGACAATAAATGCATTACCAAACAGAAAAAAGAGAGCAGCATCTTCACTGGCCAGCGGAGTCCAATGTTTTTGCTCTTCATCTTGCCTGTATTATGGATGAAATTATGAAAGAGATGACCTGATCCAGGTCATAATTTTATCTAAAAACACACATACAGTACAGACCAAAAGTTTGGACACACCTCCTCATTCAATATGTTTTCTTTCTTTTCATGACTACATTGTAGATTCTCAACTAAGGGAATCAAAACTATGAATGAACACATGATGTATGGAATTACTGTATGTACCTAAACAAAACGGGTGAAATAACTGAATACATGTGTTATGTTTTAGATTCCTCAAAGTAGCCAACCTTTGCTCTGATTACTGCTTTGCATTCTCTTGAGCTTCAAGAGATAGTCACCCGAAATGGTTTTCCAACAGTCTTGAAGGAGTTCCCAGAGATGCTTAGTACTTGTTGGCCCTTTTGCCTTCACTCTGCGGTTCAGCTCATCTCAAATTATCCCCACTGGGTTCAGGTCCGGTGACTTTGGAGGCCAGGTTATTTCACACTTCTTTGTAAAAGTACAACATAATTCCATGTGTGTTCATTTATAGTTTTGATGCCTTCAGTGAGAATCTACAATGTAAATAGTCAAGATACATATCTATCTATCTATAGATAGATAGATAGATATCTGTGTGTGTGTGTAATGTGCTGAAGAAGACACTACCTATGCAAAATACCAAAACTATAAAAGGAATGACTAGCAACAGAATGAAAGTCATTACCAATTCTTTTCCATTTCTCAATTAAAGCAAAATATTTATGCCCGTGTATTAGCTCTTCTTGAACAGGTTATGTGGTCCATGCCAACACCTGTAATATAACATTATATTATAATTCATTGCCTTTTATACTTGTAATGGAATTCACCAAATTAAGAGCATGTTTGCCTAAATCAGGTCAGTTCGAGAAGTTAAACATTGGCCTGCTGTTCAAACTGGACGAGCCACTTGCTGGTTGATCAAATTTAATTAGAATTATTTTATTTTTTTACATGCCCTGTCTGGCAGTGTGGCAGCCAGAATTGGTGTCTGAGTACCAAGTACAAGCCTAACAGATTTACTTTCTCAAGCAGAGCATCACAGCTTTTGCTATAGGACTCCACTTGATATATATGTATAAAAAATCTTTATTTGAGTTTGCTGGGTCTAATTCCCTGAAGTTATGGACACGGTCAAAAAAACAAGCAAGAAGAAAGAAAGAAGATGAAGAAGAGAGGCAGGAGAGCTAGGAGTGTGAGTTGATGATACAAGAGAAGAAAAGGAACAAAAAGAACACAAGAAAATATCCCAGTCCTCCACATCCACAGGACGGCAGAGAGGTGGGGGAAAAAAAACAAACAACAAAACTGAGCAACGTTGACAAAACAAACCTGATAATATGAAATAAGAACTACACATCCACAACACGCAAAAATGGTTATATAAATACAACAACGTAACTGAAAAGCTCTTGGCGCCAATTATTCAGGATCTATTGATGGTAACCACAGCCCAAGAATATATCTGTAGACACCGATGTCCCCAAACCTATGTGTGTGTGTGAGCATGCTGGTGCTTATAAAGTTTCCCCTTACGAGTGTTTGATACCTGGTGTAAGGAGCCGTCAATCCGTCCTACAGGAATCGACGCAGACATGAAGCTGGTTTGGGACACAGACGTCCAGGATGTCCCCGAGCCTGGTAGACCCAGGCAGACTAACGCAGGGTTAACTGCACCCCCCAAAAGAGGAACAGAGGGAAGCCCCAGAGGAACATCCAGCAGCTTCAAAGCTGGAGCCCAGGAGGCGCAGCAATGAGCCCATGGGCTCTGCTGGCAACCGGTTACTGGTTGGTCAGGGTGGACCCGGACCACGACCGCGCCCAGGGATCAGCTGACATGGGTTGTCCACTGCTGCCACAAGGCCTGGAGGGGCCGTAGCCGGCCAATGGACGACACACACCGCCGCCACCCTGGGACCTCATTAATAGCTACAGCGGAGGGAGCCCCCCCGGCCAGACAAATGTAATCAGCATTCTCCTATTGGGTAATTTCCAATTCTGGTTTAACTTTACAGCATCGAATCGCCAAAGATAGGACCTCCAGGACGTTGAAGCTGAGTATAAAGGATCTCAAAACAGAGGGGTGCATTTGTCCACAGGGTGTTTCAAGATGATGCAGATTAAGTGTGATTTATTCTTTTTGAACATGAGGCAGTGGCTGAACGCCATCGATCTTTGCTCTGGGAAATATAGCTAGCTGGGGAAAATAGTGGGAGGAAGGACAAGCGCCACAGGTTTCAGTACCTCCTGTTGGGCTGTATAGTAACAGAAAACTTGGGCTTGAGGGGCATATAAGAAGAGGTGTAATATGTGGAGCTGCATGTTCAAAAGTGTTTTAGTGGGTGTGCAGTTTTCTGTCTAGGAATAAAGTAGGCAGCATGTTCTTTGTGGAGAAGGTCAACACAGCCTGCAAAAACTGTTCTTTGGGTTTCTCTGAAGAAAACCTGGTAGATTAAACTTTATTTCTGTAAAAATTTTAAAAATAACATATAACTAGCAAAGGGCTTTATGTATATTACAGGAGAAAAACAAATCAAAATGCAAGAAATAGTGATAAATTTGACAATTAAAGAAAGTAAGCAGAAAAACATATCAGTGGAAGTTTATGCATAAATGTTGCCATTGGCAGGTTTCTCCTTCTACAGTCCTCTCTGAACTAATCCAAATGTCGTCATAACAAAAGTGTTATGATGATATTTGGTGCTGCTTTCAAAGTACAGTTGGAAGCTATAAACAGCGCGTCTGTAAAGCAGTACACTGTAGTTGGAGAAAATCCAACTAATTAACCAACTAGTATAATCGTGTTATATTCCCAGTGTAATTCTTTAATGAGCATAGCAGCAAGGAAAATAGTATTCTGCACTGTAAGCATGTTAACTTAAAATTAAACTTTATTATTTTTCCCAAACTTACCAAGATAAAGGCAAACACAAGGAAATACAAAGTAAATAGTGGGATGCAATAGCAAAGATCAAAGATAAAGGTTATTCGGAACATAAACCATAAAGAAAAAAAAATACAACAATGTTACATTACAACAACAATAACACTGCTTATAACACTGAAAATAACTCAGTGAGTCTTAGGTAAGGGGTAAAAAGAGACTGAGTACCTTATTTTTATCATGTATTTGGTTTCTCTACCAATGAATCATGTAAAGCACATTGAACTACTTTCGTGTTGAAAGTGTGCTATATAAATACAATTGCCTTACCTTGCCTTATACAGATGAATGAATCAGTAAGTGATGAAATAATAACTTAAACAATGACAAATAGACATTCATTTCAGATAACTCGAAATAACTCAAATGAAAGGGATGAGTTGATTTCAGATGTGCTGATATGTCGAACCTATCTTGATTGAAGACTGGAAATGCTCACTTGTGAGAAAGACCGATCCTATTTGAACTTTTACTTTTCCACTATTTTATCAGCTCAAAGGAGAGGTGTTTGGGAGCTTTAAGTGGGCAGAAGAAGCCACAAGAATAATTTCCATATTTTCGTTTGTTTAATAAGTTTTCCTTCCTAACAAAGTGACTGTCTCAGTTAAATCAGCAATTGGAAAAAGGAGATTGTATTTTTCTTAGATAAACATGGTGGGAGAGGAGAGAAGATTTTAGTCAGTAACCTTTTGTAAAGTGATTCGTATGTTGGCCTAAAATTCTGGATTATTCTGGCAACTCCTGATCATATGCAGTGGGATAACTGAGACCTCCAGGACTCGGCCCCGACCACCAACCCATTTCTATGCAACCTTAAACAGGTCCAGAAGGCTCACATTTTGAATTGTATTATTCTAGTATACAGTTAGCTTGATATTTCCCTCCCAGTCCTTATTTTAATGTTCAATTCTTTTTCAGCAAATATAACCTGTGGTTTAGTATTCCAGTTCCATATCCATTATTTTGAAATGGATATGGAACTGGTTAAAAATATCATAAGCTGCATTGCCTCACCATTTACTTATATATGTAATCAGTCCTTTTTAACTGGAATTTTTCCAAGCAAATTGAAAATAGCCAAAGTAATACCTATCTACA
The DNA here is from genome assembly GCA_028564705.1 of Apricaphanius iberus. Classification (NCBI taxonomy): domain Eukaryota; kingdom Metazoa; phylum Chordata; class Actinopteri; order Cyprinodontiformes; family Aphaniidae; genus Apricaphanius; species Apricaphanius iberus. The sequence continues at coordinate 362,017 of JAPXFQ010002076.1, forward strand.
AAAATGGAGATCAACACCAATTTACAAACTACAGACCTATATCACTTTTGCCACAACTTTCAAAAATTTTAGAAAAACTTTTCGGAAAAAGACTTGATCAATTTGTCAAAAAATATAATCTGCTCAGTGACCATCAATATGGCTTTAGATCAGAAAGGTCCACTTCTCTGGCAATAATGGAGCTTGTAGAAAACATATCCACAGCTGTAGATAAGGGTGAATATACTGTTGGGATCTTTTTAGATCTGAGCAAAGCATTCGACACTATTGACCACACATTACTCCTACAAAAAATGGAACGATATGGTGTGAGAGGAATAGCGCTCACTTGGCTAAAAAATTATCTCTGCGACAGATATCAGTTGGTTCAAATTAATAATGTGAACTCTGAGTATAAATTGATAACACATGGAGTGCCACAAGGCTCTATTCTGGGCCCAATGTTATTTATTATGTTTATTAATGATGTTTGTGAGGTCGCAAAAAAAATGAGCTGTATTTTATTCGCAGATGACACCAGCCTTTATTGTTCTGGAAAGGACATCAAACAACTTTTGTCCTTGGCCGAAAGTGAGCTAATTAAAATAAGAGTAGTTTGATGTCAACAAACTCTCCTTGAATTTGAATAAAACAAAATATATTATATTTGGGAACAGGAAACTTGAAAATCAAGCTAAAGCTGAAAATATCAAAATAGATTCAGTAGAAATTGAAAGAGTGTCCAATATCAAATTTCTAGGCATACAAATTGATGAAAAACTAAATTGGAAAGCACACATTAGCTCTATCCAGACCAAGTTAGCCAAAATAGTTGCAATAATATACAAAATGAAATCCATTCTGACTAAAAACACACTTCACTTATTATATAATAGTCTATTCCTTCCCTATTTAAATTATTACGTAGAAATATGGGGGAACACATGTAAAACTAATATCAATCGTATTTTCTTACTACAAAAAAAGGCTGTTAGGATTATTTATCAAGCAGACTACTGTGCACCGACAAATTCCATTTTCTGTAGCTTAAAAATTCTGAAATTATCTGATCTTGTCGACCTGAGTACTTCAGTAGTAATATATAAAGTTTATAACCAATTGCTCCCACAGTGTTTACAGAAACTCTTTGAACTGAGAAAAAGTTTGTACAACCTCAGAGGAACAGCTTTATTTAAGAAAAATAAGATTAGAACAAATAAAAAAAGCTTTTGTGTTTCAGTTAGAGGCGTTAGTTTATGGAATAACTTAAATGATGAGTTAAAAAACTGTACTTCCAAAACCGCATTCAAAATTATGTATAAATCTGTGATTTTTGAGAAGTATCGAGTACTTGAATGAATTTCCTTTATCTATTAAGACGTATTATCAAGCAGAGCCTGATGGTGAATTTTTGTTGTTGAATTTGTTGCTTTCTTGGAATCCTGTGTTCATTTGTTTATGGGTTTAAGGCGGCTTAAGTATTTCTTACTTCAGCCTGAACCCTTTCGGTTACGACGAGCATATTTTGTTTTAATGTTGTATGCTTGTTGTCATATGTTTAATCGAAAAGCTTGATTCAAGGTGCAGCTTGCAAGAGGCTGAAACAATCAGAGAACTATAAGATGGAATTTTTAGGCACTGTCCAAATATTTAAATATTTAAAAATATCTTAACATAGGGCAGAAGCGCCATGGATCTCTATTAAAATATGTATTATTTGTAAGACCATCCAGTATTGATTTTGGGAAGAAGAAAATCCCTCTCAAAAAAAGAATATCCTTGTGAGGAAATTCCTTCAACTACTTTTTGAGCTAGAATGGCCAGAGGAAGGGAGATGTATCAGTCAATATAAGGATTAAACAAACAAACAAACAAATAAATAAATAAATAAATAAATAAATAAATAAATAAATAAATAAATAAATAAATAAATAAATAAATATTAAAGCTATACCCTTCTAGACCTATTGGATGGGATGTGATCCTCCAAGGTGACCCTATAGGGGGTGCATCCCACAATTTGAGAATCACTTCTTTAGCAGTGTTTCAGAAGCAAAGAGCAACCACAGTTTGTATCTAGAATATTCAGTAAAACAACTAAACTATGCAGGTTTCAGTGACTGACCAAAGAATTCTAGGGTCAAACGCAAACAACATTGTTCTGAACATTATATAATTAGTGTTTATGCTAAACGCTTTATGTGTTTATAGTGGAGGGCAGATAGCCACTATGTCCTTGTTGCAGGCTGCAGGGTCACCTGCTGTCTCAGCAGCAGCAGCTTACACTGCAAGCCACTGCTCTCTTCACTGCCTGAATTATTCACAAGAACAGTGTACACTTTGGAGACTTGAAGCCTGAGTTTGTTATGTGTGTATTTTGCTCTTTGATTCCTTGCTTGAACTTTATATTGGTGATTTTTTTTGTAACATTTATAGAAAATATAAGTAAAGTTGTGTGCAGAGGTATGTGGGTGATTTTTTTAAATGTAAAAAGTATATCCATGTGTGTATTTCCACTCTTCCATAGTTCGACTTGGTTTTAAATGCGCCTCTATTATGCAGTCGTCAGTGGAGAAGCCCTGAGTTTCATTGATGCTAACTTGTACAGACAGGGGGCGCTGAATTATTCAACGGACACTCAGCTCCATCCCCCTCGCCCCAGTAAATCTCACTTCCTCTCCATCTCCACTAACTAACTACGCCATTCCCTTTAAATTTCCTATTTCCGTCCACAGTCAGCCAAACTTGGCTGCCACAGCATTTCCTGCAGCTGAAACCCATGCTTTATAACTACAGCGTCAAGAATTGTTTGGTTCAAGACATTTTGGCTGCAACTTCTGAATTTAGGAATTGTACCCTAAGTGAAGGGGAACTAAGGAAATTGATGCAGTATAGTGCCATAAACCCCATATAAACATTAAAAATAATTTCCTATATTTGGGAAACAAAAGTATTCAAACCCCTTGAAACTGTTTCAGTTATTTTTAAGATTTAAAAAATGTCAATGTATTTTTGGGGGATTTTACAGACCAGAAAAAAATTGTGCAAAATAAAAAGTGCGGTGTGTTCCTGCTTTCAGGCTCCTTAGTCATTACTTTGGAAAATAATCTTCTGCTGCAATTAGAGCTGCAAGCCTTTGAAGTGTGTCTGTACCAGCTTTGCATATCTAATGACTGGCATTTTAGCTTATTATTCTATGCAAAATGGCGAAACTTCATTCAGACTGGCAGCAGAGCATCTGTAAGTGTCTGCTTTTAGGTCTTGCCATATTTTGTCTGGGCTTTGAGTGAGTCCATCAACCCAGTGAAGATGATTTGATCTAAACTCTTGCACTGCAGATTTGGTTATATATTTAGGACTTTTGCATCTTCAAATTGTTTGTTTTGCTGTTGTTTGTTTTTGTTTTTGTCAGAATTACCTTGAATTTTTCTCCTTCCATCTTTCTATTAACATTGACATTGAAAAACACCCACAGCAAGATTCCACCTCCAGTTATTCTCACAGGCTGTGTTAAATAGTGTTAAATTTTCACTATCCCATGTTTTGCATGTCTATGAAAAATATTAATTAGGTTCTCATCTAACTATGTCTCAGGGGTAGGAATTCTTCCTGTAAGCAGTTAGTTGCCGGTTCAAACCCTTGGATCTAAGTGGTTGTGTCTTTGTGCCTGCTGGTGATGGTCAGAGGCTCTGGTGGCGCTTTTGCACAGCAGCATCGCTTGTCTCACCTGTGGCTACAAAGTAGTGTACCATCATCAGTTTGTAAATAGGCGAATCACTAAACGTAGAGCGCTTTGTAGTGTTCTGACAGACAAATGCAGGTCAACTATCAATGAACAATGGACAGATTGCATTTATTGGCGTTAAAGTCTGAAAACAAATGTGTGTCAGGCTTTTTAGATTTGTAACTGTAAAACATTTCAAAATCCATTTATTAATTTAATTTCACCTCAAAATGATATATTTTTTTGTGTTGGTTCAACACTCAAAAATCCTAATACAATACAATGTAATTTGGGATTTTCATGTGACAAGATGTGAAAAACACTTCAGGGTGCGTAAATACTTTTCCAAAGTGCAGTTTTTAAAGGAATCCCATTGTATTTCCATTGCTTGCTTAAAAATTATGCCAGAGACACATCATTTAGAATGACTTCATTGCCTCCAGCTGTTTCTATCTTGAAGGCTAATAAGGATCTTTATTGCACACAGCTATGACAGCTGATATAAGCAAGGCAGCATTCAAACACTTTTATAATTGCTATTTTTATGGGGCTTTTCAGAGTGCCACAATAACTTTTGATTAACTCACTTTATGAGGGGTAGGGGTAGGGGGAAAAATCCTGTTCGAGGTACCATCGTAGCAGTTTGATTATCTTTTCATTTCTATCTGCGGAGGAATAAAAACATGATGGATGGCCAAAGAGAACCAGGCACAACAGTGAGAGTGAGCGCCGTCAACGCCTCTGAGTGTAAGATGGCTTAATAACTGGTATGGAAGGCATAAGAGAAGATTTCATGATGTGACACAGTAACATTATAAACCATGCAGATTATGAAGAAAGATCAGTCACAAAGACTTCATGACAATTTACTGAGTTTCCACTTTAAGCTGCCTTGCAGATCCGCTAAAAGTAGACAATGCTCAGAGCAAGTTAAGGGTACTTATCGTACTTTTTCTCTCAGGTAGAGAACACAGACAAGGCAAAGAAAGAAGAATGAAAGGTGATATGAAAGAGCCCCTACTTGTATGAAATAAACAGAGTAAGAGAACTGATAACTTGATAAAACCCTGTAACTAAAAAATGCAACAAATCCAGAATAAATCCCATTTACCCGTGCTCATGAAATAGAAAATTATTTCAAACTTAAAATTATCACAATAAATCCAAATACTCCTGCATACATTTATAAAGTAGCTCTCTCCAGATTTATTTTGAAAAAAGAAGTAAACTAAACAGATTATAGGGGACACATTATAGGAGAGAAAATTAGCAAAAAAAAATGTTTCCCAACTTCATTAAGCAGCTTCAGTGAGTATCAGTTTTGCCATAGACTAGTTGCAAAGTAAAACATTTGCTGATTTGTGAATATGATGTCATTTGTGAATGTTTGATACCTTTTCTGTGTTGTCGGGGCTTTGTCTTAATGATGCCGACTTTTGTGTTGGAAATAGTCAAAAAGCAGCTGTCGATCTGATGGATCCAGCACAAAGCACTTCTACTGGCTTAGGTCAGAAATTATTATTTAAACAATTTTAATCTGTTTAATGTTAAAATATTAACAGATTTAAAAAATATCTTTTCTGATACTTTCTCTAAAGTCAGAGGTTAGCAAACCTGCATTATTATTGCTTTTAAACTGTGTGAGCAAGATGTTTGTTTGTTTTTTGTACCACTTTGCAAGCTTCTGACGATAGCAACTTGGAATTTGACCCTTTCCTCCTGACAGAATTGGTGTAACTGGCAGCCTTGCTCAAATGGCAGCTGTAAGAACAACTAACTTCAAACAAAGCTGCTGGAGACAGTTCTTCAATTTATTTCTTGCATGCAAGGAGAGACAGATCAAGCATTCCGTCCTGGTCTGAGTCTCAAACTTTGAGTCTTACCAACCAGCTTTATACAAGTTGGTCATTCCAAGTAACATTCCATCCTTTCCCACTAACCCAAACTCTACACCAAGAAAGCAGGTCCAGCAGCTAATTATTACTTTGATATCCAGTTGGTCCCACCTAAACCAGTATCCTTATCTGTCCCACTATCCTGAAGCCATAATTGCTTCTTTCCCTTTGATATAATCTACAGCTGCATTTTTCCACTGACATACCATAAGTTTGCTTAAAACTAAGTTTCTTTCACAAGTTAAACAGAGCTGACCACATCTATGATTACCTAATTTGCCTCTACACTCACCTTTTCAGCTCTCCCTATTATTTTATATTTTATATTCATTTCAAAACTCTTTCCTTTCTTTTAATCAGGCAACTTCTATATTGATAGCTTGAGATGTGGTTCAAGAATTTCCCATAACTGTGTTTTCTTAAGCTGTCATTTATTTTGTGTACCAGTCCTTCCTATCGTGATCAAAACCAGTAATACTACTTGTGTTTTATTTATACTAGCCTGCAGTGTTGCCAGCACATCAGGGCAACTTGCTGCAGAGAGGATTCAGTCTAATTGCATTTAAATTCACAGAAATAAAAGAAGACCATAGTACTTTGTCTCAAAAATACAGAATAGTGTAATGTTGTTCACGGTATAGTATAGTGATGGTCTTTTACATTCTAATATTATTTTAAAATATGAATTGGAATCTGTGGATACATTTTTACTAAATGTCCTTTAGCCGTAGCCTGATGGAAGTGTCAGTGTGAAACCAAAACACAACTTGAAGAGCTGCAACACTGGCAGCCTGGCAAAAAAAAATTCTGAGAAGGAAGCAGGAAGCCCAGGACAATATGAGGCTTACCTCAAGTTGGCTGGATTTTGTTCATCCTGCTCGTTCAAGCAGGCTTTGGCATTCTGCGTGGCTTTGTTTAGCACATCCCCATTCTCCTCTTTGTAGGATGAACAGGTAAGGAATGCTACTGCTAAAACCATGGGCACCTTAAAAAAAAACATTTAGATAAAAAATGTTTCTTATAATTCGTTTACGGTTCTGAAATGTTGCTCTCTCTATGACTTGAAACAGACTCCAAAGTATTCATGTTTTTGCATATTTTCTGATTTAAAAAAAAAAAAAAATTAATTGCTTCTGGCAGTTTGACTTCCATCATTGGAAGCTGCATTTCTTGTTTTCTAATTAACTACAGCCAGAAGAAAAAAAACCTTAACTAATAAAAAATAGAGCTTGCTTAGAAGGGGTAAATTATCTCGTAACAGATGAGAAATTCATTTTCTGGGCAAAAGAGACTGAGACAAGAATGTGATGGATCTGAGACATGAGGCAAGAACCTTCTGATACCCTCAGATGGGTGCATTACTCTAGAACAGACAATAAAAGCTTAGTATGTGTGTATGTGCCTCTACTTGAGCATTCGTCAATGCGTGTGTCCACATAAAGACCATGAAATGAGACCAATGACTCCACTGAGGCACTGTACTCAATATATAGCTCTCATTAATTACAAGACTTATTTGAAATTATCTGTACTCACTCACAGTTAGAACAGAGCTAATCAATAGCTGTGTGATTAGAGGAGTTGATTCACATTTTCACCAACCAAGAGACACCATCTCCATCTGCTTGATGGACAGAGCCCAGCCCACACTGGACAGAAAAGCATTCAAGAGCACAAGATGGACTGAGCCTAATGAGTGTAGCTCATGGGTACTAATTAACATTCTACTGACTGGTAGAAAAGCAATATGTAGAACAGAAATAATTATTCTCAAAATAGATCTATGACTGAAATATGATGTAACTTAGCAAAACAGGCATTTCCGACAGGTTTAACTAATACATTTATGCTTCCTCAATTAAGTAAAACAGTGAAGGAAAGGTCAGAAAACTCCTTGATCACCTCACAGAAACCTTTACATGTCTAATTAAAAATCAGAGATTCTCTAAGGAACACAACAGGCTTTAGTGTAATGGCACATGAGATCAGATAATCAGGAAGCGTAAAGCCTCATCATGTCAAAGAGCTGAGAGGAGATACCCACTGGAGACTCAGGTTGTACATCGTGGATGTTTGAGTGCGCTTCTCTACATCAGAGCAGGTGGTCCAGCAGTCACACGTCAAGGTGGGATCGATATCCTTCCCCCTGCTGTGCAACCAAAGCATCCAGTTTGCTCTGGGCTATGGAGCTCTGTGAGAGGTCCAGCAACAGGTCTGAGTCTGGGGAAGAAGAAATAAATGTTCTGCAGCAGAGCAGAATGTAATTTTATGCAAATGCTCTCTTTGTAGAGGTGTGTAAACAACTCTGGTATAAAGGAAACACAATCATTGGGCAGGCTTGTACCGAAATGCATTTTCCCAAACTATTCTCCTTTCACAAAAAGTAAGACAAATGAGGACTTTGCAATTTGGTGCAGCAAAACATTTTAAAGATAACAGTCCAAAGTGTCTTGTGAAAGTGTAAATAGCACTTCTGTTTCATCGTGTTGCAACTGAAAACTTTGGTGATTTTAATGAAATTTTATGCAAAGTAATAAAATACTTTAAATAGGGAGAAACATACCACATCATGGAGAAAAATGAACAATGACACAATATTTTATTTGGGCATAAAAGTTAACAAATAAAATTCAATGAATAAAGTATAAATATGAGAAATTTAATACAGAAATAAGACTCATCCTGTAAAGCAGTGCTAGAATTAGACTTTTTTGTGGACTTTCATATGTTAAATTTTTTTCTTTGTTTTAGAGCAACACAGAAGTCTGACTTTACAGAGGAAACTGTCCAATGTATTCAAGACAAACATTTATTTCTTGAAGAGAATTTATGAAATTTAACTGCTGAACTTATTAAAACAAAACAAAAATCAAACTCAAAAATGTCTTCACATTGAGTTCCATACTTTAGAGTAACAAACATTAACCCTGATATTCCGAGGAAATTGTTTTTGACAAGCCTGATTAACAGGCTGACTAATTGATAATTTTACATGTCTTTGCTGTGTTTGTATGCTTACTTTTTTTACATAATTTTTTATAGAAGTGAAGTATTGCTTCAGAAGCGAGTATCTGCCACGTTTTCTTTCTACAACAGCAAAATGTTCCAAAGCTTTTTTCAGTTTGTCTCCCTGTCAGCCGCTGCCAAGCAGAGCTGCTCTAAGCGCCCCAATAAGAGGACTGGAGGAGGGATGGGGTGGAGCTGTCTCCCCCGTCTTTTTAAGAAACAGAAGATGCAGAGAACGAAATACACAGATGAGGTCAAAAAACATGAGCTCAGCCATGTTTTAGGATAAATACTTAAACCAAAATTAACTACTTTCATTAAAACAGTCTTACCTTCAAATGATGCAAGAGAATCACGGTGCTGCTTCTTCTTTTTTTCTGCACCTGGGACTCCTGATATTTTTTCAAAGCTATGCCAAAACACAGGTGTGTGGCATAATGGAACAGACCAATGTGAGGTGGTGGGGGGGAGTAGGGTGGCATTATAGGGGAGACTACAAAGGTCCATCTTTTTGTTTTGCTTTCTTTTTGTATTGCTTACCTTTAACTTTCTTTCCACATTTTTTAATTTTAAAAATGTCATTATTACAATTAATGTTATCTTTTTTTTTAAAAGCCTGATTAGTTTTGGCCCCCTGGGCAGCACCGGCCCTGAATGTACCTCTATGTAATTTAATCCTGTCAGAAATAAGACCTCAGAGGTTTGTCAGTGAACAGTCGTGAGCATCATTAAGATCAAGGAACACCGTAAACAGGTCAGGGTCAAAATTGGTGGAAACATTTACGGAAAACGTATGCGACAATGTTCTAATTTCTATTTGTGAAAATTTTTGAAAAACTATGTATCCTTAACCGACCTGTCCATAATGTATCCTGCCTCTTTCCCAGTCAGTGCTGGAGATGAATGAATGAATGAATGAATGAATGAATGAAGGAAGGAAGGAAGGAAGGAAGGAAGGAAGGAAGGAAGGAAGGAAGGAAGGAAGGAAGGAAGGATCCTTCTCCTTCCACTTGACACATTGAGGTTTGTGGTTTAAGCATGACAAAATGGGAAAGATGTCAAAGACACGAGTACCTTTGCATATTAAGTAATATGTCCACAATAGGGTACAGAGTGCTGCCTCCATTTTCATGCAGCATGAACTCAGTGGGGTTGCTGACAGCTTACAGAGGACACCTGGGGAGCAACATGATAAGACATTTTCTGAACTCTCTAATCACTGCTCTCAAAAGACTGAAAGTGTATCAGCTTAACATCTAAGCAGTGTACACAAGTAATAAAAGGTTTACCAGCGCAATCTGTGACACACCCATAAACACACACATTTCTTTGCTTTTATTCTGTTCACAACGCCCCGCAATATTTTTGTATGAAATGACTTGCCAAAGGGTATCTTTTGCAGTTATTAAAAAGTCTCACCTTAGACTCTTTCCTCTTTATTAACTGGCATGCATCCTCAGCCAACAATATTTACATACAGTCTTGGTTCCAGTAGACAGTCTGGTTTAATGTGTCCTTATGCAGCATGATATACGCCATTACAGTCTACAGGGAATTTACTGCCGTCAACCATTTTTTCCATCAAAAATCAAATCTGATATTCACTTTGTAGTCGTGTGCTAGTGTTACAAGCTCCAAATCCTGCTGTGTTCAAATGCAAGATAAAAGAAAGACAAAGCCTGCCAGTAAAATAAAGGCAAAAACTGTTTTCTCCCTGCTTCTCGTTTTTATTCTTTTACATTATAATCTTTGTTTCTTCTTTCCAATTTGTGGTGACACTCAGTGGAGACAGTGTATTGTAGCTCTTTCCTCTGAACATTTGTGAAGTCGCGGAAAAAACATAAATGTTTTATGACTCCCTTTATGTTTCTGTGCATTGGCGGGGGCTGTGTGGGTCACAGTGAGGGCAGAGAAGCACCCTAAATAAAAATAAGTTAACATTACTCAGTTCAAAAGCTGAAACTCAAATAGTTTAATCACAATTAGTTATACAGTATATTTAAAGCAATGATTCTGTTGCCTTAATGGTCCTGGCTTACAAAGCAAAACTTTTTATATTCAGAAAATGTTAATCTTGAAGAAGACTATAAACCTTATGTTTAACACAGAAATGTTATAGTATGTTATGGCCTACATCATGGACAGGACATTGTCACTCTCCTCAAAGAGTCACAAAATCTCATTACTATAGAAGATAGCTGTTTACAGATTTCTTTATCCAAGCATTTTAATGAAAATTTAGGTGGAATTTACAAGGCATGGACTCAATTTTCCAAGAGCCACTGCACACAAACGAGATTCTATGAAGTAAGAGGAACATGAGTGACAAAAGAGCCAATGAAGATGAAGATAAGCTGAAGGCCACTATTAACGGCACCTGACTTTCTTCAATACCACCTCCATGTCACTCTGCATCGATACAGACATTCATGTAAAAGCTGTCCAGACAAAGTAATGATCTCATATACTGTGCAGTACATGGACACACTTTTCAAATGTCTGTTTTAAAAATCCTCCATCCATCCAAGTTAACCTTTGATTATATTATAATTTATTGTGCTCCACTTGCAAAGTCTGAATCAAACTTATAAAATCCTAGATAAACTTGAAAAAAGCAGAGATTATTAAGATGGCAGTGGTGTTGAATGCTTGATCCACATGATCGTTGCTCACAGATTATAATTAAACTCTCGAATCTTTCCCAGCTGGACTTTTTTTATGACTTATAGTGTGGTGCAGAAGTGTGAGTTGAAATTACAAATAAATTATTTGTGTCTAAGGAAACTAATTTCATTGGACAAAGTCTTTTCTTCAAGGTTAAATCATAAATATTAGATAAAACTGATGGAAAGCTTTAGAAAAGTTAACAGACGAGACCCTTTCTTTGAAGAAGCTTGATGGAGAGCAACTGAGCTTTCGGCTTAGCTTGCAACACCAGTTGTTCCCAACAGTGGGGGTCCTAGTGGGTAATTGATTCCAGTGTGCTGTATTGCTCAGCACACTTTGGACTCCATCAAAGATGGAAATAAGGGAGAGGAGGAACAAAAAGAGCAGATTAGAGGAGCCCCCCCAAAAAAAATTTTAAAACAAGGTTAGAGACAGGAGAAAGACGAAAACTGGTATCATAGATAATAAAAGTGTGTCAATATGATTTAATAGAAATAAGCACTATAACATCAATTTAAAAGTCATTCACACAAAGAACACACACCATTTGTCCTAACAGGTGACCTTTACAGTCCGAGCTTGGGATGAGAGGAATTGCTGATTAAATCTGTACACAGAAGGAGGATTTACACCCAGCTGAAGAGGCCTTGTAGTGTTGCATGAGATGCAACCCACACATGCGTACACGTACAAATACAGATACACATAGTGGTCGAATTGGATGTCGGTGGGGCACCAAGTCCATAAAACATCGAGCAAAACCACAAGGTAAAGCCTTGTAAATGTAGATCTGGGGATGATTATGTGCTTCTGATGTATGTATGCTTTAAGTCCAACAGCAAGAAACTATGTGTGGTTTCTTTTTCAACTATCCTCAGCCTTTGTACTTTACAGACCCATTCATAAAGAAAAAGGTTGATAAACATTTTCCAGTTCTTTCTTCATACTCTCTAATATGTCATATTTGTTCAATTCTATACATATCAAAAGTATGAACAAATGTTACAATTGAAATGGAATTGATTTTCAAAGCTGATAAGTGATTTCAAAAACACACTTTGACAAAGAAAAGCCTTTGTTGCCAAACCTCTAGTAAAAAACATCTTAGGACCATATGTGGAAAGGTGTGTTTTATGGATCTGTGGGATCTTGTAGACTGTTTTCTAAATTTGAAGAAACTGTTAACCCAGTTTCAGACTGATAAGGGGATGATTCTCAGAAATAAAGAAATACGGAGAAGTCTTTTGTTAAAATCTATTAGTGAGCTAAGCTCACTGGTGAGCTCCATAAACCTAAACAGTGTCTTTGTTAAAAATACCTTTTGTCCCATTACTATGAAAAATGGAGTCTTGGCATCAGGGAAAGGAAAAACCCAAACATGAGGTGGATATGAACTACATCATTCATATTCACACAGCTTCAGCAGTAACCCACCAACACAACCACATTTTAAGTTTGTGTGCATTAAGTTAAAAAAAAGTAGCCTACTTTCTGTTATAAATATTTTTACTTTTTGTAAACATTCTTTCATTATAAAATATCTGCTGATGTTTTCAGATTGTATTAAATTATTAACTGTTGTCTACATGCATACCTCCTATATGTCCTTCACAACAATTTAGTTCAAACAGCAGCAGTTGTTTTTTTGTTTGTTTTTTTTTGTCTGAGCCAAGTGTAGGATAGATTGTTAACCGCTGTTGTCCTCTGAGTTTATCAGAGGATTTTAACTTCCCTTCCACTTCACGTGCAGCATTGGCTTTTGAATAATTTTTACGATCAAAAATATTGTCAGAAAACGAATTTGAGACATGACAGAGTTTGATTGGTGCAACTGCTACGTTACTGTAGTGTAGATAAACAAGTCACAATAGTAATTGCCATGTCAATTTCCACAATATGGAATCAAATTTGAGTTGGAAACTGTGTCAAATGCAACTGTTACCTCTTTTGGCATTTCATACTATCACATTATCACTATGGTGCAATGTTTGTAGTTATCTTGACCTATCTGTTTTTCATGCTTTGTTTCTACAAGTTTCTCAATTCATGAAAAATTAATACAACTATACTGAAGTATTTGCCTGAAACATCTGAAAAGCAAAACTTGTATAAAAAGTTATGAGGTCAGGTAATATTTCTACTGTACCTCAGGACTTAATTTTTCACTTCCCTAACTTTCTCTGGGATATTCTCGTTTCTATGTAATCTACGGATATCTGATGTACAAAGTAGAACATGACAGAGGTGGCCACACTGCCAAAGTTAAAAGTACTGCTAATTGGTTCATTTATATTTTAAGAGCACAATGTGAAAAAAAGAAAGTATTAACTGACAGATGTGATTTTTCTATTTACTAATATTGTCCGTGGTGAAATTTTTACATTAGCAAAAATGGCTGTGATAAAATTTACTGTATACATTTTTCCTCCACATTTTTTTCTACAAATGTCTCTATTTTGTTTAAAAATCTATGGTTTGATATAAATTCAGGGAGCTTTTCTTGACATTTATGAACAACATATTTATCTCAAATATGATTTTACTCTAAAGGCGTCTTACCATCTTTATGCTCCACGAATACGGAAAAAGATGTTGCTGAACCTAGATTAGATTCTCACCACTGGAGTGGTAAAGTGTCTATTTACTGCTTCTGATGTATCTGGAATAATTGAGATCAGCTCTGTTTAAACATTTATACCAGTAAGAGTAGTCAAATTAAAACTAGATTCCGGTGAGATTAAGTTTGTGAATTTAAACGCTTTATATTTGTAATTCTTGACATTTCCTTTTCTATGCTTTGACATTTTAACCATCACAGCTGTGAATAGTCAACTTTAAAACACCGACATAAATTAGTTTAGAGGCCAAAACAGAAGTGAAATTGAGCAAAAATACTGATGGTAAATTCAAGGCGTTATGTGACAAATCAAAAAGTAAATATGCCATGTAAATGTGAACCAGTCTAAAAAGCAAAGGACGTCTTCTGTGTATTCCTATTTTTAAGTCCTCTGCAGGTAGTCTATAGTACACATCTGGTTGATTTGAAGGCAGTTTTTTTCCTGGGTTGCAGACGATGACACAGATAGTAGCTCAAGGGTGCCTTGTCATAACCTCATTGCTGCTACTTAATTAAACCTGGGAGGCTGTTTGAGTTATGTCAGTACTATCTCCTTTACAATTATCTCTCTCCCTCTTTTCCTCTTCATGTCTGCACCCTCTCTCCCTCACCATCGTTCGCTGCAGCAGGGTTGAAGGGCACAAGTCGCATTACAGGCAGATGGTGTTCCATGGCAGCAACAGCTTGCCACATCCTCACCGCTGGGCTAATCGGCTGAAAAGCTAGAAAGCTTCAAGGGTTTCATTCTCCAGCCAAGGAATTAGCAAGCACTTAATATTCATTCCACAAGCTCTAAATTTCATTTTTTTGCAAAGGTCGATTTCCCAGACAGGTTGTGGCAATCCACTTGTCTTCCCTCTTGCCCCCTTTCACAGCTTCAAATTGCACTTCCACTTGCTCTTTTACAGGGTTTAAACCTCTGAGTGTGGGAAAATTCCCAGTCACCTATAGCTGCCAGGCAACAGTCCCACAGAGACATATTAAACATGGCAACTCTGTTTTGTCAGTTTTTTGGTTCAGGTGTCACATCATAAACTGATACAGATTTATGCTGATCTTTTTTTACTTTCTAACTATCCAATGAACTTACTTGAAATTACATGCATTTGATCAGTAATATTACAACTGATATTCAGCCTGGAAAACTAAGTTATCACATATCTCTTTAAAAAACTTAAAACTCCCTCAAAGATGCATTTTAAAATATATTTTTAGAACACTTTATCATTTGTTGAAATTGTGATGATAATGTGTTTGCTAACCATACTTCAGGTGGGTAGTCGATGAACTTGAAATAGAAAAAGATGTTACTATGTCAAAAGGGCATTCAGGGAAGTTGTCTACAAAAGGCACCTTTAAAGTCAACTTTTCAAAGGACAGTTGCTAGGTGATGTGTTTGCCTTACTAAATTTTACATCATCACTCAGGTTATTTCCACCCTCCCTAATATTTAGGCCTTGCTTTCTCTTTTCATTGTGACCAAATGTGCTTCAGGCATCCAAGTCTATCTATAGCTCAGTTTTTTTCTTTTCTTTTTTTCTTCTTACTTCTTTTCCAATATCCCCATGTGCCCCCTTTTTTTATTGTCGACCTTTTCGCTGTCGTTCACCCTTTCTCTCTTCCTCAAGGTTGAACTTTATAGAAGCCAAAGGTGTAAAAGAGGGAGAGAGACAGAGTTCTAAAGAGAGCTTCATTGTGTTCGCGCTTTATTGTCTAGCAAGACGGATGCAGAGTAACGACCTGTCAACAACACATGGGGAGACCTATTCATTCCAAGCGATGCCATATTTCACCAGACAATAGTGCAAGTGTACATCTGTATACATGTGGGAACTGCATGGCCTATGACGTTCTGAATTTTAAAGGGATATTCCACCCCTAAATGAAACATTATCTGTTGTCATATTTCCCAGAGATAGATAAGTGTGTAAAAGCATTTTTTAACCAGCCTAGTCATTCCGTTGATCTGGCAGCAGTCTTGTTATCTTTAGCTTAGCATAAACAATGCAAGTGAATGGTAACGGCTAGCATTTGGTATGCAAAAGTTAGGTAAATTATTCAATAATGATCCTAATTATTCCTGGTGACCTCAATAATCATACTGATTGCAAATGATGATAATAAGTAACACGAAGGAATTACAGGAGCCAATTTAGACTTGGGATTACATTATGACAAAGCAGTGATTAAAGACGCACCTGCAAGCCACAAAGACATGACTCAGCCACTGCAAAAAACACCTATATCTAAGACACTAAATTATGTCATGCCAAAGTAAATGGTAAAAGGTATTTTGCTCTTCAAAACTCACTGCTTACAGTTATTAAGGTGAAACATTGCAAACGCTATTGTCAGGAGGTGCGATGTGTGATGCGTGGACCCAAACGCGGAAGCAGAGTAAGTGCAAGGTTGTTTATTAAAGTGCAGCTGGTGATGACGTGGAATGATGATTGATGACTGTTTTTGCAAATGATGTGAGCGATCACTGTATCATTGTTTGTGTGTGGGATACTGAGTTATCTAGATGTAAACAGCGTATTATAATTAAGAGAAATCTTAAGTTGTTCTGTGAACAAGCCTTTTTAATTTATCCTAATCCTTGTGGCTGGACTAGGGTATATTTGATCCCAGAGCCCGAGACAGCATTGCTATACTTTAAATCACTATTCTTGGACATTATAAACAAGGATGCTCCACTTAGGAAACATAAGATTAAAGAGCGTGATAACCTCAAAGCAATTATCTGATTTAGTTCATGAGTGTGATCTTACTTGGGCAACTGCTAAGAAATCCAAAAATTGCTCAGACATCTTAGGCATCTAAGAAACACACGTGTCTCTCAAATACATAAAGCTAAATAAGAATTGTATGTCAATGAAATATGTGATAGTTCAGCTAACCCTTCTACATTTTGGAAATTTATAAAATCAATCTCTTCAGGCTCTAGGAATACTGTACTGCCAACTGCCTTGGAGTGGAATGATAAAATTATTACAGACAAGAAACGTATGCTAGATTGCCTAAAATGTACCTTTTGATTTTGATTTGGTTCCTATTTCAACGCATGAGGTACATGATGCTCTTATGCGGTTAAATACTACTGATGGGTTGGATCCATGCTTTTTTTAAATTGCTGCTGAGCATATTGTAGAACCTTTGACACATTTTTACCTTGACTATTGAAAGAGGATTAATACCTGGTGTATGGAAGTCAGCATTTGTCACCCCATTATTTAAAAGTGCTGACCGATCTGACCCAAATAATTATATGCCAATATCTAAGCTATCTGTTTTAGCGATGATTTTAGAAGGCCTTATAAGTGACCAGCTGAAAGACTTTTTAACAAAAAAATCACATTTTAAATGAGTTGCAGTCAGGTTTTCATAAAAAACATAGCACTGTCATTGCCACTATGAAAGTGTTAAATGATCTCATATGTGCTATTGACTCTAAAGAATATTGTGCTGCACTGTTCTTTGACCTTTCCAAGGCGTTTGACCACTCGGTCCTGAAACAGAGATTTGTGTATATTGGAATATCGTTAAAAACTGGCAAATGGTTAAGCAATTACTTGTGTGGCCGAAGTGTTCAGGTTGATGGTGTGTCTTCATACTCCTTACTTATACAAAATGGTGTCTTCCAGGGGTCCATTTTGGGTCCCATTTTATTTACTATTTATATAAATGATCTGTGTCAAAATATGAGAAAAGTATAATTTTTATGCGGTTGACACCATTTTATATTGTTCTGCCTTGTCCTTAGCAAGTGCCTTAGAATACCTGCAATCTGCTTTTAACATTATTCAGCAGAATCTTAGCAATTTGAGACTTGTACTTAACTGTGACAAACCTAAAATGAAACCTGAAACCTGAAATAACAGATGGTGCTCGTCAGATTTTTACACGAGATGGGAAAGAAATTGAACGATTATCATGTCTACAAATATCTGGGTTTCTTCTTACAAGAAACCTTGTCCTTCAAGCATCATATAGACATGTTGAAGGTTATTGTTTTAATCCGGGTATTTTCACGCATGCGTACAACAATGGAGGACAAAAAACTTCTAAGTCGCTATGCAAAGCCGTACGGTTAAGGTTGAACAGTTAGACAAACAAAATAAAACCTAAACCATCTTTGTGCAGATAATCTAAAATGCCACCTCATAAAGCTAACTATATGTAGAGCTAGGCTTCCAGACCTTTTATGACCATTTACTTACAAGCTAGTTTAGTATGGAGATATCTACAATTAAATGATCAACATGTCTGGACTTTACACATCAGAACCAAGAAGGCACACAATCATTAGGAAAAAAAACAGTACTCGACTTTTCTAACATCTTTTTATATCAATAATAATCAACACAGCAATTTGATGAGTCACAATAACCGAGTTACCATTCAGCCAGCTTAACCCCCAACAGGCCACTATTTATAACTTCCCCAGATTACTGACATGTCATAGACATATTCACAACCCAAAGACAACGACACGTGACGGAGTTTTGAAGCAATTTCAGAGCGAACCGACAGTTTACACTATGCAGACTGCGTTAACACTCTGTGTCGAGAGCAGCTAGCTAATGACAGCACCACGGCTTTTACTATAAACATGCGCCCATAAAGAAATAAAATAAAAAACTTACAGCCAACATGTAATCAGGCAGATGTAAGAAAGCTGAGATAGCTAAGAGCTAACCCACAGAGCTAGCTCTCAGACCGTTTCAAACAGCTAACAAGCTACAGGTAGAAACTCCTCAGATATAACCTCTGCCAGTTCAGATTACAGATATCTACATTATTTGATAATCATGCCTCAACTTTACACAGCAGAAGCAAAGAATGCATAAAATATATATTAACATCAATGAGATGAGCAGATTCATTCATGAGACTGGATCCCTGGATGGATAGATCATTTCATCAGCCGGAAACCTATTAAATATTATTACTGTCCTTTTTTCTTCTATTTCTGCAGCCTACAGTGCTGCACATGTTAACCATGCTGATAGATTTTTCCTTCACTGCCATGTAGCGCTGATCTAGTTAACAACAATAGTAGGCAGTGGGGGTGATCAGTCTTCCTGCCCTCCAGAGAGGAGCTGGGAGGCCGGGCTTGGGTGCGTGACGTCACGTTTCAACCCAATGGTTTCAATGTGTCCATAGAGTGCCTAACAAAAAAACGTAGAGTAAAGTTGGGTTTCTATTATAGAAACAAATGATGTTTCTCTTTTAGTGCGAGAAAAAGGCTTATACAAGCAACATTCCCATCAATACTGGACTATTGTGATATTTTATACATGCATGCAAATAAATTGTCTCTGAAAATGCTGGACTCAGTATACCATGCAGCTTTAATATTTGTAACTAATTCTGGTTTTCATACTCATCACTGCAGCTTGTATGACAGTATTAGTTGGCTTTCTTTCTACAATCGTAGGTTGGAACATTGGTATAATTTTCTTTATAAGGCCATTTTGTGTAAACTCTGTTTTTACTTATGTTCTCTCCTGACGCCTGAATCTTCGATCATGTGGGCAAATCATGTATGACATTGTTTGAACACAAAAGGTTTTTGGTGAAACTGCATTTTCTGTTTTTGCACCTTCATCCTGGTATAAACTGCAAAAATAATTTTAAATTAGATTGCTTACTGACAATGACACAGTTTAAAACAAAGATAAAGGAGTACTTGAGTACTAAATGCACATGTGCTGTTACTGAGCGCTGCTGGTGATTATGTTGAGATGATGTTAAATTGCATGCTATCTTTCTCTGTTTTATAATTTATATTTTTCTGTTTAACACTGTATATTTTAACTATGGAACTACTATTCTGGTGTCTTGGCCAGGACCCCCTTGTAAATGAGATTCTGAATCTCAATGGGATTATTCCTGGTAAAATAAAAGGTTCTCGTTGTGATGACAGCAGGAACGGACACAAAACAACATGGAAAGGTTGACACTATTGATCCAACGCTGACTGAAGGAAAGTGATGGGTTATAAAGGTATGAGGTCAGGTGTGGATGATTGGGGACAGAGGTGAGGATGAATAATTTTGTTCCATTTGGCTTAAAACATACTCAAACTACAGCTGTAAAAACAAACTCAGTGCAGCTCATGCATTTGTTTTTACAGAAGTTGGTGGCTTTTGCAGGGTTTGTGTCATGTCCTTGCACCTTGCAGTGGCACGGTGCTTTGTTGCAATGTAATGTAATGTAATTTTAGTAATCAAGCTCCTCTCCTGTTGAACCAGCTCCCAGTTTGAGTCAGTGAGGCAGACACTGTCCATTTTTAAGACTGGGCTTAAAACCTTCCTTTTTGATAAAACTTGTAGTTAGAATGGCTTATGTTATCCTAACTTAGTTTTGTAGTTCTGCTATAGACTTAGACTGTTGAAGGACAGGCTGACCACTTTTCTTAACCCTTCTTCTTTTCTCTTTTACTACTCTTCAGATGTATTTTTTTGCTGTTATTTCAGCTGTTAACCTTGTTTTCTCTCAGTGTTTTTCTCTCTATAGAAGCCACACCTGTTCTGGCATCCTGCTCAGCTACAATACGACTTGGACGATGCTCCCTGTGACTGAACATCCTCCATGTCCTGTTGTCATCTTTTTACTTTCTTGAATATATAAGGTACTCTTACGTCGGTTCTTTTGTTCCTTTTGTGGGAGATGACGGCTTGTACTGATTCAGGTTCCGCCTGAGGTTTCTTCCTGTCAAAGGGGAGATTTTCCTCTCTACTGTTACTACATACTTACTCAGTATGAGGGATGCTGTGGTTGGAGTCTGCATGTTCTGGGCACAACCTCACATCAATGTCTCAAATCAATCTAATGAGATGTCTTACATAGAAAGCTTTTAACTGATTGGAGTGTTTGTATAATTGTAATAATTGAAATAACTTGTCTTGTAAAGTTCCTTAAAATGACATCTGTTGTAAACTGCCGCAATATTTATAAACTGAATTGAATTAATTCTGAGTCTCTCTTCATTTGCAATTCATATAATCTTGAGGTCACCAGGTGTAATAATGATCATTATTGAATAATGATCATTGCTTTCATACACAAAATGCTAGCTTTTACCATTCACTTACATTGTTTATCCTGCGCAAAAGATTAGGTGAATGACTAGGCAGGTTAAAAAATGCTTTTTTGAATTATCTTACTCTGGGGCACATTGGCAACAGACAAAATTTCGCTTAGGGGTGGAATATTCCTTTAACATGTCTCTTATATGTTTAGGCCTTCACTAAAAAAGTAAATGATTTGTCCGTTATCCATGACAACTCTGTTTTATGCTTACAAAGTCAACATCACAACCAAATAGATCTGCATTCTAAGCATGTTTTAATCTGCAGCCACAATGTTAGAGAACAAGCCCCAAAAGACCCTCCTCTTTCCATAGATCGTTGTACGTGGAGTGTTAAATGTAGGGGTCAAAGTACGTGCCAATCCCCCCCAGAGGATACTTCTTGATTTAAGTAGTAAGCCAAACCTCGGATGTCTAATAGCTAGTTCACAGCCCTGCAGGGAATCAGCCTTTTTATGACTCAGAAATAACATTCAGCACACAGGCTGTAGGACACGTTTAGGATGCAGTGTGCAAAAAAAAAAAAAAAAAAAAACAAACAATAAAATAACACAACATTTAAGTTGCAGAAGCACTGCCTCTTTTTCTCCTTATCATGGCATATTGGTTTCATGGCAATTTAATTAGTGTGGTTTGGTTAAGTGTAGGCATTTCAGAGAACGTAAGGGCCAGGTGTGCTTTTATATACAATCCTCTAAGGTAGTTATTATTATCGGTTGAATGTATTACACCAACATTACTGTTATTAAATAAAGTCTGGAAAACTGCACAGAAAGCTTGTGGAGTAAAAATATTAATCTGATCCTAAAACAGTTCTACCAAGCTAATTCACAGCCTATTCACAGGCACAGTTTGCCCAGATTTAGATGAAATATTATGAATACATTAACATACCCATATTTATACACTTATGTAAATGTCACAATCAGAGAAAATATTATCACACTACACAAATCTGGTGCTGTTTGCATCATACAGAGTAAATAAAATAGATAGCACTTTAGCTGAAAGGAAATATTTTATTATTTTGTTATTTTAAGAATGGGTAAAAGCTGTGGTTTAGGAACGGTTGATAACAAATATCTCCTCTATACACAGAGTTTTTCTATCACTAACTTACCATTTAAAAACCTCGGTAAGCTACTTTCTTAATTTCACAATACAATTTTACAATTTTCAATGGGAACAACCTCACATCGATGACTAGTCGCAAACTGCTGGGACTCCTTAAATAGAAAACTTTGACTAATTGTAATGTTTGAATATTTGTATTGAAATGACTTTTCTGGTAAAGTGACTTGAGATGATATCTGCTGTGAATTGGTATTATATAAATAAACTGAACTAAACTGAATTGAGTTTACAAACACATTAAAAAACAACTATTTACTGGCGCTTCTTGATGGTTTGAAAGAATGGTTTATTTAATCAGGCCCTTTTCAAAGAGAACTTGAAATGTCAAAGTTTAAGATTTGAAAAAAAATTATAACAAGGTCCTAAGAAGATGGTATTCTGATTAGAATCAGTGAAGATTTCTTTCCAAACTTGAATGCAAAATCCAGTATGCATAATACAGTTTTAATATTAGTAAAAACAATTCATTTGTACTTCTTGACTTTAAGGTCAATAACTATGATCACCATTCATTCACATAACTTTTGAATAATTAATATCAGAAATATCTCCTTGTTGGCATAGTTTGATAAACATGAAGTTAAAGAGTTTTTTTTGTTTTTTTTTTGAAAATCTGCAACGTAAATTAAAAGTATTCACATTTTACTGTTTAAGAAACATTTTTCTTAAACATGAAACCTCCTTAACGCGGTCAGAAATGTTTTAATTCTTTAACAATAGACTTGATGGGTTCGTTTGTTTGCATTGATATTTATTAAGTGCAATCTGGTTTGAGAATGTAATGCAGAAATAAAACAGAGCAATACTTCGAAATATTCTGAGATAAACTAAAAACATATTCAGAGAGATAGCATATTATTCACTGAAGCATCCTCAGGGAAAAAAAAACATCTTATCATATTTTATATTATGCTGTATTACACATAAGAATTAAACCTGTTTACAACTCAAGAACTACTGTTGTTTTTTTTAAATAGCAATGCAGATGCAAAATTGCTTAAAATTGGAATATTGAGATAATCAATCATGATCTACTCCTGCAGGTTTTGATTTGTTCCACATTTTAAAATAATTCCAGGTTAGCAAGAAGGATGGCTGGGTGATGTCTACAAATACCAATTGTTTGCCATGAATAATGATGCATCTTTACATCAGAATCTAATTATCCCCAGAGAGAGAGATTATAAAAAATAACATCTATTAGTTCTGCTGGGGGAAAGTCAAATGAATTTACTCCTGTCCATTTTTTTATTTATGCTATTAAAAACAAATGATAACACCAACTGACAAGAGAAAAGAGCATAAAAAACATTTAACAAGAGAGACTGAGAAGCATCCTAAATGATGGTGATTTAATTTTGTGAAGATATTTTAATTACATCATGGGTATAATTTCTTCATGATTAAATGCTTACTTGATGCCTAATTACAGCTAATCTGTTCCCACATTTGCCTCCTCAAAGATCTGATAACATTAACAACGTTGTGCACAATAGACGTGATACATCAAAGCATTTTCAGTGACAGCAAATATAACAGGTATGTATGTAATGTGTATCAGTCTGGAAGTTTTGTTTATCATGAGAGATATTTCTCATTCATTATTTATTTATTTATTGTTTGTGTCCATATGCAACTGATTAATGCTATTCCACACTAATATTGGTAATATTGGTTGCATTTTGTACGATATTATTTTCCTTGAGTGGCTTGTTTCTTTATCCTGAATTAGTTATTCTTTCCCTCAATTCATGCTCCCTATATAATTGCAGTACTTTCAGTTAATTATACTCACCTGTTCCAATTTTATTCATCAATGTCTCTTTATTTGAGCAGTTTTCATTAAGCCTTGCTGGATACTTCTGTTGTTGAGCTTCTTGGGGCCTGTAAGACGCAGCGGGATTTGTGGTTTATTGAGGTAACCTTAAATTTACAAACCGTTTCCTACTTCTGTCTATCACCATAGTAATGTATGCTCGTAAACAGTAACGTAGATACTATTCTTCATCTCCACACCAAAGATTTTTCCCCTCATATGCTTTTTGGGTGCTTTCTCTGAAATAAATTATGCATAATTACTCTGTTTGCTCCTTTTTAGAGACTAAAAGCACCACACAAAAAAAACCTACCCCTAAAAAGCTATCATCAGCACGTATTAGTGTAGACCTCAACATTACTTTCTAAACTACTATGTGTTTGTATTTGCTGCATTTAAAAGAACTTTTAAAGTCAGAAACCAACCAGCATACGGAGGAGGCCTTGGCCACACTACCACGTATCACACAAAACTCCAATATTTTTTCTACAATTTGACCCGTCATCCACAAGAAAATGCAGATTTGCAGCATCGAACACGAATCTTTTAAAAAAATGCTGACCGAATTCTAATCCGAATTCTAAGAGGTGGAATAATAGATGAATTAATATTCACCTCTGTTTTTCCCTTTTTTAAGTTTCTTTAATTCTGTTTTTCAAGCCCCTTCTCTTCAACATAAAAGCACAATATAGTCCAGAGTCTGTTCAGAGTCTGTTATTGAGCTGATAACTAGCTTTGTAGTTCAGATATTATATTTGATGTTAGGGTTAGTTAAACCAGATTGCTGTAAAAAAAAAAGCCCAGATATTTTAAAGCCTCTCAATTGCATATAGTACCTCATACCATTTTACTAAAATTCTTGTTTTTTTTCATGTTTTGTTCAATTTGTCTCTTATCCTGTAAAAATCTCATCATTATCCTGCCTGTCTCCTGCTTGCCTTACTTGCCCGACTGAGAAAATCCAACTTTGTGTTCTTGATTTAGACAGATCCCAAACCTGTTTTCTTTCTATGTTGGTATTAAACATCAAATGGGCATTTATGCAAGCCCCAAAGACGGTGTGGGTTTTTCTAGTTGTAGCGAGGGAAGTCCTAGCTTGTTTGGTGTCAAAAGGTGCAACAGCCTCTCTGACAGCACCCCCTTCCACCCTAAATGGCCTCTACTAGAATAGTGCCTTGGTCAGGAGGACCGCAAATCACTTTACACTACATTCTGTGATTCACCCATTCAAACACATGCACATTTACACACTGGTGTTGGTAAGCTACACTAAGACAGGTGGAGTGTCTTGCCCAAGAACCCAACAAGATGGATGGAGCATGGGTTTGAACCGGTAACCAAACTCTTACCTCCTGAGCCATGGTCACCTTGCTTTAGCACATCTGAATCATATGAATGGGTCGCTATCAGATTTCTGTAGAGCTTGATCACATTCTTGGAAGGTAGATGAACCAGTTGGTTTATATTGAAACACTCTGTCCTAGCAAACAGAAGTCAAAAAACAACATGATACATAGCATAATTTTAAGGACAGGCTTAAAACTTTCCTTTTTTGATAAAGCTTATGGCTTAGGTTATCTGGAGCTATCTGCCGCTACAGGCTTAGACTGCTGGAGGACAGACTCAACCCTTTTCTTCACTCTTCTGCTTTTTTTTCTTCTACTACACTTAGGATTTATGTTTTGTTGTTATTTTGGCTGTTAACCTTGTTTTCCCTCAGTGTTTTTCTCTACATAGAAGCTCCACCTGGATTGGTATCCTGGTAGAATTGGGGGCATCATTTCAGATGATGCTCTTCGTAACTGAACATCTTCCATGACCTGTTACATCAGTACTCTTACATCAGTTCTTTTTGTGTCTTTTTACTGTCTTCTTAAACCCCCAGACGGTTGTGGCAGATGACCGCTTGTACTGAGCCAGGTTCTGTTGAAGGTTTCTTCCTGTTAAAGGGGAGTTTTTCCTCTCCAGTGTCGCTACATGCTTGCTCGGGATTACTGAAAGGATTGCTGTAGTTGGAGTCTGCTTCAGCGGGGCACAACTGCTGGTCAATGACTTGATGCAATGGTTTGTTTTTCCTTTCCCTACTATAGACTGGTAAACCTATTCAGGATATAAGCTGCCTCTTGTCCAATGACTGCTGGAGATAGGCAGCAGCCCAACCAACCACCAAACCCCACCCAAACACACAACCATGCGAGGATAAGTGGGTGTAGACAATGGATTGAAAGTGTTAATTATTCCAAAGATTTTTGTACTTAACTCTTGAACCACTATGTGTATCGTTTTACTTTCAATATGTTTTAAAGCACCCTTGCCGGCTCGTTCGGTGTTTCAGCTGACCGTGAGCATCATCTCCTTCCTTAGATTGAAATCAGTTTTCAATATTTAAAATTATCTGTGGTAAACATTTATTTTCAATAAATATATTGATTTAATCTATATAACTGACACTGAATGTCAACAGTGCATGTTAGCACTCTCATCTAGCATCCTCCTTTGTGCTGTACATTGAAATCTAGATATAAAGTGAAAATTTTAAATTGTATTCTTATTATAGCCATTGATATAACTAATTATCATTTATTATTCTAGCAGGATGAGACATTGAATTATCTTACTATGAACCTAAATTATTTAGATTGTACATTTATTTAAACAATTTTTTGCCACAAAAACGGTACTCCTATTGAAGGCTATCATGTTAGAAATTCATACCAGCCCGTGTTTAGATATCAATCACATAAATGTTTGGGGGTTTTTTACCTTTTTTATTTATTTCCAATCCATTCAGCAAACAGCTGGCTTTCCGTTCTCGGATGGAAAAAATGGAAAAGACTACAAAAGCATCCAGCGAATCATGTCAGGATTAAAGAACAGCTACCTCCAAAGTCCCTCTGTGGGTATGCTGTTTCTTCCTTACACACAATAAATGCAAACAAAAAGGTCTTTTTAATGTGTGTGTCCAATGAGCAATGAGGAAAAAAGCTCCTTATGTTACCGCAGAGGAGCAAATAAAAGGTGGAAATGAGATTCATGTGTTTCTGGATGTGTGAACCCATGTTAATTAAATGATTATGTACATGCAGTGAGGCTATTACAAGTGTGGTCACCTCCTGTGTTATTTTCACCAGAAAACACATTCAGTAAGACAACCCTGAATCCAGAGAAACTGCGGTTCGCTTATCACAACAAATCATGGTGAACTGTTCGCTGGGTTCCAGCCAAATGCACACTGTGCATCCATTTAAGGGCAGGACAAACAGACACAATGGGGAACAGAAAAATATGCGTTCATGTGATAGAGCTTATCTTTGATTAAATAAACACAGGCATATAACTTTAGGAGTTGCGTTTATGGCCACTAAGGTTTTACACTTGTAGGCATTTCTGCAGAAGGTCTTCAAGATAAGCTCTTAGGAGATAAACACTCACGGCACACTGCAAAGCAAACCCCAGAGGGGATCCAGACAGCTGGGTCCATAGAGACCATACTGTAGTGCACTAAATCCTAACCAGCTATTTGAGTAAAACATTGCATTATCTATATTCCTTACAGCCGATATGTTCACAAAGCATCCACCATGCGGGGTTCTTACCAGAGGGGGGAACGGAAAAACTTCTCTGTCATGAATTAAATGAAATCTGTCCTCTGACTTCATGGTGGTGGGCTCATGTTGAGACTATGGCTTTTTTTCTTTTCTTTTTTTTGTTGCATACATTGAATTTTTCAGCATTGAACACAGACTGATGTTGACTGCTGGCAAACAAATTTCTGGTCCTAGACTAAACCTAGATACAGTTGCCAGGTTTTCTTCTCTTGGTTTCACAAATTTCTGCTTCTCTAAACCCTACTGCACATTAATCTAAAGGTGGTCAGGTGAAGAAAGAGTTTCTAATGTTTTCCCCCTTAAACTAAAACATTCAGTCCTTCAAACAATTAAATGTCTGCTGAGGCGTACAAGTCATAGATTTTTGCTTCTGGTCATGGCAGAAGAGTATTTTCCCTCCACTCCAGCAAAACACAGTGGTCCTAAAGGACTTTTTTTACACAGAGACAGCAGCAGTCACAGTCATTCACAGTCAGCTGGACATTATGAACAACAAAGCAGAAATTCTCTAGAGAAACCAGTAGAAGACAGAGAGAGAAAAAATGAACGGGGACCAGGTAGGACTTTTTGGAGTCTCAAATTAAATTTCTACCTGAAAACTCATTTCAATTTCAATTCAGTTTATTCACAAGGCGCCAATTCACAACAGATGTCATCTCAAAGCACTTTACAAGAAAAGTAATTTTAATACAATTGTATAAGCATTCCAATCAGTTTTCTATGTAAGGAATCCCAGCAGGGAGGCTGTGCAGAGGGCCGTGCTGTTGCCTTGCAGTAAGAAGGTTGCTCCAGGAAGGAAAGTTGTCCTTAGACGTGAGTGTCCATGGTTGTTTGTCCTGTCTGTCTCTGTGTTGCCCTGCGATGAACTGGCAACCTGTCCAGAGTGTACCCCAACCCCAGTCAGGAAGCTTGATAATAAAGATTAAAGTTATTTCATCATTAATTATGTACAGATTGATAACATAAATAGATAGGCCGATGCTCTTAAGCCCCAAATTGGTGTACTGAGCAACCTTTGTTTTGGGCAGATAGGAGTAATAATCACAAGATCAATAGCAGGGCTCATTAGCATTTCCTATGTATATTTTTTCTGCTGTTGAAGCACTTCTTCTTGATCTCAATTCAATTTTGGATCACTTACAAGAAGTAAAATGTGTAGTGTATGTGTTTAGACTTACTGTAGCATTGACTGCCAGTGTGGGTGGAGCATGTCACTATCCAGTCAATTTCTGCACCAGGAATTTGTAATGATAGGTCACGTAAAGACTGGCTTTCAGGTGGTCATTATTTCATAAACACAGCTGAACAGAAAAGAAATAAGTCATATAGCATAAAATGCATTTTAATTTGTTTCTATAGGCCTAATAATAATATGAATACATTTTGAAAAGAGAAACCTCATGAACAATCTGTAATATAAAAAAATGATAATCTGAAAGGTTAATTTTTCTTTTTTTTTAAATGAGTGAAGTGTGACACAAGGAACAAGAACTTAGTGTTTCAGTCTGTGCACACCTTGGATGTGACTGTGTAACTCTCTTTTTTCAGGTCACTCCAAAAGGACACAGAATTCTGTATCCAGTCAAAGTAAACAGTTAATCATGTCAGTGGTGACATAGAATCACAAATCATGAGGAGCCTTCAACCTTCTAGGCTGTGATTGTCAGGCTGTGTAACTGCATGCTTGAAAGCACATATATAAGTATCTCTTAGATAAAAATGAGAAAAACGTATTTTATTAGGATTTATTTATTATATTCTGTCCAATTTAAAAATACAAGGTTTTAAGTAATACAAATGTAAACCTTAATTTATATATTGCTTGCTAACTGTCTCAAGTTTGAAGCTGAATGCCATCCATTTATACATTATTTATACAACCTATCCTTTGCAGGGTTGTGGTGGGGGTGCCTATTTCCAGCAGTCATCGAGCGAGACACAGGGTACATCCTAGACAGCTCGCCAGTCCATTGCAGAGCAGACTGTCTCAAGTTTCAAGTGGAATCTTGTTTATTAAATTAATGGGATACTACAATTCAAAACCAAAAATGTACCTTTTTTAATATAAGCAGTTTATGGATTCTGAATTGTATAGCTACTGTGGAGAAACAGCCCAGTTTGGGCAAAGTTCTAATAATGTTAAGCATAAGCTGTAGAGACACTCATTTAAATTTACATGTCCCTCGTCCATTTCAACATTGACAGTACCTAAATGTAGGTCATATAACTATTTACTCTATCGTCTTAGAGCCATCAAGGTAAACCGACCAATCAGCAAACAGCTCATTTAATATTCTTGACTTTAGTATAGTGTTGTGTTTCAGTATTTATCAGGGCTCCTTGGTCATTTTCAGCTGGACCAGCAATGCTTTCCATGTCTGGCTTTTCCAGTGGCTGACTGGAGAGTTGTTTGTACAAAAGCTTAGACCATCGTCCAAGCAGAGATATAGGCTAAGAACCTCATGTGCCCACACAGAATTATGTTTCCATAAAAAGGCACATTTGGGACCCCAACTAAAGCACTCAATTTTGTTTTGTTGACTTTTTTGAGGCAGCTGTCTGGTGCTAAACTCTCAAAAATTCTTTGACTTTTTAGGAGCTTTAATTGCTATAAATAATTCACATTATTGCATTTGTCTTTGCTCAATCAATCAAGGTCAAAGACAGATACATTTTTCTTTGAACTGTGCTCTGCAGGATAACTCAATTAACAAGCAAACTGACTCTGCTTGGTTTAACAGGCTTTTGCTTTAAAAAGTAAAATAGGATGAGAAAATATATACATTTTCAAAAAATATGGTGAAGGAATAGAGGGAAGTTTCTTCTTATTGTGTTCACAGATCTGTTTAATTTAATCAGGTAATGTAAGTGTCCTGCAGCTATTCAAACAAATACAATACAGCAAAATTACGGAACTTGTGATGAAGAATGCTGTTGATGTGCTCTGCATAAACTGAGGGATAAACAGGTCTAAAGTTTATCCAGGATCAGTGAATGGTTTTCTCTTTTTAAAAAAGCCCTTCATATCAACGAGGGTTGTTCCTACTACCTGACCTCTCTATCCACTGACATCATGTCAAATCGATTTCCTCTCCTCCTGCAGCAGAAGTTGGCTCACTTCCTTCCCCTTATCAAGATGATGATTACACACCCCTGTGACTTCCTTCACCCAGACCCCACCCAAGTGCCAGTGAAGAGATTATGGGCAAAATTGATTTGTAGCTTCACACATTTCACCCTGGTCAGTGAAGCATTTTTTTGTCCCTTCCACATGCCCTTCATCAATCTATCCACATTCAAGTCAGCCTGTCAAATAACTGCAGCAAAGCAATTAATTATCGTTTGAAATGGTGATTCATTCTGTTAGGAATCAAATAGGTTTAACTTCTTGGCTGCAGTGTCTAGCTAAACAAAGAGAAGAAGTAATTGGAACATTATTAGTTCCCTCATACCCAAAACACAAAAACTCCACAAAATAGAGATAATTTTTATGCAAATATAGGTTAGGGCTTTCTGCCCAAAAATCAAACAAATTGCAGTCTAAAGCCTAGTTTATGCGTCTCCGACTGGTAATTTTCACTCAGAAGCAGACATATTGATGGAGACGTTTTTATTTTTGGTTCTCCGTTTTTTGTTTTTTTTCTCTTCACTCTACATTGTTTTTTCAGCATTGCTCAACCAGGACAGCAGGGGGTGCTAACTTTACATGACGTCTCTACCTACTATCACAGCGTTGTTGTTTTTTCTAGGCTTATGAACACGTCTCCCTAGAAGAACAATGGATGACAGAAAGTACGTTTTGATAACGCTGTAAAGCTTTTTACTAGAAGTGCAGCTCATTGAATACTCATAAACAAATGGAAACAAACGCAGCAGTCGTTTTTTGTTGTGTTCCTATACCTCCTTGAGTTCAAAATCACCAAAACAACAGATTACATAAATTAGGCTTTCAATATAAAGCATGTGTAATGGCATTTAAGACTCTTAATAAAGATGAGAGAGATTCCTTTAAGCGTTTGGAGGTTTTAATAAAAGTTGAATTGATCATACAGGAGAACAGCACAGATCACATTGAATGCTGAATGCTGCCCCCCTCCTAACTCCCTACTACCTACTACCCCACTCCCTAACAAGCTCATATGAAAATAAGTATTTATAAAGTTCAGCAACCTTGCCTCTATCACTTTGAAGACACAACTATTAATCTCAGGGTGGGGATATCTCCGGATGAAGACATCTGGCTCTTTAGCTGTGAATAAGTGACTTTTGACATATACAAAACAATGGCAATAGCTTGGGTTATATGTAGCACAATAAGAGAAACTCTCAAAACTAAGTTTGTAAGAAGAATCAATATTTTCTCAGGCAGTGATGTCTTCTCTAACCTCGAACTCAACACCTGTTTTCTGGCTCCTCTGCTCTCAGTGTTAATAATACTAAAAGATTAATCATAATAATAAATTTTTGGATCACAGCATGTATTGGCCAAACACTGCATTAACTATTGATTACAGCGACTAAAGAGCACCGTTCTGGTGAAGCGATCTCTGGCTGTTACCGAATTGACCAATCAGATGCATACGCTATACGTTGACAGAGAAGAATTGTTAGAAAATGGGGCTCTACTCCCTGCGTCCTTGCCTAGGTGACGGAGAGCCCTTGTGTCGATGGATAATGGTGTGGTGTCAATCCGTCTCCGTCAAAACAGAGAAGCATAAACTGTCTTTAAGTGCTATCGTTAACCTTATCCACCCAAGTAACTTTAATCTGATTATCTGTATGAAAAAAGAAACGCGTTAGATTAGTCGTTACTAAAAAAGTGGGCATATTAGGAATATCGCGCTACTAAGTAACGCGTCACCTGCATCACTGCTCACTTGTAAAAACAGCTGTGTTTTTCTTTTGGGAAAGCCACACTGAAAAAAGAAAATGCAGCTCTAACTTAAATAAATTGCTTCAATTGGTAACAAGTAATTGAATTAAGTTCAGCAAATTTAATGTATTTACTTTTTTAACTAAAAAACATAATAAAGTTACTTACTTGTTACTAAACTCTTTGTTTATTCTACCAGATCCGAACTATTGGTTTGGTTCTGTACAGTTTGTTGTTTTTGTTTTGTATTACTGTTTCTCTGCCGTCCGGCAGAGGTGGAGGACTGGGATGTTTTCTTGTTTTCTTTATTTGCCTCCCTGTCTTGTGTCGTCGGTTCGCCCCTCTGTTGGTCCGGTTTCTTTTCTTCACCTTCTTCCTTTCTCCCTTCTTGTCTCAGTTTAATGTCCATGACGTCAGGAAATTGAACCCACAGTAATCACTAATAAAGATTTTTCATACATATACATCAAGTGGCGTACTACAGCGAAGCTGTAATACTCTGCTTGGGAAAGTAAAACTGTTGGGCTTGTACTTGGTACTCAGACACCAATTCTGAGTAGCATACTGCTAGACAGGACACGTTAAAAAAAAAAAAAAAAAAAAAAAGGTTTAGGCACTGGTTCCTGAATAGTAGGATTAGGAAAATAGTCAAGTTATGGTTAGGTAATCCTCCTCCAATATCAGGATTAGAAAATGATTTAGGGTTAGGCAATTGTTCTGGAATGTAAGGATTACATTGGTCAGCCAACCAGAAACTACAAAGACAGCACCTTGCCCCACAACAGATAAAATTGTAGTACTGTAGGTGGAGCTAAAAAAAATGCATCTCGATGGGAGAACACATACCCGAACCCATTAAAGAGTGGCTTTTTTTTTAAATAAAAAAAGTATAAATAAGGTTTATGCAAAGATCAGATCTGAATGTATCGATGAGTATTTCTGTCACTCTAAATTGATGCATTTGACCAACTTGTTCTGTAATTTTCCTGTTTTTTTCCTGTTGGGGCTGTAGTTTGAATATTGCCTAGTTATCTTCCAGCAACAATGAGGTGTAAATACAAACCGTTGACATTATAAACCTTTGGTTTTGTAACATTTTTAGTCCAAGGCAGATATCATTATCAGAACTAATCAAAAGTTTGTTATCATCAATTTCGGCAAACCTGCAAATCCTACACAGTTGAATAGATAGTTTTTTTGTTGTTTTTTCCCCCAACTTTTTTGAAAACAGAGGGTCTGGAGATAATATGGATAATCCATGTCAGTTTTTAAAATAAGGTGACGGATGGTCACTAAATATTAAAGTAGGATGGAAATTTGCTCGTAACTCATGTCTTTCCAGTCATCTCATGGTTATTAGATAGCAAATGTTGTCACTACTAGCAGGCTAATTCCATTGGCTAACAAAGCCTAATAGAACTCAAAGAACCCGGCAGCTATGTAGTATATTCATATCTATGAATTAGCGGTTCAACCACACCTCACACATTAAAATTATGATATTATCAGTAGAGGATTATGTCATACAATATCCATTTTTCTGTTGTACTACAATATATATCATAATATACCACAGCACTAGCAAGAGGGAGGAGCTCCCCCTCAAAACTTAAACAACGATCTCACGGTCACCTCATCCTTGCTCATCACTTATATCCCCTTCACCTTCAGACAAATCTCCAGGACTGGCCACCGTTGCATCACTTCATTGTGTTCCTGAAACTATTTAAAGTTGACAACTAAACATTAGCTTTAGTAGTTTAGTTGTTTGTATGCCTACAGCCGCAAAGCTTGGTTGGCAACAAGCAAAGCTAAAAACGTCACACGTGTAGGCAACACACGTTAAATTTAATGGGACCTTGCATTACAACAAGCAAACCAGTTCACCTCTCGGAAAGCAAGCAGTCAACAGCTGTCTCACCTCATTCTGCGTT
This sequence comes from Apricaphanius iberus, assembly GCA_028564705.1. Classification (NCBI taxonomy): domain Eukaryota; kingdom Metazoa; phylum Chordata; class Actinopteri; order Cyprinodontiformes; family Aphaniidae; genus Apricaphanius; species Apricaphanius iberus. The sequence goes on from JAPXFQ010002076.1 coordinate 396,366, forward strand.
CTTTCTTTTTCTTTGCTCTCTTTCTTCTTTTGACGACCTGATTTGGGCTTTTTGGGCAGCATGATAACTTGCGTCAAGGCTATTCTAATCTTGCTGGTCTGGGCTCGCTAGTTTTAGCGGTCGCTGTTGAGTGAAATAAACCATTTTGCGCCCTCAAATGTGGAGTCTGACACTGACATAAAGTTAGACCTAATTCTCCCAGTTGCAGTTGGTAACAACAATATAATGAAATAAATTGACGCTAATCAATAAGAGGGCCCAATGATTTAGAAATAAAAACATTAGGGGATAAATTGTCATGGGCCACTGTCCCTTTTCGGGCTGTGGGTAGTCAGATCCACCTTTCCCCCTACTACCACTCCCATGGGTGGGGTACACCTTGTACAGGTTGCTAGTCCACAGGGTGAATGACCTACATGTACCATATAATAATTATTACTTCACTAAATTAATTAGTTAATTAACTTTCTTAATGTTGTAACTCAGTAACAGAAGGCTAAATTTCCCTCCATAGACTTTATGTAGCCCTAGGGCATTAAATCTGGGTAGGACCCTCCGTGATTTAAACGCTTCTCCATTTTGTCTCAGTGATATGTTTAATGTCATCATCATGCTTGAAAACCTCTACAACACATACACATTGTTCTAGCTGCAGGAGAAAGGTTGCCTCAAACTGCAGCACAAAAACAAAGCACGCTCACAGAGTGAGAAGAAATCCTTGTGGCATTAATCTCTGTCGGCCAGGCGGGACTTCTGGCCACTAGTCCCTGGTGGCCAGTGAACCCTCTCTTGCCACATTAATGTCAGGTCCCTGAGGAATCAGCTGGTCCAGAGTGTTTGCTGAGGTAACATGCGCTGGAAAATGCGGCATCCTGGGACCTTTTTCTACTGGTTGTATATTAAAACACCAAGTTTACCCCTCATCATCATTGAAGCCAATTATAGTACCATGAAATAATTTTCTTTTTAAAGAGGATTATTAGAAGTAGGATTACATAAAACAAAAAAATTCTTCTCCTATTGTTGTTGTAGATATACACGTATATGGGTCTTGCTTTAAATCACCACTATTGGCATGTTGTAGAGGAATGATAAACATAAAATCATCTGATACTGTTGTAGGTTCATCTAACAAAATTTTAAAGAAAATACAGCTGACCACGTTATGTAGCTGACGGCAATTTTAACGGTTCTACTCATGCCTTTCTTGACAAATTGCCTCATTTTTTAATTTGTCTTTTACATTATTCTGCGCGATTAATGATTTTCAGACTCACAGGCTTAATTCATTTAGCTGTAGATCGATATGGTGAATGTTTTTTGCATTGGCAAGTAATACAGTAGATCTGCTATTTCAAGTACTCTTTTTTTTTGTCCACAAAGTTTTTAGAAAAGGTCTTTTATTATTATTATTATTATTATTAATTATTATTATTATTATTATTATTATTAATTATTATTATTATTATTATTATTATTATTATTATTATTATTATTATTATTATTATTATTATTATTATTATTGAATTTTCTTTTTAAGAACTCTTGACTTTTCCTAGTAGTTTGGTGTTTCGCTGGGTAATCCTTCATTTTGCATGCATTCAGCTCCTATAAAGTATATCAATAGCTGAGTTGTGTCCTGTCTTTCTATAAAAAACGATCATCAGACATCTCTCATAGAGTCTTACTTATTTGACTGTGTTGATTCAGTTACTCTTTGAAGTTTCTATGAAATATTTTAGTTATAAAATCATGCCGAATGAATGGGATGAACATAAAGTACTCCTCTCACATGATTGAAAAAAAAACAAGTTTAAGAAATGCATTCCGAGGATGAAGAAGCACAAATTCAATGTGGCCAAGTATAAGATGTGATCATATTTAAAAAAGAATTAAGGAAATACCTACACTCAATGTATAAATCTCATGACCAGTGTCTTTTGGTTAACTGTATATTTCTTTATTCCGCAGCTGTATGAAATCTTTTGATATGCATATTTATATAATATAAGCTGAAGCTCAACATTGTTCATAACCCTGGAAAAAAAATATACCTAAAATTATTCTTATTTATCTCATAAATTCGAAATGAGACAATCATCTCTATCAACAGATGAAAAAATATTATTTTACAACTAAATCTGCAAGGGGTATGAACAATTTTTGGATTAACTTTTTGAGTTTCACTGTCTGAATTAAATTACTAAAATTAATGACATTTTGAAGGTATTCTTAATGGTTTGCCAATATGAAAATGAAACCCAAACTTTATTGTATTGTCTTCAAGTTTTCACTGAAGCCTATGAAAACAGCATAAAAGTCTAAAAACTTGCAATGTTTAAATTAGGGATGCACCAATACTGATACTGGTATCGGCCCTGATATAATCTAATTGACATATATCAGTATCGGTTAAACTTAGCCGATACCATGAATCGATACTCAAAATGTGGACAAATCTGCAATAAATTCACAAAAAAAATATTTTTCACTTGGAATGCTATTTTTGAGGTAATTTTATATTTTACATCTGTTATTTTGTCTTAGTTGTGTTTAGCTAGTAAAGTCTGGTGTCTTTAGTCTCTTCAAGAAAGGTATAAGGTGGAAATTATACAGTTTATTAATTCAACAATAGTGTCGGATCGGATCGGGTATCGACAGATACACAAATTCCAGGCATCGGTACCAGGATTGGGACCGAAAAAGTAGGATTGGTGCACCACTAGTTTAAATAATTTTAAGCCACCAGTATGTTACTGCAGTATGATGGTTTGTTTTATATAGTCCTTTGTCTGCCGTTAACTGCAGCTTAGCTAAATGTCTTTATGTATGTACATTTCAATAACCATAATCCTGTGAACATGTCCTGTAAAGCTCAGACTTGAAATGACTAGTAATTGTGAGGCTGCAACTACATCAGAGGAAATTAGATTTGTGGCTTCAGCAGGTGTGTGTAACATGCACAAAAAGTAATGCTTGGTTATATTTTTAATCAGCTTTCAAGATACTAGGAATCAAAATAGTTATGAAAATTTTTTGTGAAGCATTTAAATAAATTTAAAAGCTCTTCACAAAATGCAATACATAACTGAAGTTCTAATATCGTACTTAAGAGATTAGGTACATTTTCATAATAGATTTTTCTCATTCCTGTCATGAAGTCTGCAATTAGGTTCCTGTAAAAATGGAATTACCCTTTAGATACATATATTCAAAAGGCTTGAGACGTATTAAAATTGTGCTATTAAATTAGACTGATCTGATTTTTGATACTGATGTTGAAATACCCCAGGACTGTTTTGTTTTCTTAAAAAATATAGATAAACTGTCTTCTCATCTCATCAAATCTTTCCTCAGGTAAGTTAGTTTAAAGCTAGAAGAGATAAAGCACAGAAATATTTGTGAAAAATTAATTGCACCTCAAAACCAGATACATGCAAATCGGGGAACTCCTCAATTTAAATGGGAACTAACCAGTCAAACCTGCATGCATTGAACTGAAATTACTTGCACTTCTAACAAATGCATTTTTTCTGGTTTGTTTTATCGTTGAGAAATATATAATTTACTCCGATATAGTTATCTCACAACTTTCCTAATTACAGTTTTTAAAGCCATATGATAAATGTATTTTTTTATAGAGAAGCAACTACTGACTCTGTAGCAAATCCTTTAGATTAGGGAGTCTATTACAGAGGTACAGCTGCTTATCGTATTTGCATCAAAATGTTATATTTGATGTTAAGGTAAAATAACTATATCATCCAAGTACATATATATAAATAGTTCACACTACTCCAGCTCAGCATAGCAATCACTTTGTAGGACAAGATGAATCAAACAAGCAGCTTCTTCCCATTTCTGTCTGCAGGCTACTGCAGAGAGATACCCTCAGTGGAAACATTCAGCAGCACAATAAAACAGTAAACGACCTGCTCCCAAAGCATTTTTTTACACCTTAACTCAGTTTTCATTTGTAGCTTTTAGAATTATTTATTGCCAACTATTGACTAGATGTGATGTGTTTTGCCTTTGTATATCCTCCTGGAGGAATGAAGAAGCAGACAATTATTTTTTTGTTTGCCTTTCAGTAATGAAACGCCATGAATGGATCAGTTTAGAAGATAAAAAGGCAGTGGGAACTACTTACAAATCTTATGCTCTTATGGTTCCACATTAGGCTTCATGCAGTAAGCCTCGGGGCAGGAGAGTATTGCCTGAAAAATGAGCGCCCTCTACTGTAAGGTTGTAGTAAAAACTCAAATGAGCGCAGCTAACATCTTTCTTCAACATGACTTGGAGTTTGCTTTTCTGTTCATTTTAATTCCCTGTCGAGTCAAAGCAACACAGGGAAACCAAAGGAATGACTTATGGGAGAATCCTGGATTCTTAGCATTAGGGAAGACACCAAAGGGTTTAAAAGGAAAAGTTAGAGCCAACTGCTGCTCATCAATACACTTCATTAATTATTAATGACAAAGTGCAGTCAACTTGAAAACACTAAATCCAAGGATCGGGTGTAATAACCAAATTAACTCAAGGTCAAACCATACAGTGCTCTGATTAACTCATAATGTAGAGCTGAATCTCAGACTCTACAGTGCTCAGTTAGCATTTAAATAGCCAAAGTTCAAATAAATACAATTAGAAAAAGACTGAACTGGCCTGCTTGCATGGAATGGTTAAGAAAAGACTCTTTTCTTTGAGAAAAATGTTGGCAGCTCATGTTTGCAAAGTTGTATTTTAATTAACAAGACCTGCAGAGCAAGGCATTTTGGACAACTGAGACCAAAAATTAGATGTTTCGGAAAAAAGGGAAGAAAAAAAACACCACAAGAGATCAGCATACAATCCCCTACACAAACTTTCACAACAAGCCGGTGGAGGGGTGATGATATGGGCTTGTTTTGCCTTTGTAAATTGCATTCATTGAGTTTCTGATGAACTCATCTGCCAAAGTATTTTGATGTCAAATGTCAACTTGTCCTCTAGCAAAAGCTTGGCTGAAACTGGGTTTGCAAAAAAGATATTGGTTTTATGTGCCAGCAAATGTATGAAGGAATGACAGAAAAAAGCTAAATTAAGGTGTAAGTAACAGCCCAGTCAAAGGTTAGCCCTCAATTCAGCAGAAATCCAGCAAAAAATGCTCTGGTGGGACGTTAAGAAAGCTGTATGTGAACAATGGTCTGCAGAGCTCAGTGAACAGAGGAAGTGTTTAAAGAAGAGTGTGCCACAAGTCATCCGCATCGATGTGAAAGACTGACATCATACAGAAAATGATTACAGTAAGTGCTAAAAAACCATTGAATCACTGGATGTACTCTGCATACAGTGTTTTAATTATGAATTTATCTTAAAATAAGAATTAGTGTGTAGTTTTTATGTTTTTGTACAGTTGAAGTTTAAATTAAGGGAATGCAGAATCCAAATTAGTTTGCAAGAAATATACGGAAAAGAAAAACATTACAAAGTACACAAAATTAATCTGAATTTGGTTTTGGTCATGTCCCTCAAAAAGTTAAAACCCTCCCGTGTTGTTGGCCAGCCTCTATATTCATTCCAACATTTCATTGTTACTTTTGCCCTTAGGTTCTTTATTTTTCTTTTTTTCCTGGCTTCGATTCACGTGTGCATGCACAAAAATACAGGTGGAAACACATTCAAAGTAACTGCAAAGTTTAAGGTGGGGAGTGGGGTGAGTTTAAAGGAAAGGGGTGTAAGAGTGTGCACTTTGTGTTACATAATTGATGCTCCCTATTGGTTTACATCCTCACTGCTGTGCTGGCAGAGCAGAAAACAAAGCCTGATCATTAACTATTCACTGGATGATTTTGAACAGAAAAATGATTCTGTGGAGCCGCAGCACCTCGTAGCCCTGAGGCGTCTGATTTCATAGTTGTTAATAAGACATGTGCTGTCTCCACTGACCATATTTAAAATTGACACCACATCCACCCACATGTGTCATGTGATTAGATGATGACGTACATTCAAATCAAAAGTTAGATTGGGTGGATACAGAGATAGCATGACATAAAAAAAAACACTACAGGTGAGGATATTATTGCTTGGATGGTTGGGAAAATAAATCTTCAAAAGACAAAACAAATGAAGGAATGTCTGAATGTATTTTTTCCAAAAATTTATATTTTGTGGTGTTGGAGATCAATACATTTTACATATCTAACAAATACAATACATGTAAAGTCTTTTATTACCATTTTTCAGATCTGGTTATGTATGGAATAAATGAAATGGCTTGTTAAAAAACAATTTAATTAATAATACGTAGGTGTATAGAAACTAACGATGATAATAGATTGTTTAACAGATTATAAAATGATTATGTGTTACACCCAGTTTCTTCCTTCAGTATCGCTAAAATGATACTCAGAGATAATCTAAGACTGAAATTGATATTGTCAATCATCTCTCAGCATCACCTTCATGATTTCTGCATTTAATTCAAGATATGATCCTGTTATCTCAGGAACCAGGGCTTTGATGTAAGATAATGAGAACATTAGGCAGTGATCCTAACATAACCAGCTCAAAACCTTATCTCAAATTAATAAGACAGTGAAAGTGAATTTGCAACAAAAAGATTCAGAACACCGTATTTAGAGATAGATATAATTATATTATTACAACAGCAAAGTGAGCTTGAAATATTTGGGAATCAGATAATGAGTTTTCCTTTTGTACAATCATTTAATCCTTTTATTTTAGAGGATTTTTTCCAGTTAATGAAAACTCGAAATTTGGTCACTCCGAAAATTAGAATATTACAATTTCTTTTAGATGCAGAAATATTATGTTATGGTCATCGAGGTCCCTGAGGACATGACAGTTTTCCAGTAGACAGTTAACGACATTCTCAGCACAGAGGGTAAGTCGTGAAAGCTCATCGCCAAAGAAAACAGCTGTTCAGAGTGTGTATACAAACATATTAATGGAAAGTTAAGCGGAAGGAAAAATATGGTAGGAAAAAAAAATCAATAATGATCATTTATAGCATTGACAGGCTTGTGAAGCCAATTTAAATACAAAACCTATGGGGATGTTAACAAGCCTAGGACTGCAGCTGAAGGTAATGCTTTAAGAGCCAGGACTAGGGCCTGGGTTACAACTAGGTCATATTTACTGTGTAGAACAAAAGAAGTTGTCAGAAATGCTTTACCTGGTGTGATCGAAAGATGTTTTTTCTATCTTGCATAAGAATGAGGCATCAGCCCGGATCCGCATTTTATATATTTTTATCATGGCCAGACCTTAATACAAGAGTCCATTTTGGGGAAGCGCCGCTCTCCCACCTCGATCAAGTCATTTCTGCCTGTCTCTGTGAGCTGCTCGAGCCTTTTGTGTCAAATGTTGTGTCATCCTTCCAACTTAACCAAAACACGAGGAGTCACTCAGTTAGAGCATATTATGGCATATTCTTCAGATGCCTTTACTAATAATTACTTCATCAATCAATTGAAATATTTTTTTTTTTAATTGGGAACCTAGGCAAAAAGGAGACAAAAGAACTTAGATTGAGTAATTGACAAAGTTATTAGCTGGAAGCCCTTTTTTTCAATGCAGAAAGACGAAACTGATTGATGCTGATTGAGACCAAATCACATTAAACATTTGTATTTGCAGTGGTTGGAAATCACCTGATACATCTTACAATTTGAGTCTTGAATTAGAAAACAGAAACTGTTGAAACCATGACTAAGTACAAGATGTTACTGCATTAAAATGGACCTTTTGCCTGTTGCTACATAGCACGCATTGCTTGCAGACAATTTAAAAACAAATTGTCCTTGCCGTTTTCTGCTTTTCTGTTTAAAATTCCCCCTATTTAAATCATCTACCACATATTTCTAACTGCAAATGTTTATACAAGAAAAACTGTCCCTTTGAATTTATAGATTTGACTATAGAACGACCATTTAGTCAAATCCTCGTCCTAACAGCTGGGTCATTTTGCCTTGCCAATGACAAGAATGCTCATAAGGAAGACCATGACGAAGAAAATCCACATGAAGAACCTGTCCATCACCTTAGCAATCTTCTTCCACTCTGCCCCCTTGGCACATGTGGCCTTCTGCTCTCGGAAACAATTTGCAATGTACTCCACGTTGCGGACCAGCTTGGCGTCCACATTAGGAAATCCGCTGCCAAAGCTGCAGAACACACAGGGGCCAAAGCTTACTGTGGGACCCTGAGGTGGAGGCTTTTTATCTTCAGGGCAGCATGGACACTTCTGGTCCTCAGGATGAACTGGAGGTTTCTGGTCTTCCATACAGCAGTCACTCATTCTGATTTTACCATTGGAGCCTTCATATGTCCCAGGTGAGGATCTGGAGAGGTAGCTGCTCTCTTCTCTTGTAATTTGGTGTTGTACTTTCACTCTGTGCTGCTGCTGCTGCCTCTGCTTTGACGGCTGGGATCGAGGATGTCTGTGGCCCTGCTGCTCATCTTGGCTCCCATGACCCCTGGGTTTTCCATTCGCATGAATGTGAGAGTTTACCTGCTGATGGGAAATATCCTCCTGGAGGTAGTGAGAAGACGAAGAGCCAGAAGCACAGTTCTCACCTACTTCATAGACGAAGAAAATCTTGGACATGTAGTCAATGATGAGCACTTTGGCCCAGTGTGGGACTGGTTTGGCCTCTACGCCACAGAAGTGAATGTTCATGATGAAAATGGTAAGTGCTGTGGAAGCTGTGACCATAGTCATGGTGGCAATATAGTACTTCCCTGTGGAACAATTACAAATATGAACAGAATGATACATTATTCAGTTTATATAAGCATAAAAAAACATCCTCTTACCTATAAGAGGCACGCTTTCTGATGGTGGCATGCTCTCAGCCACCATGAGCTGGAACACGGTGAGGGCCAGGAGAACCGTCACGCCCAGAGAAACCTTCTCCCCGGAGTCTGCGGGCAGGTAGAAGCCCAGAGGAGCAAGGAAGGAGATTAGGAAGCACGGAAGGAGGAGGTTAAAAATGTAAAAGGAGGAGCGGCGCTGCAGGAGCACTGTGTAGGTGATGTCTGGGTATGGATCAGAACAGCAGCCATACATGATCACATTCTTTGTGGCCGGCATCCCATGGCATTCCCACTCCACGTTTTCGACAAAATCAGATAGGTCACCACTATCCATGCCCATAATGATATCTACCTGGAAGTGGATTAATGGATGATTAAGGAGAAGTGGAACATTGAAATTCGAGCAAATGAATATCTATAAGTGCGTAACTGCTGGACAAAAAAAACAAAAAAACAATCTCCCTATTTATCTACCTGGTTGCCATTGTACGTCCATGAGCCAAAGGTGAGGTTACATTCCTGGCTGTCAAATGGAAAGTAGGAGACATCCACGACACACGAGCTCTTGGTGATGGCGGGAGCATCCCAAGTTATCTCACCGTTGTAGCGCAGTCTGACGTTGGTGTCCATTGGTCCAGAGAAATCATCATCAGCTCTGAAGGAGGGAAAAAAAAGAGCTGACTTTCAACAAAATAGAAAGAATGTAATTGTTTCAAACAGAAGACGAACTTTTCTCTATTCTCTGTGTGAACATGTCTTTGACGTACTGGCGTACTTGTTATAGAGGACGAGGTCGGGCCTCCACACTAGGCTGCTGGGGATGTGGATGACATCAAGACCATCATAGTCTTCTGTATTCCACCGCAGGTAGGCATCGTGCCATGTCTGCCTAATCCACAGGTAGGCAATCAGCACCTGGTTAGGCTCATCCTTCACACACACAAAGAAAGGCACAATAACTGCTAATGGCCTTAAATACACACGATGCAAATGCATCTGGTTACAGCAAACAGTGAAATTTAACAGGTGCCTCCAATACCTATGTAATAAGTTATATCCAATGCCAACCATAAACGGTGGTGTATTTTATTGCATTTTTTTGTTTTTTTTAACAGACCATCAGCACAGCCTTGTGAAGTGGTGTGTAGTTCTTAACAAATGTTTTCATATTCATCCCCCTGTACTCTGGCATCACTAAATAAAAAGTATTTGGAATCCCTTCCCTTCAGAAGTCCCCGATTAGTAAATCGAGGTCTCCTGTGTGTAATTTATTCTTTGTAGGAATGCAGCTGTTCTACGGCGGCCGCAGGAGTTTGTTAGAGAAAATTAGTGAACAAACAGCGTCATTAAGAGCAAGAAACACAGCAGACTGATCAGAAACAAAAGCTGTGGAATGGTATGGAGCAATCCTAGCCTTTAAAAAAGTCTTGCAAATTTTGAACAGCTTAAAAAGCACTTTTTAATCCATTATCCAAAAGTGGGAGGAGTATTTTACGACTGCAAGACAAGCCTGTCCAACTAAACTAATTGGCTGGCTCATGGAGAGGATTAATCATAGAATCAGGAGAGAAGCACTGGAGGAGCTGCAGAGATCCACACCTCAAGTGGGGGAGTGTTTCGTGATGACCACTGTCTGTCTGTTGTGGGTTTCTTGTACACTTAAGATTAGATTTAAATAATGTCTTTTTTTTTTACTTGATAAGGAAGAATTTTGTTAGAAGTATTTTAAAATAATAAACTCAAATTCAGGTGAATTTCATTAGGATTTTATGTCACTGACCCCTTTCTATACTGTCAGAGCACGACTTGGGTTACATGCCCTGCTGCCGAATCCTGTGGAATTTTAGATGCTTTCTATGATCAAGAAAACAGAAGTCAAGAGTCATCTGTCGATATCGGGTAAAGGAGAGACGATAACAAAAGCATCCAGTAACAAAACACCCTCACTCTGAGTTTTTCTCAGCTCTCTTTCATGGGTACTCTGATATAAAAAACCGACAGCGACACACGGCTTGGTAGGTAGATTACATTAAAGTGGTGTGCGGTCTCACTAAACACATTCACAATTCAGATGGTGATTCACTGAGGGGTGACACATCACTGAACCACAATACAACTATACCATGCAGGGAAGTTTTAACAGCTACGGGTCGGCCTCTCATTTATTGCCATCAGCGGTTAAAGCTCTAAGGAATCTGTTGTGTCAATGCAGTGACATTGATTCAGGGAAAACTCATACAGTGGAACACTCAGCACAAATAGTGTTTTATTTCCGTTTGATCACTAAGTTTTCTGAGGTTTTATTTAAAAAACTGTAATCAGAACTTGTAACTATTCCCATTAAGGTGACAAACTGACTGGCCATTAATCTTTGTGCTGATTGTTATTTTTTTTCCATGCTACTGAAAAACAGTTTGCTCCAAATCATAACCACTCAAAAAATACATGTTTTAAGCAAATATTTGTGACAGAAGGATAATTGTGTCTAAAGGTTTAAAATTTGCCAGTTTAGTGCTTCAGCCTTGTGGCACAGTACACACCATGTCTTTGATCTGAGAGAGGGTGATCTGTAAGGTGACGTTGAGCGCTCTATCTGTGTCCTCCACAGGCCGCAGGGCACTGGAGTAGTTCTCCATCAGGTCGTTCAGGAGCTTCTGGGCATAGTGACCCTGAGCGCAGCGAACCACTGAGGGGGGAAAATGAGAGGTTTTGTGTTTTTGGATTAGACAAGATGCTTACATGTGTTGTTTTTTCAAAGCTCTAGATCATGGGTTGTGATAATTTCTTAACACAGGGAAATTTGACCTCTGTTGCTCATATTAGCCTACGTCTATAATCAAATTGGATTTGCAAAGGCAGATTGTTCAAACACATGGTTTAAAAGCCACATGCATCTATTGAACTATGCCTGTTGGATTATAAATGTTAAAAAAAAAATGGGAAAAGCTAAAGTAGTAGGAGATGAAAACACAATGTTCCCAACTCACCTCCAGGAAGCAGCACGGTCAAACAGATTATCTGGATCATCTTGAACATTTCTGGATATCTCCCAGATCAAAGTAAAGGTAACTTAAAGCAGAAATCCAACAGCTTCCTTTGGTTAAAAGGCTTACATGATGCCCGTTCAACCCCAGTTGAACTCAGTTGTAGATAGCAGGGCACCGTGTCATCTGGCCGTCCCTTCAGCTCTCACTGCTTGGCAGGAGAGGCAGCATTTCTGGCTGACGGGGACAAAGAAACCGATTATGGCTATCGCATAGCAGCAGCAGAGCGAGGGAAACAAGATGCCCACGAATCAACGCCTCACTAACACATGCTGGGCTATTCTCCTTTCAAATATGCATGGGGCTGGGGCTGCTGCTCTATGCGTGCAACAATCTAATCAATAAGGGATTTCAACATTAGTTATTTTAAAAGTGATTCCATTTGGTAGAATTAGTGTTTTTCCAAAAATATTTCTAATACAATTAAGGCTATTTATTTTATTAAGACTATTTTAACTGTCCTTTACAGAACAGCACCTCTGTAGCCATCAACAAGGTCCTGCATGTTATTGGTACCATGCTTAACAATAGGTAAAATTCTAAGGTTAAAAAGAGTCACCTAGACACCATCCAAGCATTCTTTTTTTACATTTTTTTGGCTGTAGTGGCCATTTTTTGAAAGTGGATAGCGTAGAAACGGGGAGAGAAGAGGGAGATGACATAAGGGAAAAGTCCACAAGGATAGAAGTTTAACTCGAAACAGCCAAGTTGAGGGCAGAGGCCTCTGAACATGAGGCATCTGCGTTAACCACCATGCCACCCAACACTCCACTGCTAAGAATTCTTATTAACATGACTACCAAAGAGGTTGATTTTTCTTTAGTGTGTCCATAAGACCTTTCTCTAGTAGGTAGTGGGTTTATCCATGTGGGTAGCAGAAGACTTTTGTTAAATTTGAATTAGTTGATTTAGGAGCAGGGGCTTCTTGCTTGGTCGACTCCCTGACGGAACACAGCAGAGTTAAACTCATTACATTATTTGTGGACTTCAGCTCTGCCTTCAACAACATCCTTTTATACCTCCTCCAAGGCAAGTTTTTCCAAATGAACGTTCCCGTCTGCAGGTGGATCACTGACTTCCTGATGGTAAGGAAGCAGCACATGAGGCTGGGGAAGAATGTCTCGGACTCCCAGACTATCAGCACCAGCTCCTCGCTAGGCTGTGTTCATTCTTCTCTGCTCTTCTCTCTGTACACCTACTGCTGCTCCCCTCCGACCACTAGTCTGTCAAGCTAATTACGTTTGCAAATGACGCCACCGTCATCGGACTCATCTTGGTTGGGATGAGTCTGCTAACTGGACGGAGGCTGAATGTGCTGGTACAGTTGCAACAACCTTGTTGCTGAACGCCCAGAAGACTGTGGCCACAACTGACACCCATAGACTGCATTGCATATATAACACCCCAATCACTGATTTGCATTTAATGCATGCTTTGAAGTGTTTGTGCAGAGTACCACAGCAATTTCCTAATGTGGATTTCTTCACACATTTTGAAAAAAAACCTTACTGATTCTAATTTCAGTTTCGAGAGACAATGTTACAGTAGTTACTAATTCATTGCGAGTGTTGACGGCTTCTGGGTTGCTCTTTGACATTTCTGAATATTTCAGGTGATTTTAGGATGAAACTTTGGGTCATATGCCTGGAACGTTGACAAATTATGAGTTCCTATTACAGGACCGAAATCCCAAACCAATTAAAAACTGATTTTGGAATTGATAAGAAATATGGAAAAAACTCAAACCTCTGGGAATTCCAGGAATTATCTAGGGTTTAAAAGCTACTCTGCACTCAGGCCCTCATCCCAGTTAACATATTCTGATATACTTTAATTTTACCCTCACATTAGGATAAAACTTTTTGAGCCTATGAAATAAAATGTATTTGCTTTTCTTTATTTTTTAATAAATCACACATAACCAGTACTTAGCAGTTAAGCTAATAAAATTTGAAATATCTAAAATTAGTAATAAAAACACCATACAGAACTAATCAAATTTATGAAACGAATGAAGGTTCTAGCTATATTTTTCATGGACACCATAAAGAAGCTCTGTATTGGTTGCATTACATTAACATCAAATTTTACAACATGCATATTAAGCCTCAAAGCTACATTTTGTAAACTTATCCCTTCATATTTCATGAGGTGCCTAGATCTAGTATGCAACAGAAGAAAATGCCTTGTGGTAATCTAAATTTTCAGTGCAGTAAAATTTAATCCAAACAGATATTTGGTGTAAGTATTTTTGGATGGATTCAACAGAGGCACAACTTGATAATAAACAGGCCATCTGTTGTGGCCATTTTCTACTTCCTTCAATACAAGGCAAAAAAACAAAACAAAAAACTGAAAACCATACACCAGTTGATCTCACAAACATCCCTCCAGAAGATCTTCAAAAGTATATGAACTAAGCAGCAATATGACTCCACACAATTTAGGAAATACTTAGCTAGTGGATTAAAAATAAAAAAACTGTGCTGTTTGCACCATTTTTACTGCAATGTAAGACCCTGCAGGTAGAATCCCTGTTGATGCCTCAGCCCCGTTTTTTATTCAAACGGATGCAGAAGCTATTAAAAAAAGGCTGCTTCAGCACAAATAGATCCCGCGTTCACCAACACTGCAACTGTTGATCTTTTTTCTTTTCTTTTCAGCACAGTGCCTAGAATTAGTATTTATATCCCTTTCATCTTATTACACAATATATGATCTTCAATATATTGTAATGGGCTTCATTTGATACGTTAAAGTAGATAATAGCTACGAACAGTGTTGGGCAAGTTGCATTTATATATATATATATATATATATATATATATATATATATATATATATATATATATATATATATATATATATATATATATATATATATATATTCCATATTACTAGTTATATCCTCAAAAATGTAATATGTTTGCATTGCATATTAGCCTACTGTCTGAAAAATCGGAGTTACACTATTTTAAGTTACTTTTGGCAAAAAAAAGACGTAAATATGTAACACTTTTTAAATAGTGTAACTTATCAATTTCCATTTTACACAAGTATTAGAAAACAAATACTATGTTTTAATACTATTTTATTAAACTACCAGTCTCTAGTGCCTTTGAATGTATTCTAGCTTTTAGCTTTGTTAAATAGCATCAAAAGAAGGCGCTGAAAGCGCTCATCTTAAAGATGGTTTAAAGAGAGACTAAATTGTTATTCAACATATTTTCCTCCAAACGAGCCGTCCTCAGCACATGTAGGCTTACATTGGCCTCTATACAGAGTCTGCTGATGCAGGAATGCACAGGGACCGTCTACAAATTACCGAGACCGCAAATATTATGGAGTCATTTATTTATTTTATTTTTTTTGCTACACCTCCAACAGGTTTAGAATCACACACAAAAATTCAGATAATAACAATATCCCCTGATCATACTACAACTCGTACTTTGGGAAAATATCATTTTAATTAATTTTAGGGATTTATTATTGTGTTATAAATCAATAAAATCTTCAATAACTACACCATTGCATGTTTTAGTGCCACCAAATGCTCAGAACATGCGATACATACCTCCTATGTCTTACTACAACTCATACTTTGGTGAAAAATCTTTTTATTTATTTTTATGGATTTTTTATTGTGTTATAAACCAATAAAATCTTCAATAACTACAACATTACATGTTGTAGTGCCACCATTTTTTCAAAACATGAAGTACATATCTCCTTTATATTACTACAACTCATACTTTGGGAAAACATCCTTTTAATTATTTTTAGGGATTTTTTTATTGTGTTATAAACCAATAAAATATTCAATAACTACACCATTACATGTTGTAGTGCCACCAAACACTCAGAACATGAAATACACCCCTCCTTTGTCTTACTACAACTCATACTTCCATGACTGGCTTTCTTCATTTAATATCTTTCAAATATATTCAATATAATTTTTACATTAAAAAGGCCTACTTAATTCTGTATGGTTACCCAGTTTTGGATCTAGTGGCATTTCTATATTTTTTAGATTCCAGTTTGTTCGTGTTAATGATATTTTTCTCTCTCCAGGGTTACTTGAAAAGTGCTACAGGGTGCTTGGACCGATTGTCTTTACTATTTTCTGATTGGTAAAATAATTACTCAACATTGAATGAATTTCCACAGTAATGCTGATGCCACACAATAATATTTCTCCATAAAATCTGATGAAACCAATCAGTTGGGTAGATTACAGACATGTCTGGAAGACATAAAAACCTGGATGACTGAATTTTCTGCTTTTAAATTCAGACAAAACAGAAGTTGTTGTCTTTGGACCAGAAGCTTTAAAAAGGAAACTGCTAAATCAATCACTTCATCTGGATGGCATTAATTTGGCCTCCGGTAATAATGTAAAGAACCTCTGTGTAATTTTTGACCTAGACATGACATTTAAATCTCATAGTAAACAGGTTTCTAGGATTTATTTCTTTCACCTCCGGAATATTGTTAAAATTAGAAACATCCTTTCCAGGAATTATGCAGAGAAACTAGTCCATGCATTTGTTACTCAAGGCTGGACTTCAGTTGATCCAAAATGCTGACGCAAGAGTTCTGATGAATATTAAAAAGAGAGATCACATTTCTCCTTTTTTGGCTTCTCTCCATTGGCTCCCTGTTAAATCCAGAATAGAGTTTAAGATCCTCCTCCTTATTTATAAAACCCTTAATAATCAAGCTCCATCGTACATCAGAGATCTGATTGTTCCATATGTTCCTAACAGAGCACGTTGTTCTCAGAATGTAGGTCTACTGGTAGTTCCTAGTATTTCTAAAAGTAGAATAGGAGGAAGATCTTTTAGTTATCAGGCTCCTTTCCTGTGCAACCAGCCCCCGGTTTTAGTCCATGAGGCAGAATGCTGCTCAGCTACAATGTCCTGGTGCTTATGCAAATGCAGCTTATGACTCAGTTATGTTACAAGATTTGATATATTGTGTGTTCTTTCTTTAATTTTTAATTAGATGGGGGCTCTCTCGTTTTTACCAAGTCAAGTATTACTGTTTAAATCTGTAATTAAGTTTTTTGTTTTTGCTGGCTATCTAATATAGTTGTTTCGGAAGTTGTATAAGTATGTCAATTTAGTCACATGCTAATATTTAATAAAAGTTTTTTTCCCATTCAGTTATTATTCAAAGTTGTTATTTATTTGCCATGTGTGGCAAACAAGTTCAATGTAACCATAAGGTGTCCTTTACCTTATGTTTTTTTTCCTAATAAGAAATCATTAAAGCAATGTAAATCATAATGTCCCAAAGTAATACTTTCAATATGATCAAGGAGAGATTGTTTAGATGTTCTAAATGCCTAAAATTAATTACAAGTATGTTTTCCCAAAGTATGAGTTGCAGTAAGAACAAGGAGGGATGTATTTCATGTTTTGAGCATTTGGTGGCACTACAACATGTAATGGTGTAGTTATTGAAGATTTCATTGATTTATAACACAATAAAAAATGCCTAAAAATAATTAAAAGGCAATTTTCCCAAAGTATGAGTTGTAGTAAGATAAAGGAAGTATGTATTGCATGTTCTGAGCATTTGGTGGCACTACAACAAGTAATTGTGTAGTTATTGAAGATTTTATTGATTTATAACACAATAGAAAATCCATAAAAATAAATAAAAAGATATTTCACCAAAGTATGAGTTGTAGTATGATCAAGGAGGGATATTTTTATTATCTGAGCATTTGGTGCAACACTAAACCTGTCTTAAGTGTAGCCAAAAAATATTGCTCTGTCCTATTTTTCGGTCTCGGTCATTTGTAGACCGTCCCTGCGCATTCGCGCATCAGCAGACTCTGTATAGAGAGCCTCCCAGCGCGGAGGACGGCTCGTTTGGAGGAAAATATGATTGTAGCTCGCTCTCTACCTTGCTGTGATTGCTCTGAGGATAGATAAATCGGTTTTGTAAAAGCAATTATCCGATGAAAAGTTATTGATCCGGAAAAGCCGAATCTGTGAACATTTTTCTAACTTTACCGAACTATTTAACTTACTATGCTTTGGTTTCTAGCAACAGGAAGTGCACAGTGGATCTTCTACGGTACCAAACTTGATTTGGTTTGCTGCATAAATTGGGTGGATTTTAAATTGGCTTGTTACTGAATTTGTAAAGTGTAATATATTGCTGTGTATTTTATGAGTAATGAGCGTTACTGAAAAAAAGTACTATATTCCTGTAACTTAGTTTTGTAATGCATTACTCCCAACACCGGCTGTGAAATTGAAAGAACAGTTTTAAATGAAATACTATCAAAAAATAGACCCTTTCTTCCGCCTTTAATGATGCCCCTCAAAGATATCCAGCTGCATTCAGAAGATCCCATATAAGTAAATGGAGTACATCTGTGTAATTTAACTTTGATATAAATCCAACTGATCTGTGAAGGTCTCCGAGGTTTATTAGAGAACAAACAGCATCACCAAGACCAAAAAACACAGCAGATCGGTCAGATCACGTTTCAGAAAAGTTTAGGTTATAAAAACATCCCAAGCTTTGAACAGTTCAGAGCATCATTTAGTCCATCAATCATCTGAAAATGGAAAAAGCAGTGCAGAACTGAAGAACTACCAATGCTTGGCCATCTCCAAAATTGACCATGAGAAACAGCCAAGGGGCCTGTGGTAACTCTGTGGGAGCTGCAGAGATCTACAACTCAAGTGAGAAATATTTTCTTCAGAGACAAGAAAGCAGATAATAATCTGTCTACAGAGTAATCCTGGTTTAAAAAAAAAAAAAATACTGGCCCAAAGATCAAACCTAATTCCAATTAGGAGTAAGCGGCAAGACTTAAAAAATTTCTCTTCAGATGCTCTCCACCAAATCTGAGTTTGAGTCATTCCTGCAGTAAAGAGGGCAGATTTTTTTTTATTATCTCAAGACATGAAAACCCTGCAGCTGTAATCTTTCTACAAAGTAATGATTCAGGTGGGCAAAATACGAGTAGAGGTTCAAGGTTTTACACTTTGCTGTCTAACAAAAACCTCTGGCATCCAGTAGGGGCTGAGTCTTATCAAAATATCACATCAAACAGCTTTTTCAACAGACAAAACAAAATAAAACAGCGCAGATTAATTTACACAGACTTTAATCTTTTTATTTACAGATGGGTCATTGACATTTATTTGTTGATGCAATTAAGATGAGGTCATATTCTTCTACACTCGTCACAGGTTGTATTGAATATCAATTTTGTTTGCTTTTCTCTCGGAATAAAAACAAGGAATCAAATGCATCCATGTTCCTAAATAAAAGTGTTTTAAAAAGAAAAAAGGAGAAGACCAGATGAAGAAAATTTATTTAAAGCTATGTGTGGCAAAAGTGGAGGAGAGGAATCTCCAAGAGGAGCTGCCAGACGTCGACTGATGAGGAGGGGGGACTTGGCATGAGGATGGCTACTGTGAGAACACCTGTAATACGCTTAATGAGTTGTTTTCAATAACGCCGAATAAGCCCACCTACGCGGCGTACTACATTGTGTGCTGAACTCCTCTGTGACAGCACAAAAATATGCTAGGTTTTTACTCTGATGCTCATCTTTCATTTAAATTAAATATATACCAACACTGGAATATATTGAAAGCAAGATGCTCTCGGTTATCAACACACTGTTGATTGCAAAAACTGATTGCTTTGTCTGTTTTTTACAGCGTGCCCAAAAGCACCAAACCGAGTGAGCTGAGAGCAAGAATTTCTGACTAAAGTTTACTGAACAAGAATCAGGAGCAAAAAACTAGAATGAAGCTGCCTTAAATGGCTTGACCCTCCCCAACAAAAGGTTAGCAGGAATGAAATAAATGCACTGCATAGGCGAGGATAAGCCGCTGACTGCAGCTTCTTGGAAAGAGCCAGAAAACTGGGCCGAATAGGGACAGATGTGGGCGGGGTTCGGTATCTACTTTTGTTTCAAAGTGGGAGTCTGTTGTGGATTGCTGATTGTATCACTAAGTGGAATGCTGGGTGGCCTTGAAGAAACCAGAGGTAAGAGCTGACAGAGCAGATGATTGAAGTGTGATACAGCAGAGGTGACAGAGGACATGTCACACGACAGATATGGAGGAGAAGAAGGGTAACTTGTCCAATGTAAAACGGAGGGTAGGATCGAGCAGGATTCGCCTTCTGCCAGCTGGAGTTCGGAGGAGGGAGGGTGTGTACGGCTGGAGACAGACGACAGGTGTCAAAATTCAGTTACTGAGGAGGAGCTCTGTTGCCGTCTCCACGTCCCAGGATTTTGACGACAACGCCACTATTACTGCATTCTGGAGACAAGAACAAAGCCAGGTTTCAATCTGCAGCAACAATGTGATGCACATTCGGGTTAGACAGAGAGAAAAGAAAAGTTGACTCACTTTTTCAAAGCCCATGGCACAGAGTTTGTCTATTTTGCGTGTGTACTCCGGACTGGAGACCGGAGCTCCTGCGTAGACGTGAGACCAGAGTCTTGCCGTCTGTTTAAACATCTCTGGATTCTGCTTATACTGGGTGGTGAACAAGCATACAAAGCAAAACAGTTAATGCAAGGAAGGCTCAGCAGACAGCTTTTAGCATCTGAAAGATTTATTTTCTCTCTGTATATTGTATCAAGCTGGGGGGGAGGGGGGGTTTGCCAGGACATTTTCAAAACTTTTGCAGCTGCTACAGTACGAGTCTAGTTATCTAAACTAGGGCAATGCAATATCCCAATATTATTGGCATAATGGCAATATATTTTGAAAGATATGATGTTGTACCTACACCGTTATATTGGTATATTTGTACAAAGATTGTTGTCTTTCACGATCCCACTT
Source organism: Apricaphanius iberus (assembly GCA_028564705.1). Classification (NCBI taxonomy): domain Eukaryota; kingdom Metazoa; phylum Chordata; class Actinopteri; order Cyprinodontiformes; family Aphaniidae; genus Apricaphanius; species Apricaphanius iberus. Next base: position 417,070 of record JAPXFQ010002076.1, read on the forward strand.
GGTTTCCTCTACTTGTAATGCAACACAACTAGAACACAAGGTATTCTCTACTTAAGTTTATTCAGTTCATTAGTAAACTGCTATTTTTCATGCCGATATTAGTTTAAAAGACCAGACTTTGACGGTCAAACTGCATTTGCAATCAGTCACTAATGTTAGAAAATATTAACCATTATGAATATACCTTTTGTAAAGCTGAATGTGTTTAAATGCAAAATCTTTTTAGCCTACTGATGTATGAAATGGAAGTAAAATAATCTTAGGATAAAGTATAATATATCCCAAGCTTTGGAAAAGTGTTGTTTTCTACAATTGTACCTTATATTTTGTACATTTAAATAGATTGCCTAAAGTTTATTATTTAATCTCCCTCTTTCTCTCTAATTTCCTCCACAATATATTTTATGTTCAATAAATCACCAAAAAATTTCATTTATCTGTTTACTTACAGTTGACTTAGTGCTTTGAACAGTCTATTACTGCTTATATTGTCCGTTTACTTAATAAGTTAGGACTACTTTTCATACTGTAGCTTTTTCATATCATTTTTATTCTATGTATTATATTACTGTACACACCACATTACACTTCGCTGCTTTTTTTCCATATAGTAAGTTGCTAACTATATGAAAAACTGCATTTTGTCATTTCCAGTATTGATTTAGGTTTTTGGCCAGTCATCTGGAAACAAAAATCAGGGTAGATGATTAGGCTAATATCTCTGGCTAGCACTACAATCCTATTGCACCTGAAAAATATTTATTTCTAACTCTCATGGATAAGTAGTACTTATTGTTTGATTGCTGTTTTTTTTAGTTTGGCTTTTACATAGCTTTACTATGATAAATGTATTGTTACCACTTAAAATAATTCCATTTGTTAAGTTAGCCATGTTGACTTCAAATTATTCACGTTAAGAAGTTTGTTAAAATGGACATGCAAGTCCTCAGGTCTCGCTGCGTCTTCGCTGCGGTCTGTGTATCTAGCCTAACAGCATGAAAAGTTTGGGCTCTGCTCTCTGGGCGCATAGACAGTGTTTTGATAAAGCTGAATTCATGACGTTTTTCTCATTCACATGTGTGATTTTTAATTTTTTTATTTCTGCTTTCGGACAATGGAACAAGTATGAAATACTGAGTGAAACGTTGCCCTGTTAAGACTACCTGTTACCCGTTGCAGTCTCAAAGCGGTTGTCGTGTTCGGTACGGCTCCACTACAACCAAAAATGTACTGCACACAAAGGCATGAGTGACGACATACCCATAGCTTTCTGCTGCTCCTCAGTCACTCAGAGAGAGGAAGAAAAACATCTCACTCGATATACTGCGATACAGCAACACTCTTGAACTGAAAGTCGCTAGTTTTGGCCCTTTTTTAGAGAAATAAATCCTTACTTAGGGCTGAAAATGTAGTTTATTTGTATTCTCTCTCTGGCTGCAGTACGCGCTCCAGACACAGGGGGGAACAGAATATTTCAGGTGAACTTATTTTTGCACAAAAATTCTTCCACAAAACCTGTTCCACCAAAGGGGACAAAGGTTTTAACCTGCAAACTAGGAAAAATTAAGCTTATTTTCCTTTCTCCATTTCTCGTTTTTCAAATTTCGTTTTTAAAGCAAAACAACAAAAACAAACTGATTTTTTATTTCAGATTTTATTTTGAAATGGTAAAACCAAAGAATGAACCATACACGGATTAAAAAGGTGCATCAGAGACCCATTTTCAGTAAACGTTTAGAAATTTAGCAAAAAAAAAAAAAAAATGAGAGAGGACAAAAATTTCTAACTTGTGGTCATTTTTTTTCAATCAATAACCTTTGTTCTTTTACTTGATTTTAAAAAGCACACTATTATTATAAAAGATTTTGATTTGACAATATTTAAATCCATTGTTATTCGCTTGACACCCAAGAATCCAAGGTATCTGGAAGAAAGTAGTTTTTTTTCCTGGGAAGAAAGCAAAACATTACTATATACGAAATATTGTTGCTCCCCCTCCCCAAAATTTCCGCACTGCGCACCTTGGAAAATTTGTAACTAGGCAGATGGTCCCGCGCGGAAAAACATGGCGGACTGGCAAGAGTTCATATTGCCGGAGGTTCGTAAATAGACATCTTTATGATTCGGCCTATAGAGATCACTGCGATCAACTGTGTTTTAATGGACGAGAGGACAGTCTCCTTTTTCGTCTTTTTTCCTAAGTAAACAGCATAAAAGTTCTGCTTTGTTTAAGCTCACAGGTGTCACCATCTTGTAAACAACAGTGATTACTACTTCTACTATGGTGTAGTGTTGTATGCATGCCGTAGAGCCCCCTACAGTCGTCAAGAATATTGGCCCTCAGCAGGGACAAGCCGCAAAAAGTATAAACGCTGCTCAAAGGCATCTCGGCCGGTTCCGCACGTCTCGTTTCCGCGCGGAATGTTCATGCGACAAGCATAAACCAAGCTTTAGACTTCCATAGCTCAGACTGACTTCAACCTGGCCAGAGCCTACCATCTTGTTTTACAAGGATAATTTATAGCTCATTTTTAATTTGATTTATTTTAATCCTCCTATCCCATATCTGATCTGAAATCAAAGCATTTTTTGAAAATATTTTTGTCACTAGCAATTTTGGTTAAAAAAAAAATAAAAATAAAAATAAAAAAGGTAAAGAAAAAATATATAGATATGTATATTCACTGCCCTACTATATTTTTGTGCCGATTTGAGAATTTTAAGTTTGAACAGTTAATGCTGAAAGGAGTCACAAAAACAATAAATGACTAAACTTTAAAAGGGAAAAAGTTAATACTATCAGTGCCAGTTTCGGTGCCTTATGTCGGTTCCTTCTTTCCGAAACACTGTGGATTCTGGGCATGCCGTCAGCCAAGAGAGATTCACTATATCACCAGAAAAGGCCAACATGGTTATCTTTTTGCAAAAAGAAATACTAAAAGTTAGGTCTGTCAAAATTAACGCATTAACACGGATAGATTAATTCCTAGATTTAACTACATTTCTTGATGCGATTAACGCATTCACAGAACATCGTCCTGTTTGTAATTCAGCTCGCTCCACGTCAGCTCTCCTTCCTAACCAACCAAACTGCAGATTTTGCAGTAGCATGCGTTTGTGATCCTAAATGTCATATGAGTATATTATATTGGCGTATTGGGTTGATATTATAAGTTCATATGTTGTCTCTGGGAATTTTCTTTACAGTCCACTCGAGATATCAGCTCGCTGTGCAGGGTGCAGTGTATTAAATGCTCAATTATTATGTAGATTTATGCATGTTGGTTCACTGTATAGCTGCAGTACATTTCATAGTGAGTTCTCACTGCGTTAAATAGGTATATTATTCAGTTAAAGTGATGTTTTTTGACTTAAATTAGTGCTAACTTATTAGCGTAAGTAGCTATGTACATATTCACAATTAGAGCGTCATTTCCGATGTAATGAAAGAGAGAATCTGCTGAATGTTTCCTTATGGGAAAATGGTAAATTGTGACATTTGATTTATGTGATGTTTAACACAGACTAGTGACATCCAAATGGTAAGCTTATTAATATTTTGGTTAGTTCTACTTGTAATTGTTATTTTTCAAATGAGACCACACATACATTGTGAGTGTGATTGTGGAGTTCAAAACTAAAATACAGTTAATTTCTCCTATATTTAATTTTTATTTGGTTATATTTAGGAATGGTGATTAATTCTTATTTCTCAACTACCCTGTGATTAATTCAATCAAATTTTTTAATTGTTTGACAGCCCTACTAAAAATAAAAAAAGAGAGAAGTTTATATGTTTTCCATTCTTTAAGCACCTTTCCTAACACTGTTTAAGCTCCAGCATCGTTTGAAAAATACCAGTTTGGTACCAGTATCAGACAAAACCTAAACGATACTCATCCCTAAACAAGAGATCGTTCAAGTTTTAATATAGTAATCATTTTAGGCAACAAAAGAAATATACACAAAACTAAAAAATGCACACTGACACACCTGATTGGCTACCACAGCATCCTGTGGATCATCTGGTTCTGCTGCTGCCAGTAAGGCTTGTAATGACAAGAGGACCGTCCTCAGTGTCATGGCTGCTGCCCTGAAACAACATATCATCATGAGCAACAAAGTCAAAGAGCTCAGAAATAAACAAAACGGATGCTGACGCACTGAACAATACAATTAACCAATAGCCATTCATTCAGGCTCCAGTGGTACATCCAAATCTATACAAGATGGAGTGGACACTAGACCTTTGAATCAGGTCCTTTATTATAGCATCAGTAGCAAATCAGGTGACTGAAAACAGCCAATGATTCAGGTATTAACAATAGCAGCACAGTCCAAAAAAAAAAAGAAATCAGATTAGATAGCCTGAAGATCATAAAGTCTGCAATAATTATCAAAGTTCAGCAGTGCAAATGCAACAAGCACCGAAGAGCCTGAAGGGAAAAGAAAGTCCAGGGGGTGAGGGATGCATGTCAGGCCTTACTAATGTTATCCTGTAATTTGAACGAGTGCGCCTTTCACCAACAGCACTGTACAGGTCTGCAGGCTGGGGATCGGCTAGCTCTGTTCACTGCAGGGAGCATTTTGTTGGCGCGGGTTGAGTCCATCTGTTCCTCTTAAGGTTATGTTATACTCCAGCAGTGTTAGAAAGTGCTCTGCAGTGTATGATGTATTACTGTTTAATAACACAAGACTCCATGAGAGAAAGCAGTGGGACACAAAGACAAGGCAACAGCCAATATGTTTGTTTGAAAGGTGATTTTCATGTGTTTATTATATTACTGTAAAGTACACAGTATAGCTGCCTCATTTTCCTCTGTTATAACAGAATGCAGTTTGTGTTTTCTTAACTCATTATTTTCACCTTTTTTTATTTTACAAAATGCATGTTAGAAATAATGGGTTGAAGATTAAAAAAAGACAATTATCTTTCTTAGCCTCAAGTTCATATTCTATCTTGCACAGTTGGGAAAAATATGAAGAGAGAATAAAATTTGGGTACCGATTTACTCACCACTGATCTTTAAGAATGTCCAGACATATTGCCCCTGTGACCGAGCTGATATTAGGATGCCAGATCTTTGTGATAAACCGAACCTGAGGTATTGAAAGGAGCAACGAGACCCAAGCAGATTAGCAGAGTGACAGGAATTTCTTCATGCACCAGAGAGATTGTTAGTTGCAAGGAAATAAATGAATCCTTACCTTGGGTGGATTGAATGGATACGTCTCTGGAATTTTAATTTCTAGTTGATATCTGCCTCCTGCCAAAAAGGAAACCAGTAACACGATAAAGAAAAGTGATTTTTAATATTTATGCAATTTAATCAAAGATACAAAACATTTCAATTGAGTTAGTAAAAAATAGAGCTGCATAACCATATGGAAAAGGCCAGGAAGAAACTTAGGAAAAGATAGTTTCAAAATAAAAGCCCATACAAAATGGTTTAAACTTACAAAAAGCCAAAGTATTATCACTGGTAATTAGTTAAGCTTCAGGTACATTAAAAGGGTTACACACCTTCCATTTTATGAATGTTGGACAGGTGGGAGCTGTGTATACTTGATGGAAATGCTAAGACTCCAACAAGCAACGTTCACCATCACAATGATAATACTAGTTACATTAAATCCACATTTTATTTATTCTTTTTTTTTTTTCATCATCATGGAATAGAAATTGTCCCACAGAGGGGAAAGGAAGGTGCCATAGCAGTAGTTAAGGTGGAAGCATACAAGAGTAGCACACAAGAGTAAAAAAAATAAAAATAGAAGAACAAGACTAAGATACTGTCCAGGAAGCAGGAATGAAAATAAATAAAAATCACAAAACAGAAAAATAATACTGTACAATTACTTAAAGAATCTTCATACCCAGCTTAAAGTAATGAGCCGCTGAGTGGATTAGTGAAGAATCATGTACAAGATGTCCATAAACAAAAAGAAAAAGACATGTCCTCATCACTCTTTGTGATTTCATCAGTCAGAAAAAACCTACCAGTGTGCGACTGTGAGAGTGAATGAATAAGGGAATTTGTAAAGAGTCTTTGAGCGTCCAAAAAAAGCGCTATACAGGTTTGATGCATCATTATTGTTATTACATTTGCTTTGTTATTAAGGGACATGAGAGTCCATCCAATTGCACAAAAATAAAAATGACATATAGAGCAAAACTGCACACCAACTGAAAGATCCTTGCCAAACACGCATCAAACAGTTTGTTGCAATGCAATTTTGCAAACGCAGATTTTGCAAGAATGCTTGCAATTCAATAAACTCTGCAGCTTTAGTTAGGAACTGAACTGCACCATTTACACATTAAGAAAATGTGACATTGTAGTGTGGTTAATTAAGATTCCAATATGAATTCTGACTGCAATTAAATAAAGTATCACATAAACAGCAGTGAAGATCCACTGAATTGCCCTACTATATTTTTGGCAAGCAGTTTTAATGCATGGGGCTGAAGTGCTGTGCCCGTTCAAAAATGTCATCCAAGCACTTGTTTGAAATTGTGATGACGATAGTGATTCAATTCAGGAATTAGCAATTAACTAAATCAACAGTCAAAAAACGTTTTCACTATTTACTATTATTTTTGCCTATTTTGAAATGTATCTCAGCTGATGCATGTTTACCAATGTGTGAAGTTAAAAAGACGAGTGACTAGTGCAACACTCTGGCAGGTATGAATTCACTCATGGTGAATATATGAGATATACAGAGATATGATCAAGAACACATGATATGCAAGATCCGATACTCATTAGTTAACATCACTAAATTGCTTATCTTATTTGTGATTTTTTTCCCTAACATATATTTGCATCCATTTGAGTAGATACTGCCACCTATGCACCAAGTAAATATCAGGACGTTTTGTGTTTTAATGGATTCAATGTTCTCCAAGGAAAATAAATTCATTATTTTTCCAAATTTACAGAATAATTTAAATAATCCTGATTTTAATGCTGACACGAATACTCAGATTTTTGTCATTTTTTCTTTTAGATTAATCAACAAGTCCTATTTCAATATATTGCACAGAGTTAACTTACAAAACAGCTAGAGGCAAAAATCTTGTTGTCTGGTATATGCTGCAACTATGAGCATGTTTCAGACACTCACCGAGACCAGACTACTGGCTTCATCCTCCTCCTCCAGAAAACGTTTTTCCTTTTAACTTTTGTGGGATGTAGCAAGAATATTTATTATGATAATGCAATTATATCCTGTATAATTTACATTATATACTTTCCTTTTCATTCCTGATAAAACAATATGTGCTTAAGTTTAATTAACCTATGCAGTTGGTTAGTGTTTTCAAGAGCATATAAGCCACTACATTCAGATGATCAGACATATCAGCACATGCTTTACCAGCAAGGTAACGATCAACATTAAAAGAATCTACAGCTTATTAGCAGGATTTAACTTAAGATGAATGTGTTTGTTACAAGAATATTCTTGTCACATTTAATGGTCAAAACATTTTCCACTGTAACTATGGTGACGTTTGGGCTGAACATAGAGACAGTTATAGTTGAAATACAGTTAACTGGCATGTATTTTAACCACTAAAAAGGCATTCAAATTGAAAAAAAAAAATTGCCAATACTTAAATAAAACAGATTTCAACCAGCTTTTCATTTGCTACAGCATCACTGTCAAAATGAAAATGTACAAACATACATTTTATTGTCATTATTTCCCTGCAGTAGGCAGTCTCTCACCTTCATACGGCGTGTCTGGGGGCCCTGCTATTTCTCCTTTGAGTTCTGTGAAGTTCTCATCCACCAAGTCTACCTTTATTTGGTTTTTGCTTGTCTGGAAGTAAAAAATAATAATAATAATAAAGTGTAAACATTTTAGGCTGAGAAGGCTGTGAACTATCCACGCCGTCATAAACAATCTACCATTAATTGCCAACTCATGCAACATCATGAGTATGAAAGGTTGACCTCAACTTGTTGCATACTTACAGCTCTATGTGTCACAGCGATTTCAAAGTGACTCCAAATGTTGTATATTGGGGTAAAGACGACACGTGGATTAAGTATACTTTAATCACTACAACTCCCAAACAACATTTGCTTGGGTTGCCCCAGCTAGCTTAGCGACTACGGAAGGTACCTTACTTAATAATTTCCTCAAGGCACTTTATAAATTAGATTATGTTGAGGCATTTTTTAAGTAGTTGTTATTCTGTCCGTTTACCAGCAGAGAGGAACATTATGATTATCCGACGTGTGTGCCCACTTATTATCACAGCCGATACAGTTAGCTACAGCTAGCCACTTCAATGAGCCAGCGTCACTCTCATTCAGCCACAGAAAGTGTAATAAATAAAGGTACGACTGCAGTGGCAAACACGACAACCAACCTCTTCGCTCTTCAGGACCTCCTTGAACTCCCGTTTTATCCTCTGAACGGCAATATTGGCCATGGTTCGTGTTCCCGTCCTGTTAGTTGGTTGGGGCCTCGTCACCAGTCCGACCAGTCAGCTATCGCTAGCTCCTTTTAACGACAACAGCTCCTGACTTCTTTTTTTAAACACACGGACTCAGAAATAACAGCTGGACCGTTAGTCTCCTCCTGTCTCGTCCGTCCCCGATGTTGGTGAGATGTTTAATCTGGGGGAAGTATCTTAATGTGTATCTGTCATCTCAAATGTGCAGCAACACAATGGTTGGTGGAACAGAAAACATTTTAATACCAAAAACTGCATGCAGTCTGGAAGAGACAGGGTCATGTGATCCACACCGTCAGCGCCGCTTCCAATTGGTGGATCAGCTCACACTGAAAACCTATTATAATGGTGCCTTCCAGTTACCTCGGAAGTCGGAACTCGGAGCTGGGTTTGACGTCACCCCCTAGTAAACAACGGTCCAGTTAACTGATAAATCGGACTTCCAGGTAACCATGGTTTCTAAGTACTTCTTACAAACATTGTTGTAAGCTGTGCCATCTGTAGGTGAACACAGCTTTTATTTTTGATAAGGCTTTACCACATTCTTACTACTGTGTCTTGTAAAATAATCCACCCCTGACACTATTTTTGAGGCAAGAAGCAGCCATATTGAAAGTCAAAGTTGGAGCAAGAAAAAAAAACTTATGGTGCATACCATTTATCTCGGAAGTTGGAAGTTAGAGCTCAGAGCTGGGTTGGACGTTACACCCGAGTAAACAGCGTTCCAGTCAGTTAACTGATAAGTCGAGATTCCAATATGGTGACCTTCAAGTAACCACGGTTGGTAGTACCTCTTACAAACATTGTTTTAAGATGTACCTTCCATATGCAAACACCACTTTTATTTTGATAAATTTAGATGAAGGCTTTACTGAATTCATACTAGTGTTTATAGGGAGCCTAAGTCTCCTCCCCTTCTGGTCAGCCCATGGGTCCCCTGGCAGAAAAAATAAGGAATGGAAGTCAATGGGGCAATAAAAGTTATTTTCTGATCCACTTTACGTCCTGAATCACACATATGTTATACCTCAATTTAATTCCAATTAACTCTTCCGAGTTGGAAAATCGGAAATCTCGCAGTTGTCTCCCGTCATTTCAATGAGACACGGCCCCATTAGATCGGAAATTTTGAGCTCCACTTCGGATCTCTGGGTAGTAGACTGAGTAGATCAGGCAGCTCGGAGAACAAAGATGCCTGCGCCGTAGTTGGGATGTATTTTCTTTGTATTTGTACTGTTGGTCATTTCAATGTCGTTTTTAAACGCCCCTACACACTTGACTACATTTCTGCTTTAATCCGGTCACCAATTTATACATTGCATGGCCTTGCTGTGTGTGCAATACAATGTAAAGCTTTGTTTTTCATGCTGGTCTGCTGAAGATGCTATGTTGCTATGTTGATACGCCCGAGTATCCGAGTCAAATGGAATGCAGCATTAATGATAACTAATGATGTGCTTTTCAACTGTTTGTCAGTGATTTAAGATTTATTTGATTGTAAAAAATTCACAATTAAAATGCCTAAAAATCATATATAACGTCACACCGCTAACGCAAGCGAGCACTAGCTACAGCACGTAAAACACTCACCAAGACCTTGTAGAGCTTCTCCCGCAAGCTGTATCTCACTCCATCAATTTTTCCCCCCAAGCACTTTCCATATAGCCAGCTTTATAGAGGTTTTCTCCGCCTTTAATGCTTATTCTTTCGTCCTGGAGGCTACAGCCCTCTGTCTCCTTCTTCTTTAGTTGTAGCCCGCTAAGTGTTATCAGACTAAACCTAAAGTAACTTTTCCCACTGGTTGACAATCAGCGTTTTCTCAGCATTGAAATGTGTCTTTAAATTTCGTGGACATTATATGTGCTATCCACAACGAATTTCAAATGGAATCAGAAAATACATTTTGTCACTCCATTGACTCTCATTCATTTATTTGGTAGTACGGGATACATGGTCTGGATGTAGAAGGGTGTGACTTAGGGTTTCCCATTGTAAAATAATCATGTTTTCATCCCAGCTACAATGCAAGAAGCTGCCATATTGATAGTCGGAGCAAGAAAAAATGTCATGTGAGTTTTGACATCCATTTATCTCAGAAGTCGGAACTCATGGTGCCATATATGTTGCATCTTTCTTTGTGGTGGACGGTCATCAGGTCTCTGTCAAAGCCCAATGGTCAAATGCTGTAATCACTTAAGCCCACTCCCTGAGAACAGGAAGTGCAATGTATTACTTTCAAATGTCTATATTTTACACCCTTGACCTATCAATACAAACAAGTTGGGGTAACGTGCTGTCCAGTACTGAGAGTTTTCGAAAGTGTGAGGGTGTGGCAACGTGATCTACGTCTCAGTATGGCCATATGTTTAGCTCCAGTTTGCACAAAAGGTATTTGATCTGCACCATATTACATAGAATGGTTAGTGGTCCAAACTCTAAAAGATATTTATGCAAACTTCGGGTGGGTGTGGCCCAATTCCAACACAGCGCCCCCTAAAAACATTAAAACAGTCAGCCCCAAGCCCTACTTTATCCATATCCCTTATGAAATTCAGTACACATATCCATTATGAAATTCAGTACACATATGTAGTGTCTTAGCCATGGTCAGAACCACACAGGAAGTACTTTACTTACGTTACTTTTTGTAACGTCAATGTTTGTTTTCTTGCAATGTATCATGGTAGTGGGTGGCAGGAAACAGCACATTTTGCCTATAATTTGTCTGTTTTGCAGGTTTGGAGGAGGTTTTAGGAGAGCAGATAATTCACTCCTGCTGTGTGATCGACTGTATGGCCCACTAGGGGCCTAATAATTTTTTTTCTTCAGAAAACAAGAGATAAACCTGGATGCTCAAAAGAAAGTCTGGATTCCTGTAGCAACTGACAGAGTTTGTGAGGCTCACTATATTAAGTGGTAAGTCCTTGTGATCATGTATTTATTTAGATAATGTTTAGGAATAGGGATAATGTTTCCCCAATAGATTTGTGGCAAAGACACCGGCGAATCAAACTAACGTCTTTCACAAATCTAAACTGGGCTTTAAATAACTTCTATTTCGCTGTCAATTACATTATTCAACCATCCCATAACATCTCCCCTGTTTTTTATTAGTTAACGAGTTGCTTAGCATATCTTAAAGGCAGGGTATATGATTGTGGGAGCACTCCTCAACAGGGCGTTATTGCAAAATAAAAAGTCCCACCTCTTGCTTCATGCTTTCCCCCTAAGCCTAGCCTCAATAACACAGACACTGGCAGCCATCTTGGTCTCGTTGGGTCTCCGCCACAGTCGACAACTCGCAGGACACAAGCCATTTCAACCAAAGTCACAAAATATAATATGATCTTACCTGTCCGGGAGAAAATAAGCAACCAACGCATCGGTTAGCAAGCCCTTAGCTTCCTTGAGTTGAAGCCACCATGCAAATACAGCAGCTCCGATGCAGATTCGGCTTTTGGCACACTCTTCGTTGGCTTTCTTCTTTCTCGTTCCTATTTCCAAAACAGCTTTGCATTTTCGATTCATTTTGGGAAGCTAATCTGCACTAACTTCAAATTAATTGCTTCACCTAACAAATACGTTGGCTACTGCAGCTGGCGCAATCAATTTGTCTGTTGGTAAGGTAGCACAAGCTCACTTCCTGTTTACAGGCTAGAACGAGTGTTACATGCACATGAAGGAGTCGCACAGAGGGGGAGGTGCTGGAACACGGAAGCTTTGCTTTCAAGCCTCTTTTCCTGGACGGACCGTGGAAGTTGATTGGATGAGGTTTTCCCAGGGTTTCTCGCTGTAGAAGGAATGAAAGTTACTCGGTCAAGTTTAAGAACTCTTAACTTATAGGTTGCCCGTGGTATATGAAAAGCATTTTTTGAAGTTTAAAAAAGTGTTAACTCCGCCATACAGTACTTATTACAGATTCCATCTTTTGGGCACCTTCACTAGCCGGCCACTGGCCGTCCTACACTCTGGTGTGTGTGGGGAATCCTCCCTGGGCTGGTGAAGTGTATCCTGGCCCGGCGGTACCATCTCCTGGGCCCTTGCGTCTCCGTTTACACTGCCAGGTTGCTCAACCAGCGGGGTGCTTTGCTGTTTGCTGCGGTGCTCGTGGCAGAGCCCTGTCTGTCAAACTTCTGGTGGCCACAGATCAACTCAGTTTTGCCTGTAGTATGTTCCTTCCACATCTGCCAGGTATCAATCTGGGACCCACCAGCTGCATACAGACTCCTCTTCTCCACCTCCCATCCTCTCACTGGGCAACAGCTTTCTCTTGATGTCCTGGCCAATTTTCAATTCAGGCAGATCCATCGCTGACCTGTGGTACCAGAGCTTACCTGTTTGATGTTTGACCCGCAGTCGGTCCGGAACATCAGTGATCACGCTCAGCTCCAGGAGCATGTCAGCCACTAGAAGTGGGGTTCTCAATCTGCGAGACATGACCTGCTGAGCTGGGCTGCTTGACATGGCCTTTGTTGGTGCGTTTCTCCACTGTAAGATGATCAACCACAAGTCTTTGACTGCACAGGTCTCCTTCTTAATCAGATTCTCCACTATTTTTAATGTGGACTTTGCTTTTCCATTTGCTTTCGGATGTCTTGGCGAGGACATATGCTTGAAGTCCCATTGCTTTGCAAACTCGGGCCCGTCAGTCAATTACTCCGTCCGGCTGCCTATGCCTTGCAAACTGGACTTTGCATCTGAGTACTGTGATCTCTGCTGACAGATCTCGGAGCAAGTCTACTTACCAAAAATCTGAATTTGATCTACAAGAAGAAGAAAGTCCTTGCCTGCCTGCCTAAACAGGTCACAATCTGCCATGGCCGCTTCGGGAGTGCATGTTTCTGCTGCTGCTCATGGAAATATTCGTTGCCGACTAAGCACTGACTCACATAGTCCTTGACCTCCCTGGATGTTTGGCCTGTAAAGCATGTCCTTTTCCCTGCTTATAACGGGGATCTTCTCTGACATGGCTGACATGAATGCGTTTCAACATTTCCGCACGCATTGATTTTGGGATTATGACTCTCAGGCTCTTAAACAGCACTCCATCTTGTGCACTGATCTCGTGTCTGATTGACCAATATTTTCTTGTGGCCAGAACGGTGTCCTCTCGGCTATCTGGCCATCCCTGGAGCATGCCTCGTTAAGCAGCTGAAGAGCGTCGTCTCTCTCAGTGTCTTGTCTGATCTGACTTAGCCGCTTACTTGTCACATTCAGGTAATCATCAGCCTGGTTTATTTATTCTGTGTCCTCTTGGCCCTCTGCAGGCTGCAGATGATGTGTTAAGTGTGTCTTTTGTCAGCTCTCTGTGGTGGAACAGTGGCTCTGCTCAGCCTGTCACTGATATGCATCTTGGGGCCTGGCTTGTATGTAACCTTGAGGTTGTAGTTCTGTAACATCAGCAGCATGCTTTGAGGACGCTTGGGGGCTGTGAGGAGGGGCTTGTTGAAGATTGAAGTGAGAGGCTTGTGGTCCGTTTCCGTGATTATCTCCGAACCGCCTATACAGGTAGTAGTGGAACTGCTGGGATTCAAACACAATACTCAGACACTCCTTCTCAATTTGTGCGTAATTTTGTTCTGTTGGAGTCATTAACCAGGAGGCATACCATACTGGCTGCTCTTCCTACAATAGACAACAGCTCAGTCCTTTCTGACTGGCGTCGCTTTGGATGGTGACTGGCCTGGACACATCGTAGTACTTCAGAATCGGAGCGTTTGTGACCAACTTTTCCACAGCTGCGTCATGCTTTGACAGCCAGTATCACTGGACATCCCGGTCCAGCAGTCTCCATAGTGGCTCACATGCCTCCGAAAAGTGTGTGGTGAACCTCAAAAGGTAGATGAAGCTCATCAGCCTTTGCATCGCTTTGACGTCTGTGAGGTGAGGCATCTCTTGAACAACTATGACTTTGTCCAGGTCGACCCGGACCCATCTGCTGATAAGACGTGTCTGCGAAATTTAACCTCACTGACCTTGAACTGTAGGTTTTTTAGGTTCAGTCAAGTTTGAACTCCCTGCACTTCTCCATGAGCTCAAATAATTTCCTATCATGGTGTCATGTGGCTTCCTCATCTGTATCCCCACACGACTCTACCAGGATATCATCTTCAATGGGCGCTACCCCCTTGCCAGAAGCTCATGCTGTTTTCGCTGATATATCTCTGGGGCCACTGATACCCCTCAAGGCAGCTTCAACCAGTGCTTCCTGCCCAAGGGTGTCCAAAATGTTGTCGTTTAACTACTCTCCTCATCCAGCCTACACTGTAAAAACGCATCGCGCAAATCTACATGAGTGAAAACAAGGGGCTTGTGGAGTTTGTGTAAAACGTCCTCCAGAGTGGGCATTATATAGTGGGACCTCTTCAAAGGTAGATTCAGTGACTTGGGGTCAATACAGATCCTTAGTTTCTCTGGCTGTCTAACTATCACCATGTTGCTAATCCAGTCAGTTGTTTCAGATACTGAGGCTTAATGTCCGTCTCTCTCTTGTTTGTCCAGTTAAGCTTTAAAAGCCTGAGAGCCGCAGGAACATTGTGTGGTGAAGCCTGCACTGGTGCTACATCCTTATCTAACACAAAGTGAACCTCACCTAGGAGTGATTCAACTGACGCACTAAAAACATCATCGTAGTTGCTGATAAGATGCTGCTTAGTCAATGGGCCTGACCCAATGTGCTCTAACATAAGGAATTCCTTATTCTACAAGAAGGGGCAGAGCAGACTGTTCTTTTTAAGGAAGCTGAGGTCCTTCAAGGTTTGCAGCAAGATAATGCAAATCTTCTACAAGTCTGTGGTGGAGAGTGTCATCTCTTCATCCATCATCTGTTGGGGTAGCAGCATCAGAGCCAGGGACTTAAAACAGCTCAATAACCTGATAAAGACGACTGGTTCTGTTCTGGAGATAATGTACAAAGAAGGATTCTTTATAAAAATTAAAAAGATTACGGACAACCCTGAGCATCCTCTTCATGAGACTATCCTACAGCAACAGAGTATCTTCATTCGGAGGCTTCTTCAGATTCGCTGCAACACAGACCGCTACAGGAAATCCTTTTTCCCCACAGCCATCATGGTCTACAACAACTCCTTGAAAAATTAATTAGCAATGAGCTACAACAGAACTTAATTTCCCTCTGGGATCAATAAAACAATTTTGATTTTAATAAAATTGAATTATTATAAATGGCATTGAGCCAGGCCTAATATGGGGCACCAATATCGCTTTCAAACCCATGTCCGTCAACTCTGTGGCCTGGCATATTTCTATGGCTGATGTGAGGGTGAGTGTTTTCTCTTTAAGCAGATGGCGCAGCATGGCTTCATCACAAACACCCAACACCAGTCTGTCTCTTATTAAATCTTTGAGGTCACCGTACTCACATGATGCAGCTTTCTCTTTCAGACGCACTATAAAGACGTCAATAGGTTCTCCCCCGTCTTGCTTGCAGTTGCAGAATACATATCTTTCAAGTATCACAATCCTGGCCGTCTTAACATGTCAGAATCAGAATCAGAATAGGTTTTATTGCCATTGTTTGAGAACAAGTTCACAAACTAGGAATTTTCTTCGGTACAGTTGTGCACATAAAACATTTAACATAAGTAAAAATAAAAAAAAATAAAAATAAATAAATAAATAAATAAAAAATAAAATAAAAAGAATGAGCCATAAGGCTAAAGTCTTTATAAATATTATAATCTGTATGTATATAAAATAACTATGAAAAGATAAACATCCTTTTTTTCATCCTTTTTTGCACATCCTAAAATGTGCACCCAAAGCATTAAGAAAAACTGTGGGGTCTTTCGCCTGCTCCACTGAAAGTCGCAGATTGTGTTTGTATGTGTCGGCACTCATTGCCCAATACCCGTCACAGGTTGTTACAGGGTTGCCACCTGTACCTCGTCTTTTTGTTCAGCCCCACTGCCAGCAGGAAGTCTTCAAATTCCGACCTGATCAGTTAATCAGTTACCATGATTTGTTCTTTAAGTTATTTATATTGATTGGATAGTAGACTATGCCAAAACCTGCTGGCTTTGAAAAACAAAAAATCCTCCACAATAAACAAAAACAAAACGCACATGGACGAGACATCTTGGAAAATGCGCCATAAATGTAATCTATTTGGAATATTTTAGCCTCACAGACGTGTGTTTTTTCTGCGTTCTCGTGTGCCTGCCATGCCGTGCAGTGTTTTGAGTGCGCGACGGAGAACACTCGCTGCATTGTTTACGATTTGCCTTGTGTTCGTCTTTACTGATCTTGTCCAGCCAAGGTTAGGCCTCTTCCCACTAATCTATATCTCTGTAAGCCTTTTTTGGGACAATTGTAAAGGTGCTGCGTGGGAAGCGCCAGCGTGTTGTGTGTCTACCTGAGTGATCCTGAGCGCGCAAAACGCGCGAACCGCAAGTTACACAAACTATTTGCGGTACCTTTAGATCCCCCCGCCAGAACAGTTTTGCTGACTGTAGTTGGGTGATTTGTATTATATTTTTAGATAGGCCATGTAGTTAGAAAAAGGCAATATGATGAATAGTTGCACCTTGGACAGGTTGCCAGTCCATCATTGGGTAACACAGAGACACACAGGACAAACAACCATACAGGCACATCCTCACACAATTTAGAGAAACTAATTAACCTTTTTGGACTATAAGAGTAAGAGTAAGCCGTGCATGCACAGAAAGAACATGCAAACTCCATGCAGAAAGACCCCAACCAGGATTCGTACCCGGGACCTTTTTGCTGCAAGCCAATAGTGCTACTAACTGCCACTACCACTGTGCACACTGTATATCATTATTGATTATTTTTATTATTATTATTATTGTGAATTATTTTTTTGGAATGACACAAAATAGAAAATAAACCCAACACAACTACTAACAAAATATTTTTTTTCATTATTTATTTGAATAAAACCAAACTGTATTAAACTGATGTTTTTATTTATTTATTATTATTTAAATGAAATCGGATAGAATAACCAACAATAATCGATACAAAAATCCAAATTTAAATTGATCTAATTCTACTTTTTGTTGCACAAGCTTTAAAGTAAATTTGCATCATTCTGTTAAGAAACGTCTGGTAGCCTACTTTGTGTTAAGTAAATACAGTTTCATTATTTTCCACCTTACAAAGTTTTATAAGCATTTTATATTCCAAGATCCGCTTTAAACCCGACAAAAACAAACAAAACAGGTTCGTGTGTTTGATGCATACTTAACATAGTCGTACAGACAAATCATTTTTCTATAAGAAAAAAAAAATCACTATTGTCTGAAACTTCTTTAACAGTGCAGGTACATCCATTCCTTCACGTTGCAGTGGTCTCGCTTTTAATGTTGACCTTTTTTGATCCACACAGCAGACTGCGAGACTTGTATTGTTTCATCTCACAATCATGCATCGACACCAGATGGCACTGTTGCTCCATCCCAGGACAATTAGCGTGACGAACGCCTGACTGAATAGGACGACCAGGCTCGTTCCTGTAAAAACTATAGCTACATACTAGACTTATACATATACTTAGAATTATACATAGACTTATATCAGAGTGACACAAAAACATTATAATAAATCTAATGCTTTCATGAAATTATTACATGTTGTTTTCTGTAAGCAACTGAAGATACGAAAGTTTTATTACAGCAAGCTGTAAAGCTATGAATCATCAAACACGTGAAATTAAACTAATATTTTTTAAGAACCTGGTCATTATACAAGCATAAACTTTAATGTTCTTTATGTGGATGCAGCACACCAAGAACATACTTGCATCTTCATGGTAAAACAGGTTGCTGGCTGCATTATGCTGTGGGGATGATTTTCATCAGCAGGGACATGAAAGTTGGCCAGACTTGATGGGATGATGGGTCAAACTAAACAGATGGCAATGCTGGAATAACTCCAATTAGATGCTACAAAAAAACTTGAGACAGGGTCGATTTTCCAATTGCATAAATATAACTCAAAGTTACACAGAGATTACATTTACAAGTTACATTGGACCACACTTAAACCAAATCCTGTAACTGTGGTAAGACTTAAAAATGGATGTTCACACATGGTCTTCATCCAGCCTGACTGAGGTTTTTAGTTGAAAAGAAATGGCAAAAAAAAATATGTTCCCAGATGTGTAAAGATACACCTAAGACCTGCAACTGTATAATATGATTTTAATTTTTTAATTTTTGTTTCACAAAATTCAAAAACATTGTCGTATTTTATCATTAAAGCTTACTTTGCGGTGGTTTATCAGGTAGAGTCAAAATACAATACGTTAAAGTTGGTCTCTGCAAAGGGACATGTGAAAAAGTTAAAACAGAGAATTTGTTTTCTTTATATAATGATTCTGTCTGAGGCCATTTGTTTTGACATGTTTTATGATAAATATTCCAAGTGAATATATAGGTTCTAAAACTGACAAGTGGATTTTGTGGTTCTCTGCTGTTGACCTGCAGCAGGTTACACCAACAGTCTCTGCTAGTAGTACTTTAGAGCAGGACACAAAAAATTAGCAGTTCCTTTATTTCTTCTCCTTCGATTCCCTCTTCTGTTCTTCCTTCCTGTGTCATGTCTTTGATTCCTCTTGTTGACAACAATGAAGATGACGAGTGAAGCTAGCATGGCAGATGTTATCAGAAGGCAGCCTCCAAAAATAAGCATTGGTTTGTTTTTGAACATCCACTCGCACGTCAAACATTCTTCCTGCTGTACAGTAAATCTACATGGCTGCATCGTACTATTGTCGGAAGAACCACTGTGGGCGATAATTTCTCTGTACAATGCTACAGAGGCCTTCGCTTTGGATTGGTGTTGGATTGAGGTGAAAAGACCAAACTGGGGGGAGTGTCGATCTTGGAGCTTCCAGAAGTAGAAGCCCTGTAAGTTGACTCCATCAAGAGTGTAAGCTGAGAGTAAAGAAAGAGAAAGTAAAAATGAGGTTCTTTTTAAAAAAATCTCTTGTTTGTTTCTTCCTTATTCAACACTGTAATAAACTAGTTAAAACACAGAACTGAAAAGTTCACTATCAGCAAAAATGGAATAATAATCAGGGCTGCTGCTTCAGCGTTTGCCTCTCCTTTCCTTTAGGATTTTATTATTTTCATGGCATCTCATTAAGTCTAGCTTTTATGGTAGGAAACAATAAGGTCATCAAGCCAGTATTACCTATGGGGACGGATCTCTGTTTCAACATCCTCAACACAAGATCTTCCTTGTGTTTCTTATAAGCAATTATTGCACACGGCGTTCGGGATAGCTTACCTTTGAGAGCCTCCTGCAGATAA
The DNA here is from genome assembly GCA_028564705.1 of Apricaphanius iberus. Lineage (NCBI taxonomy): Eukaryota > Metazoa > Chordata > Actinopteri > Cyprinodontiformes > Aphaniidae > Apricaphanius > Apricaphanius iberus. Next base: position 436,843 of record JAPXFQ010002076.1, read on the forward strand.
CTCCTGAGGTAATACTGCCTGAGGTTATCCTCCACTGAAGCTCGGTCATCAATCCCACTGGCTGTGATAATGATAGGCAAAGTTTTGCCGTACCTCTGATCCACCCATTTCAACATCTTTCGTAAGCCCCAAGGTACCACAGCCTGTCCATCGCTGGAGGATGGCCAGGTGGGGTCTCGGAGTGTCACACAGTCATGCTCGGGCGCTGAATGCTTTTGGAGGGTGTCCTGTACGTGAGGATTGGGATAAACTAAACGTGTTGTAAAATGATTCAAAGCGATAAAACTCAATGCCCCCCTCAGCTCTTGTATCTCAGTGTTGGTAAAACGAGGAAGAGGTGATTTGGGAATGCCGAATACCGTCGCTCTTTCCCCTAGGTACACCTGCATTTCATGGGGGTACATCCCCTTCCCTTTTTTTTTCTCATCTCTTCTCCCAAGAAGTGGATCCAAGAAACGTCCAAGTTCAAACAAAAGAAATCTCTCTGTTGCCACCGTCTGTGACTCTAGAAAAGGGTTAGCTGGTTTAGCCCAATCAGCATGTAGAGCGAGAGACACCAGCGCTTTCTGTTCACCAACATACTCTCTCTCGTGTAATCTCCAGGCTTTGGCATGGGCTAGAAGCAGGTTATGTGCTGCCTGATGCCTCTCTGTGACATTGGAATAAACATCTATGAGCCTGTTTGGCTCGTTAATGGTGATCCAGTATCGAACCCAGGTACCCAACTCCTTGTAGCAAAGTGCTGCATATTCTTGAAAAGCCTCTACTGTGGCATTATTAAGCCATCCCCCAGTCGCATGCAACAGCCCTGGCAGACCCAAGTTTGGAGCTCTGTGTGATGGGTGGTACAGGATGACCATAGCTTCCAGGTTTAGCTTCTTGACCTCTGTCAGCACACAGCGGTAGTACCTTTAAGAAGTATAAAAGAAGACATTAATTTTTGTACACAGAATGAAAGGGTTAACAAAAGGAAGGGCCTATTAATTCCTGAGAAATGCAGTTTCTTGCAAAGGCACTCATACCCATTGAAGTGTTTCCGAAATCGAAACATTGCAACCATACATTTCAGTGCACTTATTGTGATTTTATGTGAAAGACCAACAAACAATGTAAGCAATGTGGTATAAATTAATACTGCACACAACTGAACACACCATTTCCATGTTGATGCATAGTTGTGGCAGCAACATATGGGCACGCTTTTCTATAGCGAGGACTGTGAAGCTGTTTGGTATTTAGAGAAAGAGAGAGGGAAGTATTTACATACATAAAATATTTTCTACATATAAAATTCTGAAAACATTCCCTCATTTGTATCCAGCCTCCCTTACAAAACACTTTTTTTAACCACCTACTGTCGAGGGTTTAGCTGCGAGTGTGTCTCTGCCACCTTTGAACATCCAGAGACTTAAATCTTTGGCAATTCTTCTTTGCAAAATAGCTGAATCTAAGTCAGGGTGGATATAGATTAATCTGTGAACATCAGTTTTTAAGTATCCCAAAAAAATAAACTAAATTAGGTCTGGACTCTGTCTGGGCCACTTTAACCACAACAATACGTAAGGGATAATGCCCTTCGAGGTGTCCATTATCAGAAAATAATGGACTTCGCGGAAGCAACCGTCCGACGCGAGGGATGGGAAGTGAGATGATGGCTTTACCTTATCTTACGTGATACAAAATATCATTTCAGAAGGCCAGTACACTACTTACTGCTTGTGTGTGTCCAGAGGATGATGCAAATAAAGTTCAGACTCCGTTGCCAATTGAGCCAGTGCAATAATTTAGAACTGTCATCAGGTAATTTGACGGGACGCCTTTCCTAGGTGTACATTATCACTTTTTAATGTAAATCCTCCAGCCAATCAGAATCTAGTATTCACCCCAACCATGGTATAAAATGATTTAAACTGTTCAGCTGTCTTTCTGTTTAGGGTTGTTGTCCTACTGGCAGGTGAACGGACTTAAGGTTGAAGTGGTCGAGACCTTTAGAAAAAAACCTTGGATTTTTTGCCGCTCCTCGACTTTAAGATTAGCAAGGCACACTTTGCAGTTGTGGCTCAGTCTTTCCATTTTTGATTGATGGATTGAAAAGTTAAATTGCTATCACTAGATACCACATAGTACATGCAATATAATACATTTAAGACTTTCAGTTTTTGAAGAAAAAAATGTTTAAAGTTAGTTTATCAAATAAAACACCAATAAAATAAAGTATAAATGTGAAAAAATGGGAAAACTTAATGTAATATGAATATTTTGCAAGACATTTTATCTTTTAGCAATAACATTTATTCCATTTAAATGAAATAAATCCTAGTATGAAACATGTTTTGCCCGACTCAGAGGTTTGTCTGTTTGTTGATTTCTACCTCAGGGCTTCAGTGTTTACACTCGAGCGGCCTCCCTCGGGTAAAATCAGAGACCAGTTAAGAGCGAAGCGGTAATGAGATGCCCCAGTGGACACAAGCAGGCGAAGATGGCTGCGAATAGCCAGATAATCAGTGCACTGGGCTGGTCTGGTGTTAAGCTTGAGCCCTGGGATTGGACGCAGCGATCCATCTCCTGTTAGGTTCCAGCTGTATACGTGAGGATCTGAAAACTGTGGGGAGAAAGGGTTGAACCGGACCTGCACAACAACAAAAACAAAGAAAAGACAAAAAGAGAAAATATTAACCAGATTTTTTTTTGCTTTCTTCAATCATAATTCATGTATGATCCTACATTTTACCTGCAGTGTAGAGTCTGCAATCCCCCAGTGAAATTTGCATGGGAAATGGCCTTTAACATCAGCTGAGCTTTCATCCGTTGGAAAACCATTGTCTGCAATAATTTGCTTGTAGTACTGAGCTGTGGGCTTGGGAATCCTGGTTCTATTTGGCTGATTAAAGTCGATGTAAAAAAGACCTCTTCTTACACTGTAGCCATAATTCCACTCAAATCCATCCACCAATGACCAGGCTGAGTAGCCAAAGACCTGCACACCATCAAACTTGATGGCTAAAACAAAATAAAGATTTAGTTGTTATTTTCTACAAAACTAAATGTATTATTTTACGTTCTAGAGATTCCCTACTTACCCTGTAGCACTTGGTTGATAAAACTTTTCATCGGATAGATGGCAGGTGTGTCTTCTCTTCCAAAACTGGCATCAGAGAACCAGCCTCCCTCTGCCACCAGTACCTTCTGGTTCCCATACTCCAATTTGATCCATCTCAGGAGGCGTCGCAGGTCTGGGGTGATTCTCTGACCACTATGTAGCAGGCTCTGAGCCAGACGGATATTGTTTGGCCCAAACGACAGAGCAAAAAAGTCAGCTGTTTTCCGGACCCAGAGCTTCTCTTCAGGGGTGAACATGGGCATGAGAGTTTCGGGTTTTATTTTGAGAGACGCTGGATAGTCCCCATTACCAAAGATGGGCTGGGCAAACCATCCAAGAACAGCCTCCATGGTATGCTGACAGAGTGCAACATTGGCCGCTGTGGATTGTCCTCTGTAAGGTTCAACCCAGTGGGAACCTAGAACGATTGATACTTTACCCTTCTGATTTGGACGGAAGTAAGTGTTGTAGATCTGCCATGCTTTGGCGTGTGCCTAAAAGAAATAGTAACAAACGTGAAAATGCCATTACATTTTTCTCTAAATAATAACAGTACAAAACCAATTGAACTACTAAAATGCATTGTGGCTGTATACCTGTTGTATGTAGAAGCCTCATTATGTTATTGATTAATATATTAAACAGAACTTATGTTATTTTGTAAAAAAGCCCTTGATTTTAAAATAATTTTAGAGATCACATGTGCCAAATTATTTATACCTTTTTGAAAAGTATGTTTGCACTTTGAACACATTTTTCCATATAACAAACAACCTGAACTTACTTTATTGGGATTTTTTTCTGATTAACAAAAATGTGTGCATAATTATGAAGTTGAAAGAAAATGACAGATTCTTCATACTTGTGAATTTTTTTATTTTTTTTATTCTGAAAAGAGCACCGAGTTGGTTTTAGGTTTCACCTAATCACTACACCCTTGTGTAAATTGATTTCCATAGAAATAACAGCTGTTCTTGGAGCTATCCCAGGGGGCAGAGGAGATTAGGGAATAAACAGCCCCTAAAGAACAAGGAACACAGCACTATGGTCAGAGATAAATCTGTAAAGATGTTTAAAGCAGGTTTATGTTATAAAACACTAACATACCCCAAACTAGGATGACCCTATGGACCCTATGTTGTCTTTATGGAAGAGGAGCAGGAGGAAGGCTGTTGTTGAAAGAAGGCCATAAGAAGTCTCATTTACAGCAGCTTCCTAAACCTTGCTGGGAAAGTTGCTAACATACTTTTAAACCCTTACTTTTAATTAGCGATGCAACGATACCATTTTTTTCAACCCAATACAATACCTAGATCAGAGTACTTGCTGATACTGAGTTCCAATGCCGATACTTCTAGCACACAAAAAATGCATTGAATTGGAAGGCAGGTTTTATTTTCTTCCCTGTTTGTTACAACAAATCATGGGGAATTAGATAAAAAATAAAATATTAATAAATATTAAAAATGTACATTTTCTGGGAATTATTGCAGTTTCCACATTAAGTATCTGTTAACTTTAACCAATACGAGTACATTGCACGCTATCAGGGCCGATACCCGATACCAGTATCGCTATCGGTGCATCCCTACTTTTAATTCTTAATTGCTGTCTATGCCTTTCTTAATACCTAGTATGTGTTCTAATCTTGCCTGTATTTTATTGATTGTATGGATTGTTCTCTTTTTTGTGTTTCTTTGTTGTTTGTTTCTTGTCTCATGTCCAAATTGTACTGTGCTTTGGGCAGCTGTCGTCCTGTTTTTGAATATACCTTCTCAAATAAATTGTATAGAATTTGGAAGAAGATGTCATGGCTAGAAAAGATGCAAAACAGTATCTGGCATAAAACTACGACACTTCATCTCCCAGAACAAATGATCCCCATGGTAAAACACGATGATGGCAGCATCATGATGTGGAGAAGCTGTTCCTCTTCAGTGACAGAGAAGTCGGTCAGGGAAGGAATTTGTTTGTAGAAAAAAAAAGAAAATTGTCTAACATTTTCCTTCTACTTCAGTATTGCAGTATTTCTTACTTTGTGTTGGTCTCTCACATAAAATTCCCTCAAATATTTGGAAATGTCCAATTCTAATGTCTCAAAGCTTGAAAATATTCAAGGGCAATTCTTATGTAAGGCACGGCTAACAATAACCTGCATTAAATAATTCAATTCAAAAAAAGAAGCAGCTTTCTGAAAAAAAGGAACATATAAAATAATATTAAGATGTCATGCCAACACCTCATATGAAAATATCTTAAATAGGGAAAAACGTTTAGGCCCATACTGTATATAACAGCATGTTAATCAGCACAAGCAGCAGGGAGCAGAAAATCACTATTTGCTTATTTAATCAGCTTGGTGTTAGCTGGGAGCCGACCAGCTGTGCTCGACTGCATAAACGTAAGTGAGTATTAATGAGGCGTATCTCCGTGACTTCCTGACACACACACAGATTCCATCCACCACAAAAGTGCTGATGTGGTGGACTTTGACCCCGGTGTCTCTTTAAGTGTCCTGTTTACTTATCACAAAAGCTGTCAATATGAATATAGCCAACCAATCATCAGGGAGATAAAAACCCCAGTGAGTGGTGATGTTTTGTGGAGTATTTTCTTAATTGTGTGCAGTAGTTATGTTGGATTAAAGAGGCTTGTAAAAGTCAGTATCAGAACACTAATCCAGTCTGTTTGCTAGTCTGTCCTGTGACCGAACAGCCATTCTATAGATATAAACATTCATTGACTATCATAAAATGATAAAGCTACAGGAGGTCAAAGTTTGCACACATACCATGTGTGTGATCTTATAAACTGTACAAAGAAAGTTGTTGTGTAACTCTGCACGACTCACCCTGATCAGGTTATGGGCTACCAGAAGAGAGCTGGAGAGACCCCCCTTTTCTCCAGGAGCGTGCACGCCTGTCCCGTACCCCTGCACGGCCACCAGGTATGGGTTGTGCATTGTGAGCCAGTATTTTACACGACTCCCAAACGCGCGGAAACAAAACGCAGCATATTGCTCGAAATGCTCCACTAAGGTATTATTTTTCCAGCCTCCGTATTGATCCTGGAACACCTGTGGCAGGTCCCAATGATAGAGAGTCACAATAGGCTCAATTTTCTTGTCCAGCAGCCTCTCTATGAGGCGGTTGTAGTGATCCACAGCAGCTCCGTTGGGCTCCCCGGTGGAATTGCCATCAGGGAAAAGTCTGGGCCAGGAGAGGGAGAAAGAGTATGATCTTGCACCGAGATATTCCAGTGCCTCAACATCTTCTTCCCAGCAGTTGTAGCTGTCGCTGGCCACATCTGCAGTCTCTCTGGGAAAATGATTATTGACAGATGAGTGGATGAAATGGTCCCAAATGGAGACGCCTTTCCCATCCTGGTTCCAGGCTCCTTCAGTTTGGAAAGCTGATGTACCTGAGCCCCACAGGAACCCTGGGGGGAATGTGTCTTGAAGTAGAGACTGGTCTTTGATAACGGAGCTCGATTTCGGTTGCCGCCAGATCCTCCTACCTTCCCCAGGAGAGCAGACTGTCTGGTTCCAAAGAAACCCCCAAAATATAAGGGAAACCAAGAGGCTTGTGGGACAGGACGGATGGTTCAGCATATTGAAGGAGTCCGCTTTGTCTTAAAAATCCACTTTGAGCAGGTGTCAATCAGCTGCTAGTCTTACTATAGCAAATCTCCTTCTAGCTGGCAGGAGATCCATGGTAGGGGGGAAAAAAATTTAGAAACAGAGAGGGACACTGGAAGCCTCAAGGTGTTGTTGTGTGCATCCGACAACCTGGTTAGCTTTCCCTATCTGTCTCTCCCTCTGTGTACTTCTGCTCCCACTCAGCCCCTCCCTGCAACATAAAGTTAGCACATACAAAGGTTGACTCATAGCCAACCAATCTGCTATTACTGTCCTTCCGCAACGGATTCACTCTTACTTAAAAAAATATATAAAAGTTTAATCATATCAGTAAATACCAAAGCAAAGAGTGATGCCTCATTATAGATTGGGACTATATTAATGAGATGTTCTTCTTGGTATTTTCTGCACAAAACATCCCCGTGTCAATAATTAGCTTGTACTCTGATCTTAAAGAAATGCTCCAATGGGAAGTTCTCTTAATAAGCGCTTAAATGTTTGCGAAGAGATTTGATTAAGATTAGCAAAATATCCAGGACTAATAAACGCACTGAAGACATTTTTAGCTGATTTACAAGAGAAGGTAGTTGTTTCCCTTTTTTGTAGTTTTCTTATTGTAAGAGGTGCAAAGGACATCTGCAGTGCTCCCCCCAGATCTGATCTAACCGTGCAAGGTGATAGCAAACACACCATGTTATCCGATCTTATTAAATTTAGCTCTCCTTTGTGTATATGTGCCAGCCAGTCACCCAAGGCAAAAACAGCGAAGAGTGGCAGAGAACATTGCTGGGATATGTTTGTCTTAAAAAGAAAAAAAGCCTTTCGATCACAGTTAAAGCACATCAAAAAAAATGATTTCATGTTGTCCATTGGTAAAGCCTGTAGTAAAGTAAACAACACAGTCACACTCTGCTTCAAGGCATTAAGGAGATAAGCGAATTAGAAAAGTGACAAATGTCTATTTATTGTCCCCAGTGGCATAACTGGGTCACCATGACGCTAAAACGGCTGAAACTGAGCAGCTCTGTCATTTATACACTGAGAAAAAAGTTATTTCAATTTACTTGTTTTTTGTGTGTGTACAGTGGTTCCACACGATCAGAATAAATAAATCTGACATAATTTAGCCTTTTTTAAGAAAATGTTGAATTAACATATTCATTGGTTGCCATAACATGAATTTATTTCATAATGTAGTCATATTATTAAGTCATCAAAACAAAATATTCAATTTTAACACCAACTTGCTTTTGATTGTTACTTTTACTCAGTGTTAATGTGTAATATATATACAAGCCGATGATTCCCATACCAGGTATTGATCTCAGGTTTCCTACTTGGAAGGCGCTGCACTACCCACTGCAACCATGCACAACACATATTAAATGATGAAAGATGACTCTTTTCTTATAGAACACATTTTTCAAATACCCAAAATGGTTTAAATCACATTCAATATTTCTCCTCACATGGTTCACTATGATAACTGTTATATATATATTTAAAAATATATATGTTTAGTCAACTAATAGCTAACAGTTAATGCTTAGCAAAGCCTTTTAGTTTAATCTTCTTATTTAAAAAAGAGGCAATGTTTTCCAATCTATTTTTTTAAAGTTTACAGAAAGTTGGGAATACTTTATATTTTAGAAGAAATAGCCAAAATGAAAATAAAACCTCATAATTTTCGTATTTTTATAAGGTTTTGTGGTCACAATCAACCTTATATGACAGTGGTTTGTACATGGAGGTACAAAAAGATACAGGGGATGGGACTCAAACTCAGAAAAGAAACAGTGCGTCTGTTCTCTGAGCTCATGTACTAACTAACCACTTTGCTACACAATGACTTAGAAGTCCTGTGTTCAAGGAAGAAATGTGACTTTATTTCCAGTGTTAATTAAACATGATTATATTTATTTCAGTAATACAATTCATTCACTTTCCACCAACACAAGAAAATTGCGTAAATTCAGTATTGTTGGATAATTACTTAAACTGTACTTAATTCAAACATGTAAATAAAAGAAACGTGTATAGATTTTGTAGCATTTACTAGATTTGTTTCTGTAAATTCGAAGACCTTTTTTCAGTGTACAATTTATGTTGCAACACCTTTCTTGGAGCAGAACCAAAGGTTTTAATCTTATACTATCAAAAAATATTTAAAAACAATATTATAAGTCATAACTATTTTGTTTTAGAAAGGAATGAAAAAAGGAGTTGTAGATTTAAAAAAACTAAAATGAATGCTTTGTTAAGAGGCAGAAGTTTCCCTTGCCTGTCTGTTCTGTAAACAAAATGAGAAGTGAAAACAGGATATGAATGAGACAGAAAAAACATGATTGTAAGAAAGGAGCTTTCACTTCTATGTTTCCCATCAGCATTGCTGTTTAAAGCAACTGTTTTACAAATAAGGAGCAGAAGCAGGTCCTACAGCAGAGCTGTTGCTTGTCTTCTTATAAGACAGTTTTTTAATTTTTGTTTTCATCCATCAAATGATTTTTTTTCTCTCTTTCTATACAAGTACTTTCCACAGTTTTCCCATCTTGTTTGGAGAATTTAATCCTCTGTAACTAAGGTTTGGATCAAAAAGCATTTGACCTGAGTTCAGGTTGGTGCACTCTTCTCTATTCTTACTTCTCTCTATTTGTATGCTTGTTGAAGTTGTATTTAAGTGCTTTTAATTTGAGCTATTTTGAAATTTAGTCCTATTACAAAGAAGATATTTAACAAAAATTAAGTGCAGGGAAGTTTTGGATTAGGAATCTTATTCATCTACTGGAATTTGCAGCAGTTTTCGCACAATTTGAAAGTCTTTAAGTTGCAAACTTAATTCTTATTCTTAGTTGGGAGATTTTATGTGATGGGGGAACATATCAAGGGTATGTTGTAGGTAGAGCATTTGCCAACAGTAGCTTTTTTTTTTCTTTTAGTCCTGTTATAGATTCTTAGGTGGTTTCAGGTCTGAATTTTGACTGAAAACAAGTCTACGTGTCTATATCCTGTTAGTTCTCTATGGCTGGACTAACAGCGCCCTCTAGTGTTACTAGTTCTCACCACAGAATAAAAAAACCTTACATCCAACATCTATAGTACTCCTTACCCTTGGCAGGGTCGCGGGGAGGGCATCTAATATCCATTTCCATTTACAAGAAAGAAAAAAAAAAGTGCTTTTAGGAGTAGTAGCAGTTCTAGACTGTACATTTTACTTTTGAGTAATATGAGAATGAGGTATCGCTACTCTAAAGTGGGGATGCACCTATACTAATATCAGGTATCGGAGCTGATACTGTTTTAAGTACTCGCATTGTATCATTATTGGTTAGTTAACAGATACCATGAACCAATACTACATACTCTAAACCACAAAAATCTGACAGACAAAAACCTGGAGTTAATATTAAAATGAGAATTCTTGTTTTTAAACAGCTTTGTTATGCTAATATTGTATATCTACTGACTAATTTGTTCCATTTGCAGATCAAGAAGACACAGTAAACACAATACATTGTCACTGGAAGTAAAAACCATATCAGTGGTTTCTAAAAATAAAATAAAAAGATGATAAATTAAAACCTTACGTATTTTCCTCCCGTGTCACAATTATGGACTGTGGATCTTTGTTTTGCTCTTTTTGATCTACAATACTGAATACCATAAGGATTCACTCATGTTTGCTCTTGTAACACGGCAATAGGTGAAAAAGTTCAGAAAAAAACTTTGGAAGTATTCATAGATTTTTTTCTCCCAATTAAAAAGCATTAAAGTAAAAGCAGACTACATTGAACTTTTCTTCTGCATCTAATTTTTAAATCAAGGTGAAGTAATCAGGACATGTTGCAGGTTTAACTATTTCCACAAATTTTACAAGCATTTTTTTAGGTGTTTGTGTCACAACTGTATAAACCTGCATTTTCTCCTGTTTCTTCAGACAGACGATGAGGCCCTCAGCTTCACTCCTCCAGGCAGCGGCAATATTAGTGGCACTGCAGATGTCAGCGTCATCCCCTAATGGTGTCGTAAACTGTTCGTCCATGAACCTTTCCTCTGTCCCGACCGACCTGCCTCTAACAGCTGAATATATAGACTTGTCATGTAACCACATACATCAGCTCCACAAAGGGGACTTTGAAAACATAACGTCCCTTCGGTTTCTGAATATGTCGTGGAATGGCTTAGAGATGATTGAGGGAGAGACATTTCTTGACACACCGCTTTTAGAAGATCTGGATCTGTCACACAATGTGCTGAGGAACCTGTCAGATCAAAAGTACCTTCTACGTACAGGAAACCTAAGACTGATCAATTTGGCATGGAACAGGTTTGTGAAAATGACCTTGGGAAGGGAGTTCGTTTTTCTGGGAAAACTGGAGAACTTAACCCTTGGGGCAAAAGCCATCAGCTTGGGGGACTTCAAGAACATTGCCAAGATTAAGCTACACCGCTTGACACTCTCTGTGGAGGAGGAAACTAAATACGAAGCATCCAGCTTAATGCATATTCAAGCAGTGAAATTTCAATTAGACCTAAATGGCGGACAAATAACCCAGAGTGATCTGATTGCTGATGCATTAGCTTTCTTTGTAGAAGTGGAGGTGAGGAATATAAGTGGGGGCTATAATTGTATACAAACACAGCTTCGTAAAAGAGCTCAAATCTCCACTCGTAGTCTTTCCACAAGAAATGATGTAATTAACTGGGAAGATTTAACTCAATTAGTAAATGCCACTCTGCATACATCTATTGCCCATCTGAGCACCTTTGACACAGCAATAAACAAACCTCCGTATCATGACACCATTCTGACAGGAACATCTTCATTGCAGTCCTTCACTTTCACACGAGGAGTTGTAACCTCTTTCTTCTTCTCTCAAGAGGCCTTGTACAACTTTTTTATCAACCTGCCAGTAAAGCACTTTGCAATTGTAGAAACTTCACTGATCCATATGACATGTCCACAGAAGCAGAGTCCTATCCTTGATTTGGACTTTTCTTACTGTGCACTGTCTGATTCTATGTTTTCCACATATAAAGGTAAAAAAACAGTTGAATGCAAGAATCTGAGCAATGTAAAAAAACTCTCTCTGGTAGGCAATAATCTTAAGAGTCTTCAAGTAGTGAGCACGCGGTTGCAATACATGACATCTCTGCAACACCTCGACCTTAGCATCAACTCTTTAGAGTATTATGGTTCCCCTGACTGTCTGTGGCCAGCGAACATCATTATTATGAATCTTTCATCTGGAGGTCTAACAGATGATGCTTTTAAATGTCTGCCAAAAGGGGTAGAAATACTGGACCTGCAGAACAACCAGATTTCTGTGATACCGTCATTCATCGTCAAAATGGAAAATCTCTCTTCTCTGAATCTGAATGCCAACAGGCTCCGAGACCTGCCGGTGTGTGATGGATTTCCAAAGATGACTGAGCTGCTTCTGAAATCTAATTCCCTCCATGCCCCCTCACTGAGAAACTTGAGAAGCTGTCCTAACCTGAAAATCCTGGATGCAAGTCACAACCCGTTCACCTGTACCTGCCCTCTGAGGCCCTTCATTCGCCTTGGCATTCAGACCAAATATGAGAGAAGTCACTCAGGCCTTGAACTGTTAAACTGGCCAGAAAGTTACCACTGTATCTACCCAGAAGAAGTTAGAGACGCCATGTTAGAAAGCATCCAGATTCTTGAGGTCTCTTGCAGCGCCAGTCTTCTAGCAGCCACCATCCTGGTTCCTTCAGTGGCATTGATTGCCACGGTTTTCTTTCTGTGCCGACGTCTGGATGTTCCCTGGTACATGGGCATGATCTGGCAGTGGACCAGAGCCAAACATCGAGCAAGAATGCGGCAGCTTCGGCCCGAAGACCTGGTGGGTATCGAGTTCCATGCTTTTGTGTCCTACAGCCAGCATGATGCAGACTGGGTGAAGAACTTCCTGCTTTTGAACCTTGAGGGGCCTTCAGGAGGGCTCAGAATCTGCCACCACGAAAAAGACTTTGTGCCAGGGAAGACAATCATGGAGAACATCATCACATGTGTGGAGAAAAGTCGTCGCTCAGTGTTTGTGCTCTCCGCTCACTTTGTCAAGAGCGAATGGTGCCATTATGAGCTTTACTTCGCCAGCCACCAACGTCTTTCTCAGGGTTCGGACAGCATCGTGCTGGTGCTGCTTGAACCACTGCCTCAGTACCTAATCCCCTCCAAGTACTTTCAACTTAAGTCTATGATGAACCGCCACACCTACCTGGAATGGCCTCAGGACAAAGCCAAACACAGGCTGTTCTGGGCTAACCTCAGGGCTGCTCTTCAGACGGACCTGCCCAGTAAATCGGTGTCAGAAACAGAGGAGTAACTACGGAGCTACCAAGATGAGCTCTCAAATTTAGGCTATTGGTTTTGTTAAAAAAGGTTTTGTCGCCATAGTAGCCCTTATTTGAGATAGGACAGCTTAGAAACTGAGAAAGAAGTGCAAGAAGACATGCGACAAATGTCCGCGGACTTGAGTTCGGGACTGTCCCATCAAGGACTACGTCCTGTATAAATGGGGTTCCTGCTCTAAGCACTTCACCACACAACGCCCGCTTTTTTAGGCCATTGTTAAGAATACAACAGAGCACAAAGCATGTATGGCAAATTTATCCGGTTTGGTTGGGTTGAAAAATAGAAAAAAGAAAACAGAGATGAAAGAAGGCTGGACAAGAAAGTAAATAGATGGATATAACAAAGATGGACTAAAAACAGATTGATCCAAAGAAATGTTAAATAATGGAATTGAAACTGCTGTTTTCGCAAACATTTACTCTTTTTCTGTACTATCCAGCAATCCAAAAATAAAAAGATCAAAAGTCCCCCTTTTTTTATTAGATTGTATAGGAACCCTGGAGGAGGTGTGAACAGGACACTGGGGATGGGTTTTTTTTTATACTGCAAAGCATCCCTACCAACTGGTGTTTTTATCTCCTTGATGACTGGTTGGCTATATTAATATTGACTGGTTTTATAATAAGTAAACATGACATTTAAAGAGACACTGTGGTCAGAGTCCACCACATCGGCACTACTGCACTAGAGCAGTGCTTCCTAAAGTTGATGTTGTAACCAAACTTGAAGGCATGAATCAGCAATTGTTGGGATTTAGGATTAACAAAAAAAAAGATAATGGTAAAAGATATTTTTGCTCTAAACATCAGAAGAGTTCAAAACAGTGCTGATAGATTGGCTATAGATGCTGTTTTTGTTGTCATTCTCCAACATTTAATCTACTTACTAGAAATGCTTGTTGATAGTGATTAAGAGTCTTTTCCTGCTATTTTGTGGTGCATGCTTGACATGAAGTAATGTGTTAATATTTCCATATTTAAGCAGTCACACATTTAATCGGAACATCAATATAAACATAAAAACTGATCAAGACTGAAGCAAAACAATAAAGAGTATCAAAAATTATTTTACTATTTACTCAACATTAACACCTACACAGAATATGAGAAGGTTGTGGATGTCACCGTTCTCTGAAAAGGACAGAAGCACGACAGATACTGTGAGCAGAAGGCTGTTTAGTTTTTTTGGGTTCTAAAACAAGTCCAACTGCACAAAATTTGTGCAAATGATAAGACCCGGCTCAGGTGTTAAGGAAGAGACTGGATGATGATTATTTTCTCATTAATGCAGAAACGGTGAAGCACACTGAGCAGATTTTCTCCACAACGTGACACCTGCCTCTCCATGGCCAGGCGAAAATCCTCTTTCACTCCCTTGGTGATCCCTCGAGTCACAGTGTGGTGTCTGCAGGATGAAAACGATAAAATAAACATACAAACCGTCAAAAATATACTGACTGACAACTGACATCTGTGTGATGAACACAACAAAGACGCAGACGTGGTAACAACAGGTTGCTGCTTTCCTTCCACACACAGATAAGACAATTTACTTTAAACAGTTGAGTATTGTAAAGAAAAGCGTTTTTGAAAACATGTCCACAAGTGAAATGAGTTTGCTATGAATTGTAAAAAACTAAACTGACTGTGCAACAACACCGACATCATCCTCATATAACAACAACAACGACAGTGATGGCCACAGAAAAGGGGGGGATGATTTAAATTAACAAACAGCAACAGGAAATCAAAGAAAACTAACTCTTGATGTAAAATGGCCAAAATTAAAACCGGGCAGGGGATGACAGGCCTTAAAGCTGGGAATGGAGGAAGGGTGACTGGTGTGGGCGGTATGGGGACTGTGGGTAGGGCCTGGGGTACCTGTCCATTGTCTGCACCCCCTGGAGAAGAAGGGTATTTAACTCCACCCCCAGGGCGGGGCTGGGGTTCCTGAGGGACAGCAACATTCAACAACTGTCAGTGAGGTTTCATTTAAGAATCTAAAACTGCTACAGCAACGAACCAAACAGTATAAATACTGCTTCTCAGTCTAGCACATGCAGTCCCTTACAAAAGTATTCACGCCGCTTGAAGATTTTCAGATTTCGTTAAGTCTATCAGATAGAATTGCATAATCGTTAAATGTAGGAAAACGAGGAATGATTTCTGGTATATTTGTCAGCCAGCGACTGTTACAGTTGCCCCACAAAAAATTTGATTGTGGTTTGTAATTTCCAATATAGGTAGAATTCACAGAAAATTCATAAAACCACGTATTATAAAAAAAAAAAAAAGATTTATATAATAGTGCAGAATATTTAGAACCTAGAATCAAGCAAGAATTCAGGCCATCAAAGATCTGTTACTTCCTCTTTTAAGAAAACATTTATTAGTTAGGGCAGTGACAAACGATTATTTTGATAATCGACTAATCACCTATTTTGCTAATTCGTTGACTAATCATGCGTAAAATGTATGTTATTCCAGGAGCAAGAAGCTGTTCTTATATACGCCTGTTATGTAGTATCTAGAATACCAACTGTTAAGATGATGGCTCATTTAACATTTGTGAACTAATAAAAAAAAACTTTAGCATTACAGCAGACACATGATGTGTGCTAAGCGTAGTGAAATGTTAATTATTAATGTTGCAGCCATAAAGTTATACAGTCAGGAGCTTCATCAAAACTACTTTAATACAGAATGATCCTTGCAGAAAGATCCTTCCTGCCCACAGCCATTTAACATCTAAAGTCAGTCTAAAAATGAAATACTGAAAAAAAACAAGTATTTTAATGCAACAATAAAAATAATAAGCGACATCTGCACTTTGATGTCCTGTAAATAACAGCAGCAGCAACGCTCCCTGTTCTGTCTGTGAACAGATCAGAACTAGCCTCTAAGCAGCAGCTCGGGCCGAAGGGGACGTCACATTTTTGCATTACACATGCTTCTTATTCTATTCAATAAAACTCTACACAACTTTAGAGCTACGTTGTGAGCTCACAATTATACTGCCGTTTGGGCTTTTGTGGTGACACTGCAACTGACCCCGATTCCCTCAACTGTGCATGTGCGTCAGGGGCAGAAAGAAGGCAGACAGAGCAGCAAAAGACACAGCAAACGTTTTAAGAGGAAAACAAAGCTTTAAAAAAGAAATTATAACGTCGATTACTACATTTGTCAACAAATTTACTTGCCGACCTCGTGGTGACGAATCGAAAAATTGTGGCAGCCCTACTCGTTATCTGTATTAATGCCACCCGTTTGTACTTGTCTGTATTAAAGATGCCTGTTCACACGTTCAAACAGTGAGACTCCAACCTCCGCCCTGGCCAAGACCAGAGAGCTTGTACAAGATTGTACACCTGCACAAGACTGGGATGAGACAATCTACAACAGGCAAACGGCTTGGTGAGAAGAAATCAAGTGTTTAAGCAATTATTAGAAAATGGAATAAATAAAAGATTGATTAGAACCACCCTCAACCTGGGGCTCCATGCGAGATCTCACCTCGTGAGAACAACACGGGGGAACTAGTCAATGGCCTGAAGAGAGCTGGGACCACAGTAACAAATGCCCCTTATCCACTTTAAATATACCATCTCAAAGGTGAATGGACTGAATTTATGCAGAACTTTCCTAAGAATATCGACAGCTCAAATCACACTCAACTTTGGCCATATTCACCAAATTGCACAATATGCAGGTCAGGAGCACGAGAACATGTGGAAGTTGGGAGTCACCACCGAGTGATCCATTTCTAGTTTTACCACAGATTTTAGATCTGAACTTTTGACTGGGTCATAACCTAAATCAACTCAGTGCAGCTCAGGCTGTATGTTTTGTGCTGCTGGTGAGTAAATCTCAGTCAGAATAAGAGCATCTAACAGAATTGTATTACTGGAGGAACACATGACTATATACCAGGATGCTGTTCTTTTACTGGTGTTCACTGTTCAGCGATAAACCTTTAAGGCAGGTGCAGAACAGCTGTATTCAAACTAAGACTAAATTGTACACAGATAGATTCTATAAAATAATTAGCTGACCTTTTAGTTGCGCTACGATTTATTCTGGGGTGTCAAATTAAGGAGGCTAAATGTAAACTGTATGCTTAACCCACGTTTAAATTTTTTTTGCTGTAAAAACAATGAAAAGAATATAATTTTTCTTAAGCCGCACAATTATGCATTTCTTTTTTTTTCATCAGATTTCCAAAAAAAAATTACGTTTGCGGTCCTAATGAAAACATATGATACAACGTTAAATGCGTATGAGTATTTTTGCAGGGCACTGTTCTCATATTAATAAGGTCGCTCCAGTAACAGTTCATTTAGTTCAAAGCAGCAAAAATTTCCCCACAGGCCAAGTCTATGTAGCTAATCTGTTTTCTTTAAAAAACATCAACAGAAAGGGAAAGTGCAGAGTCACCATGCAATCTGAGAAAACTGCTCTATGGTTGCTTCTTACTTAATCAGCATTCCCTGATTAGGAAGCAGCTCCAGTTGAATCCTCCCTCCTTCTGGCGTCCGTAAGTATGCAAACTCCTCCAGCATGTCAATGTCTGAGTGCAATTATGAGCTTAAGGAAGCCGACGCGCCGGACATGAACAAACAGTATATGCGAACGTATCTCCTATCAGCTTTGACCGTATTGTGTTTGCAGTTACAGATAAGGATACTTGTGACATAGTTAAAGAAGTTCTCATACTGGAAACTGCCCTGCTGACAGATTTTATCGACGGCCTTTAAAAATAGCATCTCTCCCTGTGGCCAGTCATACTGCAGCAGCACCACCACATGGCCGAGAGACAGGTCGTCACGGCTGTCTGTGAAGGCTCGGAGCTGGTTAAACAAAGGAAGAAAAACAAAAAACAGGAAATGAATCAAAAGATTATATTTGAAGTAAGTTTTTAACAAGTGGCTGCAATGAATTTATTTGAATTAAATACAGAAATTTTACCAATGCAGGTACCTTAAAGCAAGCGAGCATCAGCTGGAGACAGAACGGTAACACAGCTCTGCTGGTGCAAGGAAGCAACCTCAGGTCATTGCCTAGTTTAGACAGAAGCAAAATAATTAATTGGATGAATACTTCATTAACTATATATAGCTTTTGTTAAAGCATATATTTAATACTTTTATAATTAAATATAATTAAACATAATCAAACATCCTGGACAGGACTGGCGACCTGTCCAGGATGTACCCTGCCTCTCGCCCGTTGACAACTGGAGATATGCACCAGCCCCCCCGCCGTGACCCCTTAAGGATAAGCGGTTTGGAAAATGGATGGATCCATCGATAATTAAAACCTACAGGTCAAAAATTTGTGTGTCAGAATTGCAGCGTTCGGAAAGTTCGCTGTTTCTCGTGAAGAACTGACAACAAGCACTGCTGGGCCAGACGCCCCAGAGTACACGATGAGGCCCATTCAACATTAAAAGTACCTTTGGAAAATAACCTTTAACCAGGTATTAAACATACTTTCGACTAACCATCCATTTTTGTTCTGATGTAATATTCTAATCTTAAATGGTTTGTTTTCATTAGTTGTAATAGGAAAATCATCATAATTAAACAGAAATAAATGCCTAAAAACATACTTAATCTATACAATGTGTTTTGGTAACTCATTCATGTAGGTCTCTTACTGGGCATAGGCAGTTTACTGCTATGAAGGTTAAACCTTTCTCTAACACTCTTATCACATTTAAAACCCTTTACAGTGCACACTGCAAGACAGCTGGCTAAAGGAAGCCCAATATATTTTCCTCAGGCTTACAGAAAGACCCAAGGTGGCTGTCTGGTAAATTAATAGTTGTTGAAAACAGATAAACTAAAAAAATGTAACTCACTCAGACTCACTCTTGTTAAGGTGTCATGGTTTAGAAAGTAGAGCTACTAAGTGGCTGATTAAACATCTTTATGATGCCATAAAACTGTTTTTTAGTCAAGGTTATTCTACCAATATGACACTGGTCAATGCAAAAAAAACACTATCTGACTGAAATGAGTTTACCTTTCCTGGTCTTGGATTTTAATCTGTTCTGGTCTTCAGGCGCTTTGGTCGGTTCCTGGTTTGGGGGAACCAGTCCACTCACCACATCTAGGAGCTTCTCACAGGCCATCTGACCAACAAAAAACGACAGAATGTATAAACAGGTGCAAAGCCTCATAAATATAAAGCAGGCAAAACTTTTTTTTCTCAAACAAAAATATGTTGTGTTTTTTTATCATCATCTTTAAGTATTCTGCTCTGTTGCACATTGCAACCTGGGTATGCCACTTTATCTGTATTTTTTATCTTAATAACTGCATAATACTCTGTTCCTGTAACTATGTCCATAATGTAATTTTTTTCTGGACTCTTAAATTGTGTTCTGTTCTTGCTTTTGCTGCTGTTACAACTGAATGTCCTATTCTATTCTACACACTAAAGAACAGTCTCAATAACTCACTGTAGATTACAAATAATCCATCACCCACCCCAGAAAAAATGTATAAAATAAAATATAGGCAATTTTTTTTACAGATAGCCAATAATATCCATGACCCGAATATCCTAATGCCCTAATGTTTATCGATAGGCACCAGCCTGAAACACTAAAAGAGTGAGCTGGTGTGCATATGTTTACCCTGTACTCTCCCAGTGCGTAGTGGCAGGACGCCTGCTGTATGAGGGCCCTGTGGTGCTCCAGACTGGCCTGGCCTGTGGGGCTCTGCTGGGCAGGCTGAAGCTGCTGCACTGCAGCCATCTGATGCAGGCTGGAAAGGGCCTTGCGATAATGGCCCTGAGAAAAACAACCATGCACAAACATAATTAGTATGGGCTGATAAATCTGCTGAGGCAAACATGAGCAACGGTAAATAAATATGTAATGAAGCAAATATCTTTATCTACTTTGTGTAATCAGTTCTCATAATTTATTACATTTGCTCCAGTCAATACACAAGGTCAACATCTAAATGAAGAAGATACTCAATAAATTTCCCATAATTTCACTATGTTATAGAATTTGTGCAAGACTTACTAAGTTAAATGTAAGACTATTTAGGCCATTGAGGACAGTTATGACTTATATTTAAGACATGCATGAACAATGAAAAATAAAATCAACTTAACCACCTAATAACTTGTATTTCACTTCTTACAAATTACTTAAGCTCTAATCAACTTAAACTACAACATCCTTGGCATGTGTCTCCAGGCTTTTTTTGTTTTATTTTATTTTGAAACTTCAGTGCCTATAGTAGCCAGTCAACTGTTCTTTCCCAGAATTCACTGCTTCCCTGCATCATGGGGCTTGTTGTTCTATCAAAGCATTATTACACCCACTTTCCTCAGCTAGAACGTCAAATCCTGCGAGGAATTATTGGAGACAGCCCATTACTCAACCCCAACACCCCAAAAATAAACACATCAAATTAAAGTTGGTCAATAATAAACACACATACACATTTAAGACTAAAAATAACTGAAATATAGATTGAAACGTTAATATTAAATAAATTAGATTTCAATGACACTGATTGTTCAAAGGTAGAGTAAAATATGCAAAGTTATAATATATGGAGCAGCCTCAGCAGCTATTAACTTGATCTTAACTTTTCTATGTTGCTCACTATAAATAGTTTAAAGTTTATAAATATTTTACATGTAGTTTATTTTTGTAATTTTACTTTTTTTTGTAGAACTCTGTTCCACGGTTAATATAATAATCCATATAAATAGAAAACATTTTATATAGTGATGTTTGTAGATTAGTGGTTCGTTTTACACATAATTTTTCATTCTTATTAGTAATAAGTTAATTTAAGAAACAAAAACTGTGAGGAGCCGAAAGAGACGGGGGTTTTTGTGACCCGAGCTCTATCCTAAAAGAGTCGGACATCCCATCACTCATCAATTCAGGGTGACTGGCGAAGTAAGAACAAGAGTAAGATTCTTGCCTGGTGTATAATCATGTCAGAGAGGAAAATTCTGAACCAGAGCCAGCTTTCTGTTTTCCATGCTGCACAGATCATCTTGAACTCTTAAAGACAACAAAAAAAAGCATATGAATAAATAGTGATTCAGCTGTATTGTTTTTAGTCATCTTAATACAGACTAAGAGAATATAAAACCTTAAAACACAGACGTCTATCAGTGGTGCATACCAGCTTCCAGACCATCATGAGAGTGAAGGAGGTCCCAACTTTCCCTCGCTGTACGGAAGCTCTCCTGCGTCTCCGACCAGTTGGGCATCTCAGTCTTGTTGACCAGAATGTGCCGACCGCGGCCTTTCCCCAAACCTTCTTCGTCATCAGAGCTCTATAACAATAATAATAAGGAAATCGCTCTACGAGTGCGTTTTGTGCCCCTTTTATTGCCAAGTCAGAATATTAAAGAAATAAACCAATGTGTTTCGTCTCTTTTTCAGAAAAATAAAAACCAAGATTTCGAATCCGTCCTTACCATTGTTTTCTCTCTCCCGTCAGCCAGTTTGCGTTTTTTATGTGCGTGCTTCAACGCTGCTCTATCCACATCCACATCACTGTACACCGAACTCAAATCCTCCACTAGGATCCAAGGCCCTGAAGTCATTCCACCAGCCCCTTAAAAAAAAAAAAAAACACATGCGCATAAACGTGTTAGATGATAAAGAGGCGCAGCAAAAATGGAAGTGGCTTGAAAACAAGAGACTGACCTTGAAACAGTGACGACTGTACGGCTGAGACATAGAGGAAGGCATTGCGGAAGAGGACGAGGGAAGCACATATGACCACCTGACTGCAGTAGCGGGACCTTGTTTCTCCCTCAAGACCAGGCAGGTAGCGACACAGCTCTTTCACTCGTTGCAGCATGTCGATATAACTCCTAACACACATCAACACAAACACAAGGAGCGCATATTTTAACATGTAGCTTTAATAAAAAATAATAAACCAGAACTTCTTGGATATGTTTCATAATTGACTCCATGTAAAACAGTCCCATTAAAAGCAGTGACCTCTGGCCTTTGTCTCCCTGCCACTCGCAGCGAGCGCCGACGACAGTCAGGAGGTCAAGCAGCCTCTCCCAAGGTTCTGCTACTACAGACGATTTTTCAGACAGGCCATCAATCACAAACCGCTGGGAGCCGCGAGACACTCCAGGTGACTTTAGAGTCCCATCTTGGCCACCTAAAGAATACGAGGCAAATAGAAGATGAAAGACTATAGAAACTATGGTAGACCTGCAGATATTTCCCCAGGAACGCGTACCTTGTATCTGCACATCAGATGAAGGTCCACGGGTGACATAACCAATGTAGAATTCAGCTGCTTTAAGGATATATTTCTGCATTAGGCTTGCTGGAAGTCGCATGTCCATGTTATTTATAACCAAAGGAAGGACATCACACACTACGAAGACAGAAGATTCTGTTAAAAAAAAATGTATATTTTCCCCAAATGACTTGGATTAAATGGATTGTAATCATGACGACAACTGACCAAAAAGTTTCCTGAAGCAGTTGACAGGAGATTCCACATTTTCCGATGCCTCCGCCTCCAACAAAGTCTCTCCTAAATTAACCTAGCAACACAGAGCAGACTATTACGAGGGAGTCGCACCTCAAAGCGTGAAGAGTTCCCACGAGCTGTTATTACACACCCCGTGCTGGACAACAGACTCGGGAAACCGCTTCAGGAGGAGCAGCAGCATCTCCGCCTTTTCCAAGGTGTTGAAACACTGCTCTGTGGCTTTCAGCAGCATCTCACACTGCACACGGCTAGGCAGCGTCTCAAAAAGAGCTGCAGGAGAAACAGCATT
The DNA here is from genome assembly GCA_028564705.1 of Apricaphanius iberus. Taxonomy (NCBI): domain Eukaryota; kingdom Metazoa; phylum Chordata; class Actinopteri; order Cyprinodontiformes; family Aphaniidae; genus Apricaphanius; species Apricaphanius iberus. The sequence continues at coordinate 459,756 of JAPXFQ010002076.1, forward strand.
CATATTTACAAAAAGAAACAGCTAACAGTGCTATAGGATCAACTCCACGAAGCACAGATGCTGCACTATACAATACGGTAGGAGTGGAACTAATCCACAGAGTATTTAGACCCCTTGAAACTTAAGATTTTGTCATTTTACCACGCCAAACTTCAATATAATTTTGTGGGATTTTATGCAATAGACCAACACAAAATTATGAATAACTGTGAAGAGGAAAGAAAATGAGATCTGGTTTTTAAGATGCAAAAAATGCAAAGTGCAAATGCATACGGCCGCTCCCGTTGCAAGCAAATGCTTCCATAGATTACAGGATTTCTGTAATCTATGGATGCATGCTCTTTAATCTCAATAACCATCTGTTCTGTGAAGGCCTCAGAGTTTTATCAGAAAATATTAGTTAACAAACAGAAACATGAGGACCAAGGAACGCAGCAGACAGTTCAGCTATAAAATTATGAGTTTTTATATTTTAAGTACGGCAGACAGCAAATCTACCAAGACCTGAACTTCAGTCTAAATTGACAGGTCGAACAAAGAGAGCGTTAATTAGAGAAGTGCTCACAAATCTCGCCTGGAGTGGCAAGCAGACAGGCATGTTCTAAACTTGGAAGCCGCAGGAAGCCCCGGCTAAGGCCAGCTAAAAGACAGGCTGGGGACACAGCATGTACAATGGATAGACAAGACAAAATTTCACCTTTTTTGGCCTACATGAAAACACAATGAGGCCAACACACTAACTTTGCATATTTCTCTAAACATCTCTATGACATTATCATGTTATTGGGATCATTTTTAAAGGTGGAAAGAGACAGGGAAGTTCGTCACCAGCTGGGAATATCGATGGTTACGACCACTGCGTAATTAAAGGGCAATTCTGGGAGAAAAACAGACAACTGCTGAAAACAAGCAGAAACTGTGGTAGAGGTTCACCTTCATCCACATTAAATCCCAACCGCACTTTTCAGCATGTCAGTGTATCAAATAATAATATTAACAACTAGCGATGCAACAATGCCGTTTTACTGAGACCGATACTATACAGATACTTGGATCTGAGTACTTGCCGATACCAATTAAAAGTACTGCTTCTCTGCTTGTTATAACAAATGATGGCGTATTAGATAAATGATAAAATATTCATAAAAAATTACAAGAACCAAAAATTTCAAGTGGGAAATAATTTCTGTGAAATTATTAGTTTCCACATTTTAAGTATCGGATAATGGTATTGGTTAACTAACCAATACAAGTGCATTGGAACGGAATCGACCTGGATACTTGATACCAGTATTGATGCATTCCCTATTGATATAAATAATAAATATAAAAGTATATGCGATTCCCTTCTACTTTACAGTTGTTTTAAACGTAGCATCACTAAAAATCCCAATTAAAACATTGCAGTTTACTCAAGCTCAAGGAGTATGACTATTTTACAACTCTTTTTTCCCCCTCACCTCTTAGAAATTGTGCATGTTTGTCCTGAGAGTCACTGCGGAGGGCAGCTGTGATGACACTGATCTCACGCCACACAATCGGCTGTTCTGGAAAGTTTATAAACCTATTGGGGAGAACAAATGAATGGCAACTTTTAGCCCGGTCTCGACACAAGGTGGTGACTAACATTGTGCTGCAACTCACATGTCATACAGCAGTCTCCCAGCCGAAGCTGTCCTCTCTGCATTGCGTTCAATGATGTACATTTCATACTGCAAAAAAACAGCAAGAGAACGAAGTGTCTAAAACAATCCTGATAGAGCCAGATTTTACTACAAATAGATGCTTAATATTACCTGTATATTGAAATCTGTTGGGTAAAGGGTTCTGGCTGTTATTAACCAGGCTTTGGCTGCGCAAGGATCATCATCAACCAACTCTCGAGCTCTTTTAACCAAAAAATCACAGTCTTTTTGCGCCGACATGTCATTAATCTTTTCTTTTTTTTTAACTCGACAAGTAAACCAAGGAGACCACGCCAGCAGTCAGGGCTGAGGTGTAAGACATGTAGTCCCTTCACATGTGCAAATATACCAGGAGTGTATTAAAGTCTGACCACAAAAGGACAGCAATTCTCTGCAAAACATAAATAAACCAGCTAAAAAAATAAAACGTGATTTAGCTAGCTTTAGCTATCTAACTTTAAGTTGATTTCTCTGTCAGAGACGGTCATACAGCGATACTAAATTATAACTATATCTTGCATGAAAATAGCAATTAAATACCACAACCAGAAAATAACAACGCATTAAAAAAATACCGTTAGTTAGCCAAACAAAGCTAAGCTAGCTTTGAATTACGATGGCTAACATCTTCTTCTGTTTTTTTAAAGGCGGATGGCATCGATAGTAAAGGTGCCCTACCGCCACCTTCTGTCCAAGATGAAATCGCAGAGTTTTTTGACGGTTTTATATTAGACATTCAAGTTATTTAAAAAAACGTAGCTTTAAAAAAAAATTTGAATTAATTTATAACGAATGTAAGGAGTCATACTTCACAACAAAGTGGAACATTTTAGAAAAACATGTAACCAGGTGGAGTTTATAGCGCAAACAACTGAATAACAAAACAAAGGAAATTAAATTTGAAGTAAAAAGATAAGCAAATGCAAAAATATATGGATAAATCAGTGACTTCTAATAAGGAACACAGTGACTAAAGAACATAGTAGCCATTATTATTGTTATTATTAGTAGTAGTAGTATTGTTATTATTGTCACAAAATAAAGACTGAAACAACAGGTGAATGCCCCCCCCCCCCCCCCCCCCCCCAAGAAATTGAAAAATATCCTAGCCTGCACTATTAACCATGAGGAACCCTTCTAAAGTAAATGCCGCCTTTTTTATGTTACTTCTCATCAGCCCTCTATGGCTTTTAGATTTCAGATCCCTACATGTCTCACCCTAACATGTGTGGTGCAAACCGTACAGAGACCCAACCCTGACCCAGCAATTTGAATTTGACATTTTTGATTGCTTACTGATTCATTACAAAACAGGTCATGAACTCTAATCTCAGTTTTTGCCTTTCTAGAGACTTACTTGTTTACCAAAGGCAGGTATGTTTTTCATCCATCTACTCAGAGTTTTTTTTTCCATAGTCCACAAATTCACAAGTTTAGGTACCGACCACTCTAAGTTGCTTTTAGCTTTGTGTGTGCATTTGCATGTCTCTGTGAAATGCTGAACAGCTGCATTTACTGACATTAGATTGCACTAGGGTGAACTCTAATATGTACGTAAAAATATGTGTTGATCTATTACATGAATCTAAATTGATTTTTCTGTTTATGTAGTGCCAAAATGTGAAAAATGTATTATGGTTTATACACAACTTTTAAAGTCAACATCTCCATTGCACATACATCTTTCTGACCAAAAATATATTGTTTGTTTGCTCCATCTGTATTTAATTAATCTATAGTCGTTGTAAAATAATAAAATTTACTTCACAGAGATATAATACCTGTCTGTTTTTTTTTCTTTTATCAATTTAAAGCCATGATTCTCAAACTGTGGTACGTGTACCACCAGTGGTACTCAAAGCTCTCCCTAGTGGTACTCAAAGCGCTCCCTAGTGGTACTTGGAGGAAAGTTCTAAATATTTTTTGAAAATAAAATTAATGAATTAAAATAAAAAAGTATAATAATTCACACACAGTCTGGCTGTTGCTGGCAATAAATACCAATAAATAATCCTTATTAGGAGTAAAAAAAGCCTCCTTGGTTAATTGTCTAAAGTTAAAAAAGCCTTCTCTACTGTATGATTAGGTTGGTCACAATCGTGGTACGTGGCGAGCCTGACACTTTCTCAGGTGGTGCCCACTGTAAAAAATTTGAGAAATACTGATTTAAAGTATAGCGTACAGCAATCTGTAAAAGGCAAAGGTAAACTCCACGGTGTATTCACTGAAATTTTAACTGTTAAAAATCATCTTTAAATTAGGAACTCAAAATGTAAAAATAACTTTACTTGCATTTGAACAAAAACCACCAATTTTAGCTATTTTCTGCCGCTTCTGAGTACAGCCCTATCAGCATGCCTATCGGTCAGTACAGGCCACAGGCGCTGGGACGTTACTAGGGTTACGGTCTGTCTTGCTTTACGGCACACTGCTGTCAAGCAGGTTTGCCCTGTTAGCAAAGGCTAGTTAGCTAGTACTTCCAAAGGACTCTTCCAGTTTTTATCTTATTAATCTAATTCTGTTCCTGTCCAAGTACCATATTCACAAATGTAAAGTTATACGTAAGAAACCAGAGTACAATCTTTTTATACTAGATTTGAATTCATATATGAACACAATTTCCTCTTCAAATAACAAAAAGGCTATAAAAACTAAATGTATTTTTGATCAATTTCAACTCCTCACTTAATTTATAAATCTAAACTTGACTTTCTTTCCCTTTCTTTCTTTTATTTTTTATTTTTGATATTTTCTTTATATGTTCATAAAACTTCTGTAACTACATTCAATGTTGTAAAATTGTTCTTTGTATTGTAAGCAATTATTTGAATAAAGGTTTATAAAAAAAAAAAAAAATAGTTAGCTAGTACTTCCGTAGCAGCGCAAAAAAACACACACATATATATATATATATACACATATGTTTGCGTCAACCCCGTTTAAGTTAATTGATCAATCTAAAATAATTGTTAATTTTGCCACAAAGCGTAATTTAATACGGTCACAGAAGTATGAAATTGTATCCTAAATCTTAGTCCCAACATCGTTGTATAAAAAGGATTGGATGGATAAAGGTATTTGGTCCTTAATTAATTTGACTGATGTAGATGGGAGTGTGATGACTTACGAAAATTTCTGTCACAAATATGATATTATAATTGATCGTAATGCCTTTGTTTCCACAATTAGAGCCATCCCCATTCCTACATTGAAGTTAGTTCAAGAGACTGTGTCAAATTCTAATTCAATTTCCCCTACTCTTCCACATCTTTTAGTTGGTAACTACGATTTCAAAAGTTTTAAAATTCCTAATAAAACAATTAGAAAGATGCTTGATGATGTTACACACACCCTGTATTCGCTTTTCGAAACTCCATTAAACAATTCTTCAATAAGAATATCATATACTCGTTACGCTCCAAATACTTAAAATTTCCCATAACTTCAAAGGAAAAAGAAATACACTTCAAGGTCTTAAATGGTGTGTACCCATCTGGTGAATTTTTACGACAGAGATGTGGTTTTGAAACAAATAAATGTGCATTTTGTGATAATATAGAAACCTCTGTTCATTTATTTATTTAATTTTATAAATTCTGAAGCTCTCTGGACTGACATCCACGACTGGCTGCACACAAAGATTAGTATTGAACCGTTTTGTCAAAATGACATTATTTATGGAGCAGTATTGGACAACAATGAATGGGACTTCCTGGTGAATAATATAATTATTCTTGCAAAGTTTCACATCCACAAATGCAGATATATGAAAGTGAAACCTAGGTTCTATGTATTCCATATCGAGCTTCTGTCTTTCTCTAAAGCCCTTCACATCATGAAAAGTAAATATGCAATGAAACTTCTAATTATATTTGAAAAATATTCTCTGCACGCAAAACCCTTGCATTATTAATAATTTCTTTTATATTACTTAGTATATATTCTTTTCTTTTTTTTAATATCTTTTTTTTTATTCACTTATTCATTATTATTTTTAAATTTTAATTTTTTATTTTCTCTGCAAGATCTCTATTCTGCATTTCTTATTGCACGTGTTCCTTTGGAATGTCAAAAAAAAAGTAATATAAGCCATGTTGTTTGTACATGATTTATTAATAATAATAATAAAAAAAATTTTTTTTAAAAAAAATCTTAGTCACAACCGTAGTTCACTTCCGTAACAGTGCGCAAGCGCAGAAACTTCCTTGCCATCACGTACTGCCGTAGCTCCACATACGACCTACACAGCGTTGGCCCGTTTACCCCGCAAAAACACCCCGCCTGTTCAGGTACAAGACAGCAACCGATCGCAGCACAAAGCAGGTAAACCCTCATTAATGAGCTCGACTTGGTGGAAGAGGCTACTTTGCTTGTTGACACCGAGGAGCTTCCATCGGGGGTATCCAAAACAGCAGCCGTCGATCAGCACCTGACAATTTGTACTAATCAGCCAAACTTAGCATGCTTAGCAGACAGGTATCTAGATTGTGACTGCTTTTCTGGACGCTTTCCCAATATTTCTTGAGTATGATTTGATTGAAAATCTGAGAAATCACAAACGTGGGCGAGGAAGCAGAAGGAAGCAGGTTTGAGCTAGCTTATGTTGCTAAGTATCTTAGTGTTTTTAAGTGTGCTTATTAAGCTAAGCATGCTATATTATTATTATGATTATTATTATTATTCTTGATGCACAGACTCACGACAGTAACAGTTGTTAATGTTATTGTTAACTGTAATGTGTGTCATAGCAGAAAAGGCATGAGTGGACAAGTTGCTGGATTCCTAAGAAGTTATTCTTGCTGTATAGAGTGCATGTCGGTTAAAATTCAAGTGTGAGACAGTATCTAGGCGTGGTTTTTGCACCGATTTAATCTGTTAAATGTTTGTTTTTCTGCGCAGCGTTTAATACAATTGGCGGAAAACGTTTGCTTGCTGTTGTGGCATCAAATAATCGCAATAAAGGCGATCAGTTTCAAAAGCAGCATGGCCAGAAGTGCTGGGTTTGGGTTATACAGGTAATTGTTGGTTTGAAATTCAAATGGACGGGTATTTGCGGAAAGTACAAATTTGGTGGGCAAAACACTTGCAAGAAAACTACAGTGTCATGGTACCAGCATGTCGTTCTGACCCGAAGCAGTGTCTAAGGATTTCTGTCTTCGTATTTTGCTATTTTCATTATTGATATTTGGATAAGCTAAAGACATGTTGCTTCTTGTATTTTGCTCATAAATAGAATAAAACACATTTTTTAAGCAAGTGTTTATAACTAGTGCTCTACTTTACTGTACATTTCTTTTCAGAAGTGTTATTGGTTTTTTCATTTACTGGAGCTGATTTGTGACATCTGTTAGATGGGTTAAGTGTGTATTAAAAATAGCTTTAAATGTCATGGATTGTGTCATTTAATATTGTATGTATACAGTCCTTTTAGCTCCGTATCTGTGTAGATGTGTTTTAATAGCCGTCCTGGCCCTTCCTATGACTTTGGCCATATTTATCAGTCTGTTGTGCAATAATCCTTATCAGTCCGCAGTTAAAGCTGCCTGTTTGACGAGACCTTAGGTTGGTGGCTCTCACAGTTTAATCTCTCTCATATGATGTTTGACACAAAATTATTATTATTATTATTATTATTATTATTATTGGCAGATATGCAGAAAGAAACTCCTAATAAAACTCGTCAGATATCATGGAGTGGACGGTTGTTGCAGTGTTTTTAAAACGAGTTGGTATATACTTTTAATTCCTAGTTTATGCTGTTTAAAAAGGTCGTATACAGTACCTTCCAAAAAGCGTTAGTACCCCTTGATCTTATAACAATTTTATAATCTTAAAAAAACCTTTTAGGATTTTATGTGATAGGCCAGAATAAAAGTAATGCATACTTGTGTAGTGGAAGGAACAGGATATGTGAATTGCTTTTGACGCTGTAGAAAATATTTTTCACAGCATGATGCAGCCACCACCATGTTTAATATTTAATTAGTGTTTGAAGCTCAGGCTAATTGTTTTGTAGGCTAACCCTGCTTTCCACAGCTTTATTCTGCTTTGCTCCTTGGGCTCCATGACTGCTAACTAATGTTCTCTGACAAACCTCTAATATCTTCACAGAACAGCTACATTTACACCCTGATCTATTCATAGAAAATCTCTCTCTAACCTATTTTTTTCAGTGATGCACAGAGCTGATATGATGCTGGAGGATCAGGCTATGCACTGAGCCTCTCATGGCTGTCAGCACCATGGACTCCGAGTCAACCCGAACACCTCAACCCAATGCTGGCCTAACTAAAGGAGGCTCCTCTCTGCTGCCTGCTGGGGTTCTCGACGCCAAGTTGGGTCCTCAAGGAAAGCATTATGTCTGCGGCTCCATGGCAGCCTTTGCCAACATTTTGGTGACCTTCCCCATTCAGAAAGTGCTGTTCCGCCAGCAGCTGCATGGCGTGCTAATTACCGAGGCGGTGCAGCAGCTGCAGAGGGACGGCCTGAGGAATCTGTACCGGGGCCTGCTCCCCCCACTGCTCCAGAAGAGCACCACGGTGGCCATCATGTTTGGCCTTTACGAGGACTTTTCCAGGGTGCTGCACAACCACGCCTGTGGCAGCGGCGTGCCGGAGCTTGTCACACGAAGCTTCGCCGCAGCGCTGGCGGGAACCGCAGAGGCCATCCTCACGCCATTCGAGCGCGTCCAGACTCTCCTGCAAGATCACCGGCACCACGAGCGCTTCAACAACACCGCGCACACCTTCCGGACACTTGTGACCGAGTATGGCGTCAGAGAGTGTTACCGCGGCCTCGTGCCCATACTACTCCGAAACGGTCCCAGCAACGTGCTCTTCTTTGGCCTGCGGGGGCCAATCAAGGAGCTGCTCCCAGAAGCCACTAACAAGGCGGGTCACTTGTTGAATGATTTTGTGTGTGGCGGGGTGCTGGGAGCAGCTCTCGGCATTATGTTTTACCCATTGAACGTGGTCAAGTCGCGAGCGCAGTCTCAAGTCGGCGGAGCCTTCCAGCCGTGCCGGGAGGTGCTGCTAACCGTGTGGCGGGAGAGGGGGGGCAGCGTGGCCATGCTCTTCAGAGGAGCCCATCTCAACTACCACCGCTCCCTGATCTCCTGGGGGATCATCAACGCCACTTATGAGCTGCTGCTGAAGCTCTTGTGAAAGGAGGAGCCGACGTGATGAAATAGAGGATGTATTTAAAGGGAAGATGGGAGGTGTGTGGAAAGAGAAAAGGCAAAGTTAAGTCTGTGTGGTTAATGTCTGGCTCTGTTATTCCAGGACTGATAGAGAGAGAAGATGGGGGGGCCAGCTGTGAGTGTAAAATAAACCATCCGCCATTGTTACTTTTCAATGTTGTAATGATAAATCAAGATGCACACTTCAGCCTTTACATAATCTATGCTGGGGTCCAAATAGTCTGTGCAGGAGTGTTTTTTTTCTTACAGCTTAATTTGATTTCATTCATTGTTTTGTAGGAAAATCTGTTTCTCTGTATGTGCTGTTTGCTGTGCAGTTTTAAAGATGACGTCCTTCTGTTTTTTGACCAAACGCACTTTCTCTGTCAAGCTAGCCCTCTGCCACTTAAACATCTGTGCTTTTGACCAGTGAAAACTCTAGAAACATTTCATCAAGAAGAGATTGACTTTTGCCTTTTTATTTCTCACTAGCCACTTATTAAAACCTTGTTGTGAAAATACTAAATTATTAATCTCGACAAAATCTACTTTTTTTTGGGAATAAGAAAAGACAAAGTTTGAGGATGGCATGATTAAAACTCGAGATGCACCAATAAGAGTCAGACATCAAAAATAGCCGGTTTTCTCTTGTTCAGACATCCGACATAAAGATTACTCTTTTATCATTAAATCTTAAGAAATCCAATTATTTTCTGCCTTCAAACACATTAACGATCAAATTACACTGATATAAAATTCTGATCAAATGGCAATAATTTTTTAATTCCCTAATTAATTTTTTTGGGAGAGATTTAAAACAATTACATCAAAGGTTGTTTTTTTATGGGATTTTCCTCGGGGGTAGGAATTAATCACAAAGAATTTTAAGTCAGACCTAATTGAAACACTAAAACAGATATTGGTCAGGTTGGTTAGGATTGGTGTGTCTCTAGTTAGTCTGTGTTTTGTTTATTTTTACCCATTTTCTAAAGTGCCGGGCAGGATGTCTTTAAAGGTAAACAATCTACACCCATATTTACAGTTTTTAAAAATGATTCAATAGGAATTAAATTATATTTAGAATGTGAGAGCAACTTATAAAAATATCCAATAACTTTGATGTGCACCTTTGTTCCTTTAATAAATTGTGGACCCATTAACTAATGCTGAATATTGAAAGAAGTGTTAATGAATGTTGATTCTCCCCAATTTACTGTCATTTGATTCTTAAACGTCCTGTTTTTTCCTTCTGATATTTTTTCCTTCTCACGGTTGCTCTCCTCTCTGCCTGTAACATCTGTTGACATAACGGGCTCAGATTTCAGGCTCGAGTAGTCACAGTCACCACACCACAGTTCTGAGTGTGCCCGACAGCCAAAAGAGGAAAGGCACGTTGCTTGGACATTTGAGAGACTGAAGATTAATGGCAGAGATTGAAGACAGGAACAGAGGGTAATGTTTAATGGCACAAAAAGCTAAAGCTGCCATGTAAAATGGACCATTTGGCCAATTTCTGTGTCTGTTTTCCTCTCACAATCCACAATGTTTAAGGTTACATGAGTGTTTTTTTTCTCATTTCAAAAGAATGCTTTTGTATTCCAGTTTTACAGACGAGATTCCTCCTGCTGTTATTAAATGGCGTTGCTTGTAATTGTTCTGAAAGTCAGTACATTACTCTAAAAGTGTAAAGTCATTCACTGCAGCTAAATCCACTCTGTTTTCAATAAAAAGACAAAACGGTTGCATTTGTGTTTCAGAATAATTTGGAAGATGGTTACTTTTTTTTTTAAGGTATTCATGTCCTTCATAATTTTTGTTGCATTTAAGCCCTGAATTTCTTTCTTTTCTTGGGATTTACGGTGATGGAACAACTTAATTGGGAAGTTGAATGAATTGCAACTTTCTTTTTTAAGAATTTGAAGCATATTTTCAGCTTCCTTGGTTTAATACTTTGTTGGATCCACTTTTATTCAAGTTGCAATTACAAGTTTTGTGGGGTATGATTCTATCAGCTTCACACATGTATAGGCTTTTTTTTTGTAAAATTAGAGTGACCATATTTTGACTTCCAAAAAAAGAGGACACTTGATTAATTCCCGAAACACTTCAACAGATTCTGTTTTGTTAAAAATACTTTAGATTTTAACATATTCAATGTGTTCCTTTTTATGTGCTAAGAAAAAATTATTCCTTGATCTGTAAAAAGAATGTGAAGAGTGGAAATGTCCTTTGAAAAGAGGACAGTTGGTCACCCTAGTAAAATAGCACATGCTAAGACGGAATAGAGCACGTGTCAAACTCAAGGCCCGGCGGCCAAATCCGGCCCTCTGTGGCCATTTATGTGGCCCTCTAAACTCTTGAGGACCCTATAGATAGAAAAGGTAAGTTCTATTTTTCTGCACCCAAATACAGTTTTATCATTAAAATAAAATCAGTGTTTATTTGAACAGTCCTAAATCACATAATTATGTAAAGATTTTCAGTATTATTACATTTTAATATGTACTTTTGGAATGCGGAGGCTGATTTTAACGGTTTGTTATACTTTCATCAATACTTTCTGCCACAAACGGCCCTTTAAGGATATTCATCAGCTTGATGTGGCCCCAAAATGGAAATGAGTTTGACACCGCTGGAATAGAGGATCAGGAAACTTGCAGTTTTTTAAATGTTCCTTTGGATTTAGATCTGGATTTTTTATTTAAAACATTCCATTATAGCTCAGGCTGTACATTGTGGGTAGCTGTCCTGCTGGAACGACAGACTCCAATCTAATTTCTCATGACCCTCTAAACTTCTTCGTCTTCTCAAACTTTCTTACAGTTTTTTTTAAATGCCATATTTGTAGAGTGCACAATAGCTCCAACCTCATATAACAACCTCCATACTCCACCAGCCTTTGCATTAGCATACCGGCTGCCAGTCTGCATGATGCTCCTCTTGCCCAGCAAGTCAGGTTGGTTGGATTGCCACCAACTTGCCACTTTTGCAAGTTGTCCCACTTAAAAAGAAGAGAGACGTGTAATTTTCATCATAGGTACACTTCAACTGTAAGATTCATTGTTAAAAAAAATCTGAAAATAACATTGTATGATTGTTAAATGTATTTGTATAATGATACAGAAAAGAAGTGTTTAGTGCCTACAAACGAGCCGGAATTCTGGTCCTCACAGACGTGTATATGTTTTAAGAGTCTCTTCTATCCTCCACTCGTTACCAATATTAATGGCACCTGTGTGAACTCATTATCTGTATAAAAGACACCTATTCACACCTTCAAACAGTCTGACTCCAGCCTCCACCATAGCCAAGACCGGATACCTGTCTGACACCAGGGAGAAGATTGTACACCTGCAAAAGATAGAGCTGAGCCAATCTACAGTCTACAGGCAAACAGCTTGGTGCGAAGAGATTAACTGTTGGAGCAGTTATTAGAAAACTGAATAAATAAAAGATCACTGTCGATCTCCGTCAACTTGGGGCGTCATGCAAGATCTCACCTCGTGTGTTACACATGATCTTGAGAAAGGTGAGGAAACGGCCCTGAAATAAACGGATGGAACTGATCTATGACATGAGGAGAGCTAGGACCACAGTAACACTGGTTACCATCAGTTACACACCATGTTGTCATGGATCAAAACCCTGCAGCACATGAGGTTAAGATGGCAGATGTTTAGGCCAGCCAAAGTCTGCTAGAGACCATCTGGATGATCCAGAGGAGGATTGGGAGAATGTGATGAAGGCAGATGAAACCAAAATAGAACTACTGGTAGAAATGCCACGCGTCATGTTTGGAGGGGAGAAGAATTCTGAGTTGCATCCCAAGAACACATTATAGCCATGTCCAGCATGAAGGTTGGAATATTGTGCTTTAGGGTTCCTTTTCTGCAAAGGGGAAAGGACAACTGATCTACACTATATGGAAGTGTTGAATTGGGCCATGCATCATGAGAGTTTGGGCAAAAATCTTGCATTGGTGAGAGCATTGAGGGTGAAACGTGGTTGGTTCTTCTAGCATGAGAATTATCCCAAACACACCGCATGGACAACGAAGGAGTGGCTATATAAAAAGCATTTCAATGTTGTGGAGTGGCCTAGCCGTCTGCAGACATCAGTCCAATAGAGAATCTATGAAGGAAGTTAAAAGTCGAAACATTCCAACTATAGAGAAGATCTGTATGGAAGAATGGGCCGAAATACAAGTTGCTGTGAGTTCATTCCTGGTGAAGATCTACAGGAAACGTTTTACCTCTGTCATTACCAACCAAGTCTAAATGACAAAGTATTGAAGTAAACTTTTGTTACTTACCAAATACTTTCTGCACCACTGTACAAATTAATTGTTTAAAAATCATACAATTTGATTTTCTTCGATTGTTGTTTTTTTGACACTGTCTCACAGTTGAAGTGTACCTATGGTGAAAATTAAAGACCTCTAACCGAAAACTAACAGTCTGTGACTGCCAAATACTTTTCTGTCATACTGTAACCTTGGATATAGTTTCATAACCTAATCCTGCTTTGTTTTTGCTAGAAATCTACCCCTCACCTGTCTGCTGTGTTCATTTGTTCATGAAGGTGTTTGAGAATCTTTTCTAACAAACCTGTGAGGAGTCAGAACAGCTGCATGTGTATGGAGATTAAGCTACACACATTTAAACTGTTCACCTACTAGATGACTTCTGCCATCTTATAGAGGATTTTATGAAGGGGTATTGGATTAAAGTAAGATAAGTACAAGCACACTACACTTTTCAGATTTTACTTGGAAAACATTTGCAAAACCACCCACCGATTTCTGCCCACCTCACATTTATGCACCACTTTAGTTTGTCCATAACATAAAATCCAACTAAGGTACAAATAAAATTTGGGTTGTAAGGGATAAAAACGTCAAAGGGGTAATGACTAATCCTGCATGGCACTTATTGTGGCAAAAATAACTTCCTCTTCTTAAACAAAGATGAAACTGGAGTCCATCAGCCATTTTTGATATTTCCTACAATAATATTGGTCAACATGGAGGCCAGAGTGCACCCAAACAATGCTATAAGTCAACTTCTACCCAATCTTTTAATGCAAAACCCTAAATGGTATTTAGCAATCAATGTTTATCTTCTATCGCCATGAGCTAAGTCTCCGTGTCCGTTCGTGGTTACTTCTCCTGGAGACGCAGTCAGCACTGGTTCTGATTAGAGTGACGGTACATGAGAAGGAGATCGAGGATAAAGGGAGACGCTTCAGTTCGCAGATTAACGCTGCCTGAGCAGACGGGAAGCAAGTTAACACCAGGAAAGAAATCCCACAGTAATCCTGATTCACTGCATTACAGGTTCGGACAGGTCAACTTGGCACGGCAGTGTTTTCTTTTTTAATTTCTGTTTCGAATAAAAGCAGTTTGTTCTTTTTTATTTAAACTTTGACTTGGGGCAGACTATAAGAATACATAACAGGCACTTGAATTCTCTCTATTTCTAATACACAAATCCAGGAGACACAAACCCTCAGTAACCAAACAACATTAAGGTCAGTGTGTCATTTATTCCCAAACAGTACAATTTTTGTTACATTAACTTTGTTTGATGTAAATATGGAATAGGGACAGCTTGTGTAGAAACACAAATGATTCATATGAAACCCTGTGCGTACAAACAGAAGAGTGTAGCAGACTCTCCTTGCTCTTTGAGCCTGTCTGATGAACAAAAGGAGACACAGAAACACACGTGGGACGTCACTGAATGGCTTGTTAGTGCAGTCATGGATAAAGCTACCTGAAGACATGGCAGCTGGAAGTCTGAAATAGGACATTTGCCTTCATTCTCATAACTTTTTCCTTTGTTATTTTGGAAAAAAAGAAATATCTCTCCTCACCAGGGGGACTGAATACTCAGGTAGCCTTCATTTTCCCTAATCCCCTTATCTTATTTACAGGAGCGGCTACTGACTGATTAGTCTTAAGTGCCTTCCTGTTGTCAAAAGTGGCTCAAGTAAATCCTTCAAGGTGGATGGCTCATCAAGCGAGCTGGCGACGTTTTGTGAAATGGCGAGCTGATTAGCAAACACTTTACATCAGCAAACTGATCGAGCAATGTAATCCTTTTAGCGGCGATTCACTGAGATCAGGAGTCTTTACATTGACAATTGCAAATGCCATGCAAATCTAGAAAATATTGCAAATCATGATGCAGACAGTTTCTCCAAAGTAAGACAAAAAGCAAACATTACAAGCAAACTAAAACACCCATTTTGTTCACACAAATATAATGCATCTATTGTTGGTTTTAATGTTAGCACTGAAAAAACAGCATATAGTGTCCGAGGGGTTTATGTTTGCATAGGCATAAACTAAGATAGGACATGGATTAATATCTACAGTTCTGACCTCAATCATTTCATCTGTCAGTGTTTTTTTGATAAAGTGGTGTACAAATAGTAGGAACCCAAAGCAAGGAACAGTTGTGGCTCAGTGTTTTTAAGACTTTGGATCTTTGCTACATCTGGACAAAGTTTAACAGTCACCCTTGTGCCAACTACATAAATAAGGTCCACTGTTTCACTGCCTAGGCCCCAGTCCCCACATATCCAAAAAACGCATATAGATGGAGGCATGTGGATGAAAACAAGAATGTTATAATACTGCATACATTTGGATAATGGGAACATTACCAAGAAACTACAGAGAATAATTCATGAGGGAGGGTGCAGGAAAAAACACTTTATACAAAGTAATGTCTCACAAAAAGGTGCAATCTGTAACAGTCAAAAGTGCTCTCCCTGCTGTATGATAGTAGTTTTGTACCACACTTATTTGTGATTATGAGGTTTAAAAACCAAATCCTTAAAAAGGTGTAAACCTTACACATATAAAAACAAAACAACTAAATATTGTAGTTCAAAACTGTAATAAAGTATATTTTCTGTGTCTTGTCAGTAAATGTACTGCAACAATAAACATGTTAAAATGACAATTTACAGATTACACCTTGTAGAGTGAAGATTTTTTTAAAGCAGCAAAAGATAGCATAATACTGTCTCAAAGACAAGGGAAAATACTAATAAAAAAAATCCAGTGACATCCATACTTTTTAGGTTTTACTCACCAGAGATCTGTACATGACAGATAATGGTGCAAACATTGTAAAAATAAATACATAAATACGTACATGGATACATACACATACTGTATCATAAAATAAGAGAGTGAAGTAATTATAAAAATTCATATGTATAAATGCATAGTCCACATTTGTTACCAAGAGAGGGAGACTTCTCTTTAGTATTATGTGACATGTCAGTGTGTGTAATGTGTTGTGGTGTGCATGGCACTTGTACAAAAATACTGGAGCTGCAAACTGATTTGCTCTGTGCAGTTTTCTTTTTTCTCACCCCTGGAGCCCATCATTTAAAAGCCTGAAGGTTTGGGTCAAAAATTGAGCGGCACACGACCAGGCGTGCCCGTGGTCTCCAATATGCGTGTTCGGAAAAGTTGTGTGAGCGCAAATACCGATGAAATGAGCAAAGTGCAGCGTTTGGCTAGCAACCTCACCCCATCTTCCTCCCCCTGACTCTGTCCAGTCCCCACACTCCGACCACCATTCACACCACCAGTCCCAGCTGTTTCAACAGCCCCAACAAACTCTCGGTACAGCCCAACAATCTCCTTCAACTTGTCCAGAGGCTGCTGGTCGTCGTCGTCTTCATCCCTGTTGACAAGTCTTGCTTTATGGCAAACGTCACAACCAGGACAGGGGTTTCTTTTCAGGCATGCCGCTGACAACTGAACCAGTGCACTGAAACTAGTGGTTAAAGAACGCAAAGCCTCATCCGGAGCCCAGCCAACACGTGTTGCTCGCTGACATCCAGATGCTAGTCGTCGAGCCTCTGCCTGGAGAAGACTCCTTTCAGGCTCTGTCATGATAATAGGACTTATTCCAGTGCAGCTCTGACCTGCGGCATTATTGTCTTCTGTTCCATTGTGATTTAGGTCTGTGCTCTCCAATTTTGAGTGTTGTTGAGGCTGGTCAAGCGCTCCCCTCTCTAATACTAGAAGAAGTTGATCTATGTCCTCACGCAGTGAGGCAAAACCACCCTTAAGCCCTCCATAGTTCTTGTTAGTAAGGGAACGAAGACGACCACTGAGAGAAACTGTAGGTGAAACTGGACACGAAACCAGAGGACTCAGTTCGGAGGATGCAGTGGAGAAAGTAGAAAGTGGTCGAGGGTTGTCCCTCAAAAGTGACAGAATGTTAGGTTTTGGGGAGGGTGTTGTTGGAGAGGATGCCTGAGCAGCTTTGGGCCGTACGCGGCGAGAGAACTCATAAACGGTGAGTTCCTCATCAAAACTAACCCCATCCTCCGTGTCTCCACTGAAACAGTTGGCATAAACGGTGGGACAGCCGCAAGACTCCCGATGTTGCTGTGGAGGAGTAGTGTCTGCTCCAGAGGAGGTTGGTGAATCGCCTCCAATCTGCATGCTTGTTACACCTCCCAGCCCCACAGCTGAATGAGGTCGCGACTGTGGCTGCTCTGAAGAAACACTGCACCTGTGTGGACTGTTATCTCTAAAACTCAGATTAGGGTGTGAACCATTTGTTCCACTGGCCTTTCTCATATGTGAACTTACTTCTGGAGCCTCTTTGAAGGTTGCAATGACAACCTCTGCTCCATCATCTAAGATGCTTCCTTTGCTTCCTGATTTTGAAGCAATTGCCTCTTTGTCCTTTACAGGGGTTTTGTTTAGGTCTGATAAACCACTTGCAACAGACAAACCAGAGCCAAAGCCAGATGTGTCTCCATTAACAGAACTTGTGGAGGGATAGTCTAAATTTCCTAGAATCTCCTGGGATCGAGTCATGTACCAGGGTAAAGACTGTATCTTTCCTCTCAGAGCAGAGGCTGGTAATCTACCTCCAAGGCTGGTTGAGCTAGTTCTCAGATCAGATCCTGAACCAGATCGACCAGGTTCTCTGCTGTCAAGGCCTCCAACATCTTTACAGTCGACTGAGGTGGGTGAGGTGGTAATAGTTGCCGGTGCATCTGTATTTTTGGGTGATAGGCTCTCATGGCTCAGAGAAACCCTTCTAGGTCCTGACTGGATGCTGCCATTGCGGTTGCTCCATGGGTGGATTCCGTTTAGTGTACTGACAATATCCTTAAAGACTCCTTTATTTGGATCAGTAGGAGAGACAGGAGAGCTACCAGGTAAACTAAATGGATGAAAACTGTTGGAAGAAGTAGGTTTGGGGGGAACTGGGGGGGGAACAGCTAGCTTTGCGCCTGAATTAGAACGAGAGATAGGGTGTATGCTTGGTGGACTTTTTGTTAGAATGTTAGATCCACTGAGTTTCTCGCCAAATTTTGTTGTTTCTTTTTTATCTGAATTTTTTTTGTCACTAGAATAAAGGTGGAATCCATTCTCACACACCAGATTTTTATTTATTTGTAAGTCGTTTTCCTGTTTTTTAGTTTGTTCCTCTGGTTGTGGTGTTGTGCTGGTTAATCCCTGTTTGTTACATCTCACTGCTGTAATCATTGATGAGGATACAGGCAATCCACCCAGTGTGACAGACTTGAACTCCATTGTGTCTGGCTCCATTTCCAAAAGTTCAGAAGACAAATGTCCAGAGGCATCCCCATTGCACTGAGCATAAGATCTTCCAGGTTGGGGTGACTTGGGAGGCAACATCTGAGGTTTCGGAGGTAACTGGGGTTTAGGTGCCAGTGGTGGTTTGACTTTAGCTTCAGCTTTCTGGGATGGCTTTGAAGGACTGGGTTGTTGTTGAACAAGTTGATTTGTAGAGTCTTTTAGCAACTCAGATTCCTTCTTCATTTTGGGGGATTGAGGCTTACTGGCAAGGGGGGATAATGGTTCTTTTCCTGGGACAGATGGAAGACTATTCCAGGTTCCACTCAAACGATTAGCATTTCGACGATCAGCTAGCTCAGCATCTGTAAAAGACAGAGAACAGGGGAGAATGAAAAAGAGACAGATTTTATTAACTTTTTTTACTTTAACTTTTTTTTAGGTTTTCACATATTATAGTCACATGAAAGCTAAAGTGCTAACATTGCAGATGGACATTTAAAAGGAGTGAGAAAGCTCTCGAACCTGAAAGATCTGGAACTGGTGGAGTAAATCTTTCCTGTGCATCAAAAAACTCATCTTCCGATTCTGAGACATTGTCTTTTAACAAAAGATAAGGTTTAGGGTTCGGAGAAGGAGTTAGAAAAAGACCATCCTCGTCTTTAGATAGGCGTAACTCGGCTTGTGCTGATTTAGTTCCAGGAATGGAACTTGTTCTTACTGGGACTTTGGGGGGAGTCTTTTTCTTTCTTTTAATGGGCAATCGTTCAAAAGGTGTGCTGTCAATCATTCTCAGATCTCTTGAACTTGGGATCTTAGAAATGCGTCTTAGTTTGTGGACGCCCAGGTCTTCCTCCTCGTCATCATCTTCATCGTCATCATCACTTGTGGCCCCTGCTGGACTAGGCAGGCAATCAGCCTTTGAGAGTTCTGCGAAGCAGAGTAAAGAGTTATCATTGCCACGGTAGTTCAGGTTTGTGGGTCGCAGGGGCCCTTGACGTTTTGGTTCCAGGAGGTAAGGGTGGTGGACATCCAAGTTTGAAGGATCTTCCCCTGGACTTGAACCACGATAAGCATCCAGGCGAGAAGGGGCTTTGCCTACACCGCTGCTTTCATCCAGGGCAGTGCTCAAGGAACTGCTGGACAAGCTGGAGAAGCTGCTTGTGACCCTTGGGTCAGTGTGGTACCAACTGGTCTCCAGATTCATTTCTTCATCCAAAACATTAAATGTACTACTTCCGGCTGCTCCTACTTCTTCTTCACTTTCGTTTTCCTTGCTTTCTGTTGTAACAATTATTTTTACTTCCTGTTTGCCTTTGTGTTCTTCTCTGTCTTTTCTGTCTTCCAATTTTCTCTTTTCTTCCTCCCCTCTTCTTCTCTCTTCCCAGTCCATACTTGCATGGTCTAAGCTTTTATAACTCTGCGAATCCATTGGGTCATCCTCATCTGTTGAGTTGTCTGAGTCACTGCAGCAGCGGGACACATAACCTAATACATATACCAAAGACAAGCATAGTATAACGTTTTCTGGATGTACAGTTGAAGAAAATCATGTTTAATTATAATAGGATAACATAGTAGTCATTTTTATCGTTGGCTAGTGATATACCCTTCTGAAACCCAGAAGAAATTTCTATTTATTTTTAAATATGACATATTTTTTAGTAAAGTATATTTTATTGATCTCTTGGTGGCTTCGAGGACTTTTATGCTAAAAAAAAATATTATGTGAGATTACCAAGCATCAGACCCAATCAGTTATTTAACATAGCTCTCAAGGTATACACACCCCTTTTAAAATGGCAGGTGTTTTGTGAAAATATAACCATGAGAAAATGTTCGATAAGTAAAGTAAGCCACAAAAAATGTACTTCATTAGAGGAAAATAGAATTTTTAAAGTGAAGTTCTTCAAGGCAGTGTGGGCAATTACAGCCAAGTCAAGGTGTGGTATGATGACAGCATCATTTCAAAGAAGACTGAATACTGAAAGTTTATCTAAAGTGGCTTCATAGTATTTGTTTTCGGGTGTGCATACTAATCCAATTGAATTATTGCATCCTTGCTTTTCTTTGAAAAAGATTTGTTTCTTTTTAGTTAAATTGTAGGGGATTAATGTCACCTTATTTTTCAAAGATCTTTGTCAATGATTGTTTTTTTACCTCACAAAAAACTGCCCTTTTAACATGTGTGTACACACCGTTGAGAACTACTCTATGTATTTAGATATGTAGTATATGATTTTAGAGTTCAAAGTTTTACTTCTCAGGATTGTGGCCACTAAAGAGGGCAAAATTAACTCTTAGGGTCTCAGGAGGCAACAGTATATTGATATCTGATGTAAAAAATCTCAAAAAGGCCAAGGCCAAAAAGGGATTATTTTAAGTTAAACAGTTTTTTTTTTGCTCACTTGTTAGGGATTCATAGCACACTCCCTCTATTACGGCGAACCTCCCACACACACCTTCTTCAGCAGGAATCCGGTGCACCCTGACTTTAGGGCGCCCCAGACGGAAGACATTAACACTTGGATCCACCAGGAGTTTGCAGTAGCCTCCCAGCAGACACCCTAAGTCTTTGGCTGCCATACAATCCATCAGTAAGGCAAATGGCTGAGAGAGGGTAGGGTGTTGGAGAACATTAGGTAAAGCAGAGGTGATTAAAGCCAAAGGGTAAGAAGAGAAAGGCAAAGGAGTGGGAGAAAGAAGGAGACACCGTCATCTTGGTGTGAGAGAATTGCAATGTACACTAGCTCCCAAAGGCTACATATTCCTGAACTCGAGGAAGTATGCTTGACCTATATTTATTCTAGCATGAGATTTAGCACAGAAATAGTACAGTAAGTGGATATGCATGTTTTTATCAATGTCAGTGCCAACATGTTATGAATTATACAGTTTGAGGATTACACATGTGATATTGACTTCCATACCTTCATATCATGCAGTGAAATGCGTAGCAGGCTGGCTTTGTCCGACTCGGAGAGCAGCTCCACTCGGCTGATGCTGCTGAACTCAACCAGGGTGGATATCATGTTGAGCTTGTGGTTAATGATTTGACTCAACCCATACTTGGCTCCTACTAGCAAGCTCACCAGCATTTCCCTGTCCTGAAGCTGAGAATAGATGAAGAAAGGCAAAAATTCAGCAAAAAAAGTTATTAGTTATATGGCATTTTACTAGGCACATCTGTTTATCTGTTAACACTGTATCATCCAATCACATGACAGAAATGTACTTCATTTGGGCATCTAAATTAAGTGACTAGAACTTGTTGAAGTTCATACCAAACAACACAATAATCAAGAAACTGGAATTAAAAGACAGGCTTCGAGTCAGAAACCACTGCTTACAAAGCAAGAAACCTCCAGAAAATATCAAAAAGTACCAGTTTTTTGGGCCAAAAATATTATTGATTGCAGAGGTCATAAGAGAATGGGCAGACTGATTTGAGATAATAGGTAACAATAAGGTATTCATTTTTCACCTTTGAATGCACAACAAATCAAACTTTGAGGTAGACGAGCTACACCAGTAACAGACTAGGCTCCGTGTCACTCCCGATGGCTAAGAACAGGAAACTAAGGCTATGACTCATATAGGCTCACCAGAATTGGACAGTATGCATGTTTTCACAACAGGATGATCAACAGTTGTGATTACATGTGCAAAATGTATTTAATCATAGATCATAGATCGGATTAGAATTTGACTATGTACATGGGCCCTGAAAAAATTCTATCGGATTATGACAAGCATTCACACTACTCGTTTGATCGGACTGAATCATTTTGACATGAGCAGAACTATTTAAAATACCAGAAACGTTTGTAGAAGAAGTAGCCGACTTCTGCTCTAAACAAACATGGCTTTGTGCATTTAAAATGGAGCAGTATGTTGTTCTTCAGAGGGTGCTTTTATTTTTTCTGGTCACGTTTTACATCTACAAGCCTTTCGATTCACTGTATTTTTTTAAAGCCAACTTGTTGTACATCTACATATGACATAACAGACATGCACAGTAATGACCCACAATCAGAATAAGGGTTTAAATGCACAGCGATCATATTAACTATGGGCATAACCCATCCATCTCAATCGGAATTAAATTTTGATCCGAACAATGTAATCGGGTCAGAGTATTCTGAATGGTGTCTTTACATGAAGCACTTTTTGTTCTGATCAGGCTTTTAATCCGATTACCTGTGTCCATGTAAACGTAGCTTGTGTCAACCAATTATGAAAGTGAACAGTTTGAGAAACTATCACAAGTAGCTGCCCTGTGAGAGCAGCAGGCAAGGGGTTAGGGTTACATACATGAAATAACTGCACCAGTACTAAAAATAAAATAAAAACAAAAAAAACAACATATGTATAAGAGACTTCGATTTTTCTCTATGGTTCACATTTCCTTTGTAGTTAAATTTACATGAGAGCAAAGACCCATATCTTCATGTGAACTGGAGACGGCTTGTTTGGTCCACATCAGAATTTGAGGATCCTTGACACTTGATGAATGTAGCATACTTTCTGAGAAAAACAAATAGTTTTCTTTAAGAAGTGTAACAAACAGATCGGGCACGAGCGTGCCCAAACAAACTGAAACGATGTTGCCTGGTCCCCCAAGACCCAATTTAAGATAAGAAATTAGAATGGTCGGGCCAAAATTTGTCGAACACAACCTTTAAAGTACAGATCTGCCCTCCCGAGCAACAACTTTCAAACTACAGTGATGGTTTCATGATGTGGGGAATATTTTCTTGGCACACTTTTGTCCTGTTTCCACTAAGCAGAGCAGTACGGCTCAGTGCAGTGCGGTCTGCCTTCTTGTCTGTTTCCATTGTAAAAGTGACCCATACAGCAGGCCCGTACCGGCTAACTAATGGCTTCGTTCAAGTTGTAGCTCCATAGGACAATGTTCCGGTACAGATAGGGTGGAGCAGCTGGCGTTACACAACACAGTCCTTTTACTGGGGGACAGAAAAACAAAACTGCTTGCGACAAGATGAGACAAAAACTCTGGAGCTGTTGTTTCAGTTCATCTCATTATACATGGAATATGTTTCTCTTCGCCACACAGAGCCATCTCAAACACTGCAGTAAGGTTTTTGTAAAGAAAAAAACAAGTAGGAGCTGCTGTCTTAAATCATTTTTTTGTTTGTTTTATTTCTTCAGGACTCTTGCTGTACTAGTGGGATGGCGTGGTACATCCCTGCTAGCCCAGTGAGAGTCCAGCTGGCGGTAAAAACTCTGTCCTGAATACGTCGGACCACAAAATAGCTTACCGGATTGGACCAAGCCGCACCGTTCCACTCAGTGGAAACAAGGCTTTTGGATCAGATGAGTTTCCAACCCCCGATGCCACAAAGAATTAAGACTTTAAAGCTTGAGACCTAAGCTAAATTGGGGCCTAACTCAGTCTTACCATGATGTGCCTAGTAAAGTGACTGGTATTTTTATTTTAGCAAATGGACTCACACAATTTTAAAAAGGCTCTTACCATCATTGTAGCTGTGTAAGACCGTCCACCATAAGAAATTAGCTCTCCAAGCTGAGTAAGGTAGGCCAATCGAGCCTGTGTCGCTGATATTACCTGAAAGACAAGAGTTGATGTCAGAAGAAAGGTTATATTAGGGGTGTAACAGTTCACAGGGGTGTGTTAAACCGTTCGGTTCGGCCTGTTTGGTTCGGTCCACTTGCGTACCATTTGGGTGTATTTTTTTCATTAAATGTAAATGTATTATTAGTGTGATATTAAGCGCAGCGGAACAAAACTCCAAGCCGAGTTTCCACACGGATGCTGTGTTGAGTGGCGCACAGTGGAGCTACACAAGCACATTAAAGTAAATACACTTATACACATATGCAGCATCATGGCAACAGAGAAGCCAGAGCTTGACGACCCTCCCACCTGACTGAGGTCTCCCATCTGGGAACACTTTGGCTTCCCTGTTAAAATTCATAACTGGGATAATCAAGTGGAGAAATTCAAAATCGTATGCCGACATTGTTCCATGGAAATCAGGTATTCGGCAGGCAACACAACGAACGTGTTAACACACTTCAAACCGCACAATGCAAATGTTAATATCACTTCTAGCCTACTAAGAAGATTTGTGGCCACTACCGCTAACGTTAGCATTTAAACAACCCCTGTCAAGTAGTATGGATCGGGCGAAAGATGAATCTTTTTAGGCAAAAACTTTCAACTTGAGCTGTTAGATTGTTGATATTCAAGCTGAAGCTGTTGCTGCTGTGCTAAAAGTTTTCAGGTCGTAGCTTGTAGTTACAGGAATTTATTATTTTAAAATGTTACAAAATTTGCATTTCATCATAAAGAGTGCAATTTATTTAAGATATCACCCAAATAGGTAACTTTTACTTATTTTGTTCAAGAACTCTATTGTGTATTGACAGCTTTTCAAAATCAAGATTTTGTAAGTATTTATTTTTGTACTGAAAATTAAACGAACAGAACCCTTTAAGACACTGAACAAAAACGAATACAATTTTAGCGAACAGTTACACCCCTGGTTGATAACACAAGCAGGAGATCCTCTGATTGTCTTTGTAAATAAGCTTATTTTGAACTCTCCTATCCACTATTTGTCATTTTTTTACTTGCTTTCTCTCATTCCGCGTCTTTGACCTCAGGGAATATTAGGAGCTAAACTCCCAAAGCCTCCACAATACTGACAGTATCTGTTTGCTATTGCCTTTCCGTGTTTTTCCTTTCACTCATTTGTCATTCCTCATCTACCTTCTGCCGTGGCTCAAGCAGGGACTGGATCTTTTTGAGGTGGTAGCTAATTGCCTTCCTCAGGTCCTTCTCCCTCATGTTGCTCAGCAGCGTGGGCGAGATAAAGCTGTCCAGGCCAAACTCCTTTCTGCCAATGACACATACACAGAGGAATTAAAATCAAAATAATTAAATAAATGTCTTTCTTGCCAGCACTATTTGTCTTACTTCTAGAAATAAATTACAAAGCCAACTGTACATAAGAGAACACAAAACTAAGATGATGTATAAATGCCACCATCAAGCACTACTATTCTCATATTTTTATTTATTTAATTAAAACTGCAACTATCTTCTCCCATGGCCTTTGCTATCAGAAAACTGCTTGTAAATACAAATATCATATCAAGTAGATAATCAAATCCCTGAGAATATTTTTAGCTAATATGCTTCTAAAAATACCAAGTATTTGTAAATTGGCACAACTGGTAAAATTTTGCAACATAACCACAACAAAATAGATATATAAATAAATGTTTAACCAAAAAACAATTATTTGGATTTATTTGTCATTTCTTATGTAGACCTGTCAGATTCTTATTTTTTTACATTCTAACATCCTCCACTAGGTGTTACCAAATAGCAATATTTTGACTAAATATATAATCATATATTTAAGAGTTGGATTAGGTTAAAAAGATAAAGTAAAGTTTGTTTACATGCAAAAAAATATTTTTTGGATGATTGAAGAAAATGTTTAATTTATACAAAAGTATTTTTGTAATCATCTGTTTAAAGATAGAGAGCAGAAAGCTCCAAGAAAGCTAAGCTTTTAGAGTACCACTACTAAATATACTGTTTCGAATTACCAATGCTAATGAGACAGTGGAGCTAGTACTAAAATTGGTAGCAGTAAATGCTTGGATCTGGAGGTAGAAAGTTGTTTTAATGATGAGAAGTGCAGACACTTTGCAACACTTATTACCCTCCTGTTCCTTAACCATAAAAGTCAGTCATAAGCAAGAAAAAATCCTACTTTATCCAATAAAAACCAACTACATCCTCAAATGGAAAAAAGGACCCTTAAGTTGGTGTATATTTAGACTATTGTCCTCATTGAGGGTGAACAAGTGGGGGAGATCAGGGATAGTTGTAACTCTCTCAGTTTGGCCAATCAGAAACAAGCTATGACCATGTTATCAATATTGTCCGGACTTACAATTTGATCTCCCTGGCAGCGCCACATGTCTCTGAATTAAGCTGAGTCTATTCTGGAACCCAAAAACCGATTTTTCAGAAACAAAAGTTTAAAAAAAAATTATCAAAAATATTTTTTGTATGCTGTCCGTTCCAAAGTGGTTTCTCTAGTTTATTTTGAGTGAATTGGTGTGAGGTTATGGATGCACTGAATAGGAATAAATGGAGACAGATGATTCCCTGTGGCAACCCTTGAAGGGAAAAGCCAAAAGAAAAAAAATATTTATTTCTATTTTATTTCATTTATAATTTGCACTTCTTTTATTAATATTACTTAAGCAGTTATACAAGTTTATGGTTCCTTTGTTATTATTCATTAAAGTGATTCCATACATTTATTAGTGTGGATCTCTTTTAATCAGAATGATTTAACTGTTACAACCATCGCACAAATCACCCCCGTACTGGAGTATTTTGAAACAACATACCTCTTTGTATTTCACATTAATTTATCTAATCTGTGCTGGTGTGGTAGAACTGCAAATGCATGACATTTATAGTAGACATATGTAGGCATCACATGTTAAAATTTGAGATCTCTAGCAGTAACAACCACCAAGTTTGATTTGCTCAAACAAAAAGTGTTACTATATCATCCCCAGTTTAACCTATGCATTTGTGCATGCACATGCTTAACATTTTCCATCACATTAATAGAGTACGTATTAGTGACTGTCTGCAAACATAATCCTGAAAGCAGCAGAGCACCTCAATTTCTACATCATCAAAATCACTCTCGATTCAAAATGACAGCCAGCAGTGACCCTTATGTTGTAACCTTAAGCTGACCCAGACACACACTTAAGACTCACGTAATACTCTTGATAGATGTCCGGGTCTGTCCACAACTATCAAGTCTTTCATGCATGTGCAGGGCAGCCAGGCGGAGCGCCGTGTTACACTTCATCTCCACTGCAAAACGCTCCTGTAACACATCTCCAACACTCTGAAAACATAAACAGCCACATTAAAATACATGCAGGCACTGGAGCCACCCCTGTATGTAAATGCAGTGCATTTCTGTTTCTGCTCTAAACTTAAATGTATTTTACGACAGAGATTGCAAAAATAGGCAGCTAGGGAAGTCTTTTTAAGTAAGGCCAACACTGGGAAATCCAAACTGTCAGGGAAAACAAACACAGCATGATGGGAAGACTGCTTTTAAAACAGTAAATCAGCATGACATAAGTGGCACTCCTGTGGTTTTTATTGTGCAAAGAAAATATCCACAGACTGTGTATGGCTTTGCATGTGTTGGTTTCAGTATGAGGACTCAAAACTGAGCATCATCAAAGTTGTAACTGCTTAGAACAGCAGATTTACAAAATTGCTAGAGATCGAACTTCGTGCAAGAAAAGAGCGAAGCAACTGTACCCAACAGTAGGAAATCATCAGAGACTGAGGCACTTTGAAATGATCAGAGAGAAACGTGTCACAGCTGCAGAGTTCCAACAAATCCTTCAGCTTTGATGATATTTCTTGGTTTGGTGGGGGGGGGGGGTTAGTTCAACTCATGAACTAAACAAAAAACATACAATCTTTCATATATACACACACAATAAAAAGTAGAGGTGTTCATAGGTTTATCTGACCTGTAAAAAGAGGTACTCAAAAGCCAAGGGGTCTTCCTGCAGCATGTCCGTTGGGTCTCTGGGAATGAAACAAACCCTGAACAGACATCTGTAATCATGTGAGTCTTTTTTCTGCACCACCTGGTGGAGACAAAACATAGAAGATTCTAAATGTGTAGCACTTCTTCTCTGCTCACCCAGGATGTATAGATTTTTGTTTGCAGATCCCTCACCTTTTGTATGAGCTCATCTTCATGCAGCAGCAATAGTTTAGCGATGCTGTACTGTTGCTCTAGTACCAGGCTAAAGTACTCAATCACCCGGATGGAGAGTTTTTCCTTCAGAGTCAGAACAATGTCCTGAAAAGATGAAACATAAAAACATAAATCAGCTAAATCATGTTTTCTACCAGTCTGCTGATGCCAGATGGACAATCTCAGGCCCCCTCCTCAGTTCCCCCCGACTGGGAACAAAAAAATGAAATACAGGCAAGAGAGCTGTTGTAAAAGGGAAAATTAACTTAATCCCATTGGTGGTGAGTTTTGGAAACAATTATCCGTCTCAACATGCAACCTGTTCTGGAGACATTTAGTAATTATCATTCTGTAATTAAGCTTGTTTGTAGCAGCTGCATCCTATGAACATACAACAAGTTACAAAACACACCCACGTTCTCCTAAAAACCCATTCACACACACTGATTCATTCATGCTCGGTTGCATGTGTCTGAAATCCATCACTGTTAAAAAGGAAGATGGCATGGGGGGAGGGGAGATGTTTAGTGCCAAACTATGAATTAAAATCAGTTTTACAGTCAGGTTTACAACGAAAGACACTGAAGAAAAACCCAACAGCATTTTAATTAACTCAAACAAAAAGGTATTTCCCAGTATTGTTTTGAAGGAATGGAAAAGCACCTTAAGCCCACTGTTAAGTCAAGTGGGAGATCTTTGATGGTGCTGGCCTGATTCTCCACCAAAGTCCCATGTAACTTTGTTAAAATGTCTGATATCATCCACTCTTTTTAAATATAAATCTGGTAGCTTTTTCCAGGAAATGTGTCACCGCCAATTCTTTGGCCAAGATTGTGATCCAAACATATGGATAAATAATTACATCATTGGTTCCCCAGACCCAAAATCGACCGTCTAGCATGCCCATTTCGGCCTCTAGACCTAAACAAGATCTGTGCGTTTGACTGAACAGAAAAAATATAGGAGAAGACATGTGACTGTGGATTATCTAGATGGTTTGTACAAAGAGGAATGGACAGAGGCCCTTTTCTGTTCATGCTCTTTTTTGTTTTTACATCTGATTTAGCTCGTCTGACAAATGTACAGCTTTTTCTTCTCAGTTCGGCATAAAATAAAGAGCTACCTGGAGCTTTATAATTGGGTTTTATAAAGTACACTAGTGCTACCAAATATATCTGACTTATGTAAGCCATTTATCTTGGTCAAGTAAGAAACAATATAGATGTACCTATTATTAATCGGGGGCTAATATTTTCACCTTTTATGAAAATGTCTGTATGAGCTCACTAAAGGATGGACAGAATTATGACGAAAACATTGGGTCTAAATAAGTGAATATACCTACCTTGACAGAGGTCGTATTGTCAAACTTAAAGGCCTTTGTCTGCCCATTCTCTAGATAGACTTTGAGGACATTTGGAAGGAAGAGAAGAGAGTTTCCCTATTGGGAAAAAAGAAAGAATGTTTATTTGAACTAATAATTCAATCTATAGTTTAAAATTCAATGCATTTCAAATCTGGGAAAGATTAGTGACATTTTTTTGTGTATGTGTGTCAAACAAAATGTTTACCTGAGTGTGCCCATTGACCACCACCTCTTCTGCAAAGCGCACTTTAACTGGATTACTCCTCAGACGAGCTCTCTTCTCTGCTGACATAATGGACGACTTTGGATTCTGCAACATACAGTAAATACCAACAGTGGGACGATTTGTCTCATAGCCAGCAGTGAAATGACAAAACCAAACCTAAAACCACAAATAATTTTAAAGAAATCATTATTTGCACTTTGCAGTTCAGTTTTAAAATGAGGGAGGACAGTTAATCTTGTCAGAAGATGTAAACATGCTGTCACATGTTAAGAAAAAAAGCTGATTATGTTTGAATGAATGGTGGTCCAAAGGCTCTGTGTGACCATGCTAATGTGTTTAGTTTCTTCTTTGTACTCACTGTCATGTGCCGCAGAATAGTCACATTGATGCAATCCTCCAACTCCCTGGGTGGGAAAAAAAACAGATAATCACATGCATGCACGTCTTTCTGTATCTTTGTACACATTTAACTTTTTTCACATTTTATAATAATGCAAGAACAGACTTTATTTTAGTTTATAAAGGTGTAAATGGAAGAAAATTGATACATGGCTTAGTTTTTTTTTATTTTTAATTTCTTTCTTTTTTTTACAAATAATAATCTGAAATTGTAGGGTCCTTAATTCAGTCCTGATATTTTGTAGAACCCCCTTTCTCTGCAATTAGAGCTATAAGTCTTGTGGGGTATTTCTCCACCAACTTTGCACATGTTGATATTGAAATGTATGCACATTCTTTGAAAAGAAATTCAAACTGTCAGATTGAATAGAGATTTTACATTTTTAAGTCTTAACAAAGACGTTTAGTTGGATTTAGGCCTGGACTTTGACTGGACAATGAACATACTTTCATCTAATCCATCCTATTCTGCCTTGACAGAGCAAATGGATTTATGCTGAGGTCACATGATACATAGGTGAGCTGAGTTTACTATTTATGCAACCTGTGAAGGCAAGTATTTGCACGGGAATCAGCATAAAATTATTTAAGACAGGTTTTTTTTGACTGAGGTGCTTGAGGTCTTTCACAAACATGAACCATACACAGACAAATGAAAGCATCACCAGAAAAATAGCTCAGGTGGCGGATTTAGTCGCTGAACTGGACAGCCGTTTGTTTTTTTCATAAACTTTAGATACATGTTCTCACCTCAAGATGTTCTCCACCTGCTCTGCACTCAAATCTTCCATTACTTTGTCATTTATCTGCAGCACCTGGTCTCCTGGGAACAGGATCCCATCTGCAGGGCTCCCTGTGATACAGACACACACACAAAAGACTGAGAATATAAACCCTGGCCGCACATGCAGAAACGTGCACACGAACCACACGTAACAAAATGGCACACATGCTCATTGAACAGGGCTGACTCATCTGTGTTGGGCTGAACTCTCCAGGACGTGAGGGGTTACATTTATTCTGGGTTTCTTCCAGTTCGCCCCTGCTCATCCTACTCTGGTTATTTATACTCATTTGTCTTCAGGCAAGAGAGAGGCGCAGCAGTTTTATCTTACTCTGTAGCAAATGCACAAGTCACTCGCATGCCTGAAGAACATATGCAATTGTCAACACACAGGCGCATAGTTTTGCACAGCTCTGCCTGCCACTCTTTTGGTTTTTTTTACCCACTAAAGGAGTGCTACAAGTATTCACACACAAAAAAACTGAAGTGCAGTTCTACCCTCCTCTTGTCATGCTTTCATGACAGCTCAGCCAATATCCTGATCTTTTTGTTTTTTCGTCTTTATTCTTCCTCATCCTTTACTCTGACATCGACTCTTTTTCTGACTCCACCAATCTTAAAATTTGATACCCATCTCTGTCCTCTAACTTCCTTTACAGTTCTTTATATTTATTCTTCGCTGTCTCTGTGCTTAATCCGTTCACTGCTGACAATTCTCCCCCTCTCTCTCTGTTAGATGTCCACTGTTATCACCTCCCTCTCACATTCTCACCATGTTTCTCTGGCAGCAGATAGCAATTAAAGAGATGAGGACAGGGTGGGACTCTCCCCTGGGCCTTTTATCAGCTTATTTTACAAGACTCACGTGAAAGCGATGGATCAGCATCTCCCTGTCTTACCTGTCCCTGACACCTCCGATCAGAGACGTTAAAATGAAACGTGATTGAATTTAGGAAGAATGAGCAGGTGGCTCTGCTGTTTCTGTGACCTGCTCTGGAACAATGCCGTACACGATGGGGAAGTGCTGTGTGTGTATGTGTGTGTGTATAGTGTGTGTGATTGTTTGTGTGTCTCTGTATGTCTGTATGACAAATCGTGACTTTGTGCAGGCAGAACACACAGTTGCATAAAGCAGGTGGCCACTCGGAGAGAAGAATTAGAAAACAAAGTAGAATCCTCTACGCAGACAAACACTTTACACACAGACAAACACTTGATTTGTACCTGGGGTAACCTCCCTGACCAGCAGGGGGCTGTCTGCGGTGAGAGTGAAGCCATGTCCGGTGCTTCGGTCCAAAACAGGGTCTCTGGTGATCTGCAGCGTCAGTTTAGCCTGGAAGCTCTGACTGGATAAACTGTTGGAGCGCTGCGACCTCCCATCGCCCAGCAGACGCTCTCTGAGGAGTTCAGAAATGGGGACAGGTCATCTTACTGAAGGTGGTAAAACTCATCAAATTATATTTAAACTAAAATAGTTTATAGTATTAGTAATGTGCACATCTTGTAAAATTCCAATAAGTGTACCATTTTATTAATCTTTTCGCTTAATAATATATAACAAATATTCTGGAACTCATATATTATATTATAATATATTATATAATATAATATAACAAATATTCAATATTATGACAGTTTAATCATTTATTTTCAACCCAGATTAACCTTTATTTGTCCAATGTTCCAACTGCAAGGTGTTCAGATTAATGATGTAATGCTATAGTTGTTTTTCACCTTTACAAATCTAGACAGATAGAGGAATAAAATCACAGAAAATAAGATAGAAAGAAAATGTTTTGGTGACATGTTATGTGTTTTAGAAAATCAACATTGGGCCCATCCATCCATTAGCTATGCTGCTTATCCTTGAATGGTCACTGGTGCCTATATCCAGTCATTAGGTGCGAGGCGGGGTACACTCTGGACAGGTCACCAGTCCATAGCAGGGCAACATAGAGACAGACAACGAAAAACAACCATGCTTGCACACACTCACGCTTAAGGGCAGTTTAGAGAGACCAATTACCATAACAGTCATTTTTTCTGGACTGAGGGAGGATGCCAGAGTAGCTGGAGGGAACCCACTCATGCGCAGGGAGAACATTTAAACTCCATGCAGAAATACCACCATTGTTGGGAGTAACGCGTTGCAAAAGTAACAAGTCACAGGAATATATAAATTTTTTCAGTACCACTACAATGAAATAGTTTAGATCAAATCACATCCATCTGCTAGAATGGTTCAAAGTTCAGACTTAAATCCAATTGACAATCTGTGGAAAGATGGGAAAAAGAAAGACGCTGTTCACAAACAATCTCCATCCCATATGACAAATGAATGGGCAAATATTCAGCTTCTGGATGCACAAAACTGAGACATGCTCCATAACACTTACGGCTGCAATTGTAGCTGTAAGTTTTGAAAAGTATGGAGTCAGGGGAACTGAATAATTTGCATACCCCACTTTTTGTGTGAAAAACTTTGAGAATCTGGTATATTTTACTTCCCTTTCCAGTTCTCAAGTATCCACAATGTCGTTTTGTTCTATCAGATAAAATCCCCATAAAATATGTTTAAGTTTGAGGTTGTAATGTGACAAAATTTTAAAAGATTCAGCAGATGCTTATATGTTTTTATACATATGCCTTAACTATACATGATCTTATAATCCATATTTGACTCATGTTAATTTTAGCCTTTTCACTGCTACACACAAGTCCCCACTCCTGTTCTCAAACATTATGAATATAATCCATTTGTATTGTTCCTTACAGTGGAAAGTTTCATTTTGAACACTGAAAATGCTTCTGCAAATACTCATTCAGATTATAATGTTTACAGTACCAAATACTTATGACCAAATTCCTGGCATTTAAAAATATATATTTGGATAGAAAGTGGTCCATCCAACAGTTTTAGAAGACGATTGGAACCCATTGTTTCCCTGTTGTATAATCCAGATTGAACATAAATGATTCCGCTGAAAATATTTGAAACGTGCTGAATTTCTGCAGGATAAGCCTCAAGGACTTTTATGTGCTCCAAATTTAGGATTCCTTTAATACAAATTGCAGAAAGCAGCTTGAGCCTTAGGTTGGGTGGATATGTGTTCTGGGAGGTCTTGCTTGAAATCTGATGCCAGCAGCATCTTCCAAAATAACTCAGCCAAACATGTGAAGGAATATCTTATTGGTTGTTTTTTGTAGCAAATCAGCAACATCAGAACATCTAATCAAGGCTAAGTATTCAAGAAACAAAAATGTGCAGATAAAACATTGGAAAATAATATAAAACGCATCAATGTTTTACTATATGTAAAACTGCGGGGTTTGGGGATATCATCATGAATCTGTCATTTTAGTTTAAAAAAAAAGTTGTACAAAAAGCATTAAACAGGCATGGAACTCATGCTACGGGGTAAAAATAAACATTCCTTTGTGATTTTTGTTAATGCTGAGCAACAGAAACAGGAGGTTAAAGCAACAATCCAGAAAGGCAAGTCTCAATCTTTTCTTTTGGCAAAATGTGGCCAAACCACATTCTACACGAGTTACAGCAGAATGACTCCATACAGAAAGACTGTCAACAATGAGCTGCCCTCTAGTCAATAGCTTGCATGCCATCAACACTTTAGTCAACAATGAAGAGAAAAACTACAAAAGAAGTACTTTGTCACATAAGGAGAGGAAATGTAACACACGCAAGTATTAGAGTCTAATGTGTTTGTTATGACTTTAATCAAATAGTTTGATGTAACTATTGTATATTGAAATTTCATCAGGTTTAATGTATTGCAATGTACTGCACTGGGATGGATTGGCGACCATCCATCTCATTGGCTGGAGAAAGGCATAAGCCTGCCACCGCAACCTTGCAAAGGATTGTCAGTGTAGATAATGGATAGATGGAAGATGTAGTGCATAGAAACATAAAATATCCTGAGCAGAATAAAGTTTACATAAACATAAACATGAACAAACACCCTAATTTAAATCTTAACAGTATCACCCTCTCCATGGGGCTTACTGTTATGGTCAATTGGTCGCAACATGGCGTGGCTTTACCAGGAACAGCCAAGAAAAGTTTACCAAGCTTCCTCTTTCACCAAGAATGAGAAGCCGCTTCGACTAGTAAAAGATGATGATGAGCTTTTGATTGCATATTTGTGGTTCACTGTGGGGTTTGTGTGAGAGGGACAGTCAGAGATTGAATATGTACTCAGCTATGTGGCATGTGTCTTTTTGTAAGGGTTTGGGGAGGAGATCCACTCTATACTTACACCAGGTGAAGAAGAAGACCTCTGAATTCCCCAGTTTTGCTCCTGCAGTTTTAGTTTAGTTTTGTTATAAAGAGAAGTGGTTTTAGAAGGTATGTATGTTGCTTTTAGGAGCTTCTTTAGAAGCAAAAACTTTAAGTAAAAGTTTTAGGCTGTAACAATCTTTCTCATGGTTGATGAAGAACTTACTCTTTACAATAGTGTTTAGTTACGTTTTTGGGTATTGGTTTATTGTTTATTTGTATATTTTGTACCTGCACCTCCACCACCTCCATGTTTAAAAGTTATGTCTGTCTATGAAAGTATGCTTTTTGTTGGTCAGGTTAATTGGTCTCTCTACATTGCCCTAAGGTGTGAGTGTGTGTGTGCATTACTGGCCCTCATGTGTGTCTCTGATGGACTGACAACCTGTTCAGTGTGTGACCTATCAGATGCTTTTAGTCACATCTGTCCAAATGTCATTATTCCAAATGTTTTTAGTTAATTTATATGCAAAATTTACAAAAATAAGTCTGACCACCTTAATTAATGTACATAGAAGGGGCCTTCTCCAGGCACCCTTCTAAATAAACACCATCTACTCAGTCTTTTTCTAATTGTGCTGACAAACTTGCAAATTTAAGCCTTGTAGAGGCTAAGATGAAACTCCTGCCTGATTTAAAATTTTAGAACTTTTTCAAGATGTCCACTCCTAGGAAAACCAGACACTGTCTAAAATGTTTTTCACTTGTTAATCATTTTCCAACGGTAGAATTAGGGAATAGCCTATGATTTGTTTCAAAATGGATTTGCAAAACTTCTAAGTTTTATGTTGCAGTTGCTTCTTAAAATTCATGTCTACTGTCTTTTCTGTGCTGGCAACACAGACACACACACACACGCACACACACACACACACACAAAGCTGCAAACTGTCAAAACGGTTAATTTTCATAACAGTGGTCACAACTACTGACTATTAGTCACTAGCAGTACCCGCTTACTACTTTCCAATTTAAATTTCTATGAAGCAGCAAGACTTGTGTAAAAAGCATTTGATACGTTTTGCTTTAGCGGTCTTAAATCCTATAGAAGTACCAACAAGAGTGTTGTAGTTTTTCTTGAACTTCCTTTTTATAAGGAATATTCAGCAACTTTTTAATTTTTATTTTGCAAGGATAAAATCCACATATATTTTATATACATTAAATATTTCTTAGTTTTACCTTTAAAAATGTTGGGATGTGTTGGTATTTGTTGTCTTGTAACCACCACAAACTGTTCTCCAGATATATTCACTTTTTGTAGATTTTCTAGAAACTTTCTAAGCTTTTGTAAAAAGAGTTTTTACACTAATCTCTGCCTCTTGTTCATCCTGTACCTGCTCAGAGACTCCCGAGTGCGTCGTATTATTGTTCCCACCACCTGCTGCACCCGATTGGTCCTCCGAGCTGGGGACCTGCTCCTGCATCGCTCACTCTCCTCCATTTATCTGAAACCAAAAAAGAAAAAAGGGAGAGAGATGCTTAAAAGTTGCTGACAAGACGGCAAAGAAGCAAAACACAAGTGGGAGGAGGATGAAAGAATCTGGAACGATCAAATGAAGTAAAAACCACTCAGGGGCTTTGTTCTGTCTGTTTTTGGATTGAGCAATCAGTACATGGATTGTCCTCGAGTTAAATTTCTATGCTCTTTTATATGCAGCACATGTTGCTTGGCTTGAAAGCCTTGAATAAACAGATATGTGAATGGAATGCAGAAATTTGGCATGAGCAACAAAACTCCATGGGCAGCAACTGAACCATCAAACAATAGCTGGATTTACATGAAAAACATCAACAGATATTCCACTCTCCATGTTGCTTAGAACTCAGCAGCTGTGTGTTTTAATGCCTAGTTTGTCTTTTGAAGTGGGGAACCGTGGTGACATAATGAATGATACCCAGGCTGGACTTGGACCTCAGGGAGGGAAAGCTGGTCAGCGTTGACTTCAGTCCAAAAGTCAACTATGTCTCTTTCCTCACCTACGTTTCTTTCAGCCATCGATTGACAGGAACATAGGAGGCATTCATTTACACACTTTATTTCTTTAAAATATACCTCACAAAGCAAGTTAAACTACAAATGTTTAGGATAATTCTGTGTTAGAAAGCAACATTTTTAGAGCTGTTAAAACAGATTTGCAGTGTCAAGCAAAACCTTTTTATCGACCTTAAGGTTTTCCACATTTAGTCACATTAAAACCATAAACTTCAGTGGAATTTATTGGGATGTAATGTAATAGAATAGAAAGTATAACATGTTTTGCAGACCTGACCTAAGGCATTGCAAACTAAGCGGTTGCTTAGGGCGACCCGAACCCATCTGGGGCCCCCAATAAATGCTGGAATTGAACGGAGTTTACAGATGTTAAAATTTATGAAAATGTGAATATTACTGCATTTTATTTAGTTTTGTTTCAGATCTAATTATTTGAAAATGTCAATTAAAATGTTTACGTTTTTGTCAAGCAACTAGGCAAGTTTCTTTGTAACAAATGTTTTTAATTTTAAAATTAAATTGTATTTTATTTTTATTTTTATTTTTTATGTTGCAAAAATATTTAAATCAAATACCTTTAAAGGAATGAAAATATATATACTCTTCATTTTAATTTTGTTTTTTAATTATATTCAAAATTTTGAATCAAATTAAAACACAATTTTTTATTACTTTTTATTATTGGTTGCTTGTTTTGTTGCCATTATTACAATCTGATGCTTTAGGTTAACCTTTCTATTTTGTTTGAGCTTCAGATTGTCTCCGCTACTATTAACAATTACTAGGGATGCACCGATACCGATCTTATGTACTGTATTGCTATCTGTTAAAGTTAACCAATACCATGAACCGATACTTAAAATGTAGAAACTCTGCAATAATTTCACAGAAAATCCTTATTTTTCACTTGAAATTTTAGTTTTGTGGTCATTTTTATTAGTATTTTATTTCTTCGTCTAATTCACCATTATTTCTTATAACAAGCAGAGAAGAGAAAATAACATGTCTTCCAATTCATTGCATTTATTGTGTTTTGAAAGTATCAGTATTGGTACTCAGCATCGGCAAGTACCCAGATCCCAGTATCGGTATCGTACCTGTTTGAAAAAATTGGTACCGTTGCATCCCTAACAATTACCTCTGCTTGATATTTAGGATCAGCCAAACCAACTCTGCCTACTTTCCCAGAATAGACTAAATTTTGATTGAAATGCTGTTAGTGTGGGTACTGGTCTCGAAAGAAAGGGGGACCCCCGGAGTCAAAATCTGCTTAAGGCCCCATAAGACTTTGGGCCGCCCCTGATGTTTTGTAGAGTGTAAGTAAAAGGAAACATGGTTCTCAGATTCATTACAAGTAGAAATCTGCAAAGGGTGGTACGCATTTATCCTGATACCCCTAAATAAATGTAAACCAAAGGCCTCAGATCGCACCTATTGAGTAAATAAAGGACACCTCCATATGTTTATCTCTTTAAATATCCAGTGGTTCTTTGAAGGCTTCAGAAGTTTTTACAAGAACAATAAAGAACAAATGGCTTAATGAAGACCAAAGGACACACCAGGCAGATCAGGGATGCAGCACAACTGAAAACCGACAAAGACATGGTCATCCACTTAAAAACGATAGGACAGATAAAAAAGCAACAACCAGAGAAGCGGGCAAGAGGACAATAGTAGCTCTAGAGCTGTAGAGATCCACATTTCAGGTAGAAAAATCAATTTAAAGGATGACTACTAGTCATGCACTTCACAAATGAAGGCTTTATGGAAGAATGGCAAGAACTGAGTCATTGTTAAAATTTTATTTTATATTTTACACAAACCATGTCGGGGGCACCATGTAAGGGGCACCAATCAGATGAGACTTTATGGCCAGCATGCGTAACAGCATGTGTTGCAGAGAACTAACACTGTGCTCATTGCTGAACACTTTAGGCTCAGAGTGAAACATTCTGGTGGCTACATATTGCTGTTAGGAGGATTTTCTTCCGCAGGGATAGGAACACTGCTCAGAATTGATGGGAAGATGGATGGAGTTAATTTAGGGACAGCGGAGGGAAAGCTGTCATAGTCTGGTAAACACTTAACAATGGGGTGAAAGTTCAACGTGCAGCAGAACAATCATACAGCCAGAGTTACTGTGATGCATTTTGAAGAAAATGCCATTCACGCTTTAGAAAATTCAAAGTTCGAGGCTAAATCTAAATGACAATCTTTGTGAGACGTTAAGATCCAATTGGAAATCTTGAAATCTGTTTTGTATTTTTAAATTGTGCCGCTGTCTTGGCCCCCTAACCCTGGAAAACAGATTGGTAATCTCAACGGGACCTTTCTGGTTAAATAAAGGTTAAATTAAAAGGAAATTCACTATTTTCTGTTGGTCTGTTAAATAAAACCCCTACAAGATTCATTGAGGTTGTTGGTTGTTAAGTCATAAAGAGGCCAGGTGATAAAATTAATACTAAATTATTAATACTAAAGTAATACTAAAGATGGCTTTGTATTATAACATATAAAGGCATTTTATGATAATTTTCTTTTAATCATTATCTGCTGCCTCCACTGCCCTCTTTAAAACATTCAGTAAATTAAATACATCCAGAATCTTTGGCCAGGAGAGTCCCAACCCAGACCTGATGGGTGTGTGAAACCATGATGGATGTGTGACTGAAACCTAACAATCCTCAGATAAACTCAGGCAGGAGATTTTGATCAGCTCTCAGAAACGCGGCGCCAATTTGTGCAAACTAAGATTTTTTTCCGATCAAAAAAGGTGTACAACAACTTTCTGGCAGTCTGCCACATTTGTTCATAGCATTTTAAAACACGCCTTTCCAAAAGTGAGTAAAGCTTGAGGTATTTAATTAAAATTACCTTCCTGTGCTCTGAGTTCTGAGAAAAGAGAATACACTGCAGAGCAGTCAATAGTTGATGCAAAGAAGTGCTGCTGTGAGTGCGAACAGTAGGGTTTAAGCTCATCTCCCTGGTTGTAGGCCAGTGCTGACTAACTTTTCTCCCTGTGTTAGCAGCAGTAATAGTCCTGTCCTATAAGAGGATTAAATACCCTCACAGGGCATGGGCCTGAACTGGTCAGGGTGTCACTTTAGCACCTCCTGCTTATCCGGATTGAAGCAGATTGACATGGATGAGGAGGACTGAGTGAGAAAGGAAGGCAAACAGATGCCCATTTGGGACCGAGTGTAATTACTGACACTTGTGTCTGTTTCAATCAGCGAAGAGACGTGAAATTATGACATCTGGTTCACATGCAGCTGATCACAGAACACTTTCTGGTTTGTTTGAAGACTTATGGATGTTATGTACGTGTTCTGAAACTTTAGAGAGCCTGCAAAAGTGTTTAAACCCCTTGATCTTTTATTTTGACATTTAAAAGCCCCAATATTAGAGTAATTTGTTTTTTCTTATGTACGGAACAACAGAAAGCAGTGCATTACTTTAAGATTTTTTATTTTTATGTTTTAGGAAAATCTGAAAAGTGTGGAGGACATTTATTGAGCCCTTCTGTGAAAACACTTTGTTCAGACCAATCACATTTATCAGCGATTACAGCTCCAGGTCCTTCGGGGTATATTTAGCAGGTTTGGACATCTAGAGACAAACCTTTTGTTGTTGTGCTCAAGTTTAGGGAGATTGGATATAGAGTGTGTGTGAACAGGGTCTTTTTAACCTGAGTGCACAATTTTAACACATAAATATTCAAGATTGCTCTACACTATTCCATAATAGCT
This sequence comes from Apricaphanius iberus, assembly GCA_028564705.1. Lineage (NCBI taxonomy): Eukaryota > Metazoa > Chordata > Actinopteri > Cyprinodontiformes > Aphaniidae > Apricaphanius > Apricaphanius iberus. The sequence goes on from JAPXFQ010002076.1 coordinate 500,842, forward strand.
CCGGCTATAATTTTAAAGGATTTTTTCCCCTTCCAGATCAGTCTCAAGGCTTTTCTTCAAGGATTACCCTGTGTTTAGCTTCATTCATCTTCTCATTAACTTCCATAATCCTACTAAATACAAACATCCCCACATTAAGGTACTGCCACCACTATGCTTCAGCAAGAAGTTTTAGTTTTTTAGGATCACAAAGTGTTTTACGTGTAGGCTAGAAGGTTCAATTTCGCTCTGTTTAGAGCAGAATACCTTTTTCCTTATGTTCACAGACAGCTTTGAATAAAACATCCTCTGTTTTCTACTTGCCAGTCTTCCATAAAGGTCAGATTTGTTTGTTGTATAACTAATCGTTTTTCTCTCAATGGATTCCTTGGAATTTATTGAAGAGTTACCAGTGACCTTGAATGCTTTGTTGATCAATGCTCTCCTGATCTAGCCTATTTGTTTAGGGGGATAATTGTGTGTTGCTTCGTTTTTAGCTGTCCCATGCTTTTTATCTTGTCAGATGATGGATTGAACAGTGCTCCATACAACATCTGAGGGAAATTGTCTAAACTGGATTTTATTTAGGGGTATCAGCCTTAATTAGGGGAGAAAGCATTTCCTGTTCAGCAACAATATCACAAGATGAATACAAATGAACACCAGTAAAACCTTGTACGCTTTCTCTTTTTACTTCACATGTATGTGCCAGTTTGTGTTTGTCAGTTACATAAATTCCCCATAAAATACATTGTAATGTGACCAATCCTGAAAAGATTTAGAAGCATGAAGACTTTTCAAAGGTAATCTACTGATGTGGCTTATTTTGTTTTTAAATGGGACGATCATTGTTGAATTAGACTGTAATTTCTGCTGCTGTTCCTTCCCTGCGTCTTTCATTTTCTCCTTTTGCTCTTTAACCTTCTCTGTCCTTGCAGAGTCAGGTAATCGTCTCCAATATCAGTCTCTGTGGAGCAGCAGCAGCAGCTAAGGCAGCCGGTCTTTTCCTACATGCACTTCAATAGAAGGTCCACTGCTTTGTTTTCAGCAACTAACAGCTTTACCAAAGCAGGTAGTCAGAAGGTGCAGGTAGTTACTAGGTGGAGTAAACAGAAAGGCGCGCTGAACCATAATTTCTGACTGCATGGCCCAGAAATGAATTGTGATAAGTTAAAAGTGCAAGCTGAATGCTATGGAATGGGGATTGGGATTTATAATCGCAAAGATTCACTCAGAGGCTCCTGTTTTTCACAAATATCACCATAGAGCTTGATGATTCACAGTCTAATTAGAAAATAGTGAAAGTCTCACTCACTGTGATGTAGCTTGCCTCTTCAGGACTCCAAAACACACATGCCCGCTTGTCCTCTGAGACATCCGCTCTTTGGCTCCTTCAGGATTGGCTGAAAACGGTGGATTAGGGTCCTTGAAATCATCAGGGCCCAATGTCAATCCGGCCCCGCCACCTGTGCAGAGCGAAAACAAGGCTGTCAGGAAAACCCGTCAAAAGTTATAATTGGCATGCTTGTCCAAGCTTATACTTAGAAGTACACAAGGTGTATCTGGTTTGAATTCAAACCCTTTTCATGAGTAACAAAGCTACGCTCCAGTTGTTGATGTTTTCAATGTTGAAATGCAAGTATGTCAAGCCAAAGCAGATGTGAGCCCAAAGCAGCTATGTGGCTGTGGTTTTCCAGGAGGCCCCTCCTCTAAGTCCAAAAGGCTTCTCTTGCTCTCTCTTCTCTTTCTGTCTTTCTTTCTTTCTCTCTCACTCTTTGTGAATGCTGCTGTGGATTCAAGGCACACCATCTTCCAATGTCTGGATGCTTAAATTAAACTTTCATACAGCCCAGTTTAAGTTGACACTTTTTCACTGGGAGCATTCTGGAAAGCCAAAAAAGATACAGCAGGGAGAGAGAAAAGCTGCCAGGCAAAGATAGCTCTTGGCCAAAAGTGAAAGATGACAAATCTTTCATATAAGCGTCAGAGCAGATAGGACTGAAACCTGAGCTAGCCTCTGGTTTAGGGAGAAAAACATGTCTGGGGAAATACTTTGGAGTGGAATTAGAAGAAAATTGAGAAAACGTTTTTCTTTGTACTTGAATGTTGATTGGAGAAGTAAACTTTCTGTCCAAAAGAGTGCACAAATCAAGAAAACGACAGCTTCATCCACCCGACTCCTCAATCAGGCCCAAACACAACTTCTTTATGAGACCCATGTGTCCCACTAGAAAAGCCAATACATGACCAAGGCCCACAGAGTGAGGAGCACATGAATAATGCATGGCCCTAATGCAGCTAGCTCAGCCTCCGACCGCCTCCTCCTGCCCCTCTGCCAAGACAGGCAACAAGGACAGCGGCTTAAAGAAGGAGAAAAGCGATGGAGAGGTGGAGACTGTAGAGGGGCTAAGGAAAGGGGCAGCAGCGAAGAAAGAAGAATTAGTCAGGGGACCTAAAAAGAGAAAACGGGCAGGATATTGAGCGAGAGAGCAAAAGGGGGGAGAATTTTAAAGAGGGTGAAAAGGGCAGGGGCAAAGCATTGAGTAAGGGAAACTGCAGGAGATTGTGGGGGGAAGAAAAAAAGTTTCTGCAGTGAGAGGCAAAGGAGTATTGGAGAAAAAAAGGGATGTAGTTAAAGGGAGGACTGCTCCAACATCTGTGGACAAACAGAGCCTTTCAACAGAAACTATTAAACCAACATCTGGTCAGTAAGTAAACATTAAAAACTCCTGCTGAAACACTATCAATTTATTCCTCTAAACCTGCAATAGAGAAACAATATTTTTAGTTTCCAGTAAAGAGACATCCTTCTTAAATTTCAAATCTGACAAAGCTATGTCTCTGTATCTAAAAACCAGAGTTTTTTTTTGAGTTTGCTCTTTATCTGAATCAATATGGAATCTTAATGCCGTCCTCTATTGTGAGGACTCAAAGTCCCCATGCTTGCCACTCGTAAATCTCCACATCAGACTCCTTCAGACGCTCTTCCTGTAACTTCACAATGGATGATAAAAACAGCGACTGCCCTCAGCAAATTAAGCTTGTCTCAGTCCTCCTGTTTCCATGTTTGCGCCTCGTTTTTCTGAGACAACCAACCCCCTTCTCTTACTGCTCATTTTCCCACACAATGTGTCTCTGTCTTTGACAAAACAGTCTGTTATTCAGCCCCCGGTACGAGCACACATGCGCTTCATCGAAGTAACTTCATTCTCTCCTCAGGAGAATCAGAGGTGGAACTGAAAATGAAGTTTCTGTGGAGCCAGCCCAACAGAAAACTGTTCTTACTCCAATTAGTATTGCTGGGTTGTTCATGGTTGTTCAGGGTCACAGCAGGCAAGAACACCCTGCATGGATATGGACTTTGGAAGTTAAATTAGGACATGAAGTTGAGTAAATAAATTATAAAATTGCTCTGAAAAAAAGACCTAGCCAACTTCTATAATTGGGTGAATTAATTTAATAAAAGGAATATAGCTAAAAACAACCAAATATACAAAAACACATACTTGCGGAGCAGAAATGTTTGAACAGTTTCTCCTTTCTTCAGAAATTTTATTTTTTTAAACAACACAAATTTTTAATTCTAATTTTTAGATCCTGATTTTCATCGTAATGGTTTATTTGTTTTTGTTTTTTTGTATGCATAAGCACTTTATAGATTACACATGAAACTTCACTAATATAAGAAATGAAGCACTGTTGAGTTTACACAAAATGATAAGGCCTAATTTCCTACTAGCAGTATGCCACAAAAGCCTATTAATTAGTATTTTGTTGGTAGAATCTAATAAAAGCAGTCTTTTATGATGACGTCAGCTTTTTCCAAACAAATCTTTCTGCTAGATTTCCTATTATAAACTAATGTTAAAATTAGACAAAGTAATAAACACAATGGGCAGTTTCGGAATGATAAGTTCATGTATTCAAGAAAAAGAGCTATGCAAAACAGCCGGGCGCTAAATGAGAATATTATTCCTTACTTTTTTAAATAGGGGATTAACTAGAATATACTTTTTTTTTCATTTTGGAAAGATGAAATTAACTTCCTACAGCGACTTCCTGTATATGCATTTCATTAGATTTCAAAGCCATGCAATATTAAAGGTATGTGTGCATGATTCAACAATAAGATGTTCGGGATAAATGGCATCTACAGGAGAGTTTTAAGGCAAAACATCCATTCCTGACAGACAAAAAAAAAGAATATTCGTCAAAAACTTCTTGGGGATCCCCAAGACTTTTGGAAAAATATCATGTGGACTGATAAAAACTTTGGTCCTGTGATATCTGGTGTGAAACTGAAACAGCATTTTACAAAGAACGTATCAGCAGTCAATCATGGTTGCTTTGCTTCAGGATCTGGACGTTTTGCCGTAATTAATACAACCATAAACGCTTCTCTCTATCAGAAAATCCTGAAAGAGAATGTCCAGCCATTGATTTGGAACCTTAAGCCCAAGCTCACTTTGATCATGTAGTGGGAGAACGAACCAAAGCACACCTGTAAGTCCCCTCCAGTTTTTTGTTTTTTTTTATGAAGGTTTTAGGTTGACCCACTCCTTGCCTGGACTTAAATTCAATGTTGATACTTGGATATTAATTTAAACATAGCATTCAAGAAAAAATAAAACTGGAAGCAAACTTTTGATGCAAACTTCAGATAACTTAAGGGTTATTTAAGGCTTTTACACGTTATTCAAGTATGTGGGGCACTGCATGGTACAGACAATCTGCTCCTTACAGAAATCCTTGTGCTGGCATGTGTGAGAGGACACTATATTATAATCCACTCCTCATCCCGTTTGAATCTAACACAAAAACAAAGTCCCAACCCTCAAAACCTAAGTTAACCTTGTGAGGTCTTTCATTTTTAGTCCTCACAAACCTGACAGACCCCGCCGCTGCTGTAAAACTTGGACTTCAGGTCCCACAAATCGCATAAACAAGTGCGTGTAAAAACTCCCTCCCTGGTGGAACACAACACACCGGACACAGCTGCACCACAGGAGGCTCAGGGCTGAAGCAGCAGGGGTTGGTTCAGCAATTCAACATTTCATTTAAACTCACAGTTGTTGCCAATAAAGTTGGACACAGACCTCTGGGAACACTGAGTCCAAAAGCAGCACACTCTGCCAAAAATATGTGTGAATATGTATATCGCTTGAGGTGAGATGGGGGGTTGAATTTATGTGAGGCAGCTGAACTGTTTCAAATTTCATTTGTGCAACAAGAAGAGATAACAGAAATTATCTCAGAAAGGGAGGAGGAACTCACCTTTTCTGCTTTTCATTTAAGGCTTATTGTTGTAAGTAAGTTGACAATGTGCTGAATAAGTTGCAAAAAAATAAGTACAAGTATTGTATTCACCCTTCAGATGGACAATTGTGAACATTGCTGCAAGTGAACAATTTAAATGAAACCATAGAAATGATTTAGAATGACTCAGTAAAAGTCCAGATTTAATTAAAATTGAGAATTTGAGGTAGAAAAGCTGATGTTCACAAACAACCTTAAAAACCTGGAACAAGCTGAGCTATTTTACGTCATTAAATCTGCAAAGCTCCTGCCAAAAATCTTACTGCTTTAATTGCAGCGACATATATTGTATCGCAAACTATTGACCCAGATGGGCTAAATACAAATTAATGTCACAATTCTCAGATTTTGGGTTGTGAAAAACTTTATTAACCCATTATGATCTTTCCTCCACTTAACAATCATGCACTATTTTGTATTGGTCTGTTGCATATAATTCTAATAAATTATATTTAAACTTGTATTTATGACATGACAAAAACAAAAAAATACCTTTGCAAGGCACTGTACATTCCTTCTGGTCTGGTAACACCTTGGGATTCCCAAGAGTGAAAGAAAACGTGTTCCAGGGAAGAGGAATATCTTGGTTTCCGTCTTGGATCTGTTTTTATGTGACCTGATTTTGGATATTCTAAAGACAATGGATGGATGGAGCAATGAAGGACTGCATTTTTTGTGAGATGAGAAGAGATCTTGGTTTACAGAATTTCCAAATTGAACTTAAATTGCTATTTTATAAACTGACGAGAGCTTAGATTCTTTGTAATAAATTTCAAAATTGAAATTGAAGCCCAAATTTCAGCTCCTGAAATTAGATTATCTATCAGTCCAAACTGCCATTAACTGTGGTTAGGGTTAGGGTTGTGAGAGTCATGGGTTATCAGAACGAATGAATGAATTAATCCTGCTCACTTTGACCCTACTATGGCTTTTATTTGTAGCTCAGTTGCTAATCTAAATTATTTTAACATCTATTATCTTTATCAGAGCAACACATTGCACCACGGCCAGAGACTATATTTCATTACTTCCGCCTAAGCTATCCCAAGCATTTTCATCACAGAAAAATGTTATTTATTTTATGAGCACTGTTTTATCTTCATTGAGAAACAGACTGCAACATTTGCTTTATTGAATTCTGCAGCTTATTTCCCTGTCCGTTGTCCTCCAGACATAATCAAACCTTCTCCTCTTTGTTAACTCCTTTGGCTTGCTCCATTAAGGAGATGAAGACGGCGAGCTTGACGTACCCTAGTCGTTTCATTTCCCCTTTTTATCAATGGTCTGGCAAAGCTTGTGCTTCCCTAGTTAACTATTAAATAATACATTGTTTATTGCGATGCATATCAGTACAAATCTTTGTTGGAGGTCTGGGTGCTTACGAAAAGATGTGCAGACAGATCCACACTGAGCACAACAGCTTGATGTCTGAGGAAGGGATGCAAGTCTGGAGCATCTGTCTTAGTTTTCAGTGTGTGCCAATTTCCTTCAAGTCTGGGGTTCTTTTAAAAAATGGCACAATAAAGGCAATTCTTTAAGGAAATACAATATAAGGGTCACTGGCTTTGCAGGCGGAAAGCTTCAGCTTTATGTGTCCTGGAACATTACTTAAATCGTAAAGACTGGGGCGATTTTAATTTAAACCTTAGCTGTTAGCAAACAGAAATATATCATCTGTAAGACTAATGTGAAGGACATGCAGAGATGCTAAACCCTGCTTTTATGACTTTATAATTTGCATGTTGGATCATTGCAACGCTCCTTTGGCTGGTGAAAAAAATAAATAATTATCTTAGACTATATTAGTAATAAAGATGTTTTTGATGTATGAGCCTTCCAGGATATTCAAGTCTTAACAAAATTCACCATTCCACACAGCAAAAAGTTGAATTATGAAAAGTTAATAAAATGTGATTTAATTTTAACACCAACAGAGTAATTTCAACATTTTCAGTGTAAAATTTTAATCAGGTCTGGAGTTATTTTTCTGAGTTGATCACACTGGTGGTAATTTAACTCTAATATTATTAACTTTATATAGTTATTTTTCTGATTTTAAATAAGTCAGCTTTATTATTAACCAGCATTTAAATTACTTTTTAGCTTTTATTTTGAATCTAAGAGTAAGTTGAAATGAAATTACTTTTTATGCACTGTTTAATATTTGGCCTATGTTTTCTTCATATTGTAACTACCAAAACCTTTACTTTTTAGCTATTTTTGCTTATGCGCTCATCTCTATTTATGTTATGGTACAATGCTGCTAACCATTTATCAAATAATTGACCCCTTTTATTAAATGTTACTAATGTTTCGTTTATTAATATTAGAATTGTTCTCCCTATATTCAAGTGTTTTTTTTAAATTAACTAGAATATCTTCAAATTGTTTTTCTTTCCACTCAAGCTTCCCTTAACATATCTAAATACAGCAGTATGTGTGAAGCCAGCTTCTTTAACAATGATCTTTTTTGGCTTACCCTTTATTTGAAAAGTGTCAAGTCAGCAATCTCTCTTATAATTGTAGAGACATGTGTGTTTTCAAAATCCTTTAAAAGAATAAACGTATCCTATGTAGTAATTACGTTTTCCAAGTCCAAGCTTTGAAATATGTCTCCGTATAAAATATATTTCTGTCATATTTGTTTCACTTTTTGAATAGAAATACTGGCATTAACATTAAAATGCTATTCTAATTTATAAAGAGGCCATTTTATTTTATATTACATTTTTCTTTTCATGGTTTCCTTGTTGATGTTGGAGACAATAATCATAGATTTTCAACTACAACAATCAGAATCGAGTATGCATTCAAACTGACTGATTAAGAATAATTCGGTTGATTTTAACCTGTTTTCACATGTTTTTAGTTTTTTCGTTTGTTCTCAGTAAATATAAAAGCTCTTATCTTCCCAAGATGTCCATCAGTCATAGACAGGGTTGGCCTACATTGTGGCACTGCTGCCAGTCGATTCAGCAATCACAATGAAGCTGTAACATCAATGAGGTCATCTCCCCCCTTTTCCTTCCCAGGAATCAAACAGCTACAGTTTGTCTTACAGTTTAAACAGAATGATTCAAGCCCGATTCATTTTGATTAATCAATTACTTTAAACTACGACCAGTTTCTATAATATTCAAAAGTATGGAGTTTTTTTTATCAGATCGATCTACCTCCACATCTAGTAGACTGGAGCAGCAATCACCATCTCTGCTTCACAGTCTGGCCTGCAGACACAGAGGGAGAGAGGGGGGAGAAGAAGCGCAGGGCCGGCTGCAAAAAGTGTGACAGAGTCAGCGCTCGTAGACTGAGCCATAGCGCCGTGAAAGCATCAAGTCTGTCCTGATGTGCAAGTTCTGCCCGTCGTGATTTTCCTCTGTCACAATGACCTCCCATCACATGCTGTGTATAGCACACATTCCTGAGTCACACCGCACAGAGCCTGCAGCAGTGGGAGCGCACACGCACACACACACGGGGAACATAAGAACGAAAGCAAAACACCGAGTGTCCATGTATTCTGTTACAGAACCGAAATAGTATTTGGATCAGATTTTTTTTCTTTTTTTTCTTTTTTTGGAGCACCGATGTGCATGCACGGTGATGATGGAGGGGATGGGGATGAGGGGGACACAGAACTCTGAACCGCTTTGAGCGCTCACACTGTATCATGTCATGCATTAAATGAAGGCCCCAGAACAGCAAAACGCATCGTTCCGGTCTAGTTGTGTTGCGCAAGAAGAAAAAAATGTGAGCTGATAGCTAAAGGACACGAGTGGGCTACAATACAGATGGAAAGAGGAGTTCAGCCGCGGCTGTTCATCGCCTACGCCCATTCACAATGTTTTACAACCCAGATCCTGACATCACCCCCCCCCCCCCCCCAACCCCTTCAATGTAGCCATGATCCGATTTAGTCGGTGCGTTTCCAATCGGATGATTTCCCTGCGCAGATCAGAGCGTGGGTTTCCAGCCCTGCTGCACCAGCCATGTGTTGGCGAATGTGGTGATTTAAATATAGTTGACTTGTCAGATGAATCCTGTCTGTAATTCTATCTCATATTTAGCCCCTAACTCACCGGGGATGCGAGAGTCTACCCATAAATGCTTTAAATGCTCCTAGAATAATCAATTTTTCCCATCACGCTGACCAAACATTAGACAGGTGGGCGCAACCCTGGTCCCAAATGTGGGCTAAACAAAGAAAAAAGGGGTCCGTGTTTGGTTGCCTCGTTAATCTTAATCGGATTTAAATCTCTCTTAAAGTCGAGACACACCGGGTGTAACATCGGAGACGGCGTGGAAGTAAAACCTCAGCCAGATCATCCGTTTCGACGCCGTAAAGGTTGAAACGAACGGCGGGATTGGAGGCGATCGGTGCCGCGGGTGCGTCACATCCAGCCGAGCGCTCATCTCAGTCAGACAATAACACCGGGAAATACCGAGAAGACTCACCTCGTGGTCTGAGGAGGACACGGACAGACGGACCGGGGTGTCTGGAGGGGGGTTTAATCCCCCCCAAAAAAAGATCGGTGATCCGCACAGTTTAAAGGCGGGTGAGAGGATAGTGGCTGATTGAGAGTAAAATCCACGGTGTCCAGCCGGAGCAGAGGATGATGGAGGTGACTATTTACTGGATGCTGTCATCGCGCTGGGACTGCTCTCTCGGCTTTAATCCGCGGCCCTGAGCTCAGAAATAACCAACCCCCTCCCTCTGATCAGTCTCTCCTCCCTGCCTCCATCCCCGTCTGTCCGGAGGACCCGAGCCCCTCCTTCACTGAAAATGAAAAATTAAAACAAAATTAATTTATGTTATCAAGACAACTTTTATTTAAACTTTAGTGATTTTTTATTAAATACATAGGTTACCCCCTAACACACACCTTCACTTTTGTTTTAGTGTGTTAAATTAAAAAATACTAAGCTTAGTCCGACTAAAAGTTACGTGGTTTGCGTAGTAAAATAAAATAAACGCTACTAACTAAAAAATTTTAATACAACCTTTAAGTTAACGCCCTTTATTATGATCAATTGTATACTTATTAGATGAACAAGAGGAGCTAAAATTGCAAGGATGCTTTGCTTTGTGCATATACAGCTGAAACCAGTTATTTATTAGAAAGTTTTTTTCTCAATACCAGACTAAACGTAATGTTTAGTTACGATAGCAAAGCTGTGGTTGCATTGTGAGGCCACACTGTTTCCTTGTGTGACATCATAGGAAAATCAAAATGACATATATCAGATATCAGCTAAAATATGCAGGGAAATGATAGTGGACCTCCACATGTATAATTTCCATATGCATGGAAATGCATCAGTTGATGCATCAGCACTCATATGCAAGTATAATCTGACTGAGTTGAATATACAACAATCATACTTTTTGTCAGAGAGGAGACATCTGTGTACAAAATGTGGACACATTTTGTGCAGAACAAAGCGAAATTAAAAGCCCAATAACAAGTTTGTCATGCACTGTGGGACACAGACGTTAATATTTCGATGAATGTTATGTAATCTAACAAGACTATTACTGTGATTTGTGCAACGCTTACACTATATTTGGAAAAGTAGATATTTTGCAATACTGTGAACAAACTGTGAGGTACAACGGCGGCTGCATCATGGTGTGTGCATACTGCACATACTGCATGGTATGTGCATACCATGCAGTATGTGCTAGAGCGCTTCTCTACGCAGATTTGAGAGGAAAGAACGTTCTGTAGATTTATTGAAGCAACATCCCAAAACATCGGGCAGGAAATGAGTTGCATACAAATAGACAATGATCCTAGGCAAATTTATAAATAAGTTGCAAGAAGCTGATAGGGACAACAAAGTCAAATTTGGGGTGGCCACCACAAAGCCCTTCCAAATACAATTTGCGTACAGACTTTAAAAGCTTGCTGGGGAACTTTCTTAGTCCAATCTCTTGAGTGTTTGCCAGCAGGAATGGGCCAAAATTATACACCGATCCCTGTGGAAAGAAGGGAAGATTCATAGTTTGAAGGATTGCTATAAACACACCAATGAAAGTTTATATGCAGAATGAGAGAGCTAGCATAAGATTCTGTCACTGTTGGGAAATATTCTATGGGGCTATGGACTTTGAATTTGAATTTTATCCCGCCTATGCCAAATAGACATAGATTTTCCCCCAAACAGGAAACTTTTGTTAAATGAAGATCATCTCAGAAAAACGGACTTGATGGCAAGAGCTAGAGAGATGATTTTTGGATTTCGAAATACAAAGTTATACAATAATATTTGTTCAGCCATAGGCTAATTTACTTTACCCTTGATATTTTTTCAACAGTATTCTTACAACAGTAATAGGAATGAAAAGGAATAAAAAAATGTATAGGATGTAGAAAAAAGAATAGGTACGCCTACTCGATTCGGGTGATCTAATCATTAGGCCCACTTAGGAAAACATAAGCCTACAAATACCCAATGACTCTGGTTTACCTGAAATAATATAATATTAATAGGGTGTGAAAAATCTAGAAAAGAGAGAACAAAGTTTAAAGACTTTCAAATAATATATGTATTATTTATTAAAACTACCCTAGGCCTATAGCTATATTGGACAAAATGAGAACCGCAAAAAAAAAATTACAAACTATTTTTTCAGTTGATATTTGTTTAAAAATTAATGCTGAGAATCTAAATTATTTGTAAAGTCCTTGTAGGTACCATCGGAGGGCAGTGATGCACTCATAATCGCCCAAAGCCTAGAAATGTGTCCCTCTGTGCGCCCCGTACTGTTCAATTTCCTTTCTTTTTGCGTACTTCCGCTAAGATTTGCTGTTGGTGAAGACACGAGAAGGTGAAATTTTTAATCAAAAAATACATTGGAGCCAAAACCACTGCGAAAATGTTCAAACTTGAAGGACTCGGACCTAAAATGGACCCAGAGGAGATGAAGAGGAAAATGCGACAAGACGTCATTTCGTCCTTACGAAATTTCCTCATTTACGTTGCTCTGCTCAGAGCCAGTGAGTACACAGGCAAAAATGACTTTGAGAATAATCCGTTTCAGTTTCTACATACAACTTTATTAAAATGCAACGGTCTGCATTTAATGTTTGCACAGAAATAAAATATCCATTCAAAGTATACATTTAAATATACCAGATTTAAAGAATAATGCATCTCTTAATATTATTTATCCCCTCAGAAAACGTTTTATGTTGTTAGCATCAGAGAACCATTGTGTTTTCATTAAAAAATATATATTTTCACAAAATTTTATATGAAATATTTTCATTGTTTTTGTTTTTCTTTTCAGTTTTTCAGTTGGGATTGTGTTGTAAAAAGCCAGTCTCCATCCAAAGCATCCATTAGAGGATAGGATATTCTCAGTTTGATACGCTTTGATCAAATATATTAAAACACAATACTTTTTATATCAGAATGCATAGCATAGTATAATTGTCTTTTACAAAAACTGCATTTCATACTACTTCAAAACTAGTTTATACTGAAGTATTTCACTTTCACATTTTTATATTTATATACTTTCACATTTTAAAATTTTTTATATACATATATCCTATATTATTTTGATTGAAAACGGAATTAAAATGTACAATAAATATTAATTTTACAAGTTATACTTTACCTGTTTGTTAAGGCTGACTGATATTAGCGGGGGGAAATAAATTGTGATCTTAAAGGGAAATATTGCTGTAACTGTAAGACTTTGAGTTGCCCACATTTTCATCACTTTTCTTCTCTTCCCAATTAACCCCTACTACACTCCTTGAGCTTTAACAACTTGGTACTAAAACCCATTTAGTGAATTAGAATACTACTAAGTTAATTCATTTCAGTAACTCAGTTAATTAGTTTTCATGTTTCAGTTCATTAGTTTCCCGGTGCCTTGCCACCAAGGGGTGGCAAGGCACCGGGGGTGGATGAGATTCGGCCGGAGTTCCTCAAGGCTCTGGATGTTGTAGGGCTGTGTTGGTTGAGCGGCTCTGCAATATTGCGTGGACATCGGGGGCAGTTCCCTTGGATTGGCAGACCGGGGTGGTGGTCCCCCTCTTTAAAAAGGGGGACCACAGAGTGTGTTCCAACTATAGGGGGATCACACTTCTGAGCCTCCCTGGTAAGGTCTATTCGGGGGTTCTGGAGAGGAGGGTCCGACGGATAGTCGAACCTCGGATTCAGGAGGAACAATGCGGTTTTCGTCCTGGCCGTGGAACACTGGACCAGCTCTACACCCTCGGCAGGGTCCTGGAGGGTGCGTGGGAGTTCGCCCAACCGGTCTACATGTGCTTTGTGGACTTGGAGAAGGCATTCGACCGTGTCCCTCGGGGTGTCCTGTGGAGGGTACTCCGGGAGTATGGGGTACCAGACCCTTTGATACGGGCTGTTAGGTCCCTATATGAACGGTGTCAGAGTCTGGTTCGCATTGCCGGCAGTAAGTCGGACTCATTTCCGGTGAGAGCTGGACTCCGCCAAGGTTGCCCTTTGTCACCGGTCCTGTTCATAATGTTTATGGACAGGATTTCTAGGCGCAGCCAAGGTGTTGAGGCGATCCGTTTTGGTGACCTCAGGATCGGGTCTCTGCTTTTCGCAGATGATGTGGTCTTGTTGGCTTCATCTGAACGTGATCTACAGCTCTCGTTGGAGCGGTTCGCAGCCGAGTGTGAAGCGGCTGGGATGAGGATCAGCACCTCCAAATCCGAGACCATGGTCTTGAGCCGGAAAAGGGTAGAGTGCCTTCTCCGGGTCGGGGATGAGGTCCTTCCTCAAGTGGGGGAGTTTAGGTATCTGGGGGTCTTGTTCACGAATGAGGGAAAAATGGAGCGGGAGATCGATGGACGGATTGGTAAGGCGTCTGCAGTTATGCGGGCGCTGTACCGGTCTGTCGTGGTGAAGAGAGAGCTGAGCCGAAAGGCAAAGCTCTCAATTTACCGGTCGATCTACGTTCCTACCCTCATCTATGGTCACGAACGCTGGGTGGTGACCGAAAGAACGAGATCGCGGATACAGGCGGCTGAAATGAGTTTCCTCCGTAGGGTGGCTGGGCTCTCCCTTAGAGATAGGGTGAGAAGCTCGGTCATCCGGAGGGGGCTCAGAGTAGAGCCGCTGCTCCTCCACATCGAGAGGAGCCAGTTCAGGTGGCTTGGGCATCTGGTCAGGATGCCTCCTGGACGCCTCCCTGGTGAGGTGTTCTGGGCACGTCCCACCGGGAGAAGACCCAGGGGAAGACCCAGGACCCGCTGGAGGGATTATGTCTCCCAGCTGGCCTGGGAACGCCTCGGGATTTCTCCCGAGGAGCTGGCCCAAGTAGCCGGGGAGAGGGAAGTCTGGGCCTCTTTGCTTAGGCTACTGCCCCCGCGACCCGACCCCGGATAAGCGGAAGATGATGGATGGATGGATGGATGGAGTTCATTAGTTGAAACATCATAATAGATTCATTACAGACTGACTGTCTTCAAGCCTTTATTTCTGTTATTTATATGATTTTTCCTCTTACAGCTAATTACAACACGATATTTAAGATTAGAATATTACACCAAACCATAAAAACTGCATTTTTAATACAGAAATATGGACTTGATCAAATGTTTTTAATAAAGGCTGATATTTTCGGAAAGCACTACAAATCTAACAAATGACCCTAATTGGCATGCAGATCAAGTTTACTGAATAGGACTGTATAGCAAAAGTCAATTTTGCCATTAATAGCCTACTATTTGTGAAAAGTTTGAATCCATCACACCAGAGATATATTAAGCTTCCAAATACTGCAATCTGGCAGCCCTTTGCGATTGTGAAGTTGCATACATTGAATTGCAGTGATGATTGAGGTAATAATGTGCAGATGTCCACTTTGATGTTCAGAGAGTAACAACTGGGTAGCAAGCTCACAGTTGGGTGATTTACAGTGAAACTGTACCTTTAAAACACTGTAAACTAGGCCTGAGCAAAAAAATCCATTTAATTAATTAATTAGAATTTTTGCCGCAGGGGATTGAAAAAAGAGATATATCAAGTTTTTGTCTAATGGCACATTTTTGGTTTGCTGAGACAGATCAGGAGCAAGAGACGGCACACTGCAACAGTTGCCTAAAGCCCATCACAGTGAAAGTCAACACCACAACAAACTTATTCCAACACCTGAAACTGAGGAATCCAGCCGAATATAAAAAATGCCAGTTAAATTAATTTTTCTTGTGAGCAAAGAAATCCTGTAGTGGCCTTTTTTCTGGCAGCTGGGTGCCAGAGAGAAGCAATAAGTAGCCCTGTTAAAACTTTCTTCCCTTTTCTGGTTCTTCCTCTGGTATCTCAAAAAGTCCTTAAGCCATAGGAGTGGCCCTTTTGACATACTGTTCCTAAAACCTTGGTCGTTTTTGACTTAACCCAAATCCATACACAGCACTGTTTTTGCTATATATCTGTCCTTATGGATGGTAGGAGTCAGTCTGCTGTGTGTAAGGTTTCATCCAGCTTCTTCTCATGGTCTAACGTGTTATGCTTCATGTGTTCACAGCCCCATATGTGTTAAAGAAACTGGACAGCATATGAGTCGAGCTCTACTGTCCAAGCTTCCATGCAGTTTCTTACATCAGAGACGGCGAGGACCTCCTCATGAAGCCAGCTCGGCCTGTTCCAGCATCACCCTGGAAAACTACCAGTTGTTTTCCTCGGCTTCAACAGAGACTCCTGCTGATCTCACTCATCTTGTAAACCGTAGTCTTATTTTTTATGTTTAAGCAGTCTGCAACCCTCGTCGTTTGGTAGTATGTCTACCAGCGTGATTATATCACAAATAAAACTGTTTATTTTGTCTTTTCAAAGTGTGAAGTTAATTCTCTGTTTTTGTTGTCCATGGTTTTACCTACCAGTATGTTATCTGCAATAGATGTTATTGAAGATATTTAGACATTGGCAGACACTTTTAATCTGCAGATATGCATTATTGAATGTAGTTTTCTGGACTTAATTTATAGTGTTTTCCTGGACCTGCAGACATTTTGCATATACTTAAAACGTCATTTAACCACACATTCTCCACTCATGCATGAGTCAGTACAGTTGTTCCAGTAGATTCAATGAAGAAGCCAAACATGTATCCTTCAAAGGACTTCTCTTTGGTGTAACACATAGTAAAGAAATCACCTTCTTGGGATGTAATGTGCCTATATGCTCAACACAAATAGACAAATTATGAGAAACAATTTCTAGCAGATGAATGAAAATGACATGCAAATGAATACGTGCAACACACCCAAGGACAAAGTATTATTTTCTCTCTGAGTGGAAGATCTGTACTAAAAGGAAAGCTACGGTGCCAGTTTACCTACACCCATCGCTGACATGGATTTCATTATGATTTTAATTCATTTTCCCAGGATACAACTTCAATTGCTTTTATTTTGGATTTTCTCTAAACTACACAGAGTCAAAATTATACAGCTTTAAATATTGTACAAACCCAATGTCAATTAGGAAATTGCATCTGAAGACCACACTTCATAGCCATCAGCATGTTTCTGGCATAGTTATGGTTGGACATTTAAGCCCTGTTTTTTGGCAGATTTGCATAGAGTTCGTTTAAATAGGTTGATTCCAAAATGTCCAGTTTCCAAGTATATCCTACCATGTAGTGGTCAATCCAGAAGTTTAGTTTTACTTTATTCCAATAATCTGTGATGTGTTTGGCATCGGGTGGAACACCCATTTGTGCCAAATGTTCTTCGGTCTGACCCAAACATTCACCCTCAGATGCAAAGTCTTTGATTATGAAGTTCAGGAACCATCAAGGCGCAAGTGTTTGATAAACTGGAAGATCCTAGAACATCAGTTCCCACAGGGAACCCAGATTAATATGAACATGGACTGAAGATCCCAACCGAAGAAGAAGGCCACATCAAAGCAAGGCTCAGATTTGCTGATATTCATAAACATGTCCTGGTAAAAAATGATTATACCCCTCTTTTGATAGCAGAAATAGTTATATGGTTTTGGCATTTCTGAAAAGGAGAGGTCAAACTATTTCCTGTAAGAACTACTCCAGAAAATACGCAAACCTACTGAGGCAAATATTATTTGAGATGTTACATTATATATATATATATATATATATACACATACAGAGAGAGAACATTTGATAACACTAGTATTTTCTCAAATCATTTGTTTAGTTGACTTTGATCTCTTTCTTTAGTCGATTTTTCTTGCCATTTTTTGACAGTTGAAGGTTGTATTTTTAACCTGAAGGTGTGCTTCCCCACATTTACCACTTGGGGGCGGTGCTGTGTAGCTGAAGTCAATGAATGACACTATGCAAAGGACGGGAGGCTCAGACAATGGATCCGATAATGTGATCGCTCTGGATCAAGACGCGATGCTATTACAAAGAGGCAAGTGACTTGATATAAAGCAAGTATTTCGGTCACAGTAGAGGCTGATTCTGGCTCCATTCCGATCTTTTTGAGGCAAAGCTCTCTTCTGCACCGCGTCCCTCCGAGTTATTGTTGTTCCAGGCCCGCCCACACACTCCACTGCATCTCCGGGAACATCCGAGGACAAAGCTTATGTGTGCATTATAACAGAGGTCGGTGAGTCTGCCGATGGAGCAGCCTTGAGGTTAGATGTTAATGCCTGCGTTTAAAAGTTTGTCTTTTTTTCCACAACGCAACGGATGCTCTAATATTCCAAGTGTCCACGAAGAAGCTCCACCTGCTGTGATGGACTTCCCTGGTCATTTCCAGCATATTTTTAAACAGCTCAACCACCAGCGCCTTCAGGGCCAGCTATGTGACTGTGTGGTGGTGGTTGGAGGTCAGAGCTTCCAGGCCCACCGCTCTATCCTGGCTGCCAGCAGCTCTCACTTCAGGGCTCTCCTCACCTCTACTGATGAGGGCTCGGGAGCTAAGGGAGAAGGAGCCCACCCTGTGATGGAGCTGGATCCAGAGGTAGTGACACCAGAGGCCTTCTCCACCCTTCTGGACATGATCTATACCTCCACCCTCTCCTTAGGGGCCTCTAATGAGATGGACGTGCTGTTGGCGGCCTCCCATCTCCACCTCAATTCGGTGGTCAAGGCCTGCAAGCTGCACTTGTCCAGGAAAAACTTTCCTGCCTCCGCACCTAAAGGCTGGAGATCGATGCAGCAGCCGCAAAGTCCATCTTCCCAGGCTGCAGCCGTTCCGCAGCATCAGGTAACCTCAGCCACAGAGGAAGACTCTGAGATAGAAGATATGGGAATGGAGGTGAGTCAGTCTGGAGAGGATGAAAGCACAGGCATGGGGAGAAGTGAACAATCCACAGAACCGTCTTTGAGACAAAAAAGAAAGCTACATGAGGAGATGCTTGGTGACAAGAAGAGGAAGTTCAACTACAAGGAGCGTTCACCCACTGTGACCAGGAGCACAGAGGAAGGAGGAGAAGATCTTTCATCATCAGCCTGCCTGAAGACGTCCGGCAGGCAATGGGACAACCAAGGTGATGATGACGATGAGGAAGAAGAAAAATATGAGGCGACCAAGGGGGAGTCTGATGAAATCCAGCTGCCGACTCAGTCGGACAGCAGCACGACGGGGGACAGAGGTGTGTGGAAAAAGGTTGAAGATACAGATGGAGACCCTGCCGTTAAAGTTCAACTTGGAGAAGAAGAGCAGGATGAGCCAAAGATAATGATTGAGGTAAAAACAGAGAATATGAGTTCATACTCCAACGATTTAGACACAATACCAAACAACTCTCCTCCATCGCCTCTAGAGACACCGATTGGTGATGAGAAAATGACCATTCCTGACCCAGCGGAGGGTGGCGGTGTAACGTTATCGTCACAGGTGTGCACAGATGTTCACACCGATGCACTGACGGGGACTGGAGATCTGGGCGGGGACGCAGTGGACGGTGAAGGCCTGGACAGCTTCTCTGAGCTTGCCTTTTCCTGCTTTCTCAATCCCAGCAATGAAAGTGTAATGGGAACTTTGGGAGAGGAAGATAGTCTAGCTAGTCTGACAGCAGCTGCTACTGCTGCTGCCGCTGCCAGTGACACACCTACTGCTCCCGAAAGTGCAACTGCACAGGGCCAAAAGTCAGAAGAAGAAAGCACGTCTTCTCTCCAGTCCTCTGATTCTTCATCATCTCTCGTTTTTCCAGTAACCCCTGTCCCTTTGCAGCAGATCCTTCCAACTCAGAGCTCTGGTTTTAGCGACACAATCATCCTCCAGCCCAATCAGAACTCTTTGGCAGGGTTCTTGAGCGGCATCAGACCAGGGCTCAGTCTGGACGCCACGCTCGTCCAACCCTTGAGGCCCGGTAAAAGCTCTGGGTTGCCGACTTTCCGGCGCATCGCCCCCAAAGTAGCGCCTGGGTCAGAATCGTCCACAGACGCTCCCTCTGGAGCAGCAGTTGACGGTGCGGATAGGCCAAGCCTGACCAGAGCTTCTGAGGACGTTCTCTCCAAGTGCAAGAAAGCGGCTGCTGAGGACCACGTGCTGCTGGTGGAAGGGGAAAAGAAATATGCCTGCAAGATGTGCTGCAAGACCTTCATGAACCTGACAGACTGTAAAAAGCACATTCGCATCCACACGGGGGAGAAGCCCTATCCCTGTCCAAAGTGCGGCAAACGTTTCAGCCAGTCCTCCCACCTCTACAAGCATTCGAAAAACACCTGCATGAACTGGAAAGATGATCAGACTTTCTCAGACTCTCTGCTTTAATCTGCACTAAAGACACAATCTGATGGACATCGTGGACGTTTATAACTATGAGATCATGACGTGCTTCATTCCATCTGACTTGAAATATAAGAAATTCATGTATTTTCCTGTTCTACACCATACAATGATTTCCTGTTGTGGTCTTTTTAAACTATGTGAAAATTGTATGAAGACAACCTAATTCAGGCCGCAATTTATGAAAAAATAAATAAATAAAGGTAAGAGGTTACACCTTCAGTCAACTTTTAATACATAAGACTTAATTAAATGTTAAAACATGAATTTTTGTACATTAAAATGACATTTAGTTTCTTGTCTTCAAAATAATGCTCACTTAAACAGCTTAAGAGTGTTTTACTGTTTAGTAAGTGCAAATTTGCTGCATTAATATGTGAATAAAGTATTGATCATAACATTCAATGTTCTACTTTATAACCATCACATCTAATATCATAGTAAAATATAGATTTTTTTTATTATTCTTTACTTCCTGACGTTATGATGAGAGCTCTCTACTATTTCCACAAAAAGAAAAAAACAGACTAGACGCAGAGGTATGGTGGGTGAGGTTAGCCTTCCTTCGAAGAGCTTTACTAGATGTACAAGTTTGATCAAATTCTTAAGGTGCTAGAACATGTCTAGACTGCTTTAGTACTCCTACCACTGTTATGTTTTAATTGAATACTCATGTAGCACCAGAGCAGGCTGTAGGCACATCAGTTCGTTCTCAGTGTCTAAAAATTGAGTTCGCTGGGCATGTCCGAGCCCTGCAAACCTCCCAGCAGGTTCTGGGCTGTCAGTGCTGACATGACACCTCTGGTGGAGTACGTGGCACTGCCTATGTGAGGTAACACCACTGCAAAAGAAAAAGAGGACAGAAAAGTAAAGTCCAAACATTTACTTATATATATATATAGAATGGGACAAATGTATCTGCGAACCATAAGCATCTGCATTTTGGGGGGATTTTATTTGACTGACCAAAACAATCTATTTTTAATAGATAAGGGTCTGGGTGCTTCCAGGCTATTTTATTATGTTTGTCCACAAAAATCTCTTGACTGTAGTTGTTAAAGTGAATTTTGGTGTAAAGATAAAAAAAAGTAAGGAGACTGTTGTTGATGAGAGATGTGAATGCAACAATAGCAGTGGGCTTCAGATTTTTCTAAAAATAACTTAAGACCACAGGAGCAACATCCTTTTTTACTACAAGCTTACCTGTGTTTTGAGAAAAGGAATGGGAAAACAAGAGTCAGAAATATTTTCCATAACTAAACATATATTGGTTTCATTTATTTTTGCCACTAATTCTGACCAGTCTCCCCACGGCATGATGCTGCCACATTTCTCCATACAGGTGGTGTGCTTTAGTTGATGTGCAGCGTTAGGTTTCACACAAAATGTTCAGGTCGGGTTTTATCAAGCCAGAGGATTTGCTTTCCCATGTTTCCTCTGACTGGCTTATGGACAATGGAAAATGTACCTCTAACATCTGTCTGGAGTCTCCCTTTCCCTTAATGAAGCTATCAATTGCTAAAGTCCTCAAATCAATGAGATTAAATTTCACACTGATGGATTTTATTTCCTTATTAGGTCACTTTTGAAGGCAATTAATAGCACAAAATGTAATTTAGGGTTACCGGAATAACTGGGGCTGTATAGAGATAAGTATTTTTCCTTCTACTTAACAATTATGCACTACCTTATCTTGCTCTATTATATCAAATCCCATAAAAATGCTTCAAACTTTGTGGTTTTAATATGAAAAAAATGTGAAAAGGTTCAAGGTGTATAAATACTTTAGTAAGGCTCCTCTCTACTTACCGCAGTTTTTCAGGGTAAGAAGCGGATGGCTTGTTGGGAGTGGCTCAGGCGTCGTGACATCCAGTCCGGCTGCAGCGATCTGTCCGCCTCTCAGAGCCTCATATAGGTCCTCCTGGTTCACCACGGCTCCTCTAAAACAAAGAACTCATCACATCTGCTCGCCCAGTCCTCAACCACGTTTCTTACAGGTCTACCTGCTTGTGTTGATGAAGACTGCTGTTTTTTTCATCTTGCTGAAAAATGCCTTGTCACACAGGCCTTGAGTTTCTGGTGTCAGTGAGCAGGAAACCACAATGAAATCACTCTCTGACACAAGCGTGTCCAGGGGAACTGTTCAAGGAAGCGGAGATGCAAATAAACGTAGAGGGCAGTGGGTAGAATAGGCACATTCATTAGAAAGCGAATCCTTTGTATTATGGGTAGAATTTTAACTTCTTTTTGTCGCACTTGACTATGTATAATTTCTTTGTTTTTCTTACCAAACTCTCCATTCACCTCTGCAGCATGGGCTTTAGCTGTCCGTCCAGTATATAACAGTCTCTTAACTCCAAAAGGGAGGAGTCTCTGAGCTATGGCCATACCTGATCACAAACATTCAACCAAACTAGTCTCATCTTTAGGTCAAGTCACATGTTAGTTGGATGATTGCAGAATCTGCCACATCAATATTACATAAAGCAGCAACGGAAGAACAAACCGATACGCCCCAACCCGATGATTCCCACAGTGCTACCCGACAGGCCGTAACCACACAGCCAGAGAGGTTTCCACGAACTCCAGCCTCCGCTAAGTCAAAGAAAAACACTTTTATCTGATAGGTATGTAAATCCAGGCAGCTGCTGCCGTTTTGGGTTAAAAAGTAACAGAAACACAAATCTGGAAAGTAATTAGCATAAATGATTAACTTGGTGAGGCTCACTTTTTGACCTCCTCGACGCCCTCTGGTAATCGGCGAGCGGTGGCCAGAAGCAGGGCCACAGTCAGCTCTGCGGTGGCGTCAGTCAGGACATCTGGAGTGTATCCGACACGTATGCCGCTGTTAAAAGAAAAAAGGAGGCATTCATCACTGGGAAGGCACGCAACATTTCCGTTCAACAGGTCGATTCCATTTAACTGAAGCTCACCGCTTTTTGATCTCATCTAGAGCCAAGTGGTCGAATCCCACAGACATGGTGCTGATTACTTTCAGGTTGGGGCCTAAAATCAGAGAGGGAGCAGCTCAAATGTTGGAACTAGTGTTGTGTAGATTTTGTTATAACAAAAGTACTCCATTCTTCATTCAGTTACAGTGCTTTGTAAGAGTAGTCGTACCTCTTTTAGGTTTTTTTTTTGTGGTAGTCTAATATGAAGGAGCACATAATTGTGAATTGGAAGGAAAAGAAAATATGTTTACATTGTTTTTGTCAAATCTAAAATGTGTGCCAAACATTTGAAATTTCCCATGTGGCTGAAAACAAACACTGAACCTCAGGGTGAAAACACCATCCACACCATGAAACATAGAAGTGGCAGCATTGTGCTGTGGGAATGCTTTTCCTAAACATGCACACCACACTTCTCAAAAGTGTGGTGTGCATGTTTTAAGGTTTTAGTCGGAGATGATGAGATTACTGTAAAGGACTCCGTTAGTTACCTTGGGTGTGTCCTAGACTGCCAGCTGTCTGGAGTGGGCAGTGCGCAAAAGGTACTTGCCAAGGTTAATCAAAGAGTATGTTTCTTGGACAGAATCTCAAGGTTTGTGGACATGAAAGCGATGCTAACCCTAGGAAGTGCTCTAAGTCAGCTTTAGTTTGACTATGCATGCTGCTCATGGTACAATGGTGTCTTGAAGCACCTGAAAGGCTTCAGACTGCTCAAAATAAGGTTATACAGACTAGTTTGAACCTCCCCATGAAAGCTCATCTTGACACTATGGGGGGGGGGGTAAAAGTAGAAGACAGGGTCTCTCAGATTGGCCTGTGCATTGGGCTGTCCCCAAATATTTTATCAATTACTTTACTGGAGTGAGAGATGTTCACAGCTATTCCACTAGGGGCGGCTCTATGGATTTTGTACCCCCTTGTAGTTAAGAGTAACTTAGTTAAGGAGTCCTTTTTGTATGTAGTAAAAAGGTTACCAGTAAATATGTCGGTCAGAAGTTTAGGAAGTTTTAAGCTGGCTTTGATGCCAATCTTTGTATTTTTTTATTACTGTATTGTCTAGATGGATGTAATATACGTATGGAAATAAGCCCCAGGGCTGTATTGTGTTATCCTGACTTTGTTTTGTTTTTTTGTTTTTTTAAATGTATGGTGCAAAGTTGTATCATATTTCTAAAACGGTCGAATAAAATCAATCAATCAAAATTTTGTTTGCAAACATTTTTGCCTTAATTAGTTCCTCTTCTCCATCGAATAAAATCCCAATCAAGGACACTGAAGTTTGTGGCTTTGACATGATGAAATGTGAAGGTTTGAATTGTATAAATACTTCTGCAACACATTCTAAATACAAAACAGTTATTAGCATCTAAAAGTTAATATTCATTACAATATTTTAGGGAAATGAAAAAAACGGCCCTGTTTTTTTTTTGCTGGAAAATGAATCTGTAGGTCGTCATGAATCCAAAACATGAAAAGGGTCCTGCACTCTTGATTTACTAAAAGAAAGGCATAGAATTCTATAACATTTTTGGAATTGTGTTTTTTTTCTGGTCAATTAAGATTTTTTTATGTATTCTCACCAACTAAATCATGACATGGATCACTCTTTAAAAGGTTTAGTCATATTTAGCTGTGTTCAATAATTGGGTGTTGCAATGGGTGCGAAAAGCTCACCATAAAACGTTTTAAAAAGTGAGCCCCTACTTTAGCACACTGTGCTGGGGTCTATATTTGTTCTGTTCTTGAACTGTGGACAGTGGCCAAAATCATTCAAAGGGCCACAAATGACCCCCGTTTGACCTTTGGACACACAATGTCCTGCTATCAGAGGACAAGACTAACAGGTACCTGCAGCATCCAGAACCTCAGCATCGATCTTGTCAGAGAGCAAACACAGAAGACCATGAGCTCCCTGGACCCCTCTGAGAAGCTCTGTCCTCGAGATAGGCTCATCTGAGTCCCAATGAGACACCTCACACCTGTTTCAGTGGAGAGGAGGAAGGCAAAAATTAGATTTGGATATATATATATATTTGCTGTTACTAAAGTAAACTAAATGAACGCACAATAATTTGACAGTCATCTAAACTGAAGATAGTTTGTGAGCATTTAAAACATGATAAAGTTAATTTTAGGGTCACATTATCCCAATATGTATGGGCTCTAACGAACAGGTTTTAGTTTGTCATGCTGCTTATTGAGAATGAAAAAATAATTTCGAGTTAACTGTTAAAGACCGCTCTTACACTCCAGTTGCTCCTGAGAGGATCTTCATTCCCTCTTGAGGGATGCGCCTCGTTATGAAAACCTTCATCAGTTCACCCATTGCTTTCATCCCAGATCAGCAACCCGAATTGTTTGAAGTCTTTTTCGGTTAGATAACGACTGGATTGGAAACTTTTTAAACCATTTAACCTTCAGTCCGCAGCACTACTGCTTTTGCAGCCAGGCACAACGCAGGAAGTGCAGACGTTTACGCTTAGTGCGCATGCGCGACGTTCTTAACCCTGTCGCATCGAATCTCTGTTAGTTTACCGAGAAGTTGTATGAAAAAAATAAAATAAGTGAAGTTATTGGTCTTTATAAAAAACTAAGCGTTCTGTGTTTAATACAAATCATTAAACAGTGTCAGGCGGATAATAGCGTGTATTTAAGTCCATTAGGGCTGTAAAGCGCATGCGCCTTTTACAAAACAAAAATCAATACTTTTCAGTTAATACTTAACAACAGGCAAATCACGCAAGGGTGATATATTTTACGAAGTAGAGACGTTTTTTCTAACGCATGAACTCCCATATCAAGCACATTCATTTTAAACCAAGCAGGTAAACGATATTATGTCACAAAAAAGTATTTTCTACTAGATGTAGCCCAGTTAAAGATAAGAAATGTATTAGGTGTTGTATTTTAATACGTTTTTGCACGGTTTAATCATAGTATTTGATTCGTGTTTTTGTTTGCTATTTTATTTTTGAAGCCTTCCAAGGTTTAAATGATTAATGTTTTTACTTTTCAGTGCCTTCTTAGTTTTCTTTTTTTTATATATGATAATAATTTAGGGTGCTCTTTAGGTCTGACTTAATGAGCAGTTAATATATATATATTCATTTTTCATTTATAGAAATAGATCAAATAAGAAACGTTGTGTTAAATTCTTGTGCATTTAAGCTGTGTCAGTATGGGACCCACTTGTCAATCACAATAATGATGTTTTTCATCATTTGGACCATACAAAGACCTTACTGTCACTAATTTAATCCCTTTTTACTTTTTAAATTGGTTTCTAATTATGACAACAAAAGAAAAAAACATATAAGTCTATTTGTAATAATTATATACAACAATTGCTCAGCAATAAGGAGCTGCAGAGACTCACAACCCAAGAGGGAAAACCTGTCATTACAGTAATGCATGCCACAAAACACGACTTTTCCAGAAGAATGACAAAATGAAAGCCAAAGCCATTCTGGTCATTGCAGGCCACATTTTTCCGACATACAAAACGTTATGTTTCATACGCTGCAAATAACTCAGAAGACGCACATTTCCTTAGTGAAACATAATGATGACAGCATCATGCTGTGTGGACTTTATTCTTCAGAAGAGATGGAAATTCCCCACATAAATCCAAATAACAATGTGTGGCACTGATGTTCTGTTTCATCTGACAGATGCCATTAAACACTCCAAAAGACTTGCAGCTATGATAGTAGGAAATATTGTCAATTTGGCTACATACAAACGCCTTAAGCTACTTAAAGTTTAATTTTAAAAATGTTTGACGTAGGTTTTTATTTTCTTTCAACTTCGCAACTATGAGCCACTTTATGTCTGTTTTGAAGCTTGCTTGTAATTTGAAAAACGTTGAAAATCACAAATACTTGAACCGTTCATTTCAAACCACATTATCTATCTGATAAAAAAAGTAATAAAGCGATTTTTAAACGAGTTAATTGTTTTTAAACGCGTCCTGCGTGTGGCGTCATCTTCACCTCCTCCTCCTCCTCCTGCTGCCCAGCCCGCGGAGCAGCGGCCGCTCGCATGGCTGTAAATGGTCTGTCTACAGCAGCAGAGGGCGGAATAAGGAGCTCTGGGTACGGAAGACATACCCAGACGCCAAAACAGGAAATTAGAGCGGAGAATCCAGTCTGGAAAGGTAGGAAATGGACTTATTTCTACTAACCGATCCACGTTCCTGCTGTCTTTGCAGCCCCAGCAGCTGTAAAATCTGACTGCTTTAGCTCGGTCTTCACAGATTCTGCTGCTGCATTTGTTGCGTATTTGTTCTGCTGCTGTGACGAACCACTGAGTTACTTTGAGCGCACTGGCAAACTGTTTACGTGCGCTAAAGCAAACATGTTAACAGTGTTGTATTTATTTATTTTTTACTTTAAAAGCATAATTTCTGCCGTTTATTACAGGCGCTGCTAGTGTTCGTACTGTGATGGGCAGCAGACCACAGTACACACTGTGCTTTGCATGAATAACGGGGAAAAGCGGACCAGGAAATTCTGTATTTATTGACATCTGTTGATATAATCGCTCTGTTGATATTACGCAAAGCTCCTGTTAACCCATCTAATGTAAAAGTAGCCAAAACTTGCAAACATTAACGAGGTAACTATATTTTTTATTTATTTTTACTTCCCTCTAATTGTAATTTGAATATTTATGTTATTATAAACTAGGTCAATTTCAGTTCCAAAATGTGTCTAAATGGAATGTGTAAATAAATAAGATGTAATGCAATAATTATTCCACTCGTGCATTTGAGAAAGATTGAAAATACTGCAGTATTTAGCTACCATGCATTGACATTCATCACTATTAGCCTACTCTTGGACGCTCATAACAACTGAAGAATCAAAATGGTGAATCTATACTGATACAATATTTGTATTATTTGACAGTAACATCAGTATCATGTGTTTTTCTTACATCATAGATAGATAGAACTCTTTCAATACATCTATTATCATTCTTAACTTCAAACAAAGCAGTTGCTGATTCTAAAGTAAGCTTGTTTCCCTCGCTGGACACACTTCCAATAAAAGTAGAAATATAGGAAAGTGACAGTGAAAGGGTTTTTGTCAAGAATGCACTGATCAGATTTTGTCTTCCCGATTCCAATTTCTGGGGGAGTTTTTTATTTAATTTTTTGACCGGCCAATTTTGATTTTTGACTGATTCTGGTGTGTTCAAATGAATGAAGGAGTTAAGACAACAACAAAAAAATCACTAGATGTTTCTTGGTATATAATTGGTTTTAATCTAACAAAAATAATTTACAAAATTATCTATGCATCAAATCTAGAGCTTATTAGGAAAACAGCATGGTGATATTAGTGTTGAATATCACAATGGTCTGACTCTGATTTATGTCAGGAGTCAACATGAAGGACAAGTTCAAGTAGCTTCATATAGAATTGAAAAGCAATGTTTTATGGCACAGGAACTGAAATAATATACTTGACTGAATATTGGATCTTAGCACAACCTTAAAATTGAAATATTGTAGGCCTACAGATTAATAATGCAATGGTGATTCTCTTTTTATATGTTGGGCATTTATAATCAATTAATGTGTCCCTAAAAATGTGTTTGACTTTTGTTCGAATGAAAATTCTGCATTAAAGTATTTTTAGTTGTTGTTTCCTTTGTAGATTGAACTTGTTAGGGATTGTTAGTGTTGATTGCTTTCATTGAGTAAGAAAACAAACAAAGTCCTTAAGTATTTTACCTGCCGATTAGCATTCAGAGATGATTGTTGATAATTAACCGGTTGATTGATGCATTTCCATTCTCATTTATTACAAGTTGCTTTGTATGCAAAAGAAAAATTGGTTCCTCAATGGTATAATGCAATGGATGATAAGCTATTTATCGGATATTTCAAAGAATAACACATTTTTTAATTATCATGATCATTTCTTCTAAAAACTGTTTTCACTAAGGAAGTTGTACAAGCTGGCTTTTTGGTGTTATTTGCATCTGTACTGAGGATACAGGAATGGTTTCATTCTGACCACTCGTAGATGAAGGTTATGTACCTGCTGGTGCAGCTGTAGAGTATAAAAGTGCAGCAACACCTTCAAAGTCTGATAAAAGCTGTTGAAGAGTCCTATCTAAAGTCTTCAGGAGGTTATTTTATGTGCCCATTTGAGATTACTCTAGTAGTTTTGTCTGCAAATTTTAATTTTTCTTTGTTCCTCATCTGTACTTTTACACATTGATTTGTGTACTGTTTTTTTTTAACCTCTCATGAATTTTTAAACCTAGATTACATTCTCATTTAGAGGGAAGAAATTCAGCACAAGAGATGTATCAATCATTCAGACAGAAATTGTAGTCTGGCATTTTTTTTCCTTGAGTAGATTATTGGCAGAACAAATACTGACAAGTTAAATTTTTTAGTGAGAACCCCCTATCATCAGTCTATAAACACAACATATGTACTTAAAAACCAATTAAAGGTCTAGAACATCTGTTATTATTTATGAATGGGAATTTGTTGGTTTGTATTTTTTTTCTGTTAGATTCAAAACTACTGCCTGTGTCAAAGAACCTGCTGCATGTTTAGTTGATGTTATGTGTTCTAGTTATAGATATTCACAGGTGAGACTTCAGTAAAACTCGGTTATCAGAAGCAGCCAGTACTCGATGCGTTTCTGTCAGCATCTCACCGAAACACAGCAGCATACGCTGAAAGGAGTTTTTAAGAGTATAAGATGTCTGATGTAAATTTGCATCATCTGATATTTAAACAAAATGTACATACCAGAATAATTACTTTGGATTTTTTTTGTCGCCTTGAATAAAAACGTTACAATACCAAATCCTCACATCTTAGAACAGAAAATATAATTTCTTGTGCAGCTTGATGCATTTTTTTTCAACATTAGTTCTTCTTAATCTGTTCCCTCTTTGTAGTGACAGAATTGTTGCCCAGACATTTTTGTCCATCTGCATTTTATAATAGGATATAATAACTTAGCTGGGCAAGAATGTTATTTATTGTATGTAGTCTAATCTTATGATCTGTTTGTGGTTTCAGGAAAAATTTTGCCCTAGCACCAACGGCTTGCTGTTGGCTCTGGAACCTGCAGAACCTGTCTGGGCCTGCCAGAAACCACTGGCTCGCTGGAGTAAGACTCTTACTGTGCAATGGCTCTGTTGACCTTGCACAGGATCCCATCCATTTCCACCGCCCCTGTGAGTCTCTACCCTTACTGTCTCTTCAGATATTCCCTTGTTTACTTTATCTGCACATAGATCAGAGCGTGTGTGTGTATGTTGAGGCCTGTAATGCTTGTGTAAGAAAAATGTGTCACTTTGTGGGTACCCACACAAAAGTTTGTGTGGAGGATGTGTCCTTTTGTTTATTTGTTTACCAGGGATTCAGTTTCACTGATAAATTCTTCCTCATGTATCATGATCTGGAAAACAGTCACCGCAGCCTGAGTGATTAGCCTTCTTTCTCACTGAATGCTGTTTGGGGCTTTTAAACACATGCATATGATCATGTAAATGCATTATCACTGGTCACTGTCTTTCCTATCTTCTCTTTTCCACCCTGTGACACAGTCATGAAAATAATGTCAAAAGTCTGAATGTTCTGTTCTTTATCATCACCCACCTAACCATAAATGATTTAACTCTGGCTCTAAGTCTCATTCTTTGCATATTTTGTCACAGAATCTAATCACCAATTATCTTAACTTGTTGTTTTTCTCCTTTTTTTTTTTTTTTTCCTTCTTCAACCCCTCCTCATCGTTCCTCTCCTGGCTCCCCCCCCACTTCTCTTTAATTTTCTTTTCTTGACTCTGTCTGGACTTGTTCAGTTGCGTAAAAGGTAACGTTGCTGTCTCATGTTTATTTCCTTGTAAACTCTTCTTCCTCTGGTGCTACTGCTACTTCTCTCTTGTTTCTCATCCCCTTCTCTTTTCTCAGTATATGTTTCATCTTTATATTTCTTATTTTATAATTTAGCTGTTTATCTGTTTGGCTTAACCTAACCTTCAGCTTCCATTTATACAGTGCATACATATTAATAACCTGAAAAATGAAAATAAATACTGTCCTATTTGTTTATTTTTAATAGTCAGTCATATGACTGGAGAGCTCTTAAAACAATGTGTTTCAATGTAAAGTGTTTTAAGGGGAAATAAAAAAGTCAGTTCACGGTACAATGCTCAGCATAAATGAGTACACACCACTACGTTTGTCAGAAAACCTTGTGTTTCCTTTCAGAATCAACACTTTATCTGGGATAGTACACTACAAAATACTCCCACAAATGTGGGCCATTGATTGCAAACAAGATTTGTTCATTTGCACACACAAAAAAAGTGATTTTCCTAACAAATTCATTCAAGCCCGTGTTGCCAAAATGAGTACACTGCAAATTCACTGCAGTTAGCTAAAGCAGTAGAAAGCCAAACTGGAGTGACCGTTTTTCAGGAAAACCATACGGCGCACACTGCAGAGGAATGGCATGCATGGGTATCGTCCATTAAGGAAGCCTCTCCTAAAGCCCATGCACAAAAAAGCATGCCTAGAATTTGCTAGGGCCCATGCTGAAAAAGGGGAAGACTACTGGGACTCTACACTCTGGAGTGATGAGACAAAGATCACTGTTTTTGGAACTAATGGTTTAAAAACTGTATGGTGTCGTAAAGGTGAGGATTTCAAAGAAAGATGCATTGTCCCTACAGTGAAACATGGTGGTTGCAGTGTCATTATGCGGGGCTGCATGAGTGCTGCTGGTGTTGGGGAGCTGCATTTCATTGATGGTATCATGAACTCAACAATGTACTGCTCTATAGTGAAGGAGAAGATGCTGCCATCACTCCTTGCACTTGTCTTTGTGCAGTTTTCCAACACGACAATGATCCAAAAACACACATCTAAAGCTACTGTTGCATTTCTTAAGCAGAAAAGGGTGAAGGTGATTGAATTAACAAGTTTTTCTCTTGATCTGAACCCAATCGAACACCTGTGGGGTATTCTGAAGCGACAAGTTGAGAATAACTCTCCATCCAGCATCAAGGCTCTAAAATAGGTTATTCTTGAAGAATGGAAAAAGATAGATGTTGCAATATGTCACCAACTTGTTCATTCTATGCCTGGAAGATTTGGTGCTGTTCTTAAAAGCCATGATGCTCATTCAAAATA
This sequence comes from Apricaphanius iberus, assembly GCA_028564705.1. Lineage (NCBI taxonomy): Eukaryota > Metazoa > Chordata > Actinopteri > Cyprinodontiformes > Aphaniidae > Apricaphanius > Apricaphanius iberus. The sequence continues at coordinate 532,973 of JAPXFQ010002076.1, forward strand.
CTAGATGTAGTAGTTTTTGTTGCAGGTGTATTCATTTTTGCTTCAACCAATTTGAGTAAAACTGAAAATGTTGTGATCTAGGTTAGATTAATAACCTTAATTTCATGTTATGGAGTTAAATAAGTTTTCAATAAAACTCGGGCTTGCGAAAAGTATGAACTTTTTTTTTTTTCATTGAGCTACTGATCGAATTCATACTTTTTAAAGCGGGGTGTACACATTTATGCTGAGCACTGTATATAAAAAAACATAAGGTCTATTGTAAGAACCACCATCTATGACAGACAGAAACATGTTTGTACAGGAAAACAAGCAGTGGTGGGCCTGATGTGAAGATGTAAACTTATTTGTATTTTATAAATGCCAAAATTATGACTGAATAATTAATTTTTACAGGGGTTTTTTTTCAAAGTCAGAAGTTTACATGAACTAAGGCTGGACTAAGTGATTTGGGAAAAGTCTGATGATGAGCTCATAGCTTTGTCAGATTCTTCTAGCCTAATTTACGACATTTGTGTTGATTAGAGGCAGATCTGTGGTTGTGCTTTAAGGCATGAGTCAGACTATTTGCCTGTGTGGCAGCATAGGAAAATCAAAATAAAATCAGATAAGAAGTGCACCTCCCCAAAATGTGAAAGGTGTGAATCAACCCCAGCTGGTGATAGAGTTGTTATTCACTGTTCAACAAGTGCTGTACCGGCATGGGCTGAAAGGCCAATCTGTGAAGAAGCAGCCACCACTCCAAAAGCAAAATGAAAAGCTAGATTACAGTTTTCGAAATACAATTACTTACTGAACTAAATTCAAGTGTTTGTCCATAATGTTCATTGTTACATCTTCCAAAAAGAGGGATTCTTGAAAGCCTGAGATTTTCATCCCAACGGTGAAGTATGGAGGTGGCAGAATCACGATCAATGGCTAGTTAGCTGCAGGAGGGACTGGCACACTTCAGAAAATAGATTGCATTATAAGGAATACATATTGTGTGGAACTACTGTGGCAGTATTAGAAGGCATCAGGCATGAGGTCAAAAAAAAAAGGTACTAACTTTCACCTGGACATGACCCTGAGCATACCATTAGGTTAGTTATAGAGTGGCTTAAGGATAGGGTTGCATAATGATCAACAAATTTATCGTTATCACAATAATACCTTGTACAATATCATTATTCCAAAGAACTGACTTAACCAGTTATCTAAAGCAACAAGAAGGATTTTAGATGGTGAAGAGGTGGTTAGATCAGGAAGAAACTACAGCTAAATAGTTTCAATGCCAAAACAGTCCCTGTGAGCTAAAGGAAGCTTTTTTCGGAAAAACCTAGAGATAGAAATTCTAAACTTTTTTATTATTATTATTTTATTTTATTATTTTATTATTATTATCATCTGTATAGGCTACTGATTATCAGGGATCCATACTTGCTAGAGACCAAAGCAAAAAGGCATAAACTCTGTTATATTATTAGTTCAGTTAATGCAAATCATACTGTTATAGTATTCACTAATATCATTCCATATCACATGTCTTCCTAACATCGTGCTGCCCTACTTGAGGACAAAAACATGTTTTGGTGTGGCTATCACTTAGCCCCTATTCAATAGAAAATATGTAGGCAGAGCTGAAAAAGGCGTGACTCAGTTACACCTTCTCTGTTACAAGTAATGGGCACAATACCTGCAAACTATTTTATTTATATATAAAATTATTAGTAGTGTGAGTACACCCAACATTTTGAACCAAGCCATGCAGTTTAAATGTAATGGTATCAATTGCTGTAAACTTCTGAGTTTGAAAAAATACTTTAAAAAAAAAATGTAATTTTTGTTTATTATTCTTGGATTTTGACACGATTCAATTAAATGATATGGAAAAAAATGTTAATACTCACAAACATGTAGGTTATCACCTCCTTCATGCATACATTCATCCAAGAACCTCCACTGAATAAGTTAATCACGCACAAGCATAATAGATGCTATATTTATATATAATCACTCTGCCACCTTACTTATGAGGTTTTCTTTTGAATGTATTTACTTTAAAGGATGAAAGCCTCCAAAAGAGAGGACGACTGCAGAAAAGGTAAATATTTATTCATTTTATACCAACTTCAACAAAGTTTTCTAGAGATAATGGTTTAAAATTAATCTCTCGGTCCAGGGAGAGCTTTGCTCTCGTTAAAGGAGCTGTCCTTCTGCTGGACGATGGCGATGCTGGAGGTCTCAAAAATGACACTTCTTCCCAAGACGTGACTTCTCCTGTGAAAAAGGGCTCTGGAGCCTCCGAGACACGACACAGACACCTCCATGCCATGCTTGAACAGCTCAGACCGGAAGACACCATCAAGCTGGTGAGCGCTGGTGCTGAAATGGGGATTAGTAAAGCCTGAAAAGTTGGGGCTTGGGACCAAATTTGTTTCAATTTTTGTTGGTGATTAAAAATGCAGGTTTTAGACTCATGCATGCACTGAACTAGCTTTAGTTATCTCAAGGCTCGGGTTTTGATGCAAAAACTTTCTACTGATGCTAATTTATTATTAATAACCTGGGTAAAAACGTTATTATTTATAGTTTTGTTTTTACTATTCATAATATCTGCTGCATTTGTTCAGTGGCAGTCAGATAGTCCCACGCTTTCTCTGAGATCTTATTAAAACCCCTTTAAAGTACAAGAAGAGTAGAGCAAAAAATCTTTAGCAATTTTGAAACTTTTTTAAACGGTTAACATTATGTGCCACTTTTAAAGTGCGACACAAAGCTGAACCGAGAGACATTTTTTAAAGTGTGGATGTTGTTCATAATCGGCCTTTCTTTTTCCTTTATCCTACTGTTTTTCTACCTTATTTCATTGTTTTCCAAGGAAATCAGTCTGCTTATGCTATTTCATACCATTTACAGCCAGATAAATATTTTTTGTTCCACCAGGCATCATGTTTCACATAAAAGCATATTTCTTTTTTTCTGATATGTCTTGTTTCTCTGTCCTATTGGCTCCTCCTGCCCTCTGCCACACAGGCGGTGGAACTGGAGTCGGTCAGCTCGGTCAGAGTCCGGTATCTGATCGTCGTCTCGACGCTTTCAAGCAAAAAGGAGAGCATTCTGCTGGGCATGGATTTCCCCAGGTTAGACAGGTGCGGGTAACTTAGATGCTGGTGTACTCTTCAACAAGCAGTGCACAGGCTGGCAAATGTTGCTTTAACCCTTTGGAATCCAAATGCCTTACATGCACTGTCTTTTTGCAGCAATCATTGCACTATTGGCTTGGTTCTTCCAGTATGGAGTGACACACAAGTGTATCTGGATGGAGATGGGTAAGAGATTTTCTAAAAAAAAAATAGGAATAGAGGATTTGAAGTGAAAGCGATCTGCAGCCTGGTATCTGGGAGTCCATCCAGAGACGACGTGTTATTTATAGAGTTGACTCATTTGCTATAAATTTCACATGCTCACTCTCTCCCAAACTCTTACATAAACGTGAAGATCATGTGTTCACGGAGTGTTCAGCCGCTGAAAGCTGCAATGGTTCTGCTGTTGTATGAAAAGCATCAAGTGTCCAATAGTTAGCAGAGGAGCATTGTGAATGCAGGGCTGAAGAATTCAGGCTCACATGGTGTAAGGACCGTGTCTGCTGTGTATTAACACACTGAGTGTCACACGAGATGCTTTGATCGGTTGCCATGCCAAACCAGCGTGTTCTCCTCTTATAAGGCCACCTCTCGCTGTCAGTTTTTCTTCTTTCTCGCCCTCCTCACATTTACATTTTTGGCTTTGTTCACCAGAAATGTCACTAATTTGCATTGAATACTTCCCTTCTGACCTTTCTAGCCCACCACCTTTTTCCAATAGTATTCTTATCAGATTTTCCTTACATAACGCTCCTCTTTTCTCTGGAGTTTATTATCAGAGCTCATCCGTTTTGTTTTTCTTTTTGCAGTGGTTTCAGTGTGACGTCGGCAGAGGAAACCAGAAACTTTAAACCAGTTTCAATGCAGACCATGTGGTGAGTGCTGCTGACAAAAAGTAAAAAAACTACTATAAGCGTGAGTCTTAGGGATTATTCAGGCCTGGATGGGCTCAGATTTCATTTTTAGCCCACAGGCATTTTCAGTACCTTTTTATTCCAAGCCAGTTCTTAGAAAAGTGTGTCAAACTGGATTACTAAAAAGGTGTGGAAAGGGTCAATCAAGTTCCTACTCGCTATCAGAACTACACTCCTCTTAATGTCTTCACACCTTTCATTAATCATTGGCTTTTGGTAAAAACACATTGATCTCAAGGTACTATATTTGGTAGAAAAAAACAAAAGCGACGATTGATGTAATTTCTTTGGATTGACAAGTTTAAGATCCAGTTGTTTTATTTTTATTTGTACCTGTCTGCACTGACACGACTTGTGTTAGAATGACTCTGCAACCTTTTTGATCGCTCGCAGCTCAACAAGTCACTAAAATAATCAATTATTTTCCTGTTGTTACATATAAATCTAGATAACCTCCTGGAAAGAAATGATTGCTAAATGTAGCAAACGCAGTGCCATTGATGGACAGTCTGTTTAGTTTTTAGTCATTTAAAAAAAAGTTGTTAAATGTTAATAACAAAATCAATGTTCTGCTGGCAATAGTATTTTGAAACCTTGAAAGTACAATCTAAAATCCAGGAAAGGGAACAAATGTAAGGTGATGAAACCTCCAGGTGTCTTAGGGCGTTTGTACATGGGACTCGATTTTGAAAATCGATTTTATTTTTTAGAATAGTTTGCCCTTTTTAAAGCTGAAATAGGAAGGCAAAGTCGAGACGGCCATTTTAAGTTTTTTGTCTGAAAGGGTTAATACAGTTTCCCATGGTGAACTGTTACTTACCCGTTCTTAAGTCATTGAATTAAAGGCGTATAATTAAGATAACAGTAAAAAAAAAAAAAGTTTTTGATATGACTGACCAATCTCTGTAGACATGTCATTTGGATACCCAGTATTACCCACCCATACACTGTACACTTTTTATATATTTTCTACACTGCCATACTCTACCTGCACTTAATGCTTCTTTGCACTTCTGGTTGGATGTCAACTGCATTTCATTGGCTATGTACCTGTACTTTGCTAAATCACAATAAAGTTGAATAAGAATAAGAATATGAAACTGGATCATATTGAATCGAATCGAATCGAATCGAATCGAATCGATTCCAACTCTTGAGAATTTGAATCGAATCGATCCTTGAAATTTGAATCGATACCCAGCCCTACTTCTCACTCCCTTGTTTGTTGGTTTGCTACAGAATTATTTGTATACCACCACCTGCTGTTTTGGTGTAGTCCGTCATGTAAAACACTGGACTCCAGTGCAGGCTGAGACCCGCCCCATGTGAACAGAAAAAAGGAGCATTTTTGCATTTTCTGGCATGGGCACACATGTGAAAACGCCCTTAAGCACCTCATCTCACCTGGGAAAACAAAATATGTAATGGGACTCCCTCTTTCAAAAAGGAAAAGGAGATGACCACTAACACCATAGGTTTACACAACTGGTGTTACCATGACTGGTTCCATTTCTTGCTTTGAAGTCTTGCAGCTTTCAGCTTCTTTTCTCCAACCATGAGCTATTTAATTTCAGCTTCTCCATCCTTGCTTGGTTTTGACAAAATGTGAAAGCCTTTTACGGGTGTGAATGCATTTGAGAAGCACTGCCATTCCCTCATGGACGTTTTTCTGGAATAAGCTCCTCTGTTAAGAACCGTCTGCTTGCATAAATGTCAGGTGTAAACTCTCTACCCCGTCTCCACTCCTTTAAGGTCAATCCTACAGGTGCTGCACGGCTGCTGCGAGCGGGCAGTCAAAGCAGCCATAATCCCAGGCAACGGGCTGGAGTGGGCCCAGCACTACGCCCAGCACATTGAATCCGATCGCTTCTGCCTGAATGAGTGGGAGGCCATGAATGACCTTGAGTCGGTGCGCAGGGACAGTAGTGGACAAAGGTTAGAAATATGTTGTGGTGTTTTAGCTTCTTTTTAGCATAGATTAGTGACCCGAAATTCCCCTGCAGCCAGAGGTGGAACAGGAAACTATCTTCATGTTATTTACTTTACAAAGTTGAAATACAAATCATTTTTAATGACTCTGCAACAAGTAGGTCATGCATGAAAGATCTTATCCGAACAAAAAGTGCACTTAGGGAGAGAAGAGAGTTTATGAACAGCTTTTACTCTGCAGATAAAGTAAATATTGAGAGTACATTTGCAGCAGTACATTAATATAACTGAATATATCTGTTTGGACTGTAGTTGATTCTCCCTCAGCTTTAATTATGCTTAAGCACTTGATTAATAGTTTGTCGTGTTTCACCTCTGCATGCAGCTGTACGCTCAGAATGAATTAGAAATGTGTCCTCTGTTCCTGTTGTTCAGTGCAAACATGTCGCCTTGTGTCTAAGCTTCTCTTTTCTCGCGCGAAAAGTTCTGCAGACAGAGTTTCCAATGAAAGGCTCATCAAAGAGCACCTGAGAGACATCATGAGGACTGAAGACCTGGACAACCTCACATCTAAAATGGTAAGACGTGTGGGCGGAAGACAGAGAGGACGTAACAGTAGCACATACGATGCATATGAAAATGTTTTTAATTTTCCATGCGTTTCTGCAGGTGCACACTGCTCTGGAGTCCAGGATAGGGTTTGACACGAGACCCTACAAGGAGTACATTGATAATGAGATCTTGGTTACCATGGCTCAGATGGACAAACCCTCGAAAATATTTGATTACCTGTACCTGGTAAGTTATTGTGTAGCTTGAGGCTGTAGTAAACCTTAACACCATAAAGAAGGCTTTCCCTGCCCTCTTAGAGGTCATTAAACTTAGAGAAGCGCGGTTTCGCCAGGATGTTGTCATATGACTGTAACTTCCCCTTTGTGGGAGATCGAGATGACAGAGATAGGGAAGACTGTTCTGCAGGCCCTTTCCGCTGCCTTCTCTGTTTTAACTAACTTTATTTTTAAAAATACATTTTGTTTCAGGGCTCTGAGTGGAATGCAGCAAACTTTGAGGAGCTGCAAAAAAACAAGTTAGTGTTTGCTCTTTTCTGCAAATATGCGTACAGATCTGTCTCCGTGCCTCTGTGTCAGACGGTTTCATGAAGTGTAAAGTTCAGAGCTGTCCAGCTCGTTTTCGCTGAGTCACTAATGTGACTCTGCTTCCGTGTGCTTTTTCAGTGTCGGCTACATTCTGAATGTCACAAGGGAGATCGACAACTTTTTCCCAGAGTCCTTCACTTACATGAATATCAGAGTGTACGACGTGGAGGCCACCGACCTGCTCGCTCATTGGCCGGACACATACAACTTCATCAACTCAGCAAGGTGGAGCTCATTCAACAAACACAGCTGAAAACGCTTCCTGGTGCACAGCCTAATTCCAAAACCTAAATTTCACGTTTAGGCCAGCATGATAGTGAGGCAGCACTCATCAGTGAAGATTTATATCAAGTTAATTTAGGTTTTTATTGATACATTTAAGCCGTTATTGTTAAGGGTGGAATAATTGTACAACTAAGAACTTCTAAAATTGCTAAAAGTTTTATTAAATCCACTCTCTGTCAAGACTGCCATAAAAATACATGATATATACATAAATATGCAACCGCACCAACATTTGGGTCACAACCGTTGAGCAAACTTCAGCAAAGCCACATGCTTTCTGTTTTTAGTCATCTGCAAGCTTCTGTCAAACTTTTTGGGGGGGAATATTTGACCGATTCTCATGTCATAATTATTTAAGCTTATTTATTTATTGTTTTTTTGGTTTCTCGTACAATCCCTGGTTTCAAACACAGTCTATGCATTTTCCATGGTTCTGAGGTCTGTTCTATTCAAGACGCTTAATGTTAACCTGCTAGCTTTTATATGTTTTCAGATTCATTGTCCTGCTGGAAATTTCAATAACTAACCCAAACGTTTACCATCGGAGGGAAAAAAAAGTCTCAAATCCTCATCTAGGTTAAGATTTGCGAGGTTAATGCAAACGAACAAACTCATTTAATAAAATCCTTCCATTTTTGCCTATAGGATTCAAACAACCATTAATAATTACCTGCCTATTTAATGCTACAAAAAGTACACAGTTTCTCTGCAGATTGCTAAACAGGTTTTAAGTAAATACTAGTGGCTTATATGCTTGTTTTTAAGCATACATTTATATCTTTTTACTCACTAAAGTTATATGGTATGTAATCATTCAACCCTGAAAGAAAACAAAATAGCAATGGTTGGAATTTGTTGTTGAACATCTTAAATTGATATATTATCCCTGTCCAGGATGAGGATGTGTCACTTTTTACTGGCACTGTTTTTGTGCAGCTCTATAAAAGCTAAATTTGTCTTCGTACTGAAGGAAAATTTAGGTTTAAAATCATCATTTAATTTGACCGACATGTTTGTTCGGACTGTAAGTAAAATTAAAATTTTTGAGTTATGCAGACAAAGTTCTGAATTGAATCTGAAAGAGAACCTGTGCAGGGAACTAAAGATTAGGGTTATTGAAAGGAGGCAATAAAGATAAACTGTTCTAAGATGCTCAGTTATTAAAACAAGGTTGGATTGCTGGTATGCCAAAACAGTTTTTTAATTCATTGATCAAGGTATAAATGATTTGTGCAGATTAAAAAAAACCATTAAAATAAATCAGATAAATTACTTTTTTCAAAACCAATTTTGACCTTCAACACTGTTGTCTCATTATTAGTTGAATGGAAATCATTTTACATTTAAATCAACAAAGGGAGTGAGTAATTTTCTCACCACTACATTTATCTTGCTGCGTCTGTGATCTACATGCATTTGGAAAGCAACACAATTGCCAGGTGTGAAGAATGTATGACAAAAATGAATTAAATATGCCATAATTTAAGACATCATCTGTCACACTCATTCCTTCATTTTCTGTTATTTTAGATAGCTGGAGTAACATTAAATGTAAATATTAGCAGGTATAAGATGAACTTCATCTAGATATTTAATCTGTTTACAGCTAAATAAATAGACATGTTTCCTTATTTTACAACTATGTCTGATTTGGGGGGTTTTTTCTCATGCAGTTTAACAATCAGTTACATTTATAAATTGCTGTCTGTAAACCCAGTAAATCCTTTGAACAGCTTTACTGCTGTAACAAATGTGGTGGAAACAAACACAATGCCACGGAAGACACCTTTCAAAAACAAACTAATATTTTCTAGAAGGGGAACTACAAAAATGTATGTATCCTAGAAGCGGTGTTCTAGCATGTAAACAGGTTCATTAGGGATACTCCCATGCATTTTCAAAGTCCTTTGATAATTCTCAGTGAGAAGTCGGGCTAGGAGCCGGACCATTTCATGTTTATAACATTTAGGAGAGATATGTTGTCATTTGGACTTTGTTCTCGGTTTATTTGAAACCTCGGCACAAGTTGATGATAATCTCTGAGACACACTTTGACCTAAATACATCAATAGTATGAAGTTTAATAACTTTTTTATTATTATTCTAAAATACATGTCTTTACCTAAAGTGTGTTGTGCATGCTAAAATCCGAGAGTTACCACAGAGAACTTTTATTTAAACAGCCTGAAAAACCATAAATATTCTCATAGTATTCCCCAAATCTATGAGTATAGTAGATTTGAGCTGCCCTGTCTAGACTCTTAAAAGCACGTAGTGACACATTAGCACTAAAAAAGAAAATGATAGCTTCTCTATTTTTCATGTCTGCTCTAATTTAGAAAGTGTGATGCTTGAAACTCAGAGTTTGGTTTGTCAGCATATTCGGCTGCAAATACATCAGTTAAGGTTGCACTTTAAAGCTCTTGATTGATTGTCATTGGCCCCCCTTGTGTCACAGGAAGAGCGGTCAGGCGGTGTTGGTACACTGTAAGATGGGAGTGTCTCGATCTGCATCCACAGTGATCGCCTATGCCATGAAGCAGCAACGCTGGTCCCTGGATGAGGCGCTGGCCTACGTTAGGGATCACCGGTCCATCATTAAGCCCAACGATGGTTTTCTGAAGCAGCTGCATACCTACAGCGGTATCCTCATAGCAAGGTGGGATCCGACACTCCGTGAGAGGCCACGTTTCAATCAAACACGGGGCCGATATAAATAGTTGTCCGTCCTTGAATTTCTGGTGTAGAGAAATCTGGGAGCTGTGATGTGTGTTTGTTCGTCGTTACAGCCAGCAGCGTCACAGCGCTCTCTGGAGGCAAAGACAGAAGTCGGTCCGAAAGGAAAAGGAAGGGCAGGTCGACAAGCCAGGAGAGGAGAACGAGGAGGATGAAGATGAGGAGGATGAAGATGAGGAGGAGGAGGAGGATGTAGGCAGTTCGGATGAAAAAGATTCAGTCAGCCCAGATGAGAAAAATTATTCAGAGGAGGAAGAAGAGGTAATTATATCATTTCTTAAAGAAAAAAAATCTACATTTTTAAGCCGTATTTAAAATGCGCTGATTGATCTCTTTTCGCTTCTCAAACACGTTCAGGTGTTTGACAAATCGGGTCCACAATCAGATGACCTCCAGTCTCCCAGGCAGGAAGGGGCCGGTCCTATTATCACTATAAATGAACCAGACAAGGTGAGCCCATTAGGGTTTTACTCACACATTGCATCTGAAGACGCTGATGGTTTACTACACCTCTCTTTGATCCAAAGGTTGCTTCAAGTGTGAATCGCAGCGGCAGGATGAACCTCTTCTCCCTCATGCAATCCATTAGCGAACTAGAGGATATGGAAAGTGGACATGAGCCGGTAAATAAGATGAATATATTTCCCTACTTTACAGTTTAGTTGTGATCTATAAAAACTGATTGGCATTAAGGAAAAATTGTGAAAAAGATATTAGTAAAATGAACTTGAATGTAATTCCAGTCTATTGACCAAACTTGCTAGAATTGTGTGCAAACATCCAGATTCAGTGAGTCTACAGACTAGTACATTTTCTCAGCTAACGTATACCTTCTCTTACTTTTAATTATTGCTTAAGAGAAGCTAAAAAGTTTTAACATTGTGTAAGAAGGAACCACATGCAAAGTTGTTTTTAGTATTTGATCACAGACAAATTTCTGTGTCTAAATTCAAAAACAGAAGTGAGAGCGCCATCTGTAAAAATGTAAATTGATTAAACAATTCTGGGTAACAGCTTTCCTTTGATTCCTCTTCAGAGAAATGTCCCATACACAGTGCAACTATGATTGTGTTCCTCATTGTTACCAGGATATATGTGGTATAAATATTTTGAGTTGTCTCACAAATGAGCACAAACACCTGTGTAATGCAAAAGACCAACACAGTCAAAAATCATTCTGAAGGGGAAGAAAATATAAGGTATTCTCACTTTTTAGAAGTATAATCTGAATGTGTAGTGTACATTTGTAATCAGCCTCCTTTCCTCCAAACACCCCTCAAACAAAAATTACCCATTACTTTCAAAACTGATCTAATGACCTAATAATCTGTGTGTAATCTAATCTCATCATAGTTCCAGTTGTTCCGTGAAGCAGATTGGACACTCATTGTACTTATTTGATCCGGAGATTGCTGTACAAAACAAAACATGATCCATAATTCTTAAATCAACCAATCAGCTGCAGAAAAATCGCTCGCTCTGCCTTTGCTCGATTCCGCGAAAAAAGGAAATATCCCGGTATGTTTTTATGTTGCGACCAGAGGTAGGTAATTTAAATTACATAAAAAATACATAAAAACACTACTCAAATACTGAGTAGCTGATCAGATCAATTCTGTTGGCACTGATTATTTAAAATGATTTAATCAAACAGACAAAAATATATATAAATAAATATATATGTAAAAGTTATTTGTTTATTTTGGTATCTTTAAGAATTAAAACTAGGGCTTCAACAATAACGCTCTAATGTACTAATGTACCAATACCATGGACCGTTACTTAAAATGTGGAAAGTGCAGTAATTTCACACAAAAAAAAAATATATTTTTCACTTGGAAATTTTTGTTTTGTGGTCGTTTTTATTAGTATTTTATTTTTATCTAATTCACCATCATTTGTTGTAACAATCAGTAAATAAAATAAAACCTACCTTCCAATTCATTTTTTTGGGTTGGTAAAGGTACCTGCATTGGTACTCGGCTCAAAGTATCGGTATTGTATCAGTTTGAAAAAGTGGTGTCGTTGCATCCCTAATTAAAACACATAAATTTAATTACCAAATAAATTTTTAAGAAGAAGAAACACTTTCAAGTCAAATTTTTTCAAAATGAATTCAATCAATACTTACAGTGGGTAATGTGTTTGTGTTATAACAGGGATCCAGTGGCAATCTATAGTGTTTACCATATATTTCATTGATCTCCAAATGACTCAACAGGTAGAAAATAACATTGGAACAAGCTTGTGAACAAACAAGAGGTCGGACTTTAACATAAGCTGTAGGTTTGTGTCCGTGTCTGTTGCTTTTTTTAGTGAAACATGTTGGTTTGATTCAGTGAAATTAATCAGAGTAGGTACAGGATCTGGAAATTTTACTTAAGAAAACATAGCTCTATATCATAGTAATTTTACTTGAGTAAAAGTAAAACATGTTGTGCTGTAAAACTACACCTACAACCCCCCCCCCCCCAAAAAAAAAAAAAAAAAAGACAAACAACAAAACTACTCAAATAAATGTAACACGATACCCACCTCTGGTTGTGATAACATAAAACATTATTAGCCCATTATCACCTTAAACATGTTATTGATTTTATTGGTATTATAAAAAATATGATGCTGTCATACTACCAATCGAAGTATTTTTGTTAAAATTTTGGTCTAACTAGCATCCTTAGTGCGATCAGGTAAAAGACCTTTCCAAACCAAGCTCCCAGGACTGATTTCAACACCAGCCTACAACAGCAGGGTTAAGTTACAGAATATTAGAAGCTTTGAACATCTCAGAGCCTTGTCCAAACTAGAAATGGAAAGAGTCTTCACACCTACCAACACATGGCCAACATCCTAAGCTTACTATTAATCAGAGATGAAGCCAAGAGGTACTAGCTAATCCTGAGATCCTGGTAGAATCTGTTGACTTGGCAGCTATGAGTCGTTGACTTTGTATCGCAAGCCTTTATGTAAGACTGGCAAGAAGAAAGACTCTTTTGAAAGAACGGCATAAGACGTGCCACAGGGCACGTTTGATAACTAGTATAACAATACATGGCAAACATGTAGAAGAAGGTGCTTTGGTCAGATAACAGTTAAATATGGGTGTGGCAGCATCATGCTGTGGGCATGCCTTTTTTCAGCAAGCGTCGGGATGCTGCAGCTAAACACGGGGAAGAAAACCTGTCTGATCATCGTCCAGCAGGACTGGCAGCAAATCCTGAAAGTTGTCCATTACAGATGCGTCTCATCTGAGTAAACCTGAACTATGGTACAAAGAATAATGAGCATACAGGTTGTTTAAACTGTATTTTATCTTGGAAAATGTATTATAAATTATCTCTTTTGAAATGACAAAAAAAAAGGCATTCAAAGCATTAATTTGAACCAATTAAGGAAACAATTCTGCAGATGGATGTTTCTGCCTTTAGATCAGGTCATTTTAAAATGTCCCAATAGAGCATTTCCTTAATTTTATATAACTGCTAAAGGTAGTAGTGTATTTTTTTCCCCATTTTTTGTTGAATGACCTCCGGAGGTTTGAGCCATTGGATTTCCTCCAAAATAAATCTAAACGTTCACAAGGAAAACTGTTTCTTCTGTTCAAAGCTTCCTGGCAGTCCGAGGCGCTCTTCGAGGGAGCGGAGGCGCAGCCACGGCCGACGGGGGCTCACCCACCAAAAGGCGTGCATCGACACGTCCCCAGAGCCGTGTTCCCTGCCGGACGGCGGACAAAGTAAGCACTAAAGAGAACAAAGAGCGGGACAATCGGGTGCGCACAAGAGCCGCCATCAATCATCAATAAAGGAAATCCTGACGGCGACAAATCCAGGAAACATGCCAAGGAAGTTCTGTTGAAGCTGTTATGTATATTTTGCAGGGCTTTCCTTGCTCCTAGTAAACACCTGGCTAATTTTGATGAGGTTCTTTCTGCAGTATTTTTGTGCCAGTGACGGGCAGGATTTCAATTGGCTGTCAGTCTGCCAAAGTGGTATTGTGGTTCTAACGTTTCGTCATTCTGAATCACCAGAGCCTCCTCCTTGCCTAGTGGAGCTCTCCCCTCAACACTCCAGAGAGATCTATGCAATACCTGTAATCTCTCGTTCTCTGGTAGACACGAGGCGCTAAAACTGCCACTTCATGTCTTTTCCTTTCCAAAAGATGTTTCTTGATCTGTAATGGAAGGGTTTTACTGTATCTAAGCTGTGCATTACGGACCACGTTAAAAGGCCAGTTTTATGGCGTATGCCAAATTGTTTTTTCTACATGCCAGTGAATATATTTAACTGAAAAGCTGACATAAGGAACAATTTTATTTTTATTCTGTGTACACCAGGACTGCATGAGTGCCTTCAACCTGAGAATTAAATATCTGCTGGTGTTTTTATGTTTTTACCATGGGATGGCCCCATCTTGTCTCTTTCCTAGTTTCTCACTTGGCTTAATGGTTTATTTAGAGTATATATAGTTATCCACATAGAATTGCTGGTGAACTGGGTGCATGATGTGTTTATATACCAGCCTGTGAGAGCAAATTGATCAGGATAGATTTTTTTTGTGTGTGTGTGTATTTATATGAACTTTATTATTGGTTTATTATCCACCAGATGCTGATGTGGAACATTATTTCATGCTGGTGTTATTACTTTTTCAGAGTAAAACCAAGCTAAAGCTTAATTCGTTAAACCTGCATGTGCAGAATTAAAAAGGAATTTCATGCACTTTATAATCCCACACTGTTCACTGTGCACTGTACCGTGATCTGATTGGTAACTTTTAAGTTGTACTCAAAGCTGGCCTGTTGTTGTAATAAGTTCTTTACGTTCTCCACCTCACTCTTGTTTACCAAACATTCAGAGGGACAAATAAAGAAATTCCACCCCGACCTTTTGGTCTCTTTATTGACAAACTACAGAAGATCAAGTAGATTATGATTTTATTTTTTTTAGACGGAGACAAATGCCAGTCTTCTAATATTGACATTTACTGTAGTCTTTAATGTAAATATCTGTACAGTAATATGACAAAAGAACATGTTGTAATAGATGCAATGGAAGTTTATAAAACCCATATGTGTGACAGATGAAGCTAGCATTTAGGTTCCAATGTATTTTCTTCTGGGTTCACTGAGAGTGACTCCTCCCTGTTTGATTGCAGCTCTGAAGGCCTGAACCTGCAAAGAGAGATCAAACCAGAACATAAAGACATTTTGAATTGTACAGTCATTTGAACGAATATTTGGCCCACCTAACATTTCTTCCGTTTTCACTCCCCCGCCCCAAAATAAAAGTACAAAGTTCGGTTTTAATTCATTCATAACCACTAAACCTAACAGCTGGTTGTCCCAGGAGCTGCTATCAGTCGTTTGTGATAACTAGCGATGAGTCTTTTACATCACTGTGGAGGAATCTCGGTCCACTCCCCTTTGCAAAATTGTTTTAATACAGCCATATTACAACGGGATTCAATGGCTTATTTAAGCTCATCCCAAAGCTTCTCAACTGGATTTCTATTCAAACTTTGACTAGATCAAACCTATATTTTTTTCTTCACTTTATTGAGCTATTAAGATTTAGACTTCCTAGTGTGCTTTGGATCCTGCTACGTTTGTTTCCCTCTTGAAATGTGTTAAATATAACAAAGTATGACCATAAAAGAGAAAAAGTATGTCTAAACTGATGGGATGACCTCACACTAACTGAAAACCCTACGTTGAAGCAGATATGTATCCAAAAAAGCACAAACATTTTTTAAAATAATTTTAGCAGAAATCTTAGAAGTCTGAGTCCATCTAGTTTATGGATTAAACTGCTACTTCAGAAAACGAACCGAGTTTTACATTACAATCTATCAATTGGGTTGGATCAGACGTTCTGGATTCTGAGGCATTTGTTTCAGAATCCTTAAAATGTTTGTTGAAAGTTGAAGTGATTTTTGATATATAAATTCTTGTTTTATTGTTAAATGTGTTGAAAAGGGAACAATCTGGCAATTTCAACTGAAAAGTAAACTGAGTGATGCAATCAGCTTTAGATAGCAAAAAAGCTTTTTGAACAAAAACTTAAATGAGAGAAAAAATAGGTTTAACAGCAATGCTGAAAGATTTTTAAAAGCTGGAGAATTTATTAATAGCTTCATGTATTGGAAGAAATAGTTGTCCCTCCATGGAAAACTTCAGATGTGAGCTGTATACAATTTTAATCTTTATAGGTAATTACGCACATTCTCCTCGTCCTCCATTCATCTCTCTGTGCCTTCCGTCCGCCTCAGCACCATGGGGAGTAGAGCCTTTTGTTTCACGGCTCCTAAACTTTAAAACTCACCATATCAAGAACATTAACACACTTACTGAATTTAAATCCAACTCAAAACTCCCTTTTTTTTTTAATCACCTCTCTACCTTGAAATGTAGAGTGCCTTGTTGAATTTTTCTTGTTTATTTGTATTATGTTTTATTTGTTTATTAAATACAATATTTTATGATTTTGTGTTTTTATTCTGTACAGTGACCTTGAGTGATTATTATTAGGATATGAAGGTTTTACCTATTATTTTTTTTTTCTAAGAGAAAAATAATTTTGATGAAACTATCAACAATTTAACAACCACAGGTCTTCTCTTATATTTTCTAAACGCTGTGAAACGGTTTGGTTAAGATAAAATGTCAGAAAGTGTTGCTGCAAACTGCAAAACATGACGCCTTAAATCTAAACTAATCCATCAGGTTCTGCGGCAACACTACTCACTGCGTGTGAGCGGTACGTCCAGGGAATCGCCCTGTACACCATCCTCGTGATGCCCGCCTGCCGGCATCGATGCGCCAGCACCTCGCCCACAGCCTGACATGCCGCCACGCAGTTTGTGGAAGCCAGCTCCTTCTTCACAGCCCACTCTTTGGTAGAACAGGAGAGCACTGGGACAGGAGAAGTGCAGGAGAATACTTCTGCTGTGACGTGATGTTGGCTGCGAGAGAACATCAACCTGAACAGATGAAAGAGACAGGAGGAGATGGTGTAAAGATTTTTTTAACGTGTTTAGTATAGACAAGTCTTCCGATGAAGCTTACATACCGTTCTTATGGATGTGAATTTCATATCAAGCTGCAACTTTGATTTTTTAATGTAAATTGTTATTTGTTTCACGATGAAAAAACACACTTTGATGATTAAACTTGGTTACAGAAGTTTAATGTTATTACGGATCGTCTCTAATCCAAACAGAGTTAAATTTATGCAAAACTTAACCTGGTAAAAGAAGAGTTGAAAAAAATAAAAATAATCAGGGATTTGCAAAATTAATATTGCATGAATGTCTTAGACGATTGAATACAAACTGGAAATGTCCTAATATAAAAGGAAGACGCTATGAAATCTACATAAACAGATTTTATTTTTTTAAGTATATACTGATTTAGTTCTAAAATAACGAATGACTAATGTAATTATAACAAAAAGAATAACTTATTGATTGCTTCCTTTATTATGATTAATGGTAACTGTATGTTTTACTGTATGTTTCATACTTTAAGGATTTTTCTGCGTCCATAGGACACTTACTGACCAATTTCTAAACCATTCCCAGGATCCCATTTCTTCTTTCGCTAGATTTTTGGACAGATTAAATAATAGCCAAATAAAAATTGTTATAATTCCACAGTTTTCAGGCTTCTATATAAATCTCTTCTCACCTGTGGTAGAACTGCTGGTGAGGCCAGGTGGTCTTCCAGCCCCGGTCCTTCACAGCCAGCGCCATCTGCTCCAGGTTCCGCGGGTTTCTGTTCACGAAGGTCGGGTTGAAGGCTTCGTTTTCGTCCGTAGTGGGCTCAGGCCGAACTGCAGCCTGACTCAAACACCGAGCTGACACAGGGGGAAGCCAACCCGTTAGAAACAGCGACTCCGTGACAGAAACATTAATCGTTTGTTGACTCACCTGTGTGCCTCGAAGCGACACCAGAACCGCACCGCTGAATTTGACCCAAAAACAGCCGAACCCGCCGATTAATTTCCCTCAGAGCCATCTCTGTCTGACTTCTGTTCCGCTTAGCATCCAATCCAGCCTGTTCGTGAACATCTAAGCACACTTTGTAAAACTACTTAGACTGTTTTAAAACAATTCTTTATTTTTCCTCCACTCTATTTTATAAGCCTTCACCGTGACAAGGAGAGCGCCATCTTTGACTTTGACATTCTACTGATAATTTCCGGTTCACTTTCTTTCTTTCTTTTGTTTTATTAGCGGATCACATCTCATTGATATATACCGCCACCTACTGTACAGGAGTGTGCAAAGGGACTTTAACAGACTATTAGAGTATCTAAAAAAAAAAAATTTTTAATTCTTTTAATTAAACCTGAATCTCTCAGAAAAATAAATAGGGATTTTATCTTATCTTTCATCATTCCTTCCTCTTCCTCTCGT
The DNA here is from genome assembly GCA_028564705.1 of Apricaphanius iberus. NCBI lineage: Eukaryota > Metazoa > Chordata > Actinopteri > Cyprinodontiformes > Aphaniidae > Apricaphanius > Apricaphanius iberus. The sequence goes on from JAPXFQ010002076.1 coordinate 551,534, forward strand.
TCTTTCCATTGTTGCCTATATTCTGTGTATTTTTGTGCAATTAAATTAAATATGATCCACATCTTCTGTAGCTTGATATTCATCACTTAAACCATTGCTCTTCTCTATTATCTGTAGTGTGCCATTAAGACCTGTGTGTCCTAGTGTTAGTCTACTGTATACCACTTCTTCCCATTGGCTAAGACCTAATGATATCCTTTTCTTCCATACATTTTGCTGGATCGTGTGATAATGCCTTGCATTATGTTGCATCTTCCAATTATTTTGCCATTTTAATATAACTTCTGATTTGATTTTAGCTTTGGCTTCTCACTTTGCCATCCGGTTGACTTGAGTAGAATAAGTGCTACTTGAAAAGAAGCACGGACAGGAACAGACATTTCTATTTCTCATGGTCGGTCCAAAAATGGTAACGCGGGAAGGATAACTTTGTGTAAAATGCATGTTTAATTTTGATCAACCAAATGATAAAAAAATACTGCTATTTACACTTCCTTAAATGTTTCATCTCCCTTGTCTTGTAGAAGGAAGTCTTCTGGACCTACTTTTTGGATCTACATGCAAACTTATCACCCAGAACATTATCCCAGTCCTGAAACATGGTGGTGACAGCATAATGATTTGGGACTTTTTTTAATCATTCACCGGGAGTTTGAGTGGTATCGATGATAGAAAAATATATATATTTTTGGCAGAGTTTAACCTTCCAGGCAAGGGGTGCCAAAGTCCGGTCACTGAGAGCTACTATACTGCAACTTGCCGGAATGAAATACTTGTTACCAGGCCTTTGTTGGAGCAGGGATGCTCCAAAAGCTACACAATGTTAGCTCTGAAGGACTGGATTTGGGCAGCTATCTTTCTAGGCCATGACCACAAAGATAAATCCTGAGCTACAAAAAAAAAAAAAAGTGGTTTGGATCAAAGATTGCCAATATGTCTTGTAGCCCTGCCAAAGCCCACACTTTAATCCAAGAGAATATTTGGCAAGAAGTGAAAATTGGTGTTTGCATCTATTTTCCATTAAAAAAACAACTTAGATTTGCTGCTGTAACTCCACATAACCTAAAGGCAATGTTTTCATTTTATCTAAACATATTAAAGTAAATAGTGTTGAATATGAATCCTTTTTTTTGTACTAAAGAATTTGGAACTTCACATTTATGCACTACTTTGTGATGCCCCCAGCTATTATAAAACACAGAAATGCGTTTGTATAGCAATTTTTCAGTAAAAAAACATAAAGCACTTTGTAATACATAGTCATTTACAGATACATGGTGGTAAGCTACATTGTAGCCACAGCTGCCCGGTGACTGATGACCCAGATGTCAGAGCAAAGGTTCAAACAGTCAAATCCACGAGTTACAGGATGAACTCCTACCACCTGGGCCACAGTCACTCTATGAAATGAAAGCACTGAAATGTTCAGGTTGTGCAAATACTTTTATATACATGTATAAAAAATTACAGTAATTTTGATGTATGAAAGACAGTAGGCCTATATAAGAAAAGTAATCGGAGCAAAAAAAAGCAACTTGGATAACTGTTCATTTGTTAACATCAGCTTCAGTGAAAGCCTTTAGAAATAAATAGCGTTAAACATTTCATTTGAGAGGAACAATAAAGTGATTTTCAATACTGACTTATTCATTTTAAAAAGTGACATTTACCGGTAAAGATTTGTATACCTGCCCTGTTTCTGATTGCTCGACAAAGCCAACATTTTTCATATAAACAGCATGAATGGGCAGCAAGTTCACAGATTATACGATAAAAAACACTTCACAATACAGTGTTCGGAAAAACAAACTTTAATTTCCAATTTATTTAAATTTACACGGTTAAATGGCAAAAAAAGACAATGTCAACTGAAAGGTTTGTAGTGGAATTAGAACGGCAGCCGGGATCTAAACAGAATGCCTAAATAAACTGATCCAGTAAGGCACTAGATAAACATGTTGGGACATGATCATTAGGGAAGGAGTCTTTGGTTTATGAAGATCATTCAGACCGATCTAAACAATCCTTCTAGAGAAGTTAAACATTCATCAAGTCATCAGTGTCAAATTCCCTTAAACAGCAGAACAGACTCATTAGCCGATGAGCTTTCCCTTTTCATAATTCAGGTTTGTAGTTTACAGTAAAAAATGACATGAATAATTTTTTACTCATGAAAAAACAATCAATTAGAGGGCATTGTGCAACACTGTTTAAAATTTTACATAGGGGATACTAAAGTTGGTTTTCATACAATAGTGTCATATTTAGACAAGTGGATTTTTTTTCATTCAATTAATGTTAAAACATTATTCATCATGATTATTGTACAAGTTAATGTAACCATGTCATGGCATACAGGCAATAGGATATCATAAAGATACACAAATACTTCAGTTAAATGAACTGATTTGTATTTTTTATTTGTTTTGGCCCGTCATATAGCAGCAGAAGCATTGATCAGCGAGGTGAAAGAGAATGGACTGAGTTTATAGCCTGTCCCGCTGTAGAACTTATTCTGAAACTCCACCCTGGAAAAGATGATGCAAGGATTAGGAGGGAAAAAGCACATGATTCTTATTTGCTTCTATTACGCATAATCACTACCGGCTCACTCGAGTTTATTCTACAGTAGACATACAACTGAATGTCATTCAGAAACATAGTGTAAGCAGGCAAAAAAAAATAATGAAATCAAGAAGTCGATTCACTTAAATAAATTAGGCGAACTATGTTCCTTTTCATTACTAAAACCCTTACCAGTGCAGACGGAGCGCGTGCAGGAAAGCTGAGAGCCCCTCCATAACCAGGAGGATGGAGACTGTCAACACGGCGAAGAAGGCGAAAATCACAAAAAGCATAACAGAGTTGACATAGCCGTCCCGTTTCAGGGCCAGACGCATGACCATGACCCACAGCACCTCCGACAGCTCTGTGGAGACAAACAAAATGACTCAGTCACATAGCTACGACAAGCTAGAGGAATACCGCACGGGTTTGGCCTGAAAGAGGAAGTCTGTTGTGTGGCTACTAACGTGCATGGGCCAAACTGAGGGCCCAGAGCCGCAGGTAGGACGCCGTGTTGGAGATGCAGCCCAAGCAGTACTCGATGGTGTGGATGGCCTGATGCATGAACACGTCTGCAGCATCAAACTCCTGCAGGCGACATGGTTCAGATCGCTCAACGAGAAGCACGAGTGCAGCCAAGAAAATTTAATCTGCTTCATCGATTCAATCAGTTACCTCCTCTCCAGCCGCTCCGCCCTCCACCTCCCCCTGCCGGGTGTTGACCGAGCCTTCGTCGGCAACCAACGGCCGTCTTTCCTCGTCCTGATATCAGCAGCGATTTGAATTATGCACTTTACGGTTTACAAAGAAAAAAAGAATTCAAGCTCACCAAAGCAAAGACTCACTATTGGTCGTCGCCGTCGCGATTTGAATGCCACATATTCACAGAGGGGTTTCCCCAGCAGGAGGACAGGGACTGAGCACAGGGCCAGCACGACCAGAACCTTCTGAACCACCAGCTGCACATGGAAGAGAACAAAATGTTCAACAACACTTCAGCCAACGCAAATAATCTGCTCATATTACAACAAAATTCCCCATTTCAACTAGTAAACATATTGTGTCTAATAAATTGAGCAACAACTGCAGCACTGTTCGCTTTGATGAATGAGTGAATAACTGGATTCATTTGCTTAAAATAAGGAATCTGAGCTCTGGCAGACATCTGCTTAACAGCATCACATTTAAACAAGGAAAACGAGTATCAAATACATTACAGTTACTCTGTGCATCAAAACCAACACAATTTTAAAATATATTCAACAAAAATCGTAATTTTTAAAAAATCTATTTCTTCACATCACAGCCACAAACCTCGAGGATTCTTTTTCAATTTTATGTAATGAGTAGACGAAAACAATGAATGAAAGTGATAAACAAACAAAAATATGCTGAAGTGTTGTTTAGATGCAAAATGCTGAAAACGTCGTCCTGAGACGGAGAGGTGTGTCCAGAGGTGCCGGCTGATAAACAGTAGAAATAAGAGAAGTCATTGTATTATTCTAATAATTACGTTGGAGGAACATTCCTATTTGAAGTATTTTAATTGTACTACTGTTATTCATAGTTTTTATTCTGAGGACATTAAAAACATGTTTTGCAGAAAGCCCACATTATTTGAACTAGGTTCTTTTTTTATTGAATTTTTTTTACAACGAGACAATAATAATGCCTCAACAATTAGGGATGCATCTATAGTGGCCTCGGGGCCGATACCGTTCAAACGTACTTGTCGGTTATCGGTTATTTAACAGATAACATAAACCAATACTTAAACGTGGAAATTCTGTAATAATTTAACAGAAAATTTTTATGTTCTCTTGGTCATTTTTATTAATTTAATTTATGTTTCATCTAATTCACCATCATTTGTTGTAACAAATAGAAGAAAATAAAACCCGTCTTCCAATTAATTCAATTTTTTTGTGTGGTAGAAGTATCGGCATTGTTACTCTGTATTGTACTACTGTATTGTAGGTACGCAGATCCAAGTATCGGCATCATATCAGTTTGAAAAAAGTGGTATCGTTGCATCCCTACCACCAATTAATCAACTTTAACATATAATCCATCCCTCATATCAGTTTTAATTTTATCATTAAAATATAGCCCTTTCAAATATTGCCAACAAAACAAAAACAGACAAAAAAGAGCCAGACTTTGACCAGCTCTTTGAGGTGAACAGCAAAGAGCAAGAAGTCCCATCATTACCCCCCAAAATACTTGTAGCTGTAGTTGCAGTGGAGGGCGGTTCTAGATCATACACACTCCAGGGAGTGGAACACAAATACACACCACACATTTTAGATTTTTAGTTATAAAAAAAAAATGTTGAAAACCATGCATAATCTGTTTTGTTGTTCTAACATAAAACCTTATTACATTGTAGTTTGTGGTTGCAAAGTAACAAAACACAACCAGGTTCAGGTCATGTGAATACCTTTTGGAAAGGAGAGTAAAGATCACAATTTCACATAAGTTAAAATAAATATATATATATATATATGCATAATATGTTGAGCTACTTTAAGGATTCCAAACTGAACCTTTATATTGTAGAGCACACCTGTCAAACTCAAGGCCCGGGAGCCAAATCCGGTCCGCCATAGCCATTTATATGGCCCGCTAAACTCTACAAGACCCAATAAGTTATATTTATGTGCACCTTAATACAAAATCAAATCAGTGTTTATTTAAATAGCCCTAAATCTCGTCATTATGTATAGATGTTCAGTTTTATATAATTCTCAAGATATAATTTTATGAATTTCAAGAATGTCAAATGTGGATACAGACTTTTTTTACTCATGTTTTAAGGTTTTTAAAAATATTTTAATCAATACAGCCGGCCCTTTACGGATATTCATGGGCTTGATGTGGCAGAAATGGAAACGAGTTTGACACCCCTGTTGTAGAGAAACAAATCAATTCAGTGTGTGTGCTAAATAAGTGAAGGCATACGTAGAAACACAACGGAATGCAGGAAATATGAGATTGTTGTGTTGAACCACACACACACACACACACACACACACACACACACACACATACATACATACCTGACCCGTGTACAGCTGCGGATTCTCTGGGTTGTCTGTGAACAGGAACATGTCTATGAAGTGGATCAGTATGCTGGGAGCGATTCTGGACTGAGCGGGTGTGTAGACGATCCATTTAAACACTACCATGAAGACAAGGTAGCCGAAGAGGCACAGCATGAAGAACAGCTCTGGGATCAGCACGAAGAATATACTGCTGATCTTGCCAAAGTGCCTGAATTAAAAAAAAAATAAAATAAAAAACACAGAGGGACACTTATTCTGGCGGAAACAGAAACTGGGACAGACGGACGGTTTCAAACAGTGGAATAAACAGGATCACTAACAAGTAGTTGAAGAAGGACAAGCAGACCCCAAAGGTCATGTGAATGACGCCGACAATGACAGACATCTTCATCTTGTATGAGTTTAGGAAGGTTAGTTTGTTGTTGGCAAGGCCCCAGATCTGACGAGAACAACAGAGAGGATATAAAAATCAAAGCAGTTCGCTTCAGTTCGGGATTTTAATGAGAAGAAAAATTTATTTTGAATCTGACGGCTTGTACCGGGTCAATCCCAAAAGGATAGGGGCTGGTGAAGACCCCAGTCACATTAGGATCCATGGACAAGAACTGGTTCTCCTGCAGCACCGAGGAGCTGAAACAGTTGGGTAGAAATGTAAGAAACACTGTGGGTTATTGATTAAAAAAAAAAAAAAAAAAAAAAAAAATGGGTGCAACAACAATCATAATACGCCTTTGAGCAATTTAATGACATGTCCTCACTTCCAGATGTTCTTCTCAAACATCGGGCCGACGTGCCACCCCGAGCTGAAGGTTTTCATGCCTCGGCTGAAGCACTCGTTGTAGATGGCACCCGTGTAGATGGAGAAGAGGCCCATCAGCAGAATCAGATAACGTCCCCCGAACATCATCCTCCAGATCTGAAAGCGATTACTTTGCATCTGTAACTCCGATATATGGAATCCAATAACTAGAGAAGCAGCTTAGCAATAGTTGATTATTAATTGTTCTAGTTTGCATGGGGGGGAAAAAGTCTCAAGGATTTATTCATGTTTTTATTTGAAATGTAAAACCACTGTTGCAATGACTCCATTGAATCTGCTGGGATTTCTTAAATAGAAAACTTTTAAGCTGTTTGGAATGTTTGTATGATTGTATTGAAATTACTTTTCTTGTAAAGTGCCTTGAGATGATGTCGTAAATTGGCAATATGAACTTAATTGAGTTGGAATGTAAGAACCTATTAACTAAAGCGGAAACAGAGTTGGTTTGTTTTCTTTCATATCTTGTTCTCCAAAACTGACTTTTCCTAAATTCCAAATAAATGAATAAAGTAATAATTGCTCGCTGGGGATTTGGTCGCATTTTCTAAGAACCTCTGAACAGCGTCGGGACCCGAGTTCATACAAACACGTTGAAAAATGTTCTAAATCCACACGTTTTACCAGAGATTATGGAGAGCTCATTTAAAGAATGAAACGGACCTCGTTGTTGTTGTTTTTGAGCTTGGGGTCGTTCTCCTCAAGCACCATCCAGAGGGCAGCCAAGGACATCAGTAACCCATGACCCACGTCCCCGAACATCACCGCAAACAGGAAGGGGAATGTGATTATGGTGTACACCGCTGCAGAGGATGTCGGGAGGAACAAAAGGAAAACAGTTGGAAGAAAATTTTTTTTTTTTTTTTTTTTTTTAATCGGGCTCTGAGAGAAAATGATCTGATGGATAAAAGGACGGCAACACACCTGGATTGACCTCACGGTAGCTGGCCACGCCGTAAGCGTCGACGATGTTCTGAAAACCGGCCGTGAAAGAGTTGATGGGGAACAGAGTGGGAGGCGGGGTGGAGGAGGGCAGGCGGTTGTAGAAGGAGTCCACGCTGCTGCCACTCTTCCTCTGAAGGGTCGGGCAAAGACGATGCGCATTAGCTTAATTGGACTAAATTAGAATCACCAGCAAAGCTGCGCGTCTTTCATTTGCTGCTGCGGCGTCTCACCCCTCCTTCTCTCAGGGCACTCTGCAGCTCGGGTAGCTTGGAGGTGGGACACCAAGCCTCGGCGATCAGGCACTTATCCGTCACAGAGGGGCTGCAGAGGTTCAGCACCAGCTGGATGGCCTTGCATTTCTGGACCCGGACCTTCCACTGAGGCAGGAGAGCCACGGCTCGCTGCAGCAGCTGCTGCAGAAAGGCTTCGGTCTGAGACAACACCTGAAAAACGCAGCGAGGAAGTGAAAGGAGGGAGTTTAGTAACATAGTGCCCAGAGAAGATAAAGCACATGACTGATACTGCTAAACGCTTTTGGTAATTTTAGAGTTTACAAAAAAGAGGAAACGCTGGTACTGGTGCCGCAAAAAAAAAAAAGAAGAAGAAGCCACTCACTGATTTGATGTCTTCAATCCGGCCTTGAAGTCCCTGCAGAATTTCTTCTCTCTCAGCTTGGCTCTCAGGGTATGCAAATGTCTGCGTGTGGAAGCTTTACAAAGGAAAAATGAAACCTAACTCATCAGAAATAAAAAAAAGAAGAAAACAATCATATACATGTTCAATTTTCCCCACCAATCACATATCTTCTTCACTTTCTGTCCAATCTGATCTCCCCAAAAGGAGATAAGGAACACGGTCCACTGCACCATTTCCCCCTGAGAACAGAGAGGCAGAAAACGGATGCAGTAGGACAACAGAGAGGCATTTGCATAAAAAAATAAAAAACAAACTTCAAGATCCCTCTCCAAGTCTCCTACCGTGTCTGGATGCTCGAGTCGGTCACCCATTTCTCTAAAATCCACGATAATATAACCACGACATGCCCGCCACAGCAGCCGTTCAAACGAGGGGACCTTCCATGGATGGACCACTCCTGCAACGAAACTAAGGCAAAGAGGAAATGGGAACACTGGATTAAAAAAAAAAAATAGATTACGGTCAGGATCAAAGTTAAGTTTATTTATATAGCAAAATTCCAACAGTGACACTGCCCAAAGTGCTTCACAAAATGACACAAAAAAAACTTAACACAGAAAGTTATGTGGATAAAAAGAACAGACATGAGAAAACCAATAAAATCAAATAAATACTTGAAAAAAAAAAAGTTTCCAAAACTTTAATCTGATTAAAAGCCAAATAGTAAAAATGTGTTTTCAATAAAGTTTTAAAGGAGACGAGAACTAATATTAAATGGAAGATTGTTCTAGAGTTTAGGAGCCAACATATTTAGGGAACTGATCAGGGTATCAATATAAAGATGTGTTTGAGGTTTGACCTGATTCTGATTTTGTTTAAGGAACAAAACATAAAACAGGAGAAAATATGAAGGAACATCCTTTGACAGCTGGGTACAAAAGGAAGTTACAAGATTTCTCCCATTTATGCTTCCAATCTGTCCCTAATGTTTGTCAGATTTGAGTTAAATGTTAAATGAAGTACGTTCGACTCCGCGACCATAGATGGCGACATGCGCCCCTACGTGCTGACCTTATAGTGGTTAGCAGGTCTTGCAACTTTTATGCCTTAAAGAAATCATCTTTCAGGTATTAACTTGTTGATTATTAATCAGAGCCAATAAAGCAAAAGGCCGATTGATTTGTGCATCTTTTAACAAAAGAACCGGAGGTATACCTGAGGCGGATATCCTGGCGGTGGTCAAACAGGCCATGCCCTTCCAGCACAGGCGGCGGCGTCTGTCAACGGCAGGTGGAAATTGGAAATGAAGCGTTTTTGATTTCCTGTTGCCCAGTCATTTGGAAGAACTTGTAATAGTTTGCAGATAATGTAAGCGTTAGAGAGACCTGGGTAGCAGTGAGGGAGTGCGTTTTGGTCAGGACTCCTTTGTACTGGCAGAGCTGCGTGAGTTGGGCCTTGAGGCTGTCTCTGTTCCTGGACACCTGGGGGCCAAAACGGACGCGACACACCCCATCGAACGTCAGGAGAGAAGACACAACGGAAGCTCTACAAAACATCCTCGCCATCATTGTTTTTACCTCTCTGAGCTCCCTCGCCAGCCTCTCGCTTTCCTCCTCTATGGTGATGAGTTCCCGTGGCTGAGGGGCCGAAGGCACCGGGCACGGAGGAGGGAGTGGACCCTTCAGGGGCGGGTTTAGAGAGCGATTGATCTCCTGCTCCAGGAAGGCTGAGGAGAAAAAAAAAACTGGGGTGTCAAAAATGATCACTTATTTCCCCACACCCAATTAAGGTTTTCAGGTTAATTATCTCATTTTTCAGTGAGAATATGTTCCTGCTGTAAAATATGAATCCATTTTTAAACTTATGACACATCTTTACCAGTGGGAGGAGCCTGTGATTATCGTGGGGTGTTGTACACTCTAGAAAAATAAGTCCATACTTACAAAAAGTTTTCTCGAGCTCTTCGCATCGTCTGACCTCGCTGACGAACTTCCTCTGGAAGGCATTGACATTGGGATTCAACTGGAAAGATAGAAAAGAGGAAGAGGGAGAAAGGGTTAATCATGTTTACCTAATTACAGACGGAGGAAGGAGATCGTTGGTGTCCAAAGAATTTAGAAGAGATGGCTTTACAAGTAGATAAAAAGGAAGGGAAATATTTTAATGCAGATAAAATGTGTATATTTTTTTAGCAGGAATCAAATATCGTAAAAACCGAGTTAAATCAGTCAGCAACTAGCAGATCAAGAGTTTTAAGAAAATGATCACTTTACTTACGTCTCTAAACTCCACCAGTCCAAGCTCTCCCAGCTCGCTCACACAGTTGTAGGCTGAGCCAGACTGGAGGAAGAGCTGCACCAGGCACACCTCCTCGCTTCGAAACAGAGACCCCATACTTGCATGCAAAGAGAAAACAGATAACACATATACCTTCAAATCTCAACGTGAAGCCAAATACTTTTGTTTCGTTAAGGCAAAAAAAAAAAAAAATATGAATGCTGCTTATTTAACTAAGGAGAGAAATATATTCATTAGTTTTAAAAACAAAAGCGCAAAAAGGGGATATGGGTTTGTTTGGTGAACTAAAAGATCAACTGACAATGAAGCGGTTTATGAGTGGACGTTTAAAAACGGGAAGCAGCGAGTCCTGCTGGGTGTGATCATCAGGTGAAATTTCCATTCTTGCAAATGCATGTCAATGATACAAAATATGTGTCCTTCTTTTCTCTTTCTGTGCCACTTTAATTCTCGCCAGAAAAAGAAGAAAAATTATTTTAACAAAAAAATATATGAATTAGGTTTCCAGATAACTGGATTCAGACGTTTCAGAAAAATCTAACATTTCAACCAATAGATATTTTTATTATATACTATTATCTCTTCATCATCTCTTCTCTTGGTTTGTTCTGCTCGAATCGCTACTAAAAATCATTTCATTGAAATAGATTAAACAGTTCTGCATGCTGCCCAATGAAAGTAATCAGTGTGCAAGTAAAGACAAAAATGAGAATATTAGCAATAATAAACTTTAAAGAAAAACTAGCCTCTGGGAATAAAGAGAATGTCGGTTTTCCCCTCGATTTTTCTCTTTCTTTTTTACAAATAACAGGCTTTGAGTTTCGTTTTCAGAACAGACATCCCCAGAGTAACAAAGCAAAGTCACAAAACCTTCAAATTAATAAACTTACTACATTTTTAACGTACTGAGGAAAACCTGTAATGGAAATCTGCTGTTTAATCACTTTAAATGTGATAATTACAACAGTTAAGTTGGGAAAAGTAGCTCACAGTTAGCAGTAAACAAAGCTAAATCAGAGCCGCCTCACCTGCCTGTCGCCTGGACCGCTCTGTGTCTCCTGTGGACGTTCTGTACGACTGTCCCGGACGGTACCGACGGACGAACCTGGACAAAGTGAACAGCGTTTCTAGGTTCTGAGGTCAATTATGTTCTCTCGGTTCCCATTTCCCGTTCATGAGAGTCACGTTACTGCAAGCCTCACGTGACGGCGGACGCTCCTCTCTCATTTTACCGCGAGGGGGCGCGCCTCGTCCTGTATGGTAATATTATTGAAAAGTTGATTTATTATATTTATGTTTATAAATTAATCGTGAGCGGAAATATTTATCCAAACTTTTATTTCTGTTAATTATGATCATTTTTCACGTACAACTCCTGATAACCCAACTTTTAGGATAAAAATAGGGCCTATTACATCAGCACAATTAATGGAAAAATGTGGACTTAATAGAAGGTGTGTTTAAGGAACCATCATGTAGACCTTTTCAGCTCATCAGACCTGTTCCCCCTGTGATCCCAGGACCAGAACCAAGAATTTAGTTTTTATGCTCCTCACCTCTGGAACAAACCACCTGAAAACTTGATCTCTACTAAACCTGCTGGGTTCTCTATGGGCAAACTGCAGCTTTTTCAGAGAGAAAATATTGCTTCATACAGTGGGGCAAAAAATGTCATTAATCAGCCACCAATTGTGCGAGTTATCCCGCTTAAAAAGATGAGAAAGGCCTGTAATCTTCATAGGTATACCTCAACTATGAGAGACGAAATGAGAAAAATAAAATCCAAAAAAATAACATGGTCTGATTTTTAAAGAATTTGTTCACAAATTATGGTGGAAAATTAGTATTTGGTCACCTACAAACAAGCCTGATTTCTAGCTCTCATAGACCTGTAACTTCTTCTGTATGATACTCACTCATTACCTGTATTAATGGCTCCTGTTTGAACTCGTTATTAGTATAAAAGACACCTGTCCACAACCTCTAATAGTCACACTCCGAATTGCATTATTACCAAGACCAAAAAGATTTCAAAAAACACCAGAAACAAAGCTGTAGACCTACACAAGGCTAGGAATACTAAATCTGCAATAGATAAGCAACTTGGTTGGAGCAATTATTAGACAAAGGAAGAGACATACACTTATAACCTCCCTTGATCGGGGGCTCCACGCAACATCTCACCCAGTGGGGTCAAAACCATCACAAGAACGGTGAGCATGAATCCCAGAACAAAACGGGGGACCTAGTGAACGACCTGCAGAGAACTGGGACCAAAATAACAAAGGACTTAAATCCTGCAGTGCGAGATGTGTCCCCCTGCTTAAGCCAGTATATGTCCAGGCCCGTCGGAAATTTGATTAAGATTATTTGGGTGATCCAGAAGAGGATTGGGAGAATGTCATATGGTCATATGGAAGCAAAATAGAAGTTTTTTGTAAAAAAAAAAAAAAAAAAAAACTAGTTGTGTTTGGAGATAGAATGCTGATTTGCATCCAAAGACGATACCTACTGTGAAGTACGGGGGTGGGAACATTATGCTTTTTGGGGGGGGGGAGAGGTTGTAAAGGGACAGGGATGACAAAGAAAGAATGAGTGGGGTAATGTTTCATAACATTTTGAGTGAAAACCTTCCATCAGGAAGGGCACTAAAGATGAAACGTGGCTGTGTCTTTCAGCATGACAGTGATCCCAAACACACTATCAGGGTAATGTAGTGGTTTTCATAAGAAGCATTTCATGGTCCTAGAGTGTCTGCAGATTTCAACCCCATAGAAAATCTTTGCAGGGAGTTGAAAGTCCGTATTACCCAGGGACAGCCTCGAAACATTACTGCCCTAGGGGAGATATACATGGAGGAATGAGCCAAAATATCAGCAACAGTGTGTGGAAACCCTGTGAAGACTTACAGAAAACACTTGACCTCTGTCACTGCCAACAAAGGATATATAACAAAGTATTGAGATTTAACTTTTGTTATTGACCAACTACTTATTTCCCAACATAATTTGCAAATATATATTTTTTTAAATCAGACCATGAGATTTTTCTCATTTTGTCTCATATGTTAAGTGTACTTATGAAAATGACAGGCATCTCTCTCTCTCTTCAGGTGGGAAAACTAGCACAATTGGTGTCCAAGTTGTTTTGCCCCCACTGTAAGTTCAGCAATTTTTTGGTGAATCTTGAATAGCTCTTTATGTATTCCTGATTTTGATAAAATTCGATTTTCCTTGTAAATCACTTAACTGTAGTATACAAACAAACCCACCTTTACATATAGAGCTGTATATAAGTACTCTTCTGTAATTCTATTGTTTTTTTGCCATTTGATGTTTTGAATGAACTTTTAATATTAAATTACATGAGTAATTACAAATATGTATATTCAAATGATTTACCAATAACATTTTAGGAGCACTGAGCTCACAGTAATCTTTCCAGTATCGGTCTGACAACATGAAATACAAATTACGCAAGGATGCCATATAGTAGATCCTCATCAAAAGAAATTCAACAAATAAAAGCAACTGACCCCTCATCTCATAAGTTTTGAAAGCAGCCTGGAGACTAGAATGAATCACAATCAGTGGGAAAAAGTTTAGTAAAATAAGTTTAGATGAAATCCAGGAAATCAATGCATTTTTTTTACACCAAAGAGGAAAAGATTTAACCTTGATAGGCCAACTTTTTGTTTTTCCATGTTTTAATGGCAACATAAATTCACAACCTAAAAACTATAGACAACATAACTTGAAAAAGATATTTTATTTTATCATCAAAGGCAGAGGTGTGTCAGGTACAACAATAGGTAATGGCAAATGTACAACCGGAAAAATGAACAAGTAAAATTTGAAAAATGAAACGGGGGAGGGCTAAAAACATACAAATGAATCTTCTACACCCGTTTGTCTTCTTTTACTGTAGGATCACTACACATTTAATTTGATCTTCCCCTACAGATACAGTAATGAAGCTGGTCTACATTAAAAAGCAAAGCTGATCATCACCAGATTTAGTTTTTCAGAGTACATTGAACTGTTTCACAAGCAACTTAAGACCTCCCTAAAAAAAAAAAAAAAAACAGAAAACAAATCAAACAACGGCTGGCAAATGGGACAAGAATCTCCTGTTGCTTCTGTTCTCACGTCACAGCGTCTGGATGCAAATCTCAACAAAGCACACAAATATTAGGTTATGCTCATCGCTGTATTTTTATGTGATTGCTATCTTGCACATAAAAACTAGCACGATATCAGAAGCATAGTTAACAGTGATTTTGTTTTTATTTAAGAAGACTGTGCTCAGGTTATTCATCAGTTACACACATCTCTTCCACTCATCTATCCTCTGATCTTTCTGATTTCTTTCTTTCTACAAACTGTAAAATCTGAGACTTCTGTCCATTCCTGCAGAGGTCAGGAACTTGGCATTTTCTCCAAAGGCCACTCCAGTCACCAAACCTGTATGGTCTGGAAAAATATACAGAAAAATGTGTTAACTTGTGTATTCAGATTTACCGTAAAATACATCAAAGGATTGCTGAGTGGTATTTTTGTCTCCTCACCTGTGAAATTGAGGACCTCAGACCACTGCTTGCAGATGTAGACACGAATGTCAGACCCGCCTACAGCCAGGTAGGTACCGCTCTGGTCAAACACCAGGGACTTCACCTAAAGGAGGAAAACTAATCGGTTTCAAAAAGTCTAAGAAAACCAGTGTAGTGTTGCAGAACCTTCCATGTGTTTTCACTTGGTTACCAGATAGGAAAACCTCAGTTCAGCTTACATCTTTATTGTAAACGGGGAGCTAAGGCTGGAGGGGGTTGAGCCTAAAATAAAAACATGACGCAGTGGAAAACGGCTGGTTCTTGTCAAAACGGGTAGTCGTTGAGTCACTCCTTTATTCTAATTAAAAAGCTTTTTCCAAGGGGGAAATCAGGAGCTTAAAATGTAGAAGCATCTGCTTTAGAGATTTCATTGAGTCCTATGTTGTACCGCGAATACTAATGACGTGAAAATATTTCATGTGATTGAAGCATGAAAAACCATTTCCAACTCCTCACCTCTTACAAATGAAAAATTAAGACAAACATGAGCACAATGCAGGTAATGTTTAATATGCGACCACTGGCCCTTCTGCTTTCAATATAATCTACCCTCTCGACTCGTTCAGAGTCAGGAATTGCTCATTACTCCTGTGATGGTGCCGTGCAAAGGTATTCATAGCCTTCACCCTCCAACTTTTCCATATTTGGTCAGATTACATTAGGAAGCAGAAGGAGGATGATACATTCCCAGCTGGACTAGATTTCTATTCATCTAAACCAGGAGCGATGCTGCAAGTGCTTCTGGGGCTTCAACACTGACTTGTAACGTTGGTTAAAACCGATAAAGAACCAATTGGTGTGGAAAGACTAATTCTAATTTAGAAAACCCTATATGATCTTTTTTTTCTTCCATTACAAAATTATGAGGGATGATACATAGAAAAAGTATAACTAATTGGAATGTTTGTATAATTGTATTGGAATGACTTTTGGCACTATACACATAAACTGAATTGTATAATTTTGCAAGCTACTGTAAGCAATTACTTTTTGTGCGCGAGAAATAAATGCGGCCCCAGACAGCATCTTGATGTGTTTCAGACGAGGGAAATACTTGCAGTTTTTACCTCATAGTTGTTGTCCAGAGATATGGTCTTAAAGTTCTTCAGCTTCCTCAAATCCCACAGTTTCACAGAGCTATCCTGGGCACCTGAAGACGGATAAAAATGAAAACTTAACACAGTTACAGCTACATTGTTTATATTTTGATCTTTGCATTTCATCTTTTTTCCAACTAAAAATAAAATGTTGTGCATATAGCCTACAATGTATCTCTGCCAAAATTTTATATCGATTACACTGGAAAGACTTTACAGTACTGTCAATATCCAGGCTATTGTGCTGTTTGAGTAAGCTCTGACGTCCATGAATGAGCCTGCAACTTTCCAGCTTTAATACAGAAGTAAACTAATAAAGGCCAACAATCAATAAAGTGCAAAACAGAACCTGTGGCCAGATAGTATCCGTTCTCAGAGAAAGCGATGGAGGTGACGGGTCCAGAGTGGCCGGGGAAGTTGGCCACGTTGGTGCGCTCCTTCAGATCCCAAATCTTAATCTGGGAGTCGGCCGTACCGGTGCCAAAAATGAGACCATCAGGATGGAACTGAGCACAGGTGAGAGCTGTTGAGCACAAAGGATAAGAATTAGCGTCCAGTGGGAGACTCCACAGTAATGCAGACGGACAAACATCCGCAGAGACGCTTACCGCAGCCGGCACTCTCATCTGTAACTTTGGTGAGGACTCTACCAGTCTGGATGTCAGAAAAGGCCCAGTACTGAGAAATCAAACACAACAAGGTCAGCACAGTGAAGCAGGGTAACGTCAGCTTCTATAGTTTGGTGTAAACCCACCTGATCCTCGGAGGAGCTGAGCAGGTAGTCTCCTGTGGCATGCAGAGACAGTCCGGTGACGCTGGCTTCGTGGGCTCGGACCACCTGGATGCAGTTCCCTCCAGTAACGGACCACACACGGATGGTGGCGTCAGGAGATGCGGAGAAGACCACAGACTGGAGAGGAGAACAGCAGCAGAGTCAGTAATAAAACCAGGGGGGGTTGAATGAAATTCTGATCAGACAAGTTTCTCTTTAGATCCAACAGAAGTGGAGAAAAATCACCCGGACTCTCTGCTAATCGTTCTCGGGGATTTTAACAGAGCTAATCTCAAACTTGAACTGCCTAAATATAAACAACATGTGACGTGTCCCACCAGGGACATGAACACTTTAGATCACTGCTACACCACAATAAAAAATGCATATCGCTCTGTCCCCCGTGCTGCTTTGGGACTTTCCGACCACTGCCTGGTCCACCTCATCCCATCTTACAGGCAGAAGCTGAAATCTGCTAAGCCTGTAGTAAGAACTGTGAAGAGATGGACTGATGAGTCAAAGATGCAGTTACAGGCCTGCTTTGACTGCACTGACTGGAGCGTCTTTGAAGCAGCGGCTTCATCCCTGGATGAACTGACCGACACTGTGACATCTTACATCAGCTTTTGTGAGGACATGTGTGTGCAGACCAAAACCTTCTGCTCATTAAAAAACAATAAACCGTGGTTCACTGCAGAACTGAGACGGCTACGCCAGGACAAGGAGGAGGCCTACAGGAGTGGGGATCGGGACCTGTACAAACAGGCCAGGAACCAGCTGACAAGAGGGATCAAAGCAGCAAAGAGGAACTACAGTGCTAAGCTTAAGGACCGTTTTTCTGCTAACGACCCCTCTGCAGTTTGGAGCTACCTGCAGACCATTACTAACTGTAGGAGACCATCCCCCCACCCTGTGGAGAGCCCCCGCCTGGCTGAGGACCTCAACGACTTCTTTTCCAGGTTTGAAAGGACTTTCACACCTCCCACCTCCCCCACCATCTCCATCACAAAAGACCCAGCTTCACCCCAAACCACCCACGTACCTGCCTTGACGATCTGCGAACAGGACGTGCGCCAGCTATTTCAGAGACAGAAAATTAAAAAGGCTCAGGGACCAGACGGAGTGTCCCCAGCCTCTCTGAAATTCTGTGCTGACCAGCTGGCTCCCATCTTCACCCAGATCTTCAATAACTCCCTGGAGCTGTGTGAGGTCCCCTCCTGCCTCAAACGCTCCACCATCATACCGGTTCCCAAGAAGTCCCCAGTCACTGGATTAAATGACTACAGACCAGTTGCCCTAACATCTGTGGTCATGAAATCCTTTGAGCGTCTGGTACTGACCCACCTGAAGGACATCACAGATCCCCTGCTAGACCCCCTGCAGTTCGCCTACAGATCAAACAGGTCAGTGGATGATGCCGTCAACATGGCTCTACACTACATCCTGCACCACCTAGACTCTGCAGGTACCTACGCTCGGGTCCTGTTTGTGGACTTCAGCTCTGCGTTTAACACCATTGTACCAGAGCTCCTCCACCAAAAACTGTCCCAGCTCACCGTGCCTCCATCCACCTGTCAGTGGATTACCAGTTTCCTGACTGACAGGAGGCAGCAGGTGAAACTGGGTAAGTTCACATCCAGCTCCCGTTCCCTCAGCATCGGCGCCCCCCAGGGATGTGTTCTCTCCCCACTGCTCTTCTCCCTTTACACCACTGACTGCACGTCGAGGGACCCTTCTGTGAAACTCCTGAAGTTTGCAGATGACACCACCGTCATTGGACTCATCCGCGACGGCGACGAGTCTGTGTACAGAAAGGAAGTGGAACAGCTGGTTCTCTGGTGCAGTCAGAACCACCTGGAGCTAAACCCGCTCAAAACTGTGGAGATGACAGTGGACTTCAGGAAGAGACCACCATCAACATCTCCTCTCATGATCCTCAACAAGCCAGTCCCCACAGTGGAGTCTTTCAGGTTCCTAGGATCCACCATCACACGGGACCTGAAGTGGACCTCACACATCAACATAATAAGGAAAAAGGCCCAGCAAAGGCTGTACTTTCTGCGTCAGCTCAGGAAGTTCAACCTGCCCCAGGAGCTGCTGATCATCTTCTACACAGCAATAGTCCAGTCTGTCCTGACCTCATCCATCTCTGTCTGGTTCGGATCCGCCACCAGGCAAGACAAGGACAGACTGCAGAGAACAGTCAGGACTGCAGAGAGGATCATAGGAACCGATCTTCCCTCCATTCAGGACCTATTCCGGGCCAGGGTCAGGAAGCGGGCCAGGAAAATCACCACTGACCCCTCACACCCTGGCCACAATCTGTTTAGGCTCCTCCCCTCAGGTCGGCGTTACAGAGCGTTGTACGCCAAAACCACCCGACACAAAAACAGTTTTTTCCCCCAGGCTGTCGCTCTGACGAACTCTGTCTAGTCACAGTGTGTGAGTGCACTCACATAACAATAAACTATAACTCTGCACTTCTGTACATACTCACTGTAAAATAACCCCGGCTTGGTGTATATATTATCCTTTATTATTTACGATCTGATATTTATTTGTATTTTTACTTATTTTTGTTCATATTTTTCTTTTTTTATTTCACTTATTCAAGTTCTGTACTGGAGGAAAAAGTTTGCCGGAGTCAAATTCCTTGTATGTGACATACTTGGCCAATAAACTGATTCTGATTCTGATTCTGATTCTGATTCTATCGTTTAAAATAAACAATGATAAACACAAACCTGGGATGGATGGTAAATGACGGAGGTGACTTTTTTGGCGTGACCTTTCAGGGTCGCCACAATCTGCTCTTCGTTCTTGTCAAACACAACCACGTTTTTATCAGCTCCACCTGAAATCAAACAGCAAGTATAATGTCAGATTCTTCAAGAGGTTAAAATGTTTTCCTAAAAAAACAACAAAAAAAACAATCATAGCTTAAATAATAAACCAAACACATTAGGAAAGACGCTCTTAGTTTACCAGTGAGCACTTTGTTGGTGTCAGAGGGACAAACATCCAGGGACAGAATACCAGGAACACTGGCGCTATGAAGGCCCTGGAGAAAAGCGAGGGGGGGAGATTGTGGCTGTTAAACAATCCACAAAGGGCGCCGAATGTTCGTGACAAGGCCAAATCCACACTTACGGCATGTGAGGCCACTTGGCGGTATTTGCTGAGATCCTCGGCTCTGACCAAATCCTCTGGGACAGTTTTTCCTCTCTACAGAAACGAGGAAACAAACGCAAAAGACGAAGTTACACAACACAGAGCTCCAACTGTAGGCCCACTGGAGATAAAAATGGCAGTCTGAGGAGAAGCAAAATACCTTCTTTCTCTCTGTGGTGAGAATAGTAGCTTTGTCTTGAAGCTGGAAAACAGAAACACAAACATTTACAAAAAAAAGAAGAAAAAAAAGTAAAAAATGGAAGCTTGCTGTAGAACAATGAACTCCTAAAGAAAAACCCTCTCACCTTCTGGATGATCTCTGGGGTCATTCCCACCTGTTCGCTGATCTCCATTGGTTCTCCACCAGCACCCTGAAAAACAGACGGAACAACTTGAATATGTCAAACCTTGCAAAAGTCGAGGAATTATTGTGAGTAACGAATAATTACTGACGGCAGCAGCTGGCTGGGAGGCCGGAACAGCCTGAGGAGCCACCAGTCCGGCTTGTGGTTTAAGCGTCGCAAGAGCTGTCAAGCAAAGAAACGAGAAAAAATTTAAATAAAATAAGTTTAGCATGTTCCTCAAACACAAGCGGTCATACAATATAAAGCTCGTAAAGAAAAAAACAAACTCTGCTGCTGTGAGCATACCTTCTCTGGCGGCGGTGACCTCCTTGTTGAGGCGAGCGATGACTCTGCAGGCTGCATCATGCTGATACAGGGCGTGCGAGAGTTCCTGGCGAGTCGTCTGCAGCTGCTGCCGCAAGGTGAAGCTATGCAGCATCACAGCGTCCTGCGACACGAAACAAGACAGGATAAAGTACGTTTTCACATCAAGTAGCCAAGAGACTCATCATGAGCTGCTGGTAATCTGGGAAGAAAGTGCTGACAGAAAAAAATCAGAAATAACACAAGTAAAATGTAGGAAAAGCAAACTACCTGATATATAAGTGACATTTAAAGGTATATGCAGATGTTTAAGATTTCCTCCATCTGCACCACTCACCCATTCATCTTGAAGGGACTTGAGAATGGCAGGGATGCTTGTGGCTGATGGAGCCTTTGGTCTGATTGGATGAGTCACTGAAACGCAGAAAAAGAAACAGTTTGTGACGTTTTCAGTCCACACATTTGCTTCATCCTAATATTAAGATATTTGTTAGCGGTCACCCGTTAGCAACGAAGATTTTTTTTTTCACGCGGACCAAAATCCGAGACAAACATCAAACTGTAACCACAAGATGGACAAATGTTTGACCGTGGTTGTCCACTGTCAACTTAAACTGGTCTAACTGGCAACATGAGAGACACCAGACGAAACAAAGTAGATGAGCTGAAAGGATGCTACCTGGGCTCCCTAAACACCTTAGCAGACCCAAAGTATTGAGCCCATATGCCGTGAAGCTCAGACTGTTCAGCAAGTTTTCATTAACTATCAAGCATACTACTCAGAAACTAATCAGTTCATTATATATTATTGTATGTAATAAGTCTAAAGCAGAGTTGGATTTTTTTTTAATTCACTTAAAAAGAATGTAACCACATCTGTTGTGACTTCAGGCTGTGTAAATAAACTGCACTACTGTTTATGTTTCACGTTTAGTGCAGAAAGTGGACCTCATCAGATAACTGTCTCCCTTTATATCATGGTACCATTCATACCTCAAACGTGTCTTTCTTCAATACTTGGGTTCTAAATATGAACTACTGGATATGGTGGTTTTTCTGAGCTGGGTTCTAATTAAATATATGCATTTATTTCTATACAGAAAACAAAATATTTAAACAAATTATTTTTTTGCTAGGATTAATCCGCGGGATTTAAGGATTTTAACATTTTGAGTGCAAAATGAAAAGGATTTCTCCAAATTTAAGACCGAACATCGGAACCCTCTTCAGCAAAACTTTGGTTCTGTTTTTGTACCTTTAATGTCCACCAGCTGCTCCTCGGACAGCGGCTGTCCGTTCATCGGGTCAGTCCCATTTTCAGCGATGTACTTCTCGATCAGCCTGCGCTCGAACACATGATTGGACACCGGGGATATGCACGGGTGCTCCGGTACCTCGTTGCAGACTGTAGGCAAGAGAGCATTTACTATTTACAAATAAAACACCACAGCAACAATGAGGCCTAAAACGCTCTCCGATGTAGAAGGCGGTCTCATGGCGGCTAACGTTAGCCACATTAGCTGCTAGCATAAGCTAACACACCGCCTCCGTCTCACCAACTAATTCAGTTTGACTTACTTGCACAAACCAGAGACATCTTCTCAGCACAGCACTGATACTCTCCTCCGAATAGTGATTTATGCCTACCAAGAACCCGAAGGCTTCAATTCGGTAATGTGTACGTAGCTTATGTTTTGCTGAAATCGTAGGTTGCACGCTGTCCTTTCATTGCCGCTAGAAAAGGAACTGATGTTAAATCTTCTACGCTGTTTTCCTCATACGTCACACTCAAACTTCTTCCTCTCTACTGCCCTCTACTGCATGTAAAAATCTCATACATCAGCATGTAACCTGAAATGCAATTTACTTCAGTAATTCTGTTAAAAACATTTCTTATATAGATTAACATATTTAAATTATATATTTTGGCTAATTTTGATGATTATAAAAATGTTAATATTACATGAGTGATGAAAAGCGATTGTTTCATGTGTGTAGGTCTACGGAAAGGTGTCTGTAATATACATCATATTCACTAACACATTTTTTTTGGTGTGGCGTTTTTCAAACATGTCTGCGTTAATGTGGCTCTGTTGAGGTGCTCAGGGAGCCCATGTTTATTTATGTACCCTCACAGTCAGCTTCACCTCGTCTGCATTGTTGGGATTATTTTATACTGTAGTTTCTCGAAGGGGTTTGGCTCATGTCAGATTGCTGTCCAGTCAAGCACTGTGGAGAGTACAAAAAGTGCTCCAAAATGTAATGATAGATGGGTGTGCTGACTTCTGACATGTTACACCTAGTCAACCACCAGCAGCAGATGACAAAGCTCTCCTAATCATTTCAAATTTTTAAAAGTTGGACTAAAAGTAACTTGGATGCTGTGCCTCTCCACTCTTCAATTGATTTTTTAAATGAAATGGAAAAAAACAACTTCAATCTGGACATAGGACTTTGAAATCTTTAGCAACAATTCAGCACTTTTTTTCATTTGCCCCGCCTTCGACACTGGATTAAGGAGTAATTTAAGGAGTATTAGACCATGTCCTAAATGTGTCTTTGTGGTGGGAAACACTCTCCCCTGTTAGTATGCCCCCCCTAAAAACTAGGATCCAAATTTCCCTGTTCTGAATCTGTTTCTACCTCAGTTTTTCCTGCCACTCAACTTTAATGTAACACGTTTTTATAAAGTTGTTTACCAGCTTTTAAAACATTAACCTTTTGAAACTTGCCTTCCTAGCAGAAGTTGTCAGTGTCTGTCAACTGGACAAGCGCTTTTGGGAACATATGCAAATTTCTAATTTTTCATCCTCTTGTATTGCCATTTGGGTCTCTGCTGCCTCTATAAAAACACCCCAAACGTGAATAAAAACGATACATTTAATGTAACGTCACGAGAGGAATTTGCATACAACTACCCCTCACCTATCAAACCCAGTGAACAAATTCCAATTTCATGCCGTTTTCATTTGTGGCAAACCCACATTCTAGTAAAAGGATGTGTGGCATGGTCTGCAACCACTAATTTGCATAAAATTACGACAATAAATGGTTACTTATGAAAGTTACAGAAATTGTTAAGAAATGAGCTGATGAGATCGCTTTGTGATTTCGTGTAAAGAACTTTATTAACGCGTTTTTTTGTTTGTTTTTTTACAGATCATAGATCTATTATAACTTATTAAAAAGAGACAAAACATGTCCCGTTTAAGTCAGAAGTACTTCCCATGGTTCTGTGGGCTACCAACGTTTGTCTTCTCATTATCTGTAAGTCAAACATCAAAATTAGCACAAATGAATGCTAAAAATATATATCTCCATTATAAATTTGTTATTTGTTAGTTTTAAATAAAAATTATAGGAATACATTTAAATTTCCATCAAATAATTTAGTGAAATACACATGCACAAAAATAGCTGAATATTTTTAGATATGTTTGTTAGCAATACATTTTATTTTAGATATATTTAGATATATATTTGTTATTACTGTAGATACAGGATTATTTTAAAGACTTAGTTTTTTATCCAGTGTACAAGGTTCAAAGTTTAATGTTACAATATTTGGAGATGCATGCCATGTGTCTACTACTACAGTCTTCTCAAAGGTAAAACCACAACACCTGCAAACATACATAAGCTGCAGGACATACTGGATATTTATAATGACGATCACTGTTGCAACAATAGGGAAAGACACAGCATGACCGGTATGCACTTCAGCTCATACGATATCGATGTGAAATAATAAGAATTCTCACTTGCAAACTTTAGAGTACCTACTTTTGATATGATAGCCCTACATGCTGCAGAACACAAACGGAAAGTAAATACAGTGCAGATCATTTCAGTCCTGAGGGTTTAGAGGTAGGTAACAGCAGGAGAGTTTAAGAGCACCATTAACGAGTGCAAAGTGAGACAGGTAAATCAACACTCCCCTCATGGTTCAGCAATCAGTACAAATCCAAGAAATAAAACTGTGAAAATAGCGCCTTGGCTTCTCCTTAGAATCCATACATGTAATTTCTCCAGGCCTTATGCATCTCAACTTCCTCATCTTCGTCCCTCTTTTATGAAAAGTCCAGCTTCTTCGAGGTGTAAACGCTGCAGGATTCGGAACTGTCCTCGTCTAGTGGCAGCGTGGAGAAAAAGTCGTTTGATTTGCTCGATCTTTCCTTGTCTCCGTCTTTCTGGATCTGGAACTGAACGCAGTCCTCGGACAAGTGGAGGCAGTCTGAGGCTCCAGGCATTGAAAAGGAAATCTTTTCCTCTTCTTCGTTAGGTATGTACAGCTAGAAAGGAATAAAGACATGTTTAAAAAAATCCCTTGGTGTAGAATACTCACAACTGAAGCAGATTTTTTTTTTTTTTTACCTCAGTGGTTAAATTATGACAAGGTGAGCTTTCAGCTGTCTCTCTTTGTACCTCTTCGTTGTCTGCTCTCGGACTCCCTGACCCAACAGGAGTATAACCCTGTAGGTACAAACAGCACCTCAGTTTCTCCAACACTTACTTACATTTAAAAGCATTAACTGCTTTAAATAATTTAATGTGTCTCACAGCATGAACCGGGCTGGCTCTGGGGGTCCATTTTCTTGGTGTCGGAGGCTGTTCACAGTGACTATAGTAGGCGGGGGGTTGTGGTTGGGGGTGACTGTACTCCTGCAATAAGAAACACCATCAAGCATGAACTGACGTGGTTCATCATGATCAGACGAATGAAGCGATTTGCTCTTCATTCACACAACGGCTACGATTTAGGGCCAGGCCGTCAGCTGGTTCCAAATTTTAATCGTATCTTGGTTGTTTTATGGGTTTATTACAACCAACTTTGAAAAGAGTCTTTTTAAATATCTTTAGGATTAATCTTAATATTTCAGACTTACTTGGAATCAGGTAGTGCATAATTGTGAAATGGAAGGAAAATGATGCGTAGTTGAATGTTTGGATTTGTAATAAACCTGCTTTTCTCTGGTAGCCCTAAATAATATCCAGTGCAATAAATCGGCGTCAGAGGTCACCTATTCATTAAATGTAGTCATCCTGTGGGTAATATAAGGCGTATTTACACCAGGCTTGTTCAGTTCCGCTTAAAACAAACTAATATAATTTCCTCCCTTGGTGCAGACCTTTTCTACTGGTGTGAATACAAACCAGCGAACTCTGGTGAGCACTAAAACAGCGAAGAGTCGAGAACCAGCTGAAGAGGTGGTTTCATACCAAGTGAACCCTGGTGCGGAGCAAATCAGGTCTGAATGTGAAAGAAATGTATCCTACCCAGTAAACAAAACACCCTATCCACTTACTCTGGACGGGCCCCTGTCTTTGTGGTGCATTATGAGAAGTAATTGTTTATTTATTGCATTTTCATACATGTGCTCGGAATATCGCCATGGTGACATCAATACAGTCTATTTATATTGTTTTCATATTTATGACTTTATTTTAATCCTACATAATCTATCTGCATCCTATTGCAGACCTCATGTTGCATCAAACGGTCTAAATGCTCAAATATTTCTATAAAGATCTATAGCTGCATCAGAGGTTGCTCTAAAATGTTTGGTTGTTGGTAATTTCGATAGCTTAAAAAATCCAGTCGTAATCATATTTTTTTGGTCAGTTTTTTAAATTATTTAAATAATAATATATTAAATTCTTTCATTTTGTTTTATAATATATCAGAACAAAACAAAAAAGGTAATCCAAATTGTGCCATCACATATTGTGAAGATTGATGACGTGTTTGTATGAAGATTTCACCAGCATGAATGTGCCACAAGGAGCTAAACTGCTCTGTCTTTGCGTAACAGAGGCTGAAGCGCCAATTCAGCCAAAGTTTTGAAATTAGGTAACATTCATCCAATTGAAGTGATCAGATTATGGCATAACTACCTGAACAAGGGGCCGATGGATGCACATGGTGCTCCCAGTGACCGAATGACCTCCATGTCCTGTTGTCAACTTTTTGCTTTCTTTAGCCCCCATGTGCAACTGAGCAGTGTTCTCTGGCTTCTCGCCGTTATAACACATCATTACTACTACGGAAGCCGCGGAGTGTCATAATTGTGATCTTGTCAACGTCTGGCATAAGCTCGATTGTCTCGTCAGGTGATTAGGTACAGAACCATACATAATTCGGCTTTATTTGTACTCGTTGCTCGTTTCTTCTCTTCACCTCTACCCCCCCAACGTCACCGGCTAAAACGCGTAAAGATAACAAGTTTAACCCCTTTCGGCTAAGGTATTCAAAGATGGCGATGCAACATGGCAGCCTCAGATGGGGGGCGGTACATCCTCTGTATCTATAAACAACGTATTCTAAGACATGAGAACGCTTTCGTGATAATGCGATTGTGATTAGACCTCAGAAAAATACGTAGTTATGAAAGCAGTACTTGATTCTGATTAATAAAAAGCTGAATTTGTTACACACTGGACCTTTAATATAGAAAGTACTCATACATCCGTTCCTTTTGTTCTTGTGTATCTTCTGTCTTTTCAAACCCCCAGATGGTCGTAGCAGATGACCGCTTATACTGAAACAGGTTCTGCCGGAGGTTTCTTCCTGTTAAAGGGGAGTTTTTCCTCTCCACAGTCGCAACATGCTTGCTAAGTGTTAGGGATTCCTGAGGGATTGCTGAGGTTCAACCTCATGTCAATGACTCAACGAAATCTGCTCGGATTCCTTAAATATAAAATTTTAAATTATTAGAATGTTTGTATAATTGTATTGAAATTACTTTTCTTGCAAAGTGCCTTGAGATGAAATCTGCTACGAATAGGTGCTATATAAATAAACCAAATTGAATTGAATTAACTGTCCAATTTGAAAGACCTTAGCGCATGTCTTTTTGTTGAGAAAATATGGTCCTGCTGCATTTAATGTCAATGTTAATAGGAACCGAAGCAAAAAAAGAAAAAGAAAAAAACACTTGGTCCGCAATCTGGACCAAAGCAAGCGAACAAACAGACCTTCCTGGTGTAAATACCTCATTAATCTCAGGATTAATCTGGTTGTTCTGTGAAGGCATGAAGAAAAATGAACACATCAGGACTATAAAGCAACTTCTGAAACCAGTAGGCCACCAAGAGGATCAGGAGTTTTGATACACCTTTTTTTTCATATTTAAACCAAAAGAAAGGAAGCAAATTGCAGCTTCTTTATAATCTATATCAAAATTAACATTAAGGAAAGTTATAGCAATGGATTTTGTTGTATTACGTTGACATTTTACAATTAAAGATATCTAAAAGAACAACAAGAGACCTTTATTTGCTGGGTTAGAGAATGGGTAATAAAACGGCCCAACTCACTGACAACTGAAAGCCAGTGCATGCAGCTCTGAAGCCCCGCCCCTCATAGGTGTGCACAATGTGAAATGAGTATCAGCTGAATGAAGCTTTTTTTTTTTTTCTTTAACGTGTCCTGTCTAGCAGTATGCTACTCAGAATTGGTGTCTGACTACCAAATACAAGCCCAACAGTTTTACTTTCCCAAGCAGAGTATTACAGCTTCGCTGTAGTACGCCACTTGATGTATAAGTATGACAAATCTTTATTAGTGATTACTGTGGGTTAAATTTCCTGACGTCATGGACACTAAACCGAGACAAGAAGGGAGAAAGGAAGAAGGTGAAGAAAAGAAACCGGACCAGCAGAGGCGCAAACCGACGACACAAGACAGGGAGGCAAACAAAGAACACAAGAAAACATCCCAGTCCTCCACCTCTGCCGGACGGCAGAGAAACAGTAATACAAAACAAAAAGAAAAACAAACTGTACAGAACCAAACCAATAATGCGTGGGTTCCCTCCAGGTACTCTGGCTTCCTCCCACATTCCAAAAACATGACTGTCAGGTTAATTGATCACTGTAAATTGTCCTTAGGTGTGAGTGTGTGCATGGTTGTTTGTCCTGTTTGTCCTGCCCTGTGATGGACTGGCGACCTGTCCAGGGTGTACCCCGCCTCTCGCCCGTTGACAGCTGGAGATAGGCACCAGCACCCCCGCGACCCATAAAGGATTAAGCGGTTAAGAAAATGGATGGATGGATGGATGGATGGAAATTTCCTGACGTCATGGACACTAAACCGAGACAAGAAGGGAGAAAGGAAGAAGGTGAAGAAAAGAAACCGGACCAGCAGAGGCGCGAACCGACGACACAAGACAGGGAGGCAAACAAAGAACACAAGAAAACATCCCAGTCCTCCACCTCTGCCGGACGGCAGAGAAACAGTAATACAAAACAAAAACAACAAACTGTACAGAACCAAACCAATAGTTCGGATCTAGTAGAATAAACTAAGAATTACACATTCACTACACACAAGCATGGATTAATGAACATAATACAAATGTTTCTGGTAAGCTCCTGTGAACAACTAACTAATGATGATAACCTCAGCTTAAGATATGTCCGTCCACACCAATGTCCCCACACCTCTGTGTGTGTGAGCATGCAGGTCTGAATAAGGTTTCCCCATGCAAGTGATTGATAGCTGGTGTAAGGAACCGTCAATCCGTCCTACAGGAATCGACACAGACATGGAGGAGGCAAGAGATGTATGCATCCAGGGTCCCACAGAGTACAGAGGCCACAGGCGGATCAGCACAGGGTCGGTCACCCATCAAGAGAGGAACAGATGGAAGCCCCAGGGGAACACCCACCAGCCGCAATGCTGGGGCCCGAGAGATCGCAGTGACGAGCCCACGGGCTCCGCCGGAAACCGGTTACGCCAGGGCGGGCCCGGATCAGGACCCGGAGGCCACGGGGACCAGGGGCACCCCGCCCCCCACCGGGGCCCCAACCAGGGACCAGCCGACAAGGGCCCCCCGCCGCCGCCGCAGGCAAGGGGGATCCGCAGCCAACCGATGGACAACACACGCCGCCGCCACCCCGGACCAATACCCACCGCCAACAACCCGGCCCGTCCCCACACACCCACACGCCAGGGAGCCGCAGCAAGAGCCACAGCGGATGTACGCCCTCCCCAGTCCCGCCCCCAGCGCCAATGCACCCCACCGCCAGGTCCCTACATGTGCGTTCCATGTAAATGTTGCAAGTGTAAGTGTCTAAGTTGATCAATAAAATCGGGACCCAGGCCGCCACGGGGTAGCGAAGATGGAAGCTCCATCCCGGACCCCAGTGACGTGCCCACGTCCCAAGGCCTTGTGAATGGTAGAATGAAGGAGCAGGTGGACAGAGGCAATGGGGATGGGGAGAAAATAACTGGGGTGACCATTGCCAACCCCAGGGAGCATGCTCCCCTGCTGACTCCAATAGGCAGCCACGTTTGGCCCGATCCACCAGGGGTGGGAGGCCCCAGCACGTCAAGTCGGGGCCCACGGCAGCGGCACCCCCGAGCCCCATGGGGGCTCCGGCAATCCACCAGCCCCCACCCCAGGGGCACACCTAAATCCTTCCCAACATTCACACTATTAGCAGTACCAATCAAAAAAGGATTAGCACTGAACAAAAAGATGAAAGTGTGAAAACTTGATTGTAAGTGAGGTAATTGTTTTAATGCATATATTTTAGGTTCCTTGAAAAATTTTCAACTTTCAATTTTTATTTCATTCTCAATACAGAAATTTTCACTACATCCATTTCAGATTAAAAATTTTATTTTCAGTTACAATGATAATTTTCAGCGCCAATTTTTTATTTCAGTGTCAATACTTCTTTTCAGTTTCATTTAAAGCTGATATCATCTAATCCCATTTAATTCCATCATCCCAAAAAAAAAAAAAATCGAAAGACTATGGCACAACTACAAACTAATTGAACATGGTGATCCACAGAAAGTGATATGCTGGAAAAGGAACGCATTATTCAGAGAAGTAGCCATTTATTTTAGACTCTAAATATGAAAAGCTTGTAGAGACACACTCCAAGGACTTTGCACTCTAATTGCAGCAAAAGGTGGTTCTACAAAGTAACAGCTCAAGGACGTTGAATCAAATACATGACAGTTTCCAGATTACAAAACGAATTAAGGAAGCCCAAAACGATATCAGCACGATATCGTTGGGTCTGGTTTGCCTACCTGGATGTTAACTCTCGGTGGGTTAGCTGGCGGTGTGTGGTTTGTCCTGATGCCAGTGATGATCTGTGAAAGGCTGCAGTTTGGGTAGCGCTTCATGAACAAGATGAAACCAGCCAGAGACACAAACATGCCAGATGGGACACTGATGGACTTGAAGAGGGCTCGCCAGGTGGCCTTTTTTTCTGGAAGCATCGCAGCAGTGAGGAAATTAGGAGAAACGTTTAAAGGCAAACTGTTCAAAAAGAGGAAACACACAACACGGCTCACCTATCATATGCAAGTAGGTGGAGGATACAAGGTTTCCGGCCCCATCTCTGATTTCATACAGCCCATCATGTCGCGATGCAAGCCTCGTGATAACAACCTCATGGCCGGATCTGTTCTGGATTAAAGAGATGACACCTCTGTAGCGCAGGTCATAGTCCATTATCTGGCCCTCACGAAGCAGCTGAATGGGGCCGCGTGGAGGTTTGGGGTCGTAGGGGCCTAGAGAGGATTCATCCGGGATTCGACTTGGGGTAAAAATGAGATGGGCATGATGGACAGGGAGAAACAAGGGGATGCTTAGAGACTCCTTGGTGAAACGTGTAATGTTGAAGGAGTACCCTGCAAAGGGCACCCACAATAAAAGGATAATGGAGGGCACATGAATATATGGGAGGATATTGAATGAAAAAAGAAGAACAAAACAGGATTATTACCAAAAAAAGTATCCAAGTTGCAAAAATCAAACAACAGAAAAATGCTTTGTCTCTGCTCACCACGAACAGAGAGGGTGCTGCGAGACAACACGTTGCCCAAGTCGTCTTTCAGAGTGTAGTTGCCTTGATCTGCCTGAGTCACTCTCTCTGCCACCCAGACCTTACCCCCACGCAGCAGCCGTCCCCGGCCCACTTCGCTCGTTTCAGGGTTCGTCCGGTTCCACAGCACGATGGGAATGGCCTCGGGTGGCACACCCCGAGGGGAAAACTCCAATACAGAGCCATTCTCAGGAATGTTGTGCTCAAAGTCCTCCCCATAGTTCCTGCGGTATGACTTAATGCACTCTGAGGATGTAAAATAGAAAAGTAAGTCAGTTTAACATTTGAACTTTTGTTCAATATAACAGAAAAGTCAGTATTTTAGCTTTATAAAAAATGCTAATTGATTTGACGAATACATCAAACTAAATTAATCTAAACTTTTAATCATTTGTAACTGATAATTAATGGATCTTGTACCAAATGAAAATATACAGGGATGCACTTAGCAGAAGCTCTTGCACCTGAGACAATCAGATGAACGGTCTCGTAGGTGAAGCCAACAGACAGTTTGTTGGCATAAAGTCCCTGATCACTGAGTGTCACCTCTTTCAGGACTAACGTCTTATCTCTGGTCCACTCGAAACGTGGGTCCCTCACCTGCAGGTCAAGAGAAAAATCAGACCTGATCAAAATGTACTCTCAGAAGCATACAAACAAGATGCACTTCATCTGAATATTTAATATTTTATTTATTTAAATAAATAAAATAAACCCTGGAAAATATTAACTGAAATTGTCTTATAAATTCAAGATTTTATTTCAGGTGATAAACAGGAGCGGACTTTCTTTTAAAGGGCCTATATCATGCAAAATCAGGTTTTTTGAGTTTTCAACCATCGAGTAATGCAATTTTCTCATAATAAACCCCCACCAGAGTGGTTTTTGGCTTAACTCATGCATGTCTGAGTAATCATCCTGAATTCTGCTCTCTGTGCAGCTGCTCCTCCCTCTCCTAGAAAACAACTGAGTGTTAAATTGTGACATCACTAGTTGAAAATAAGGGAGTGCTAGAGGTGTCTGCACTGCCCCTGCAGGCAGAGCGGCTTACCTCCGCTAGAGTTCCAAACACACCCTCCTCCTTCTCACAGCTCATAGCTGCTTTGGTTTTTGGCTTCTTAAATCACTTTTTTTTTGTTGGATCTTTTACTTTCTCTGTGAAAACGGCTGTTTGGCTGCATGGATTACAGGATTTTATTCTACATTCCTAAAGAACAGCAGCTTGATCAAAGAACATAGACGTCTGATGGACAAAGAAGTAAGTAGCTACATGCTAATGTGCTAATGTGATCTTATAACAGCATTGTGTGGTGAATTAATTGATCTGTAGCATCTCAGAATGTTCAGTAAACGGGTGCAAACAACACCCACGGCTTTTTTATATACTGGGCTGGAAAGATTTGCTTAGTGGATTCAGCTATGTTGGTTTGGGCTCTGTCTAAAGCCTGCATGGGCTCCATCTAAACCTGGTAGATCTAGCAGCTGAAATAAACTTTATTGACTCCGGTTTTTACAAAACATAAGTAAAAAAAAAAAACATCTGAGCCCTTAATATAACAATTTAATTTAAGTACTTGGTGCACTTCAAATTTACTGTCAGACTCTTGTTTGAGATAAGGCTCAGCCTGTTTTTCTCAGTCATCTCAGCCATCTAAAACAAAATTTTTATGTTGACGGAAACGTTGGTGGATACCATCATCAACTCACTTAGGGGTAACAGAAAGGTTTTTCTTTTTGTTCCTGTTTAGAAATTACAAAACGTAGGCAGTAGGGAGAAGTATGAGTAAAAAAAAGATTAAACAATCGAAGTTCTGGGGGTTGTTTAACCTGCTTGAACCATAGACACAAGGTAAAGCAGTGACACACTTCCACTCACTGTGGTTTTTTCAAGCAGGACTCGTCTCGGCCCCTCAGAGTCCGGTGTAAATGTCACAATCCTGGATGTCGAATCCACCGGCAGCCGAAACTCCTTCCCAACGCACACAGTCTGAACTTTCTCCCTTTCACCTGTTGGAGAACAAAATATAATACACAACCTGTCAGAACCAGAAGGCATTCAGTAGATGAAAGCTTTCAGGGATCAAATGAAATCAAAATAGTGACTTACCTAATAAATCCCAACCTGTAGGGACCATCATAAACACGATTATTTACATTATCAACTACAGAAAGAGGACCTCATACAAACCGGGGGCCGTATTCACAAAGACTCTTATCTTAGCACTGGGTGTTACTCCTAACTCGCGCTAAAAGGTCTTACGTAGGAGTTGTCGTCTAAAACCTATTCACAAACGCACTAAGAGCTACTTTTACGTAGGACAAATCCCTAAAAGTAAGTTAAGAGTGACGTCCTGTTGCTATGGAAAACGTCATTTCCTATGCACGAGTAAATATACAGACAGCAGTGTGATTGGTTGTTGAATGACACGTGTGAAACCAAGAAATGGAAAATTTCAATGTCGATAAAAGCGCAGTTATGAACAGCGCAAATAACAGAAATAATGCATGATGACGTCTTTGTGTCGGCCACAAGACTGACACTTCATACAACTTACACACAATAGCCTACTTACAGAGAGGGGGAAGTTTATAAACGAAAAAACGTGAAATACATCAAATTACCCTGCCTAACGCCTGCTGATAGCTGGGATAAGCTCCAGCACCCCCCTCCACGACACCGACCCTGAATTGGATGAAAGCGGTATAGATAATGGATGGATATATGCATCATATTAAGGAAGTGATTGCAAGTAGGCTGTAAACAATTAGGCTGTCTATGGAGCACATCAGCCACATCTTAAATAGACCCCTCACTACCGTGAAAAGCACCTTGTGAACTGAAAATGTTTGGCGAGAAAAGAACAAGGAAACCTAACTTAAAGGGCGATTCGGAGATGGGATTACGAATAAGAAGAAAAGGGAGGCATGGGTGGAAATTAGCAGAAACATAAATGCATCTTATCCAGCGGTGTCTTGAACGTTAGAAGACTGTGAGAAGAGATGGTATTCTCTACAGTCCCAGTGTCGGCTCGAGATCGCCGCTTATAAAAAGGATGCTGCTGCAACATGTAGGCAATGTCCGTCATATAGGAATCCCTACATGTTGCATAAATTGGGAGATGTGCACGTTTTCTTCTTTGTGCACCCCCGGCATACCTGCAATCACCATGAAATTGGCTTTAATTCGATGAAGTTGCTGGATGTCTATTGGGAAACGGATGAATTGTTGGTTAATGTGTGGTCGACAGAGCGCTTTAAGAGTTTGGTGGATTGATCGGCTGATAGATGGTTGTGATATACCCAAGTTATCCGCGTTGGAAAGTTGCATTTTCCCTGTGGCTAAATATCTTAGTTTCGCTAAACATTTAATTTCTGGACTGATCAGGTTGTTACGTTTAGTTGGAGACGTGATTGCATCCCGCACCACATCTGCAATAAACGATTTAGTCGGTATCGTTTGGTTAATTCCGAATCATCCAGAGTGTCCAACACTTTGCGTCTGGCTGCAGCCATATTGGGAGTCTTTGTGAATAGGTCTTAGGGAGTTAGGAGTCCTCTTGGCTTCTTTTAAGGACTCCTAGAATTAGGAGCTACTTTTAGGCCTAAAAGTGGTTGTTAATTACTTTTATCTTAAGAAACTAGGAGTCCTAAATTTAAGAGTGACACGCCCACATTTTTTAGGAGTTACTCCTAAATTCGGCTGTTACGACCTACTTTTAGCCCTAAGATTCTTTGTGAATACGGACCCAGATCAGAGCAATGTTTCCCAACCCTGCTCATCAAGGCTCTGCGTGTTTTAGATGCTTCCATGATTCAGAACACCTGTTTTCAAATGATGGCTGATTAACAGCCTTTTACTGAAATGCAATAATCTAACCAAATAATATAAAAAAGACAATATATTGAATGATAAGTTCCCATTTCGTTGGTTGTAAAAAAGTTTCAAATATAAAGAGGGTTTTACTTTTATTGCTACTTATGTTACTAACAATGAATCATTTGAAACGGAAAAAAGCATACATCTTGCCGAGGTTTTAACTTCAAACCAAAATATCCTTCAAAAATTATAAGCAAATTCTCTCTCTTGTTGCCCATGGCTGAGCTAAGAAGAAAACTGTAAGCTTTTGAAAATTTTCACAGATTCATTATCATGTACTTATAGAATACAAATACTGTATATCTTATGGAGAGATTATAAACACCTACATAAACACTATAGACAAAGTGTATATGTTAAAGATTCCTTCTGCATTGAATTTATACTTATATCTATAATTAGCATTCAAAGTATCTTGTTTTTTAAATAATTCACCTTGACTGGCAAAATAAATATGCTTTAAAGAATAATTTCTATTTAACTGTTTGGTTGTAAAACATGTAATCTTAGATGCACAGCATAAGCTATTATTGTCAGGACATTTTAGGCAAGGCAAGGCAATTTTATTTGTATAGCACACTTTCAACACAAGGCAATTCAAGGTGCTCTACATGATTCAGCGATAATGATACCAAATACATGATTACAGAAGCATGATTAGAGAAAAACAGAAACATATAGGTTTAACAGATAGACACAATCAATAAGAAAAGATGATGTAAGGAACAAATTTATGCAATATAGATTAAAAACAGATAAAACACAATAGGTTAAAAATGAAATAAAAAAAATAAGAAGAAAACTTAAACCATGAGAATCAAATAGTGATCAGAAAGCGCAATTTAAGGGTCAAAGGCAGCTCTGAATTGTAGAGTTTTAATCTTTGATTTAAAAGAGCCTAACGATTCAGCAGTTTTGCATTCTTCTGGAAGTTTGTTCCAGATTTGTGGCGCATAGCAGCTGAAAGCTCCCTCTCCTTGTTTAGTTCTAATTTTAGGAATGTTAAGTAAGCTCGAGTTGGAGGACCTGAGTGGTCTGCTGGGTTGGTATAGTGACAACAGATTTCCAACATACTTTGGTGCTAAATCGTTCAGTGATTTATAAACTAGTAGGAGTATTTAGAAGTCTATTCTCTGACCTACAGGGAGCCAGTGTACAGACTTAGGAACTGGGGTGATGTGTTCTACTTTCCTAGTTCTAGTGAGGACACAGACACAGGCATTCTGGATCAGCTGCAGTTGTCTGATTGCTTTTTTAGGTAGACCTGTGAGGACACTGTTGCAGTAATCAATCCGACTAAAGATGAACGCATGGATCAGTTTTTCAAGGTCCTTCTGTGACATCAGTCCTTTAATCCTAGAAATGTTCTTCAGGTGATAGAAAGCTGACCTTGTTATTGCCTTTATGAGACCCTGGAGGTTCAGGTCTGAGTCCATTATTACACCTGGATTTTTGGCCTGATTAGTCGTTTTTAGTTGTATTAGCTGAAGCTGTGTGCTGACACTGGATCGTTCCTCTTTAGGTCCAAAAATAATGACTTCTGTTTTGTTTCTGTTTAGCTGGAGAAAGTTACGGGACATCCAGTTGTTGATTTGTTCAGAGCATTCATTTAAGGTCTGGATAGAATCAAAGTCACCTTGTGACAATGTAATGTATAGCTGTGTGTCATCTGCATAGTAATGGTAACTTGACTGCTATAATCTTGGTTAGTGGGAGCATATAAATATTGAACAGGAAGGGTCCCAGGATGGTGCCCTGGGGGACCCCACATGTGATTTCTGTTTGTTCTGATGAGAAATTTCCAATGGACACAAAGAACTGCCTATTTTTGAGGTAAGCCTCAAACCATTGAAGTGCTGTACCAGTGAGTCCGATGCAGCTCTCCAAGCATTCCAGTAATTTTAATATGGTGACCACACTGAATACAGACTGGAATCATCAGGCTGAAGATACAGTGTTCCACTGTTAACTCAGGTTAAACTCAGAAATGCTTTTAGAATGCATTAATCAACACTGAAAATAAACATTGACCTTTAATCAGCATGGGATGCTGTCATATGCTCATTTTACAATCATAAATTTTTGATTCTATTAGAGTTTCAGTACAAATACATGTCTGTAAACAATAGAGATGGGATGCAGGAAAAATTTCAGACTCATTCTGAGAATAAAGGAATGTTGTATCATAACGTATGAAAACACATAAAGAATGCAGGGAATACATGAGCTGCAGAGCATGTTGTTGATTCTGTTTTTCCTTTGTCTGCGGTTAATTGCTCATGTTATAATCTGGTATATTTACATTTATTAATAGTTTCATGGAACATCATTGTGCACCATCCCTATCAAATAAATGAATAAATATATTAATTAAAAGGTGGATTTTGATTAAGATTGTGTGTCTTACCTCATCATTTTTTTATTTGATGTAAAAGGCTACTTTCATGCATTCACTCACTAAGCAAACTGTCCCTATCAGGACAATAAATTAGGCTATTTATTCTATATCCTTATGTGGTGGGAGGAAAAATTTGGTTCATGGAGATTAGTCCAGGTGAATGACATCCTGGAGATTGTGGGGCGGGGCACACTGCCTTCATAAGAGGCAGATACCTGGTCAGTGGTCGTTATCCTCGGGCAGCTAATCCCCTCCCCAGCTCGGCAAAAGTAGGACCAGTTGTGTTGTGTAACGGGGGGGTGGGGGGGGTGGGGTGATCTGTCTGCGTCTGTCTTGCAGCGCGGTCAACCTGCGGTGTCGGTTGGGGGTGTCTGCGTCAGTGGCACGCCTCGACAGCCCCGCCGCCTGGGCTGTGTTGGGTCCCTCGCTGCTCCACCTTGGCGTTGCTGAAAGACTGGATTCAAGCAGTGCACCCCAAGGCTCCGCACTGCTGCTTTGTTGATCCTTTTAACATGGTGTTTTAGCCTGCTGCTGGGCGGGGCTGCAGAGCGTCTGGTTGCCAGGGCAACCACCGGATCTCCCACGCCAGTTAGAGGTGTAACCGGACCCATTTAAAGGTGTTATTTTGTTTTGCTGTGTTTTTGGGGTTATTTTCCGTTTTTGTCTGCTTGTGTTTATATACATTTATTTGCATGTTTACCCTTAGCCCTGTGTCCGGATACATCTAATTGAGTCAGTTGGGGGGATCTTTGGAGGTTTTTCCTGTTTAACTTAGCTGACCTTTGTAGCACCTTCCCTTTTTAATTTAGTATATTTTTATATGTATGTGTTTAAATGGTTTGTGAAATAAAGTCCATTGTTGCATTAAAGAAAAACCAGTCTTTTCCTCTGTGGTTGCAACGGACCTGTGTCCTTTTAGTTCCCTGGAGCCTACCAGCTCTGAGGTGGCGTTGTTGCAACATTTAAACCTTTAATATTCTACCTAGTATCGACCCATTTTGCCACATTTGGCGTTGCTTGCAGGATGCACCCTTTTTGAGAGCAGGCTGGATTTTTTTTCTTTTCTCTTTGTTTTCTGAGGAATTAACAAGGCAGCAGTTGTGTATTGAGGGCCGTGGTGTGTAATTTTTTTTTGTCTCTCTCTATTTTTTTAAGAAACCCTGGTACAGCCTTACCTGGGGACCATGGACGAGGAGGTGCAGCAGCTGACGGACCTGGTGGCCAAATTGAAGTTGGAAAACAAGAGGCTCCTTGACAGTGGTATTGTCGCGGCGGGTTTGGCATCCGGTGGAGGGAGGGTTCCCCTGGTAGATTTAGGGAGGAGAGTCATTCTCTCCCTTCAGCATATGGGCTCCAATACAGCGTGTATGGCAGCTCTAAGGCGACTGCACCAGCTCAGAGTTTAGAGCTGGGCGAACTGAAGGAGCTGGTTGGAAAGCAAACAGGAGCAGCTTGATAAATTAACTCAGGTTGTCTCATCCCTACAGCCCATTCTTCCACAACCACAGTCAGGTCGTACGGCCCCTGTCATCTGCCATCGTTGTCAACAGCCTGGGCATTTTGCCCGGGAATGCGATGAGGAAAGGGTGTGTGATCATGGTAAGCCAGGGAGTAGGTCCACATGCCGGGTTCGGGAAACTAGCACCCACTGACATGGTGAGCCACAGCTCAGGTGAGGGGGTGACAGGCTCGCAGGTACCAGCATCAAGGTTAATGGCATCTTGTCCAACTATGGAGGTGATAATTGTCGGGGTTGCTGTTAAATGTCTAGTGGATACGGGCTCTATGGTGTTCACTATTACAGAAAGCTGCTTTACTAAGAATTTCGCATCTTGGGAACAGGCCCGTCTTCGGGCCTGCCATTGGCTACAGCTTTGAGCAGCCAATGGGCTGTCCATTCGATATATTGATTGTTTAGAACTGGATGTTACCTTGTGTGAGAAGGCGATTCCGGGTTGTGGTGTTTTGGTTGTCAAAGACGCCCTTAACACCTCATCCTCAGTTGCAGGGGTCTTGGGGATGAATGTTATTAGTCGGTTTTATAAAGAGCTGTCAGGAACCTGCAGCCACTCAATTTTTGACTTGCCTGCCGTGATGCAATCTCCGGGTCCAGTGCTTGAAGCCTTGCAACAGTGTCATCTAGGGTTTATAGAGCAACTGGGCCCTTCAGTGGGCTTGGTGAGAGTCCATGGTTCTAAAGGATTGAAACTATCCTTTTGAGCCTTCTGAATCAGGGCTTCCTGCTGGGCTGTTGGCATCACCTTGCCTGGCACAAGGTGCAAGGGGTATAGTCTACATCCCTGTTGTGAATGTGGGAACTATAGAGGTAGTTCTCTACCCACGGACTCCACTAGGAACATTAAGTTCAGTGGACGTGGTCAGTCTTCCTCCTGGTGTCGAGAGTAGGTGCCCAGTGACTATTTCTTCTCAGATGACATGTGGAACAGAGGAAGATTTACTAGAAAGTATTGATTTGTCTGGTTTGACAGAATCTGATCAGTTACAGGTTCGGTCCTTGCTGCAGAAATTTCGTTCTTTTTGTTTCCATTCATGATGGTGATCCAGGGTGTACTGGCCTGGTGTCCCACGACATTCCTCTGCTGGAGGAGACCCCCATCCGACAGAAGTATCGGCGCATTCCTCCTTCAGAGAATGAGGCGGTGAAGGCTCACATTAATCAGCTTTTGGAGAATCAGGTGATACGGGAAGGCTGTAGTCCCTATGAGTCTCCGATAGTGTTGGCAAGAAAGAAAGATGGTAGTCTGCGGATGTGTGTAGATTATAGTCTGCTTAACAGCAAAACGAGGAAAGATGCATTTCCGTTACCTCGAATTGAAGAAAGTCTTGATGCGCTGTCGGGTGCGCATTGGTTTTCCACCTTGGACTTGGCCAGCGGTTACAACCAGGTGCCCGTGTCTGAAAAATACAATCTAAAACTGCTTTTTGTACACCATTTGGCCTGTTTGAATGGAACTGAATGCTCTTTGGGTTGTGTAATTTGCCGAGCACTTTTCAACGTTTGATGCAGAGGAGGTTTGGGGATCAGCAGTCTCAGTCCCTCCTTCTCTACCTTGATGACATCATTGTGTTTTCCTCTTCGGTCTCCCAGCATGTGCAACGCCTGGAGGTCGTCTTGGATAGATTGCGGAGAGAGGGACTGGAAGTGAAATTGGAAAAATGTTTGTTTCTTCGGCAGCAAGTGAACTACCTGGGCCATGTCATTTCGGACAAGGGGGTGGCCACCGATCCCGCCAAAATTGAAGCCGTGGCTAAATGGCCTCGTCCTAGTCACGTGTCAGAGCTTAGTTTTTTCTAGGCTTTGCCAGTTTCTACAGACGGTTTGTAGAGGGGTTTGCCAAATTGGCAGCTCCTCTCCACAGGTTGGTTGCTCAGCTTATGGGTTCTAAGTCCAAGAAGGGGACTGGTCAGACCTTTCAAGCTGCATGGACGAGTGTGAGATGGGCTTTGAAAATTTGAAGGTTCGATCGACGTCGGCTCCAGTGCTGGCATATGCAGACTTTGCTCGTCTCTTCATTTTGGAGACAGATGCCAGTCACTCAGGGCTGGGGGCGGTGCTTTCCCAGGAAATTGAGGAGGGAATAGCATATGCCCGTAGAGGCCTTTGACCGACTGAGCACAACATGTAAAATTACAGCTCAATGAAGTTGGTGTTTCTGCCGTTAAAGTGGGCCATGACAGAGAAGTTCAGGGAGTATTTGTTGGGACATCAGTATGTAGTGTACACAAATAACAATCCCCTGAGCTATCTCAACTCTGCAAAGTTTGGGGCGGTGGAGCGCTGCTGGGCAGCCCAACTGGCTGCTTTTGAATTCACCATTAAGTATCGTTCAGAGCTCAGTAACCGAAACGCGGATGCACTGTCTCGTCGGCCACGGGTATGGACTAGTGCAGTACAGCAGGTACTGCCAGGTACCCCAGTCCCACAAATCCTGCAAGCTGTCTTGAGGGAGGGATTGGTTTCTGCCTCTATGGGCCATT
Organism: Apricaphanius iberus; assembly: GCA_028564705.1. NCBI lineage: Eukaryota > Metazoa > Chordata > Actinopteri > Cyprinodontiformes > Aphaniidae > Apricaphanius > Apricaphanius iberus. The sequence continues at coordinate 593,299 of JAPXFQ010002076.1, forward strand.
TGTTGGCCTCAAGGCCAAATGAAATTGCGACAATGGATTTCACTATGTTAGAACCATCACATAATGGTCTGGATAATGTACTTGTTATCACATATGTATTTAGTAAGTACACTGTGGCCATCCCAACTCCAGACCAGAGGGCTTCTACTGTTGCCAAAGTGTTGATGACTGAATGGTTTTTCAGGTTTGGGGTCCCTAGTAGAATCCATTCTGACCAAGGTAGGAATTTTGAGAGTGGTCTGACCGCACAATTTTGTCAGCTGTATGGTGTGACCAAGTCCCGCACTACACCACATCACCCTGAAGGAAATGGGCAGTGCGAACGGTTCAATTGAACTTTACATAACTTGTTGCGCAATTTACACAACTCTCGTAAACGAGATTGGGCTTCATGTCTTCCCCATCTCCTGTTTTGTTACAACACCACCCCTCATCACAGTACTGGGGAGTCTCCTTTCTTTCTGATGTTTGGTCGAGATCCACAGTTACCCATAGATTTTCTGTTGGGCCGTGTTCAGGATTCTGTTCCAGGGCCGGCGGAGGACTGGTTGGTCAAACACCGAACCAGGATGGATGGCATTTGGCCAGGTATGGGAACGGTTGCCGATGGCGGCAGGACATCGGAAGGACTACCATGACCAGGCTGTACGGGATGCACCACTGGGCAGTGGCCAGCTGGTGTACCTGAGAGACCACAGTGGCAGAGGATGTCATAAGATCCAGGACCTCTGGAGCCCAGTGGTCTACAAAGTGCTGCGGACGCTTCCTGCAGGTGGGTCATTGTATACCATTGCACCAGTGAATGACCTGCCTAGAACCAGGACAGTACACCGTGACCTGTTGAAAGCACGGGTGGGCCCGGAGGCAGAGGTGGTTACCCACCCAGCTCCTCCTCCTAGGAATCTGGATGAGTCGGAGGAGGAACTCTGTGTGCGGGTTTCAGGGACACAGGCACCATCAACAACAGCTGACTCAGTTCAGCTGACGGCATCAGGCGGTGTGACAGGGGCGGTTGGATCAGCTCCTCCTCAGGAGGCAGTGGGACACCTTGAGCAGCCAGTAATACGCCGTAGTACTCGTGCAGGAGCGGGGCAACACTCTAATGTGTATTACCTCCCTCGACCGGTAGGCCCAATGGCAGGTGTGCAACGCCCAGCCATGAACACACAGCAGGCAATATTTCGCCCTTGGTGCCAACAGTGTTACTACATCGTCGGGGTGACGATACAAAAAGTGCCGGTAGAATGTGGTGAGATGAACAATTTGGTTCATGGAGATTAGTCCAGGTGAATGAAATCCTGGTGATTGTGGGGCAGGGCACACTGCCTTCATAAGAGGCAGATACCTGCTACCCACACAAACAGCTCCCTGATTGTGATCCTCAGCACCGAGCGTGTTGGAGGTGGCAATCTGCCGTTGGCAGCCGTAAGTACGATCCAGTTTACTGCCTCATCAGTATTTCTTCTCTGTGACAACCTATATGGTTTATCTATAGTGAGTGCTGGTTGGAGGCTGATGCTTTACACAGCTTCAAACATACCAGCCAGAGCAGGTACATAACCAGTGTGGCCTCTTCCGGTTCAGTGGTTGTTCTCCTCGGGCAGCTAAGCCCCTCCCCAGCTCGGCAAAAATAGGACCAGTTGTGTTGTATAACGGTGGGAGCCGATCCGGGGACATTTACCATCTGTCTCTCTTGCAGCGCGGTCAACCTGCGGTGCCGGCTGGGGGTGTCTGCGTCGGTGGCACGCCTCGACAGCCCCGCCGCCTGGGCTGTGTTGGGTCCCTCGTTGCTCCACCTTGGGGTTGCTGGACGACTGGATTCAAGCAGTGCACCCCAAGGCTCCACACTGCTGCTTTGTTGATCCTTTTAACATGGTGTTTCAGCCTGCTGCTGGGCGGGGCTGCAGAGTGTCTGGTTGCCAGGGCAACCACTGGATCTCCTACGCCGGTTAGAGGTATAACCGGACCCATTTAAAGGGGTTATTTTGTTTTGCTGTGTTTTTGGGGTTATTTTCCGTTTTTGTCTGCTTGTGTTTATATACATTTATTTGCATGTTTACCCTTACCCCTCTGTCTGGATACATCTAATTGAGTCAGTTGGGGGGGGGGGGTTTGAGGTTTTTCCTTAGCTGACCTTTGTAGCACCTTCCCTTTTTAATTTAGTATGTTTTTATATGTATGTGTTTAAATGGTTTGTGAAATAAAGTCCATTGTTGTATTAAAGAAAAAAAAAAGTGCAACGGACCTGTGTCCTTTTAGTTCCCTGAAGCCTACCAGCTCTGGGGTGGGGTTGTTGCACATTTAAACCTTTAATATTCTACCTGGGAACGACCCATTTTGCCACACTTATGTAGGGTACATTGGTGGTGGCTTCAAATCAAGTTCTGATTTGGGCCTCATTCAACCTGCGTTTGAAAAAGGATTTTTTTTTTTTTTTTACTGGAACTGGTTATATTAAAAATAACTTGCACTGATACAGTAAATGGATAACTAGGCTACTTGTTCTACAGTTTATCTTAAAGGGTAAAAAGGAAAACCGGTCGAGAGTGATGACAGTACAAGCAGAATCTTACCTGAAGAAAGAGGAAGGGTAAAACTTAGGATCAGGAAAACGTAGGTGTGCATTTTGTCCTGTAAGACACAGCAGAAGGCAGTTTATTTTTTTTCTTTATTTTTTTCCCCCGTCGGTAAACATGATTGTCATTCAGGACCATGCACTCTCCGCTCTAAAAACAAGTGGTCAGTCTGAACATCGCAAGCCTTCATCAATCAACAAGCTGCATGAGGAGGGGGGCTGACTGCAAAACACTGAGGATTTCTCCGTGCGCACCCCCCGCGTGAAACGAAAACACATCCACCGTGCATCTGTCTGCTCTGTCACTCATTATTCCCCATCAGCATGTTAGAAGACACGACCACTCAGGTGTCAAACATGTCCCTTCCCTCCCCCTTTAAACAGCACTTGCAGCGAAGCAACACACCGATTATCGACAGACTGTAAATAATCTCTCCGTATCAGAGCTCACCTGCAGCCCAGGTGTAAAAATCCACGCGAAAATATTCCAGCGTTAATGTGGACGAGGATAAGAAGATGATAGCCTCATCTGCAGAACACGCATGCGCACTGCACCTCAGTATGATGGCGATGGGCAGCAGTTAGGTCTGTCCGATCAGCAGTTCTGCTACAAAAACGCACCACGTGATCTCATGGCATACGTCACAGCAGCGTAAAAACATGTACGCATTTAACAAGTTGCATGGTTAGAATTCAAGATGCGAAGACATTTATAGAAAATATAACGCGAAAAGGTTACTAAAAGTAAGTGTGACCTATGTAAGCAAAGCTGATACCGCTTGTAGACCAATGGGTTACCTTCTACTACCGAATGTAAAAACCAGTTACAAAAAATGACGATTAATATACACAGATGTAAAATGTTTAGAATGAAGAATGAAGCACTTGCAAGAGAATACTCAAGATCATTTACTAAAAGAAAACCACACAAAAAAACATCTGAAATGTGAAAAAAGTTGTTCAATCTGTGTTAGATAATATTGCTAGATACACGTAGGCCTATATATAAAATTTTAAATGAAAACATTCAAAAAATCAGTAATGAATAAAATGAATCTGATTAAAGATATAATATAATATAATCCACAGTGCAAAAGGAAAGTTTTACTTGTCTTCTTCCTAAAAAATATCAGATAACAGTCTAAATATTAGACTAACATGCAAGCACCGGTAATTTAGATTTTTTTTTTGTGGCAAAATTAACATCACTATCACAAATCGTTTTTATCACAGCAAATACTCCCCTCCAGGAAGGTACCACAGCTTAAGAGAACATAAGACCAGGTGGATCTTCGATGCAGTGGAAAAAAAAGAGATAAAACATATAGTTAACAGTTGAAGTAATAGAAAATAATGCAGATTTTGGGATTAAAGGAAGCAATGTACCAGATTTGTGAGAAGTGGTCAGTTTGTCCTCCAGCAGCCTAAGCCTACAGCAAGGCAGGGCAAATGTATTTACATAAATTAGCAACTCAAAGTGCTTTGGGTGATTATGGGAAAAAAATAAAAGATAATAAAAACAGACACACAACATATGGCACATTAAAAACATATGAGATTCCAGTTATTAATCAGTTAAAGACATATCTTTCAAGGGGTTTTTTTAAGCTTTGATTGAAAGGAATTCAGTCATCTGGATGTTTGTTCCAGATGATAGAAACTGAAAGTTTGCGTCTCCAATTTGGTTCTGATCTTAAGATGTGTAGACTGGAATTAGACAAAGTGCTCTTGGAGGTTGGTACAATGAAAAAATATGTTATAACATTCTTTGGTGCTAAGCCATTCAGTGGTTTATAAACTTTAAAAGTATTTAAAAGTCTATTCTCTGAGCTACAGGGAACCAATGTAGGGACATTAGAACCAGGGTGATTTGCTCTACTTTCCTGGTTCTAGTGAGAACACGAGCAGCAGCGTTCTGGATCAGCTGCAGTTGTCTGATTGGCTTTTTACGCAGACCTGTGAGGACACTGTTGCAGTAATCCGACTACACATAAACACCTGAATTTGTTTTTCGTGGTCCCGTTGTAACATTATGCAAGGCAAGGCAATGTTATCTATATAGCACTCTTTAAACACAAGGCAATTAAAGGTGCTTCACATGAATACAGAAATGTGAAAATGAAATGTTGCAATCAATTAAAACATTTAGCAACAACAGTTTTAAAATTATGAAAGTTAAAAACAGAAAAACAAAATAACAGTAATTGAAAAGAATGAACAGAAAAGTAATCAATAAAACATTTAGCAGTAACAGTAGAATTGTGAACAGAAACAAAAACATTTAGAGATTGACAAAAGCAGTAAAAATTATATAATTTACTCATAAGATTTTTTATCGTTTTTTATTTTTGATTTCAAAGAGTTTAGAGACTCGGCAGCTTTGGATTCATCTGGCAGTTTGTTCCAGATATGGGGAGCATAGAAACTGAAAGCTGTTTCTCCATGTTTGGTTCTGGTTCTAGGAACGATCAGTAGACTAGAGCTGAAGGACCTGAGTGGTCTGGAAGGTTTGTACTGCAATAACAGATCTGTAATGTACTCTAGTGCTAACCTATTCAGTCATTTATAGACTAATAAAAGCAATTTGAAGTCTATTCTCTGAGCTACAGGGAGCCAGTGTAAGGACTTTAGAAATGGGGTGATGTGTTCTACTTTCCTAGTTATAATGAGAACACGAGCAGTAGCATTCTGGATTAGCTGCAATTGTCTGATTGATTTTTTTCAGGTAGACCTGTGAAGATACTGTTACAGTAATTAAGAAAGCTAGAGATAAATGCATAGATGAGTTTTTTCTGTCTCCTTGTGTCATCATTCCTTTAATCCAAGAAATGCTCCTCAGGTGATAGAAAGCTGACCTTGTTATTGCCTTTATGTGACCTTCGAGGTTCAGGTCTGACTCCATTATTACAGCTAGATTTCTGGCCTGGTCAGTAGTTTCTCGTTCGACCAATTTAAGCTGTGTACTGATATTTAATCAATCTTTTTTGGGTCAGAAGACAAGTACTTCAGTTTTGGTTTTGTTAAGTTAGTGGAAATTATGGGACATCCAGCTGTTAATTTGCTCAATGCATTTATTGAGGATTTGGATGGGTTCAAGATCACCTGGTGAGATTGAGATATAAAGCTGAATGTCGTCAGCATAGTTGTGGTAGTTAATGTTATTTGTTTTTATAATCTGGTTTAATGGGAGCATATAAATGCTAGGAGGGGCCCAATATGGACCCCACATGTCATTTCTGTTTCTTGTGATGAATATTGGCTAATTGACACAAAGAAGTTCCTGTTCTTGAGCTAGGATTTGACTAGTCCGACTCAGCTCTCTAGATGGTCCAGTAATATATCATGATCAACAGTGTCAAATGGCATTTCATGTTATGCTTTATCTCCATTATTAAACTGTTGTTTTCAGTTTGGATCTTCAACATTTCAGAGATCTGCAGCAGCTCCCACCTTCAGCTCGGACATTCAGATGCTGAACAGGGATTTCATCTGAAAGAAATCTATTTTCCCTTCTCAGTTCTTCTCTATCCACCAGTCTTTTTATGAACAGTCAACTCAACATTGGTGGAGGGTGTTTCTCTCTACTGGACTTTGTAAACCATGGATAACTTTCCAACTCTGACTGACTTGCAGAGCTACTGCCCTGAAACTCTAAGGAGCAGTTTACTCGACAACGTTTTCCAGCAAAAACCCAAGATTTTTCTTGGCAATTATCCGAATAATTTATACTCCAAAATAGCTGTATCAAAGGACTAAATCATATCATCACTTCAATATTTTTTTTTCTTTGTGATCAAATTTTTTGTTAATATTCTTTAAAAAGGACAAGTCTGTTCCAACTGCAGCACCTTTCATGTATTATCATTTATTTATTTTTAATACAATCATTTAAATATCCATTATTCATTTGCTCCCTCTAGCGGCGGCCGGGACTGTGGGAAAATAGGTTAATTGTCACAGGAGGCTACAGAAAAGGGAAATAAACAGGCTTTACTAGCTATTTAACTTTGTGAGGGGTGGTATCATCATGATCTTTTCTTCTGAACCGTTTTTTTAAGTGGATTAAAGTATGTCCTATTCTGAATTACTGACAGTTTTTTAAAATCCTATCACTGTTAGAATGAAGC